>OX638202.1:15433815-16067992 GCA_951805265.1 Schizotus pectinicornis | reverse complement strand
TGCAACTTTTGAAATAAGAGGTCATCTGGGACATCCAAGGTTGCCCCAACGTAAAACCAACGGTATCTTCGAGAGATAGATGCATAAAATTTGCTTAATTTTTTCGCGATTCACCTAGTTTATTTTATTATAGTACTGGTTTTTTATCACTAGACTCTGTCTACTTGACAGATAGAGAAAATTCCAGCTACCTACTTCTATAATATCTACTGAATAGTGAATACCAATATTTCTAATTGATGTTAGGAAGCCGCATTTTTAAAACTTTTTTACTAAAAGAATGACCAATTACAATAATTTTAAACACAAAAACGGTATAAAGTAACGTCACAACTCAAGAAGTATCCTAATAACCGTTACTAACAAACAAAAATACATTAACGTCAGCAAGAATTTTGAGAAGTTTATGAAAATGTCAGTAGAAGTCCTATATTTTATATCTTACCACTTACTAACTTCATACCACGTTGAATATAATGTCTTCTTAGATTTGCATGACCTGCATTACTGCAAAAGTGTCATCTCTGCAAGCAGCAAGCGGACATGAAGATACAATAAGAACAAATCTAGAGAAATACCGATTTTACAATTCTGGCTATATTGTCCATACAACACGTTTTTGAGGGTGAATTAATGACTCCCTCAATTTCTTGGGTAGTGCACTAACTACCTAAAATTTACATTGCACAAAACACAAAAGGTTTCACTAAAGTGAGATCGAAAGGGTGGATTTTAGTTGTAACAGCTACAAAGTTATGTATTTCACAGCACCAGTACCTCAAACTGTACAATTAATAGTGGTAACGTCAACTGCTGTCCAAGGAAGCACACATTGTTGGTGCGGACGCGGAGAGCGCTGACCCGCCGTCTGTGCCAACACTTCTCAAGAAGAGTACTGCAGAGTGGAGATACGAATTAATTGAATTTTAGCAACGGCCGGTCAAAATGGACTAGGTACGTGCCGAAAGGATGTCACGGTCGAAATGCCCGCATTAAGTCCATTAAATAACTGTTAAAATAAACCGATAGCGGGAGTCCATTGGCAACAAAAGATTAGAAGTCGTGGGATCTCGGGATTCCATTATTTGTCATACGTCTATTTTTAAAGACACCGTTAGTCAAGAGGAAACAAATTACTTTAATGACTGGCATTTGCAGGTAGGTATGACATTGCCCCTCATTAAGTCGAACAATATCAGACTAACGGGTTTAGATAGTGAAAGTCAATGTGCTGTCCATCCAAGAACTAAGAAGGAAACAAAGAATTGGAACAGATATGGGAATGAGTCACATCACCTAGCTGCACAAGGATCAAGGATCTAATCTCTCATTCACCTACCAACCAGACGAACAGGTTCCCTCCCCAAGGCAATTCTCTCTTAAACAAGATGATGCCATGCAAACGTTCGAACCGAGAGTCTAAGATCGAATTTTCTAAAATCTAATTATGAAACCATTAGCTCGATGAAACCTTGATGTATGTTAACCGCCCTCGAAATAACTTCCTTACGGAAAATTATATTTGGTGCCTACATGTTATTAAAACGGTAGTTTCTCGCTTGCAACATTCGGATATTACAAAGAAAGCAAATAAACCTTCTTTTCCCAACGTGATACGCACCAGATAATCATAACTTTAGTTACAAAACTTAATTGACGATATTAGGCAAATAAGATGCAACGAATGCGTGTCAGTAGCCCAGTGGCGACACTAACAACAAAACCCACCTTAAATATTCGCTGTTATTATCACTGTTTGCGCCACTCAAACCGAGATACATACTATGTGCCAAGTGGTAGTCCATACTGCCATTTTTGATATAAAATATGAAACAAAGACGTGTTCACATGCAAAAAGAGAAACAATCAACAGCGATTGTGTCCAAAAAGCACGCCGTTTGTATTTACAATCTGTCAACAAAAAGTTTGGGAAATTTGCCAGTGAATAGGTAATAGTTTTCTGTGAAATTTCTTTGTTGCACAAAGTAAGCACAAAACCGTAAAAAATACATTGCATTTTAGGTAATGCTTTACTTCACTGATAAGAGCACTCATCAATTAACCTACGTGCAATATCGTAACAATTTAGTCTTGTCGATAATTCCATAACCAACTGGAACATAAAATTCAAAATATCCATAGAAAAGAAAGAATGCAATTATGTAAAGTAACTACAAATATTTAAATAAAAAAAACAAACAAGTAATTATTATAAAAAGCACCATTATTAGGATTTTACTACTTGGATGAGACGTAACTTAATAGGGCCAATAAATGATTATATACAATATATATAATATTTTGAAAAAATGGTACATAGACAAAAATTTGTTTTGATGAGTTCTACCACTGGTTAAAATGAATGTACTTATTTCGGTTAGACCCTGTATAATAGACTATTGCAAAATACAAAGTGATAGTAGCCCCAGAGTAAGCACACCTGATAGAGAAAATGTAAAAACAAGGCGGACAACCGCTGCCAACCGTGAACCAAGCAGCTGACAGCAGCTCTTAGAACTGTGGAGTCAGAAAAGTCTTTGATGTCTCTGGAAAAACTATCAAAACTCAAAATAGCGTATGCTTGAAGTGGAAAGCGCGACACCGACATAGGTGATAAAAAGGTAGATACGCGGACAAAGAAGGACAAGGGAATGAGCCGAATAAAACTATTTATATGATATCATAGAGCATAGCACAAAAAATATAAAGAATCAGGCCATTATTTGTAGTTTGTATCTATTGGAGGGGAGCGCCAGGAATGAGATAAAGTTGCACATTTGATGAAACGATTAAGAAATGATGAACTGCTCATGCTGCTCAGCTGAGATGTGCAGGGGCCATTCCAATTATGTACTCTGAATGTACACCTAAGATCTGGGAAAAGTAAAAGTAAAGGGTACTCCGAAATAAGTGATGTGTAGTGAAGATGAGATTCGTCACCATCATATCTTATATGATATGAATGTTCAGCTTTGACAGCAAAGAGACATGCACACTTGCACACTTCCCGACACCTACTAAGATAGTCCAAGCTTCCAGTGATCAACCAGTAAGTGAAGAAACAAATACTTATGTTCAAAATACTAATCGTTGGTCCTGCAAGATTAAAAAAAAATTGACGCAGATTGACTCTTAATCTTTCATTTAGCCACATAGTTGTATGTCCATGTAAGCATCAACTATTTATTTATTTCCCTCTAATCTAAAAAAATTCATTTACGTGTTGTGGGTTTCATAATCAGCGTCAGCGTTAGTCAATTTTAGAAAAACCTAATATTAAACCAAAACTCGACCCAATTGATATGATTTATTTTTAAAACGATCTGACTGAAGTAGACTCGCGTCTATATCGACTTATAAAATATTCAAAGCAACGTCGGGATAAACAAGAAAAATATTGATTACAAACCTTTAGTTCTCTTACATATTACATTTACTGAATCAAAATTGTAGAGAGGTTAATAAAATTCGATTACGTAAAAGAGTAGTTATTTTAATTTTTAATGTTCAGTAATGATGATTATTATGTAAAAACTAAGTTAATATTAAACGCAGAGCATGGAAGTTAATTACGAGCACACTTTTCATTTGCATAGGTAAGATGATCTTTCACAACTGTTTATCACTATTGATTGTCAGTAATTAACATGCTAAATAGGCTTAATACAAGTTCACCACATCTTGTCTTTAACACATAACAAGTTTGCATATTCAGTTAACTGCCTATAATTAACTTCTACAGATTTATTGTCAGGCCTAAATCGTGATCAAATCGTGTATAAATTTAATAGGCAGAGAAGCACATAGAGGATGTGCATGACTATCTTTCATAAATTTCCCAACATGTTACGTTTCATTTATATTGTCTTTCAGATACAGGGTGACTGTGACAGTTTGCCCCGGCCTTCTTGAATAACTTTCTTGAGCCTCTTCAGTTGGTTAACTGAGTCTTGTTGGCTATTAAAGACGACGTACTTCAAATGATCTCATAGAAAAAGATCACGTGGAGATAGATCCGGTGAAGCAACTCCATTAGAACCATTGAGCATTTTTGATAGCTTTCCAATAATGCATAACAATTTGAAAGTTAAGATTTCTCAGATGAGATAGCTAACATTTAAAAATATGTAGGGGCAGGTCCCTGATAACATTCTACTGACCCCCCCTTCCTTATCGAAATGATTGTTAAATTATTGATAGTATCTTTTTTTCCTTCAAGTGCAAGTTTTAATTAACCATATCCTCTATAACCTAAGTAAAATGTTTGTAGTAAAAAATAGGATAGATTACACTTTGTCATCACAATAATGACTTGGAAGCAGTTCAGTGCTAAAATTTCGTGATAGGTTATTTAAAACATGAAGCTTTGTACATACTACATATTCATTAGCTCTATCGAGTTTATGCGGCCTTCAAATTTGTTTTTGCACGATCGCTTACAATCGAGTAGGTAACTTTGTTGGTAGCCTAGGCCTAGAGTGTCTGGAGTACTTGCGTACAATGCATCTAATTAAATCTTTACCATAATTGAGATTCAATAGCTTGATAACTACATTAGGTACATACATCGAACAATCATCTACAAGTTGAAATAATTCACTGAGCAATTTTTGTTGGCGTTGTGTAGGTTGAAGAGAAAGAATGGGTTTACTGAAGCAAATTGCCTATTGCAAAACCCATAACTGGGACGGAAGCACAGAAGAGTGCGTTTTTTAAACGAGCTTTACGGAACTGAATAGAGAGCATGATGCTTATCCAAACATTTCTTAGTAGGTATAAGAACATCCTGCAAGATGAAAAATCTGCTCTTCAGGCGGTTCTACGTCATCAACAATGCGGAAAATAATAATTTTCAGTCCCTCCATCCGTGAAGTTAAATGTTGTATTACCAAAATAGTCTGGATTGAATTTTAATAATCGTAACGTAATCAGGGTTGGCCTTCAGAGCTATAGGAAATGTGTAAAAGGTCTCACCTCCTGGCGTTGGTTTGCTGCTCCGGTTCGTTGTGTGTGGGTGTGGGTGCAGGCGAGCTATCCACGGTGGACGCGAGGCTAGAAACGCTAGAAGACAGACTTCTCGGCCTTCGAGATCTCGAGGAAGCGGAACTGCTACGAGCCCGGCCTCCAGGCTCATGCAAAACCGCACTCTGCTCCGATTCCCGCGAACGCGAACGCGACCTCTGCGTCGACGAGACCGCAACATTGCCGGGAAGAAGTCTGGAAGGTGCACTAACCGGTCGCACTGCATTAACATTAACCAAATCCATTACTAGGTTAGACCTGGGGGCGTCCGCGGCGGACGACGCGACATTATCACTATCACTAGGTCTCGCGTCGCTGGGTAATCTGAAGTGACGAAGGCGTCGCATTGATGTGCGCAACCACGTAGTTCCGTCGTCTTCCTTAGAGCCGCCGGCCATCGCGACCCCCGAAGAACTGCTTGGGTCATTCGCAGCTCTTTCGAGTGGCTCTACCACGACGGTTCCAGTACAGCAGTCACCTGCAGCGTGTGCGCGCCTTTCCAGAGTTACGTCACGAGCCACATCCTGCACCCAGCTCCAGTCGACGTCCTCATTGAAATCACCAGCTGGTCCGGAAATCCGGCACCTGGGGTTGCTATTCCTCAATTGGTGCAATACCGATACCGATTTGTTTATCGCCGGCCGTACCCTGTTAGCTACCGCGACGGTAGCTCGACACGGAGTCCTCCTGCTCAACGCTTCGCTGCGTCTACCGCAAGCTGATAGAGGACGCTGAATTCCACTTTCATCTCTACAAGTTTCGCCATTGTGTTCAGTATCTATATAAGCCCTGTTAACGCAACCGGACGCCAGAAACTTGCAGTAATTCTCTTCAATCTGGCGTAACTTGTTTCTCAAACTGTCCTCCGTTCCTTCCGAAACACTCTCAAAGTTATCACTCCCGGATGACTCCTGCAAGGAACTTGCACTACTTCTTAAGCTTGCCTCATTATTCAAATCACCACAAGAATCGAATTCTTGAAGATAATTATCAAGATCTAACAAACACGCCTCTATACTTCGTGAGTGCTCGTCCGTCACCAAGTAATTACCACTGATCTCGTCGTCTTCGACTATATTCAAAATTTTGTTGGATTCTAACAAGGAAGCATTCAAAATGTCATCGAGACTCATTAGTACATTTAAAGCGTCTAAGTTATCTAAGGACCATGACTTTTCAAGGGATGCACGAGGATGACAGCTCAGGAAGGCGTCGCTATTACTTCGTCTAATTGAATTCGATCTGGCATGAGGCAGCTGGCAATCATCATCGATGGATATCAAGATATCTTCAACATCGACGCTATTCCTTCTTAAAGTATCACGGTCAATCACTCGGCTATTAGCAGTTTGTAAGGTTTGCTCCAGAATAGGCAATTCTGAATCTATTAAGTTGCCATAGACTTCCTCCCTCGGTGATTGACTTGATGACGGAAGGACTAGCGGAAGAATGGGGGAGCCCACGTGCAAGTCTATCAAGTCTCCTTCCATGTTACTTCAGTAGGTTAAGTTATCATTGCCTGAAACAGAAAAATCATATATTAGTACAAAAATATTTACATAATGTTTTGAATTTTTATATCATAGTTTATACGCAATAGATTTTCTTATTTTTTAAAATTGAATTTATTATTACCCTCCAAAAAAATTATAAATTTCAACAGCCACTTTATATGCGACTCATCGCATGTTGTACATTCATTTAATTCTAAATTCTTCAATTATTCGTGTATTTATATATTTTTTTCTTATTTATTCTGCACATTTCAATCTTTTATTCATCTTTATTCCTTATCTAACTCTAAGTCTAATAGTTTAGTCTGCCTGCTTCCGCACTTTTGGCCCATCCTATATGTAAGTTTTATATTAATTATGTATGCTGTTGCACTTTACTTCAACATTAAAATTTATAATTGCATATTAATTATTTAAATTCCCGATATGAATTTTTACAGATGACTAATAATTTAAAGAGCGGTGTAAAATTGCAAATAAATTCATAAATGACTAGATATAAGTTCTGAGCACAAAATTGACTGGTCGATCAACGAGACAAAAATTTAGTTGATGACCTTCCATCACTTTTGCAACGCGGAAGAGTGGTCTTGGCCACTTGCAAATGATGCTAACTATTTCCCACATAGACCAATAAAATAATTATGTATTCAAACCACATACTCTGCCCTACCTAATAGGAAGCAATATGGGTAATTAGTCTGGGAGTTATTTAGATTAGATATATGTAAACATACATAGCTATACTGAAGATTTCTGAATGTCATATCACCTGTGCTAGGACTGCTAGGTCATAACGCAGAGAAAGAAGAATATAACCTGAATTTTGATCTATAAACTGACAACCTGAATATTTTGGTTATACATTGTGCTAGGTACCTATTTAACGTGTCACCGAAAAATAAAAACTAAAAGTTTCTGACACCAAATTTTATAAAGTTAGATCTATGTTAATTTTTGCCTCATATATTTTGTATACAGTCCACTACAATATATCAGTTAATGTAAAATTTTCCAAGAAGACAACCGGAAGAGATTCTAAAGGGTACCTTTAAATTTAAAGTCAACCAAAAAAAAAAAATCTTTACTCTAAAATAAAATTTCAAGTTGGCTGCTAATCAGAGTTTCCATGTCACTTGTATTATAATTGGATCTAATTGAATAGCAATTCGAAATGGCATCAGGAGCCACACTTCCCAGGTGATTAAGGGCAAGATCACACGGATGTTGGTGAACCTTAGTGAATCTCCCAGTTATTGTAAAAAAATGAGAAATTGTTATTGTGTGTACGTATGCCATAGAGACTAGTAAATTAAGATTATAAATTTATATTTCAGTAACGAACCTTTCAAACATTGAATGTTAAGAGGAACGGCTTCGCTGTATCTTTTATGATTGTAAAACGTCAGCAAAATGCATTGACTTGATTTTTTTGTATTAGAAAAATGCATTTCGAATTTACAAGAAAGCTCCGTGCAAGTAAAAAATATCTGACTTTTGTTTTAAGGATCTGATACGTAACGATAGAGACTCCAGCGCTAGATGCTTTGAAGAATGATGTAGTTCAATTATTACTATGCAGACAGTATGAAGTAACAACGTAAAAAAAGTAACTTGGTAAATACGACACTGGATTAAGGCGGAGCGTACCACTGTGGACCAGCTGCGTACTTAATGCATGAGCGCGGCGTCATTCCATTAAATTAACTGGGTTATTTACTTGCACTTGATTCATTCTCATTTCATTTCCTTTTTCTTGAGAAAACTATAATCTCTGCACGTCAAAATGCGTACAGTAAGAAATAAGTCGTTGCTCTTAACAGAATTTTTTTGAAAGTTATGACTGTTAAGACAAAATCTTTTGCAGTCTACAAATGGAAGAAGGACGAGGCACAGATAGACTATATGTCAGAGATAGCGCTGAGAACAAGAAAAATCCTATTTGTGATTTAAACATTAGACAGAAGAGAGTTTAGTAGAAAACAATAATTGCGACCTTGTTCGATATGTTCTCGTCCTTTCTTGGCACGTATCCGTTACCAAATAAGGAAGAAAGTAACAAACGGTAATAAGACATTAAAAAAATAAAGATCTTATGACAATCTATACATTGAATTTAATTATAGATTCATTAAAAAAACTGTTATTTTATCAAAAACTATAAAAATTTTGCAAACCGTTTTATGCTTTGTAGTGTTTTATGCTGCAGCGTAGCTATACCCACCTGCCATTATTCAAAGATTCACCTTTTCATGAAGATCAGGATGTAGATTAGATACTTCATCTCACTCTTTTATTATGCATTAAATAAATAATTTCAACCGGTTTTTGCACATGTTTTATATTTTCAAAACTACGGTGCATTCACATTTCCTCTAGATATTAAGAGCATGAGCAAAGTATAATAGGTATCAAAATTTAGTTAGTCCTATGTATTATGTAACAATTTAAATTATAATTGCTTTAGACAGCTGGGCACTATAATTACGACTGTTATAAGATATTTATTCATACAAATTCATGTCGGTCGATGAACGTGAATCCTTTCTTCAAAATCACACTATTAGCTAACGGTAAATTCGAGTTCATTTCAAAAACGATTTACTTTTCTCGACACCTCATCTGCATCTTTTTACGTGATGTAAGCACCAATTGAAATTTTTTACCCATCCAATCATCATTTCTTCACCATTTTGCGAGGTCCTACACATGAGACACCACACTAAAGTAAATAGCAAGGTACTGCTTGCTCAAGTTTAACATTTACACATCCTATTGCAAATTTAATGATTCGTCAACGACCGTTTGTAATATACAAACTGACCAAACAGCAACCTTACAAGGTCGTAGATACTCTTGTACTCTTACAAAGACATGCCAGTCGTCTTTTTTAAGCGCTTTCATTGCTGCTCCGAGCCAAGGATAAGCGCTCACATATTTGCGCAAAGGTGTTCCGTGAATATGTAACCGACCAATCTCGAATCCAGCTTGAGTTTGTGCTGTGAACCAGAGATATTGCAAATTGATGTCTGCGGTTTTTAAATGTGGGAAACATTGGATTAAAGCAAGACGTTCGGTAATGTGCATTGTTCTTGAAGTCAAGAGTGTCATTGACTAATAATTAGCTTTCTAAAATTCTCCGCTACCATTACAGCGACACAGAAGATAAGGACATGAAACGAACATTTGGAGCAGCAACATTATTGAAAATTTGTATACAACAAAGAATAAAAAAGGATTATTAGGAGAGAGGGGGAACACTACAATTGAGGACTTTGTTCGAGTTTATTACAAAATATTGCTCAATTTTGTTTGATTCATAACTTTCAGCACCTACGAATTTTGTAATATTTTATGGCACTGCACCATGTGGTACCCAGAGCATTGGTCCACTACGATGGTACCTACATGACAACTTGTCGCGATAATAAAAAAAACGGTGTCAAACGTTTTGCATTTTTTATCAATTCCATTTTGCGACGATCCCCAAGCTTCATTTGTGGCAAATCACTCAGACCCAGTGACACAATTTAAGATAAACAAATTGCGCAAATACTCACAGTAAAAAATGTTACAAAACGCTGTCTTGGCAAAACGTAACGTTAGTGACGAAATCCAGTAAATTATTTATGTAGGTACCGCTAAACCGAGGAAAATATGTCTTTTTCATTGAATCGCAATCAGGAACTAGCGACATAGTGCAACTTGTTCGTGTGACCCACTTTCAACGTCACAATGGGAATTGTCTGTACTGTTTCTTTGGGACAGAATACTCTATAATAATAGCGGTAGCGGTCTATTCAAAATGTCGTTAATAACAACTTACCTGGTGATAATGTGGAACAGAAATTAGGGCACGTGTGTTAATTATCACCAACTACAGGATTAAGTGTTATCTAATAAAACGCGTTGAAACAATCAGCCAGCAATAAAAAACAAATGTTGTTCAAACTGGGTTCCCTGGACATATTGACAAAAATTAGTTACAAAAATAAATAACAATAAAAAGGAGTGACGTTAAATACGAGCAATTTCAATTTCAGTGAAGGCCCTGTTATTTTTCGGTAATTAGCTCTCTGCCATTATCTTCTAGATTATGCTAACAAAGTACTTTGTTCGTTGCAGCAGAACTTTCACTGATTTGTATAGTACGTCTTCAGCACGATAGCTACCGATTTGAATGTCACGCTAAACACTTTTTTTTATTAATTAAAGGCAGAAAGTGAAGACTGAGGTATTGAATGACTTAAGTATTACCGCTAAACGTACTTTTAGAGTTTTCACATTTTTACAGCACATACTTTCCATCAAGGCTGAAGGTAACTACATACCATCGAGATAATTATTCAAACAACGCAGTTATTTATATATCCATTGTTTTGTGGAATTAACTGAAAACTCGCTAAGCCATTACTATTTCTGTTCTGTTACTTTTGTGGGTCACACAATTTAAGTCTATTTAACACCAAGAAGTTTCAATAAATAGTTCTTTTTATTATTAAAACTTCTTGGTGTTAAATAGGACTCAAATACTTGATCCGAATCGTATTTATAGGCCTGTAAATGCTGAATACCTCCCAAGCATCGATGTAATTCTGACTCCTCTCTGCAATTAGATCCTCTGGAAACGCTAACCAGATATTAGGTGCATAATTTCTAGAAAACTTAAAACTTGTTTTAAAGTTACCGGTCAACATGAACAAAGTGCCAAGCTCCTGTTTTAATTAAAGATGAGGCACTTGCTATATACTTACAAAGATTATTGTAAAAAACTGTAGAACGTTTACACCATCTCTAGATCATCTCATCTACATACATGATGTGCATCATCATGTTTATGAGACTTATAAACACAAATATAGTAACATATTAAAAAAGTTATTATTTTTTTAATGCGTCTAAAACCATCTTCTTTAACTACGATAAAAATGAAGCTCCGGATGCTGGTTGTATGTAGGTCATTGACATCAACATCAATTAATTTCAAGCAATGGGCAATGACAATGATGCATGGGAGAATTAACAAAGTGTATTTTTAAATTTTATTACATATTACATTATTTATTGAAAAGTTGACGTTATGATCCTATTAACTTTTTTATTTAGAAAGCAAGTGATCCATATATGACGAACTTTGTAGACATATTTTGCAATTTCTTGTCATTATAAATGAATCATAAGTGGTGGTCTTAAATTTTTTCTGGACTAAACTCAACTACACACGCGATCAAAACACGTCCATCAAATTTTAAGGTTCAAATTCCGGGTGTTACAACTGAGACCGAGGTTACAAATTGCGTACGTTATGATGAATGCAAAGATTTATATGTACTTAATTTAATATAAACATAAACTTTTTTTAGACACAGACAATCCATAAACATTTTTTTAATTATTGATTATTGATTTTTTCTAGCTTTATGCAACTCCACAATACAATTGTAATCTTGAAATGGAGCTAAATTGATTTTATTTTTTCCTTATTTACTTAATTATTCAACGCTTTTTAATTCATATAGTATATATTATCACTTTAGTTTGAATTTAGGTAGACTTTAGACTACAAATTTGGTTAATTTCCCAAATTAATAACTTAACCGTAATAATGTTATCCAACTAAAGCTCAAATAGTCACTTAGTCAAAGACCCAAAACAATCTCAACTTTTCAAGATCAAGGTAAATTGTAATAAACCAATTGAGACAATAATTATCTAAAAAGTTAAGTTCTCAATTGCAGGTCATAGAATCCAAAAAGAAATGCACTAAATGCACACAAATAAATTATTAATCCATAACTTTGATTGTTTTAAAGCTTGTAATATTTTTTTGTGAAATAGAAATAGTTACTAAAAGATTTATAAAAACTTTATCAACCAGGTTAAATTTGTGGAAGCAATATATTTGATAAATAGAAAAAACATGGAGGTATATCAAATTTTGCATAAGCGACACATAAATTTGAAAAAGTCTCAGAAATTAAATTACAAAAAAAGTTACATTCATAAGAAGACAAGCACAACTAAACTAAAAATAGATAATAGAAGTATGTACCTAATAGTAAAACGCGGAAAAATTAATTGAGCAATAAATCACAATATAATAAAGTAAAAAGCTAAATATATTGGGGTTAAAGTAGACTTAAAAGAAACGTAAAGAAAAAATAAAGATTGGCAAACAAAAAGTGACTGATGGAGAATACAGGATGTAAGCGAAATAAGTGCATTAATTTTAACTGGTAATAGAACACTTCAAGACCAAAAACTTTTCTTAATAATTTTTTTTTTAAACGTTTTAGTTTTTGTGTTAAAATTATTTTAAAATCTTACACAATTTTCTTACACGCCACTGGAAGCAACGTTACCTAGTCAACAAGATTACCTTATAAATTAATTGTAATATTATTGTTTTTTGTTGGATCATTTTATATAAGACTCGTCAATTTGTAGGGGAAAAAAATGACTTAAAAAAATTCGATTTCGAAAAAATAGTACCGTTGATTGAGGTATTTGTACATACCGGGTGTTTGAACGAGAGCCGCCGGTGCCTTTTTGCGTATTTCCAATGGAGTTGAAAATTTGAAATTTGGCAGAAATAAACTATAATTAGTGCACTACAAGATGACATTCTCGTTTTTTTCTTTTTTTAAAAGGTGTGAGTTTTCACTTTCGATCGCGATTTCATATCGAAATATTCACTTCATCTCTTTGATTCTCTTCAAGCTTATGATCACGACCTCCAAGATTGATAACGAGTAATTGAAATATTTTTATATTAAACCGTTATTGAATTACATGGATTTTTAAATTTTAGCGCTCAAGGGCTTTTTGTTTGACAGCATAACAGCTTTATGGCTCTTTACCTAGCTGGTAACCACATTAGGATTTATGAGGGTCTCTTTACCGCAAAAATTTTTGAGTAGGTACCGCTTTTAAGTCATAAATAACCGAGCCGTTTAGGCTCAAAAAAAATTGTTTTGATGAGTTCTACCACTGGTTAAAATTAATGCACTTATTTCGCTTACACCCTGTATAACAATAATATAACAACATATATGAAGATTGTCTGCCAAGAATAAACGATACTACTAAAATGCAACATAGTTAAGTGATAAAATCAAACAAGATGATCATAAACAAAGAAAAGTCAAAACACTCAAAAATTCAAAGTTGACCAGTAAGAAAACAATTAAGTTAAAGAAAAATTTGAAAACAATTAAATACAGAAACTCGCACATTAATAGATTTAAAATAAACTATTTTCAATTGAATTCCGAAGTAAATATGATATACAAAATTAAAATAAAAAGTAAAGAGCTAAAAATGAAGCAAAAGTTAGATTAAAACAAAAAGTAAAAACCATGAAACCAAGAGAAAGAAAAACAGTTCTTATTTTGAAAGATAAAGAAAGAAATATGAAACAGGCTAGATAACTCAAAACCAAAGATGCAAACTATGTACCTATCTAATTATCAAAATATATTATAATGTTCATTGTTTTAGCAGTTTTTGATAAATATAAAAAATAAGTAGCAGATTCTCAACTCCCACTGGCTAGTGTAAGTGCTACTTAGAATCGATATGCTAGTGCAGTAGTTGTAAAATTATGAATAAAAAATTATGTTCTAACCAAAGATAAACTATTTACTTAAAAAATTATGGTCAGTACAGTTGTCAACAAAGAATTTTGGTTAATTATCACGTTATGATTCGTCCAATAATTAATACATAAATAAAAAACTTCTATAAATAATTCCTATTACTGGCATTTCTCGATATTTTCCATATTACCTACCACTAATTCTATTATACGGTAGTGCAAGGTAGTAATTCTTAATTTATATGATGCAAGGTAGTGAATGTCGTTCGTTAATTCACATCTACAAATATAGTCATAAATCAAGATTTGTTATTTCAATCAGTAGCGAGTGGTGTAGGTGCAGCAGTTAACGAATGTACAATTTTTTAAACGCAAATAAAATGCTAAAAATGGGACATAATGTCAAAACTGTTTTTGGTCAATTCTTCGATTAATTTTCACCCTTCATTATAGTCAGAATGAATGCTACCTGCTCAAAGCCCTGTTTCTGACATTTCATTAATAACTTTTTCAGGAATCTGTGACGCTGATATCGATTAAAGCACACAACATGTTATAGGCTTTAATGTTAGTAAATTAATAGGAATCTAAAGGGTTCAGTACACGTATCCAAGACTAATTCAAAACAACGGTAAACTGGTGGAGTATCAACCCCATAACATGGCATAGTATCGATGGGTGACTGTTTAATTTCTCCCTACTGAAGCTAGATGGTTATTGTTTAAACTACCTACTGACATCGCTTCGGGGTAACAAATTGTGGCATGTGTTCAGAACTATCGGTGCTTAGCAGTTCGCGATTAGTTGCTGCCGAAAATTAGCGCACCACCTGCCTAATGGTCGTGAAACGGTAATTATTTCGCAGTAGAATTATTGAGGGTATACCTGAAGCTGACCGCCCCGGCCTCTCCCTTGAGTTTCCGATGGACAAAGTAACCAGGCAACAAGTAGCTCGGGATCACTGACAACATATCACAGAAATCGACGACGATGATCACGTTACTGGAGGGATGATGGGTGGCGTTTTTTCAAAAATTTTTCGATACTATGTGGATACTATGCACCGCGACGGACACGTTCGAACACCGTTCCACGACTCTGCAGCGAGTCCGTTCAGCGGACCAACCGGTATTAACAATATTGAAAGTACGAGTGGGCAGTAGAGTCGACCGGTGCACGTATCAAGGTACGAGTTTGGCTCTTACAATACTTTACCTGAGTTGCTCCTTGGTTGGAAACGTTCGATGTCCATGAACCTCTTGTAGTTTGCTGGGGGCTATTTGCGCTGCGCTTCGATTTCGGTGTGAGGAAGTCTACACAACTGGCTGATGCTGGGCCGATCATGCCACTTTTGATTTAGGTAACCAATATCATCTCAATAATTCACAATCAAATAAGTGGTGGCCTTGCTTTCAATTCGTTTAATAAAGTTATGTGCCATCAGCGATGCACGATATGGATTATTGACTCCTAATAGTTCAACATATTCAAAAACATTCTACAGGATAGTCGAGGGGTATTTAAAAAAAAAATTCTTGCAAAAAAAAAAACAATTAAAATTATGTTAATTTTGGTTTTAGTCTTCTAGCTTAATCAGTTAGAACCAACGAGTCAATGACCTGCATTTGGTCTTTCATAATTTACCTTTAACCCGCATGTGTGTGTGCGCAATGAGCTACTATTGTTAAGTGGTTGCAGGTAACCCTTATCGGGGTATGAGAAGTATTCTGCATAGCAAACAATTAAAAGTCCGAATGGTTTGTTATTTAAGCAGCACTTACATAATAAATATAATATAGTTATTACTGTCCTCATTACCATTACCAAGATACGACGTTATTATTAGCTGCGCTTATAGGTACAGTTATGGAGCCGTTCTACAAAAAGCCTCTTGTCTGCTCTCTAGGGTTTCTTGATCTAAATCTAGCACAAACTTTGACCTAGTACTTTACTTTGCAATCATATCAAGAATAATATAGCACAAGAAGAATTTTGGCATGTATTTGTCCAAAAAATTGATTATCTTGTAGTGCTAGTAGTTCAGATACCTAATAGTTAGTAAATAAAATACTTGCAAAAATACTAAAAATAAAAAATTGATTAGTACCCAGTGACCGGGTAAGTATAGGTAGGTATAGGTAAGAAATGTGTACTTGTCTGGAAGAGAGATAATCTTGAATTTTTTTAAATATGTGAATAAAAGTTGAAACTTCTCAAATTCTTTCATACACTCTGATAAGATACGATTTAAGTGTTCACTTTACAAGAATCTGCTGTAAGTAGGTAACTAAAAATTTGATTTCTTAACCTTTTAAAAATTGTTGCAAAGAAAAGACTGGGCAGCATTTTGAATAGTTTTTAATTTTTAGGAGTATGAGTTCCTACAAGAAATTAATTTTTTTTAATTAATTGTGATACATTTACCAGGCAAGTTGTAACTTTAAACAAACGTTATTGACGCAATGCCATAAAAACAATTAATATTCAGCGCATTACACCATTATGCATTATATTTCTAAAAATGTTTTAAATTTTCTGTTATGCGCATCTGCAAATAACTTTAACAATGAATCAAATCTTGAACAGATTGAAGAGATTTGTTTGATAACCTTCTATTACATGAAGAATCAAACGGATTGTCAACGATGTGGTAACTTACCCCATAATCCCCCAGATTACTTGGTAAGGTAATGATGGCTGTTTGTTGGGGGGTTATTGACTCATTGAAGCCTTACGCAGTTGTAGGTCTTCGCACGAGCCAGACTAACCCTTCTGTGCAAAATCTTCCATAATTATATGATTCACTATTTCACTGAACTGACAGTTCAATTTTACAACCTAATGGCAAACTTTTGATGGTCCAACAGCGATTTCGAGTTGATGATACCTACTTTTAGAGACCCGCGTAGATAAGTTTTTGCAACAACTAAGAAAAGCCCTTTCAACATGTGCTACTAAGCGACCACCCTGTATCTTTTACTTTTATGTATACTGTATACTACATTCAATAAGTAGAGCATTATTCTGTTTAACCTTTAGGTTTTAGTTCTAAGTTACATATCATATGCGATCAGAAAATTAACCGATTGCTAGAAAAATCTTTACTGCTGTCCAACTGTAAATGAGACTCTTATTTATGATTTGCTTTATATCTTAAGGTTCTTAGGTCCAGGTCAATTGGTCAATTAAAGCTATTTCTGGCAGAAATCGATTTTCGACACCTACAAACACAGACGCTCAGTTTTGCATACATTTACATTTACCAACTCTGACAAATAAAATGAGCTCAGCTCACTAACATTTGTCTTAATAATCAATTTGTGGTTTATGTTGAATAAAACTACATCTAAATTTCTCAAACTAGTATATTGTTGTGTAAATACAGCCCATATTGACAAAACAGGAACATAAATGTTAAAAGGTATGCTCCCAGGTCATTTGCGTAAAGAATAAATTTTGGTGGCTCTTTGATTAATGTTTGTGCAACTGCACTTGGTTTTATGTGTTTTCTTAAAATTATATAAGTATGGCTGGGAATAACTTAATATTAATAACAATCGACTTAGCGATAAATATTAACAAATCGGCAAATCGTTTAACATCCCTCATCACGTACTACCCATCGTTCATTTGGAAGTATTGATATTGTCTATAACTTTTCAATATTTTCTCCTGCTTTCTTAGGTTTTCATACCTAACGAAATCGTGTTAAAAATTAATTTTTTATGTTTTCCTCCAGCGTTATAAAATTATGTGTAATGTTAACCTATTTTTCGCAATATAACTACCTACTATTGCGTTTAGTCTGATAGAGAAAGTGACAACCTGACTTAAATAACAATTACTTACCTAAAGTGCCCTTGGTTCTAAATATTAAAATTCAAGATATGCCCCCCGTCGTTCGTAATTTCTATAACTTCATATTGTTTGTTGTTACAAAAAAATCTGAAGAGATTTCTGTACTTAAAAACAGTCACTTTATTCATCAAATTACTCATGCACCACACGTACTTGGGCTCTTTGACACAACGACGGCTATGTTTGGTAATGATTCATCAACCTCCTACCAGCATTATCTTTGGTCGCATCCTTAACTATAAAACTTAAAACATATTTAATTTTTAAGTAGACTGCTAATTGGTGCAAGTGCTAGTTTCACAAATGGCAACGGTGTAAATTTTAATGAAGTGATGATCCTATTTGTATTGGGTATTTTATACATTCAACTTTAAAAGATTCTTGAAAAAAAATTTTAAAAAGTTGGAAGGTAGATAACCATTGGGGTAGCAAAGTAAATAAATATTTATCATCCATAGCACCATTGGGCGATAAGAATTTGCTGAAGTCTAATAGGGCAGACTGCCACAACCACTCCTACAGCTCGATTTACACAACTTCAAAATCGCCCATTTCGCTTCACGAGTCGTGCCTTAAATATTGCTCGCGAGTGTACCTATTATCAAAAATGCAAAACACAAGATTAATTTTATTTCTTTGAGATATGAATTGAACATCTGAAAGGTAAGTTTCTATAAATGTCCGGCACCTTATTTAGAAGTTAAGGGATCCAATTGTAAATATTCTCAAAATATACAATATGCAATTTTAATTTAATTATGTTATTTTCATTTCATAAACTTTTTGTTCTAGCAATTCTGCATGAAATTTATACTCCACCAAAAATTATTAATATGAGTACAGTTGATATCTATACTTGTCTTATATTAAGTACAGTCTCATGCTTCGTAAATTCTAATCTAATCAGCAGTTGAGCAACCTAACTTTATTTTCATTTTGTTACAATGAACAGATACCTACCTTTTGTGTATAACAATTTGCGACATACAAGCAATAGCAATCGATGCGGAAAATGATAAGTATTTTGTATAACTGTAAACTTTAATATTCGTTAGTCATTATAAAATAATGGTTTTAAGTATAACAAGTGAACAAAGTTAATGAGACCATAAACAATGTTATTAAGGGCCGGTTTTACGAAAGTCGGATAAGCATTGGAATAACTATTCCGGAATAAGGGCCGGTTTACATAGCCTCAGTCCACAGTTTATACTTGGATTTATCCGATTCGATTTTCGTAAAAGCCCATTTATCCCGAGTTATTCCGGAATAGCGTTATACCTGCCATATTCTTCTTTTGTAAAACCGGCCCTAAACATACAAATACTTATATATTATAATCTAATAGAAAAACTAAACTTTTATGATAATCTTGGACAGTATCGAAAAGAATAATTATGGTAGTGAGTGACCCTAAAGTATAATTATTACCTATCAGTGTGAAACTGCCATCATGCAATGTTTTGCCTTGCATTTAAAGTTGTCATATACCCACTTCTAATATCTTTAACACTATGCAAAAGAAATTTTTTTATTAGATAAAGGTAAATAAATAAAAAATAATAATTAATATGTACTTCTAAGATTAAAATAGGCAACCAAGTATACACAAATTTTAAACAAAATAAATTTTGACCAATCAACTGTTTTTTTGATACCTTATTTCTACTTCGTGCAGCTTTTGTTGCAGCAACCCTACATCCAACTTATGTTTACACAAAAATTCACCATTAAAAAAGAGTACAGGTATCTCGTATCTATAAAGTCTCAACCATCTCACATTCTCCTTCTTTGTGATATCAACAATTTCAAATTCCACTCTCCTCAGAAACGGAACCAATTTGATCTTTACTTCGTCACATAGGGGGCATGGATCCTTCGTAAACAACGTCAATTTAGGAAGGCGATTTTGGGGCAGGAGATCGCTCCTAATAAAAGAAAACAAGTATTGCATAAAACTTTATTTATGGACTCACTTCATACAAAAATAGTTGTTGCTTAATATTTTTAGAAAAGATAAAAATTAGATATGCGATAGGTACAGCGCATGCAAGATTATGAAATTATTTTCGCTTACTTTAAACAGTAACAATGTTGACTTACAATTTTTCGATCATGATTGAAGAAGCACCACCTCCCCCGTTGCAAATAGACCCAACACCCCTTTCTCCCGGTTTCAAGGCGTGAACTAAATGGACAACCAATCTCGCTCCAGACATACCAATGGGGTGACCTAAACTAACAGCACCCCCATGCACGTTAACTTTAGCTGGATCCAGGTCCAGCAACTTTTGATTAGCCAAAACGACTACGCTAAAAGCCTCATTAATCTCCCACAAAGCAACGTCATCCTTCTTAACGCCTGTAGATTCGAGCAATTTCGAGATTCCACCAGCAGGTGCTATCGGGAAATCTATGGGATCGGTTGCGCTATCCTGGAACCCTACAACTCTCGCTAAGGGTTTGGCGTTAAGTTTTTTAGCCGCGTCCAAAGTTGTTAAAATTAAAGCAGCAGCTCCGTCGTTGAGGGTTGAGGCGTTGCCGGCAGTGACTGTACCATTTTCTTTTTGAAAAACCGTAGCGAGTTTGCCAAATTTTTCGAAATTAACTCTTTTGTACTCCTCGTCGGCCGCAAACACCAAATCGGGCTGCCCCTTTCTTTGAGGAACATTAACCGAAACCAGTTCGGACGCGAATACGTTATTTTTATACGCTTCCTCGCTTCGTCGATAACTGGAAATAGCGTAATCATCCTGTTGTTCCCTACTAATCCCCAGTTTCTTTGCTGTATTTTCGGCACAATTCCCCATATGGAACTTGTTATAAACATCAGTTAAGCCGTCAAAAACTATGCCATCGATTAAATTGACACCCCCGTAAGGAGTTTGACCGCGTTTCATATAATAAGGAACGTTAGACATCGATTCCATGCCACCGGCTAGAACAACTTCTTGATGGCCAGCTTGCAGGGCTTGGGCCGCTAACATAACGGATTTCAAACCGGACGCGCAAACCTTGTTAACAGTTGTGCAAATTGTCGACTTTGGCAGGCCGGCAAACAACGTTGCCTGTCTCGCTGGGGCCTGTCCCACGCCACCTTGGCACACATTTCCAAAGTAAACTTCTTTGACCTCTTCCTTCGGGATGCCCGCACGCTCGATGGCGCCCTGAATAGCAACAGCACCCAATTTGGTCACGTGAACTGACGAAAGTGACCCCAAGAACGACCCGATGGGGGTGCGGGCGGCGGAAATTATAACGACTTCGTTCAGTTGCGGTTTGGAGCTGTATCTGCGCTTGGCGAGATTAAGTACCTAAAATAGGGGAAAAGCGTTAAAAACAACTCTTATTTAGATAGCACCTACGTTAGGTCGCCCCTCGGGGTCGCCCTCTTAAATCTAACCTAACAATTTTCTCGAGTTATTAACTATTTTACTTACTGTTGAATACTTGGAAAAAGACATTTTGCAGGAGTGCCCGATTGTATAATGGTGGAATATATAAATATTTATCAAGTTTTTTTTTAAAGATAGATAAGCAATGTTTGGAAGAAAGGACTTTGGACCATTTTGATGGATCAGCTGATATGTTGTTGTTATTTACATTAATCTAAAAAAAGCTAACAAAGTAGCTACAGTTAGCCTACATTTACCTCCATTGTCTGATAATTACCGAGTAATGATTTATATTATATGGTTAAAATAAAAAAGTCATAAACAATTCCCAGAGTGATTCAAATTTAGCGCTTGCGCATACAGGTGCACCAATTTACAAAGTAGAAATAAAGTATCTAGATGTTATTTAAGTTTTGTTGCTAAATATAATTTTGCGAGATTTATGTAATGGATTTATGCCAAGAAGTTGGACTCAAATTTAAAAAGATCAAGGAAAATTTTTTTACATGTTTTGCGTTTTCATAATTGATACACAATCATTGATACATAATGATTGATGTGGTTCTAAACATTTTCATTTAGAGTTAAAATCAATATCAAGCGATTGATAGTGTTAATAATTGAAAGATAAAAACTTTACCTGTCTGAACATAAATAAAATCTATTTATCATTAACTTTTTCACCTTTCTGTACGTACTTACCTAGGGCAAATAGTTTTGCCTACGGCACTGACTTGAGGGCACGTGCCGTCAAGGTCGACAACCTTACCACAAGAAATTCTCTATTCAGTGTTTGGTGTTGAATTCAAAATGAGTAACTTACAAGATTTATACGAAAAAATTACAGGAGAGTTTGTTAGATATAAGGAAGGCCTTAACTCTCAAGAATATACGAATGTGACCCAACTTCTGTACACATTAAACAACGATTCAGACAGACTCTTCCATACGATTAAATATCACCTTGACGAGTACTTTGAAAGCTGTGCGAATTCAGAGGACGATATTGGTATAAAACTGGAAGATCTAAGGTTTTTACTTGCACTTTCTAGTTTTATCATTATAATACAATTTTTAGTCCAAATTCTGACGTTTCACCTTCACCCTCCGAGAATGAAAAGGCTGCCAGTGTGATAAAGCTGCAATCTATTTTATCGAAGATTACGTTCCACGTTCTGAGCGACCTTATTACGAAACATAATTGACGTCATTAGTAATTGTTAATCGATTGCAATCTTTGTAAATAAATTAATTGATTCAAGTTTGCCGGCTTCTCGTAAGAAACGTCACGTCCAGCTGGTGCACAGTGGCGCCCTCTGTAATGTCACCGCTGTCAACTGACGTGCATTCCAAGAAGTCCAAAAACCAATGTTTTATAACGTAAGCTTTAAATTTAAGTTAAGTTCGCCTTGTGTTTAAGTTACGGAAACTCTGAATAAAATTCAGACACCGCCCTCAAGGAATGACAAAACCCACAAAGAAATCCAAATGAACCTAGAAGAGAGCCGCTTGGACACGTTCAGCGACTGGCCCCAAGACGCCGTCGTCAGTCCATCCAGAATAGCCAAAGCTGGATTTTTTGCCACGAAACAAGGCTTGACCGTAGAATGCTTCGCGTGTCACGTAACAATTTCCGAGTGGAACTATAGCGACCAAGTGATGGCGAAACATCGAAGCTTAAACCCTGACTGCCCTTTCGTTTTAAACCCAACTACCTCAGGAAATGTTCCTATTATATCTGTCACTAACGTACCTTCGACATCGACCCCCCAAGAATCCTTCAAAGATCAAGCAGTCCGACTCAAAACATTTCGTAATTGGCCCATAAATGACATTGTCACACCGGAGTGTCTTGCGCGGGCTGGCTTCTATTATCTTGGTTTCGGCGACAACACAAAGTGCGCTTTTTGCAAGGGTATAGTAAGAGCGTGGGAGATGGGTGATGATCCTGACCGAGAACACAAAAGACACTTTCCTGATTGTCCATTTGTTCTAACGGAAATTTTACCTCGAATCAGTATCAATACTCAGAACAACAACAGTGACGTCCCTCAACAGCATCCAGTGTTTTCCAATTTGAATCTTTTCGCCAACGACAGTCTCGAGAGTTTAGGAGTGCAAGAGCACAAAAGACCAAAGAAACCTAGTTACGGCACGTTGGACTCCAGGCTTAGATCCTTCAGCAGTTGGCCACCAGATTTGATTCAAACGCCGGATGTTTTGGCGCAAGCTGGATTCTATTATGAAGGAATGCGGGATCAGGTCAGGTGTTTCCACTGTGATGGGGGCTTAAGACACTGGGATCCCCAAGACGACCCGTGGACGGAACATGCCCGGTGGTTTCCCAGGTGTACGTTCATTAAACTGATTAAAGGACAAGATTTCGTCAACGCCTGCTCTCTAGAACAAAACGTCACCAGTAATTTGGTAAGAATTATTTTTTTTCTTAATTTTGTTTGCTCCACAGCTTACATATTAATATTGTTAATTTTCCGGAAAAAAATACTCTTCATTACATAATTAGGTCCAGATTTTCAAGTATTCAAGAGTAATAAAGATATCAAGATGGCATTGGTAAATTGGTATCAAACTGAATTGGAATTAATATGTATTTTCGTAGTTGAATCTGAAAAGAAGCATTGACTCTTTTTTATAAAAGTAAAGTAATGAAGAAAAGTGGTTATCTTATCAAGCAAGACCTGCATAGAGACTGTCACTGAAAGCGGCCAGATAGAGTAACTCGAAAGCTATTAAACCTGAAACCAAGTTGAATGTCGTAAAATTTACCGGATATTGGTTATTTTCTTTAATTTTTTAAACGGCACCGACATTATCTTTTGTTTTTCTTATACAACCATTATTTATTTTAATTATACCTGACAATTATTATAGCGTTATTTTGAGTGATAATTGAGAATCTCCGGGATTGGGATTGACGCTTTCACAAACGCCACCTTAATTCGCTTATTGCACGCCGTTTATTTAAGTTGCATGCACAGAAAAGAAAAAAATTTCTTGCTGAATCGCAATTGAGCAAATACATGTCCTTGTCGAGTTTTGAGTTTTTTGAATATCAAGTTTTCTTTTTTTTATTATTCAAATAATGGTTTGGTTTAATAAATTTAAAAAAATGAAAAATTTCCAATCTTTAAACTATTAATTTCGACCAAAACAAAAGAATAGGTACTGATAGGTACAACGGTACTACTTTAAACAATGGCAAAATTAATTCCATAATTCATTATCATTAGAAAAAAATTATCGTGAGAAATTATAATTTTTTATTTAAGTCCTGATACAACCATTGTTAATTTATATTAATTAAATAATTTTTTTAAGTTGGCGCTTTGTTTGCAATTAATTGTTATTGTCTAATTTTATTGGTGGAACCCCATTGTGTTATGGTAATTTTAATTTTCTGCGTCGCAAGACACTGAAACACTTCGTCCTACTGATAATAAATTATATTATTTAGTTTTCTCTGGGAAAGCGTTACAACGGAAAGCGCGCCCTTCGCCTTTCAAATGAGGGGTTGATACATTTCGATGAGATTTGTTTGTTTTGGTGAACTCGCAATTTACTGTTAGGCCCAAGAGAAATTGGCTCTTCCACTCAAAGGGTACGTGATGAATGGGACAGTGTGGAGTAGAGCACCAGCCAAACACAAATAATGCCCCAAGCAAAGTGTCACGTGAATGACAACAAGATGTTAAGTGAATGAGGTTGTTTACGGTCCCTTTGAAATAACTCTTACCAGATTTCATTGAAAGACGACTGCTTTACTACATGGGGCATGATGATGAACCGAGACTAAAATCATAAATAGCTTTTTTAACCCCAAAATGAAACAGGGTTGCCAAGTTCATGTGCCAGTTTTAATATTGACGCCCACCCTTACGACCGAATTTACACTGAGAGCAACTGGTGGCGACAACGCAACTGCAGCTGAATTTTCTGACTAGAAAGTTGCTAGTTTTTGGTGGCCAGTTTTTATGGGTGGATTATAAGGAATTATTGAAAATTTGATAAGTTTTGACATATAAGGGTTTTTGTCATCGATGTATTTGCTCTAGCTACCCTCAAATTTTGAAACTTAAAAACTGTTTTTTTTTTTGTCTCGGGACAAAGATGAGCACTAGATCTTAATTGAGGGTATAAAATTGAAGCATACTATTCAGAATAATGTTGGCTTCAAAAATATTCCATCCTCATACGCATAACAACAGTTAAAGTAGATATCCATTTTGTTTTTCATCTCGGTTGCCATTTAGCACGATAGATGTCAGCAATCCATCTCGTTACCAAGGGCGGATTTAGCACCGGTGATGGCAGTGCAACAATCGGTTTTTAATAATATCAATGTATTTGTTATGAAAGCAATTTTTCCAAGTATAATAGATTAATTATTAAACTATATATTAATATTATTTTATCAACAATATTTTTTATTTGTCAGTTTTATCGTTTTGAAAGACAAGTAAACAGCATAAATAGCATGGCAGAATTCGTGAAGTTGGAGTGTCACAAGAGTGGTCGTATGAGTACAAGATTGCAATTGAAATTAATTGCAGTAATATACATTTCAGGAAGCTAAATTTAGTAGATATTAACAGAATTACATATAATAAAAGACGTTACAGGAATAGCCGCAATTGTCGTGGAACGAATTTAGGTTTTAGCCTGCTCTCTGCAACGTTCAGACTTTATTTCGATGAAACAAAGCATTATAACTGTAGTTGCAATTGGATTAAGATAGAGAATTAATAAAACGATTCAAGATTAATTGGGGGCAGATTATGGTCCTGCGACGCGACTTCGACAAAGACAGAGTCCAAAATACATACTCAAACGAAACAATGGAAATGGGAACAGAGCGGGAAAGGAAGTAATTGTATTTTTTTTAACACTTGTTTTAAACAGGGGTCGATCGTTGTTTTTTTGTCGATACAAATCTGATAAACCCTCAGTACTGTCAAGCATAAAGATTGTTATATTTTTCGCGATAGTTGAGCAATGTTAATCACTATTATTACCCTTTAATAAAACATTTGTTTAGATGTCACCGCTAACAGCGTAGAATTATAATCATTTAATTTTATTTTCTATTAAAACAACTCCGAGAATTGACTATCGCGTTACCATGTGGGTCATAAAAGTTCGAAATCTGCCCTTGTGTATGAAGTCGTATTTTACCTAGATATTTTGAGGAATTTGCGGCATTAGCAAAAATTAATTATGCATGAAATAAAAACGAACAATGTTCGTCCGCCAAACGCGACCTATCGAGGAATCTCCATTTCAAATTCCTTTAGTGCGTCTGCTTGTTGATTCTTTATGTTAATTCACTATCATTATGATTCATCACTTGTGAACTCATAGTTAATTTCATGTGACTTTCATATCGTCACATGATGCGTTAATTGTTTATCAATTTTATAAACTGCGGGGATAACATCCAACGTTGTTGTTGCAGTTGCTTCAAGAATTAATTTAACCAAATAAATGCAGATATTGGCGTCCATTAATTTTTCCCAAGATCATCCTTGAAAAGATCATTTCAAGGACCCACAATTATCCAAATGTAAACAATATTCGTATTTCAACCGCATCAAATCACCACACAGTTATTTTACTTTCAAAATTCGCCCTAGAAAGGCAGTATCGTTTTTCAAATAGACTGGCGCCTGTGGTTGATGTCAAGAATTGTATTTCGGACTAAATTCCCAGACATTCTTTACCTACACCATTTGAGATTATAACCTTTCCTGGAATAAGGGACGAAAGAGCGGCGACCCTTTTGCTCTTCGTGGAAGGCATGCGGGCGGTGTCAAAGAAAAGAAGCGTGAGACTGCCATTATTAAAAACTTTGGAAGCAGACAGGTAACGTCCTTCACACTTCCAAACTGTATGCCTTTAAACCAATTTAGAAGAAACGGGAGATTTTTATTCTTATTATAAATAATTTTGTTGCCTATAATTTTTTTCGTTTTCTCCTATTAAAAATCATAAAAAATATTTTTAATCCCTAATTTTTTTAGGGGCGTCTAAAGAATGTTTTACAATAAACTTATAGTCCTGTCAGTGGGAATTTTTGCCTTACAAAGGTATCATATTTATCCATTTTGATATTAGAACCTAAGGTCATTGTTTACTTTACCCACTCTTCGATTTTCAAAAAACTAATTACACCAACGCATTCGTCACCATGTATACATTACGAAAATCAATATCTTTTCTTGTGCAAACTACTTTATTTTTACTCTTATTTTCCTTGCCCTAGCACATCTTTTTTTTTTCTTATTTTGCTGTAGATTTTGCATAAAATTATTTTTCATTTGCACAACATTTCATTGCTCAAAATGGAATTATAATGGTGTTTCACGATGGTTTCCAAAAAAAACGCCGCAAAAAGCGAAAACTGGACATTGTAAACAATTACCGAACCTAAATGCTGTAAGCGCCTATTACAGTTCAGAATAAGATATCGGCGTGAGAAAACAGAAGAGGATAATGTGGACCAAATATTTGTTGTAGCTGGATCTAGTTAATTTATTAGTTGTCTATTGGTGTCTTTTCTTAACCGAACTTACCAAAAATAAATTTCCAAATTGGTTACAAATCATCAACGAAAGGTATTAGGGTTGAAATCAATAGGGGTGCTTGCCGGCTGACAGAAATATGCGGCACTGGCACGTGTCACAAAGGTAAAAGGAGAAATCGTTGCAGTTGCTTATTACAAATCGCAGATGGACTTAATAGATTCTCATAAAATTGAACAATAACTAAAACTTCACAATAGAACACCACAAGGCTCTAGTAGGACCACCTATAAATATAGGTGGTCTTACCTATAGCCGCTTTTAAGAATGGGGTTACAAATCCAAATTGTTGATCTCCACACGACAGCTGATTAATATATTTTTGTATTCTAATATTATCTTTATTTGTTTTTTTATAAATAATGTAGCAAGGCTTAGCAGAATAATTGTCCGTCAAGTGCTTGCATTGGATTGGAAGCAATTTTGCCACGCATCTTTTATTTGTTTCTTTACGAGTTAGTTAATATCTTCTTAGAAGAAATCGTTTTTTGACATTTTATTTATCTGTTTGCAGGAAGAAGTAGATCAAAAAACTCCCAACGTGCCTGTTAAGAAAAAGGAGGTGACCGAGAGGGAAGTGCAAGCACATATGACAAGTGAAGTGGCAATGTCTGCGTTAAGTATAGGTTTGAATGTGGAGCGCGTAAAACGCGCGATTCGTGAGAAATTGGAGAAAACCGGTAGGGGGTACTCACAGCCGGATGCTTTGGTGGAAGCCGCACTAAACCTTCAACGAGACGAAGAATTCATGGATGAGAATGACGATCTTCCGAGTCAGCAAGTGAAAAATTTGGTGACAAACGTGCTAGATAGTCTGCTGGCTAAAAGTGCCGTTGAAAAAAGTGAAAAGAAATCTCAAGGAAATAGCAATAATCCACCTGCCAGTGATAAAGCAGCGCCATCGACTCCAGGAGTCTCTTTAACTGAGGAAAATAGAATTTTGAAAGAAGCGAGGTTGTGCAAGATTTGCATGGACGCGGAAGTAGGAGTCGTGTTTCTACCATGCGGACATTTGTCAACTTGCGCTCTTTGCGCTCCTGTTTTAGAAGATTGCCCGGTTTGTAGGACGACGATAAGAGGGACTGTCCGGACATTTTTGTCGTAAATACTTATTAAAAATAAATTTATTACTGCATATTGACCGCGTAGTTTCTCTTTCCAACTAAGCAGAATAATAATGGGGGGTAAAATATCGAAATTTTATTATTGTTAATCTCCTTGGATAATGTTGGAGATAGCGTGCTAATTCCTGCTATATCCCAAACAAATGGCGTCTTATTGAACAAAATCCAATAGATGTATAAATAAATTTGGCATGGCACCAGGACATGACCGACCAACAATTTGCTTTATGCGTACACTTAACTCTCGGCAATGTTCTGAAATTAAGGAGAACAAAGCAACGGAAACTGCATTTGAACCACTCAACTGCACGTATGTACAGCTAACTAGATAAGTTCTCGACCCTATTATTACAAAATTACTATTGCAAACTTACTCATTGGTCTTTCAACTTCAATGGCATACTTCCCGTTTAATAAGTAAAAGGGTCTTAAGTACCTACATGCTTGTTTTAATAAACTAACGAGACGGGGACGTTACGATTTCATTAACCAAGAATCGTAAAGGACTGACACCGAAGCACGGTCGAAGTAACATTGAAAATAAAAGTTTTTTTCTTATCTCAAGTTGATAATTTTCCTTTAATATTATCTAATAGACGTTTCAATAAAGAAATTACTTAATTTTATTTTCAATTCGAATAGTACGTGCCGGGTTTATATACCGAAACTTTTCTCTCCAAGGCAGATGTGTGAAGAGACAGGTGCGGAACCAGGTGCACCATGCCATCTGATGAAGCTATGGACTCTTAAGGCCACGAGCCAACAAAGGTGTCCAATTGAGGAAATCATCTGCCGTACGCTTGAAATACGGTGTGGCATTTATATCAAAAGCTGGCAAGCTGGTAGGTGAATATACCCATGTTTTTCTAACTAAACTGCTGCTGACCCGAAGGGTCACAACCGAATTATTTTGCCTTGCTATTCTCAAGAATCGTAATGATGTGGTGATGCAGATACCAATGAGTCAGCTACTGTCTTCAACGATGTTATTCTAATTTCAACGTGCCTTAGTAGAATCTCGAAAATGAGTTGTTGATTTTCAAGAAAAATTTTATTATCACCGACGGCGCCAAAGTGTTATCTCTGAAATTCCTACAACAATTTTATCTGATTGTGATGGATATGCCTTTGTACTATTTGCGAAAAACACGTATAGTTTAATGCTCTCTATCACGTTAAGCAAATCAAATGTTTTTGATACCAACGATAATGACTAGAAGGCGTTTCCTTTTCTAGGATTGTACTTAAATCAAGAAGAGTAAGAAAGAACAATATACATTCAACGAAGTTTTGCAGACGGAGACAAGATTCGGTTTAAGATGCAGACATCTGATCAAAATGGAACAAAGCTGACCATCACTATCTCAAGAGCCACGTATATCATAGCTATTACGTTTTTTCGATCTTTGTTCTAGGCACGTTTTTTTCACGTTCATGATGATGCAAATAGGTAGATAACTACATTAACGAGCTATCGATGATTACGAGAGTAATTATACCTGATGGAACAAATGGTCCTGTGGGCTTATCCGTTTAATATCTGACTGTGTGACTGTGGAGTGTTATGGGTACTCCTACATCAAAGTAAACACAGCTTTTGTGTAGGCGCCACTTAATAGTTTTTTTCGACAAACAAGCCGCGTTAATTCTGGATACAATAAGGTATTAGAGAGAATAATAGGAAAAGAATATGCAAATTGGTCATTGTCGTGGGACAATAGTACAAGCGGTTGATTTCCGTGACAATCTTCATTTCCTTTGTGTCGAAGACACCGGGATAAATGTCCAGTTTATATTAAAAAATAGTAATGGGTTAACTAGGTCCATCCGGCAACGCGGCAATTGCATCACGTTGCATACACGATTTCATAAAAGGACATTATGCATGAGGTTGGAAAATGCTCCCACACTAAAAAGAAAAGGAGTGTGGGAACAGGCACGGAAACCAGCGATTTCGAGCAAGACTCACCTTTATGTCTGCAAGAATTAACCCTATCATCCGGCCATCTACAGGCCGCCTTCGCGCCGGCCCTTCCTAATACTTCCGGCGTTTTTGTGCCCATTCATCTATAGTGGGGAAAAATCTTAAATCACCACGGACTAAAGTCTACAATATGAATCAGATTTTGATAACGTTTTTATGCCGAAATGTTGTTACCAGGGGAAAATTGCTGACGATTCTTCCACCACCAATAGCCATAGAAAAATCGGAATAATTGCTTAGCGTGGGCGGTGACGCAGAAAATTGTTTAATTGCGCGCTATTGCATATCTGATGGCTCAGGCAGGTGTGCTACATTTTTGTAATTTTTATCTCAAAAGGGTACGGCTTAGACGTTAATGTAGTAAATTTAGCAAGAAAAAGTAACGACGTTCAGTCATTAAAGACAAAGCAATATTGAGAAGTGATAAAGGTTTAACCGTTACAAAATATGAGGAAAGGCGTTTTGCAATATTTTATCAGTTCATTTGCATTAGGGCACTGATATTAGGTCAATGCTGTATGCGGGCCCTCTACCGATCTATTCATTTCACGATATGCAACGAGTACAAGTACATTTTGTAATTACTGATCGTAGAATTTGTCACCACATGATTTTGTGTAGGTCGTAGCCCTATACCCTATCCCCATGCTATGGTTCGACAAGGAGATACAACAAATAAAATGTAAGAGCCGTATGACACGATACTGTGGATTTTAGTACTGATTTCAGTACTGAATCTGCGCGCGCAGCTTTTTGGCAGTTTCAGTTCCGAATTTAAGACAAGTTTGGGAATTTTAACAAAAACAAAATGCATCACTAAGCGCCAATTAAAGTCAACTTGCATACAAGAAAATAGAACAGGTTCAAATTTCTTGGATGTAGTAGCACTAAATTTTCAGTACTGAAATAAGTATCGTGTCATACGGCTCTAATACTATACAATTATTTATGATGCTGTCAAAAATGATGAAACAAAAAGTTTAACACAATCACTACGACGAATTGTTTTGGACATCTATTCCTAACAACATGTTTTTGTGATTCTGCCAAAAAGTGCCAAAATGATACCATCCACTTTAAGATACTTAAATTAAATGTCCAATGTCATTGTGATGAAAACAACATAATGTAATTTTTGATTTCTTGAAGGGGTATTCGATTGTTAGGATGTTGCAATCGCCAGTTTAACTGATAACAATTTATTCTAAGTTCTAACTATGGTCTTAAGTCATCTTACAATTTTAAACTGTTAGTTCAGAGTAGATAGTTGGCAATCAATTTATATTTTCAATAATTGTAAAACCTACATAAGTAGGTTTATCTAAAGACTTTATTGACCAGTAGGTAGCAGTTTGTTCATTAATGTTATCCATTGTAAATAAAAATCACACCTACTTTCTTCATCTATCAGCAGGTGGTTTTATTATTCCGGACAAATTTGGCACATACACATAACGTTTTTTGCTGGTTATTGCAGGTGATGGCAGTAATTTTGAAATTAACTTGATTTCCTTTATCTTGTGTAGTGTGGTCTGCAGTCGTGACCCCAAACGACTTATCTGCATGGAAATAGATCTCATTAGCTCTAGACCATTAACACCCCTTTATCCCCTGTATAGCGTCTACTCGATAACTGCAAATATCAGTAAACTTACATCACATTAGTCTTATTTCAATTTAATTTTAATGAATGATAATGACTCCAATGACTCCATTCCTTTTCTTGCCTCGACGTCCATTTATGGTAAGCTTCGCAACCAACCAGCCTACCACCACGTTTGCACATTTGCTTACTTTATTTCAAAGTGGTTAAAGTGCCCGTGGCTTGGAACTTTATGACTTACCCAAATATGCATGAAAAGAAAAACATTTTTGTAACGAAGAAGCGATCCAGTAAAGTGAGTCTAATGCAATTAAATAATTTTCGATATTATAAAGCCGGATAAACAATACGCCCCGAGATCACTAAATCACTGGTAATTTTGGTGTGCAGTACATAGTTTATTGTTATTGATTTAATGTTACGAAAGACCGTACTTTAGACGTCGTTATCAAAATGTAAACCTCCTAATTCATGAAAACGTCGGAAACTTTGAATGAGTCCTAATGTATGTTTGGAATCTCCTCTAAACTTATTGATAAAGAAATATATCAATGAAAATATTTGAAAATTCGTTATACATACCGGATCTTGTAATAATAATTAGTTTCACGTTTTATCAATAATCTATTTTATTTCTATTTCCTGTGTTGATTGACTCTGAACCCATATCAACAAATGTCCTTAAGTAAATTATTTACTGTAACTGCTTTTGTTTGGTAGTTATTGGGCGCCACTGTTAGGACTATGTACTTTCAATGTTTCTTTGTGTGCTGGTTGATGATGGCATAGTAGAAAGGTTCAGAACTGCGAAATTCGGGGCCCCACCAGGGTCACCACTACGAATCTACCGGATTCGCCGAATTATATACAAGGTTACAGCTTTAAATTGCGTCACGATTATTATTCCACCAAAGAATTACAAACAAACAGACTCGGTCAATCACGGAAAATGGGGTTCTTAGTAATCTTGTTACATTTGTTATTATTGCCACTATTAAATCCTGCTTAATCGTAGTAAAATGAAGTTGCAAAGTATTACGCAATAAAAGTTGACTTTTAAAGTAATTACCTACCTACGTTAATGATGTTTAATTGCTCTTGGTGTAGGAAGCTTATCTAGTCCAGAAGATTTCAAGTAGGTTACGACGCAGTATTTTTATAAATTCTTAACTATTTGAACTAAAGTACAAAATATCGTTTTTAAATCAACTTTTGGTCTTAATTTAATATTGTAGAAAAATATTATAAGTTGGCGTGTTCTTTTCTCTTTATTTCATGATAAATTATAATATTTGAGCACAAATTTAAATTCCTATTGGCCCTACTCTAACGGTTACCAGTGGGTCACCAGAAAGTTATATAATTTTCATACCAACGAGAAACGAGATTCAAAATTGGTCAAAATTGATAAGATCAGTTCCAGATGCATCTAACGAGATCCTGTTGATTCAGTCGTAATCACTGTTGGTGCCTATAGGAGACAGAGAGAGTATATTATGTATACTTACAGTATTTCAGATATACTGGTGTTTATAGATGTGGGATGTGGGTCTAACATAAAATTAGCAAATTTAATCATTTTTTTTTCATTTTACTTATTATTTATTACATTGTAAATAAAATAAAAGCTGAAATGGCTGAAATGGGCACCTACTAATTTTTCGACAATTCTTGTGTGGCTCGCTCAACGATTGTTAACAATCAATTACTAATAATTATTATAATTCACCGGCTAATGACTCATATTCCTTTCTTTGGTTTGTTCATATCAAACTTGCATGAATAATGTCATTAACTTCCAGACATCATGACCCCTGATAAAAATTCAGATTTCTTCGAAAACATTTGACGTTAACTTAATAGAGTTTTTCAAAAAATAGAAGCAATTTAGAAGACAACACTACAACAGTTATACAGGGTCCCCCAAAAACAGCCGCCGGCGCTTAAAAACGTATTTCTAATGGAGTTAAAAATTTGAAATTTAGCAGGAATAAACTTTAATCCGCTACACTATGACGTTATTGCCTGGCTTGTAATTAATTTCATACGCTGTTGGGACGCTATAAAGTGTTTTGGTCAGAAATTTTCAATTTTTACGTTTGTAATATTACCAGAAACACCGTTCATGATAATAAGAATTTAAAAATTTTAGTTGAGGTGATTGGAGTCCCTGGAAATTTTGAAGAATTTATGACTGCTCTATTCAAGCAGTCAAATTTCTTGACAATGACGATTGAATTTATGGCTTAATAGAATTACTTTTCAAGTAGGTAAACCTCCACTCAAAGGAAAAGACAAATGGTGGGTAGCCACAAAGGCACTCAGTAAACGACCCATTAGGGTGTCTCCTCGAAAGTTAAAATTTAAAAATTCATGTAATTCAATTGTCGTTTGATATAAAAATATTCCAATTACTCGTTATTAATTTTGGAGGTCGTGATCATGAGCTTGATAAAAATCAAAGATATGAAATGAAATACGTTTTTAAGCGCCGGCGGGTCACTGCTTTTCCATTATAATAATGTCTTCAATTACCTTATCCCCAAAAACCACGTAAATGCTATTGTGTTGACTTCAAGTGGTAACGATTTTCCAGCAGACGATGTGACGAATTACTCCGTATTTGCCTTGGTTACTCGACAATGGCCAAAATTCTAGTTCTTTAACGACAGTAAGACCGGTTGACAGTGTTGAGACTACTCTATTTTTCTAACGAATTACTACCAAGTTTCCGTCTAACGGCATTAGTTTTCAAGGAATTGAAAAAATTATTTTCTAACCCTGGAAGAGGTAAAGAAAGGTTCATTATTTTATTACGGTTGGGGGTTCGAAAATGTGGCGGTTGATTTTAAATGTGTTTTTTATTAGTGCTACATTTCATTCGTTCTCAATTTTTCGAAATAAAGCTTGGTACAGAGTTTCGTTGAAGAAACGTACGCGACAACGTTCACCGCTCGCCGCCGCTTTTCCAAATTTGAGGAAGGCTACGAAAATTGGAATTTCAAAATTATAGAATGGATGTTCCTGCCGTCCAGTCCGGATTTCATCTTCAAAGTGTGACTGTGGACTGTGGTGTGAATGCTAATGTTATGGCGAGACGAGAATTAGCGAGCCTCTCAGTACCCTCAACCACTATTAGCTATTAGATCTACCTGTTCCCAAGGATATAGAGAAGTTACAATACCCGCACAACCTGTGAATGATGTTATAATGTTACAACAAACCCCTATGATAACTTAAAATTCACCTTGCGCATTTATTTAATTTACATTTTGTAATTACCTCACCCCTCCTAACCCTGATACAATGGCTGCAAATAATCTAACATATGTGTATGTTCTATATGTTACAGAAAAACATATAGCGATCAAACGAATGAAGAAAAAATATATTCATTTTTTTAATTTAAGGGTTGTTTAAAAATATAATTATGGTTTCTTATTGTCTCTAATTTTACAACCCCCCTTGTAAGGACAACCCTAGTACCTAATCCTTCTCCCCCAGGAATACTATATTTAGCTCGGTCTCAAAGAAAGTGTTACAGATGAAAGAGTTACTTTGGAGATGGTGTCTACCGCAATGGATAAGTTAGAAGACTCCTTGTCGGTCTCAGCGAGTGAGAGACGATGGACCCAATGTCGTGTTGCAGCTAATTGCTGCGTCTATCTCTTGACATTTTTATGGTCTTGTAGTCCTCAGTTCTGACAATGGTTGCCTTAAAATGATCTTTACACACTTTGTAAGTATTCATTATAAATAAATAGCAAGAGTGATTGCAAAACAGTCGTTTTCGGTAGAAAAAATGAGTGAGCGAGCATTTATGACAGTCCGGGTAATGTAAAACGACATTTGAATTATGAATTGTCAAGAGGCAATTTGCGAAGATTTTGTTCATACAAAAATTAAGGACAGACACGACTGTACATTCTCAAAGTCCACGACTGTACCTGTTCCACCACTGTAATCCACTGAAACTTGGATTAGGAATTTGGAAAGGTCGCCCCGCCTTTGTAAAGTTGTACAGTATAAAATTAAATTCTTTCAAAACGATGTACCTAAGTACACTTTTACACATAATCTACAACACGTATGTACCTACATTACATACGTAATACCTACTAGCTGATGTCATATCTAGCATTCTAGGGTTATCCGTTGCCTTGCTATTAAAAAAAAAATGTTTAAATAGGCGTTTCTTTGGAATCTCGTAGAAATTCCAAAGGAATGCCAGTTTTCAAGACGGCATTGAGATTTCTTAGGTGCCGGCCGCCTTTGCGCCTTTCTCGGGTCTCGGCAACAGCCAACAGCTGCAGACTGCAGACTGAACTCTGAACGGGCATGTAGCCGGTGATGCTGATGACCATCATCATCACTAATTCCATACGAAGACTCGAAGACATAACCGAATGAGTTTGATACGGTGCATGAACATGTTTTTGCCAAAAATAAAAAAAATACCTTTAGAAACATGCCAATCGTTGTTTCCAATTAACATTAAAGATCACATTTTTTCTCAAATTTCTAAACATATTATTTATTAGTTTAGTCCTACGATTCCATTTGGTTCTTCATTATGAAAAATTAAGAATGTAGAGTAAGTATAAGTCGGCTTAGACGTGTTTCTTGATTATTCTGTTCGGGTATCGTGGACCTCCCTGTAGCACCTACCACACCACAAGAATTCGTTCTCCACCAACCAACGCAGGTGAATAAAAACAATTAATACAACCGCTCCGTGTATGAGCAACCGGTAAAGCGATAAACGAGCTGTACTTACATACCAAACCAACTGCGCCAGCAAACAACAATCAGAAGGCAGTAATATTTTGTTTGTTTTGAGCAGGTCTGGCTTAAATTGACCATTGTTTGCAATTCTTTATTTAAACCAGACCGGCACCATGCAACGCAGAGCAGATCCGACATAAACTGTTTGCGCGTTTAGCAGTGGTGACCGCTTGCATTGCGTCCTCGAGTTTCGGTAAATTTAAATTTCTTCCAAAAGAATTTTTTTGAAAGAACAACCCATTTGGGTGTAGGTATGTACACATATTATATTATATTTGTGCATGAGTTAACTTCCAGTTTGTTCCTTTTTTACGGACAACCCTTTGTAAAGATTAAAAATCAAAGAAACGCCAAACAATTTAATATGATGTAGCGTGACATCATTTTCGATGATTGTTTTTTCCACGTATTATTTGTCCCGCTCGTCGCAAAACTGGTGCCTGGTGCCCACTTAAATTTCCCGCGACTGTTGCAATGGTTAATCGATTTTCCTTGTACGACATTGAAAAACCTTCTGGTGTTACACGTGAATGCACTTTTAACCTATGACGCATACGCGCAAATCATTAGAATTTTCATTCATGAGGAAATCTCATGGTCGTAATTGTGATTGCGCAAACTATTTTTAGCTAGAACTGCTGGAACAGTCGCGCACCACTTCCGATTTTCTTCCGAGCGATGTGCAACATACCAATGTACGTCACTTGGTTGGGATTTTCCTAGTTGCAGCGATAAGATTGAAAAATAACAAAAGGTGTTAGGCTGCTGGTTTTAATGTTAAACTGAGTGCCGAGTTAAAATTGACTGGACTCATCAGTTGGAACTTTGGAACTAGGTTTACCTAATTATGAAACGAGAACGTTCCTTTTCCATTTACAGTTCGCGGCATTTGGTATTTGGTGAAGGCGCCTTGTCAACGTTGCCGCGTTGAGACTTTTATCTTCGTAACGTAAGATTTTTAATAAACATATGATTTTTCTTTTGAAGCAATTTTTTTTAATTTTTGTAAATATTTAAACTTTCTTTTATCTTCTATGACCAAAATGTTACATATTATATCAACCGCAATTTTTTAATTCAATTAGCAACAATACAAGTAGTGAGTGGAAAATTTACAAAATCGCCGTTACGGTACTTAACAACCAAGGTTACAATGTGTTAATAACATTATTATTGATAAGTGTTATGCAATCAATAAAATTTCTAAAGGTATTTTGGTATAAGTTAAATAAACTTAAAATAAACATGGTAAATAAATGTTTTAAAACGCCACAAGGTGTATTACATTGTAATGGGAAACTTTACTGTTGTAATCAGATTGTCTCCCTAACCTATGAATTCCTGATGAGATATGAATTCCTGATGAAACGTTTGAAAAATAAAAAAAGTCTTTTGTCCTATTTGTTCCAATTATCATTCTTTTGTTTCTGTAATATTGCTTTATAGCATCATTATTCATAAAGTTTAAAGAAACACTCGAAATTAAAGTCTAGGAATCCAAGATTAGATATTAACCTTTTTTAAAGCAATTCACTCATTGTTTTAAACTTGTCTGAGCAACTCTCATATGGAACAAAAATGTTGGTTTTTAAAGATTGAAAGTTGGAGGACAAGATATTGTAAAATGATGCAATTTTGCTTTTGTCGTAGTAATGCTCCTCTACATAAGGTCAGATATCGAAATCTATGAGTCTGTTGTAAAGATAGGGTAGAAAACAGACGTTGACGCTACAGTTTTCGTTACGCATGCTTTTACATTGGTCGATTTTACGCTAAAGCGACTAAAGAAGTTTTACTTTTCAAAAGTCATCGTTAATGATAATTCGATTCTTAGCCCTACAATCGATAGGATGTCTTCGAGACAGTAAACACGTGATATGTGCTACTGGCTGGAGTTATTCTATCATGCTACTGGCCGAACTTGACGTCAACAATATACAATTAATGACATGTTTCTTGTAGACACAAGAAAAGATCACTTATGTCCTAATGCACATTCGAAAGGTCAAAGCATAAGTATTGGAGTTACTGAAGCTAAATGAAAGTAAACTCAAATAATGTTAGAATTATACTAGAAACTAGATTGAAACAATCATTGAGTAAGCAAGCGGCTTAACGGCGCCCATAGATAAACATTAATTGTAACAATCGCACTGGCGCGCCCTCATAATAGTGAATGGTGACGTAATGTAAAAATTATATGTAGGTACATGACCTTCTAAACAGAACATAATTATATTAATAAAAAAATCGAATCATCTGTGTCTTTTTAGAATATTCCCGAACAGAATTTTCTTGATGAAAAGTCACAAAATCAGAGCGAGAGAGAGAGAGAGAGAAAAAGATGATGAATATTTAATACATTTTCAATGAGATAGTGCACTAGCCCCCCTCCCCCCAACTGCCTATTAGGTGGTTGGCAATAGCAATCGTTAGAACATCACTACTCAAATCGAAACAGTTTTAATAAAATCGTTTGAATGGTCACCAAGATTACCAGATCTACATCCATTGGAATCTTTTTCTATGGGGTTAGAATCGGTTGTTTATAAACCCGACCAGCTGCCACCACTTCTAAAGAAATATTTGAAGAAATTCGTCAATGGTTCCAGATCTGGGTCGAATAATATTTGGAACATAACGGAAACCATTTTCACTACTTATCAGGACATTTAATAAATAACTGGAAACATTTTCATCGTGCATTTTTGAATTAATCAATGATTGTCCAATCAAATGCCACCACTGGACAGGGTTTTTTCACGGTAATAACCACACCCTTATAATGGTAACATTATGTAAAGTTTCACAAATAACCTTCTAGAACATAATATTAAATAATCGAATGATCCTTGCAACCGATCTCTAGAATATTCTCGACGAGAAAATTGAGAGGTGGGTGGCGAGTCCCTTATTACTTCATTCTAGTTGTCCCTTCATATCATCCGAACCGCTCTGAGCAACAGCATCAACCAGGCCATATCTTCTTTAATCTCAGAGATAGAACAGCCATTCCCAGTTTTAGGATTACATTTTGTATTAACTACTGTGTAGCACGCACGCCTAGGATGGTTATAAATGTAAGCAGCCCATAGTTAAGGTTTAAAATGACAGCTAAACATATTCATACACGAAATAAATATACCGGTGTTTCCTAAAAACACCTCAAGCCGTATGTCCCTTATTTATGTTCGATATGATCAAGTAAAAAACTTTTGAAAATTATTCTTTAATCGTAACTTTTTTTTAAATTAACTTTATTGTCAAAAAATGTTTAACTTTTTCTCAAAAAAGAAACGTATTTTTTAGTACTTTGGCTTTATAAAGTATTTCTTTCTGAATGCAATGATATTTAAAAAGTTGAATTTGGTATAATATTTATTTAACAAAATAATTAAAATGTTTTTCAGAATTACGTTAAATTTCTTGTAAAATTTTTAAGTGTGCCATGGAAAACAGTCAGAAAATATAACTTGAACAACTTTTGTAGATTATTTTACAATTTTGTTCAAATATTTTTTGTTATTTCAATAAAACATTTGTTTTTTAGGGAACGTTTAAAAATTCTACAAGATTTTTTTTAATTACATACTTCGTTGAATGAATATTACAGCAAATTAAACTTTAGACATCATTACACCCTGAAAAAATACTTCATCAAGTCAAAGAACTAAAAAAATTCGTTTGTAATTAAAAAAAAGTTCAACATATTTTGACATTAAAGTTAATATTAAAAAAAAAACACGATTAGACCCACATTTTTTAGTCTTTAAATAATGATTTTGTGAAGTTTTTTGTCTATTCAACTCGGGCAATAAATAACGGAGCTACAGAATGAGGCGTTTTTAGGAAACACTCTGTATAGTTATAGAAGATAAATAAAAAAAGATTTTTGGAGAATTTTTATATTATTTTCTAATAATATCCCCTCAACGATGTAATAACATTTTTTAAACGCCGACCATCCTGTTTACGGGAAGCCCGAAAATCGACGCCTCTGCACTCTGCAGCCCTCGTTAATCCACAGCTGTCAATACTAGATATGAAGTTTCATTGTTTTCCAATAATTTATTAACCATAAACTTAATCTATTATTTTGAGAAAAATTATAGAAGGTCTCCACCAGTATCTACCCTTACCCAGCCCCGAAGAGCTTGCGGTTGTAAACATGTAAACTATAAACTAAATATTATTTGCATCTCGTAAGATAATCCCTAAAGTCCACTTTGAAAAGAAGTACAAATAAAAAGTTCTAAGTGCCGTGTCGTAAATCTATTGTGAGCATTGGTTTTTTAACAAATGGGGCTGAGGAGTTTTCAGTCCACATCCGGCGAAACCTGAATTTTAGCCAGTAAATTTTGAAGAGCGAGTGGAGGAGGCATTATCTTTGAGATAACGAGATTACAGATAGCATCACTTATCTTGCCTCACATGTAGTTATATTCCCAGCAACTTGGCAACCTTGCCCATTGCTTCGCTGGCAGAGTGCGCGCAGTTGAGCTTGCGTCGAGCCTCAGCCGCTGTTCAATCGCTCGCAACCGTAGTTCCACGTAGTCCGTAGTGCGTCGATTGCGTTGACGTCGAACGTAGTAGGCCGTTTGTAAAAGTGTAACAACACAAGACGATGCTCAAATTATGAACGTTCCCTCATTTCAACGCTCCTAAGGTCAGTACAATCAGCCCTGCATCCGATAATCGCCGCCAATTCAGCAGACCTCCCAAATAACAGTAGAAAGTAGCCATATGTCGTCCTTGCGTTCCACTTCGTGTCCACTAGCGAAAACAGTTTGCAATCACTTCCAAATTCATGCAACGTATTACCGGACTAACCTTCCCAAATTTCATCGATCGCGCGGGCCCACAATCCTGCATCCCGTGGACCCAGTCTCAAGAAACCGTCTCGGTTCTCGCTATCGTCAGATCGGTACGGCGCTCTCTCTCGCTCTCCTACTACAGGGCGTCTGAACTTTTTTTTTCGTGTTTCCGGTGCTCGGCCATTGATGTGATCTTGTTGGTATGTGGCAGGACTGGGAGTCGCGGTGTGCGAGGGGGCGGTGGGAATGGAATGCTGAAAGTCGTGAATGGTACTGAATTCCAGCCGTGGAGCCGACGTACGAAGCCCTTCGGTGCTCGTGCACTCAGACGGCCGTGTGAGACCGTTCTCAAGACCTCCATCCTTGTCGGTACTGCAGTAATGCCGCCGTAATAATACCAATTGAAATTCTTCAGCTCGAGAGGACGGCCTCATCCAAAGACCCCGGCCAGCCGCGATATCGCCGCCTCGGCTATCGGAAATTCTTTTTGCGGGCTACGCCTCGAACCGGCACAATCAGCATACTTACCGCCGACTTTTTGTCAACATCTGCATTGTTTTTCTCAAGTAGACCTTCCACCTTTGAACCACGTACGCTTCGCGACACTGCCATTTTTGAACTGCTGAAAAAAAAAACAATTGCATCTAATGACGTGTCAGCTGTCAACCGCCAACTAGATCAAGGTATAAAAACATAAAATTTGTGACTACTCCGTGTGTGGTCCAGAACTAGTCAAATGAATTGATGTTATCGTTATTATCTCATAAATCCATTGGTTTTGTAAAAATTAGATCTTTTAACTTTGAACTGCGACACTGCAATTTCTGAATTGTTGAAAAAAAGACAATTGCCTCCAGTGGTGTGTCAATTGTTAACCAAATCATGACAATTACCAACTAGATCAAGGTATATTCCTATTTTGGAAACTTTGTAAGGAAAACTCGCTTTAGGGGAGGCTGGGAGGCCGAGCCTCCCCTAAAAAAACCCTGTTGATATTATCGTTGTTGTTTCATAACTCCATTACTTTTGTAAAGTCAGACCTTCTACTTTTGAGCAACGTAGCTGCTATCGTGGACTTCGAGAATGTCCAGTCTCATTTAACCTTTCACATCTTTTTACTTGTCATTATTGCTATCTATTTATAATTTCATTGTCTACAAGTAGACAAATGTAAATGGTCAAATGCGACTAAGCATTCTTGGAACCTACGAGAAATTTGATCCAGGAGAGGCTGCAACCTCCAAAAACACTACACAGATCTAGTTGCCATGCCGACCAAATCAAGGTGCTTTCCCAAGAATGAGATAAATTTTATCAACAGCTCCGTACACGTATAAGATCTTGGAAAATTAGATTATTGGAGTTAATGAGTAATGCTGCATTAAATACAATGACCTCAATTGTACCCTTGCCGCAAAAGTTCAGCCTCGCCGTTATCTTGTTTGCGTAAACTTTGAGGCTGAGTTCACAGCAAATCCTTGTCCAAGGATCACAGTCCATGGTTTTTGCTTCTCTCTAGTAAACAACAGAAAATTTGAAGTCTGCCACAAAAGTGGAAGATAAAGCTCTTCATGGCTCAATTTAGATAGGTAAATGACTTTATTTCAATAAAATCGGTGGATAACTCGTGACGCCTGTCAGTGCAGATTCTTTTTAACAAATTTGATCGCACGTAGCACCCCTATTTCTGTTACACCCCCAAAGGTGAAGCGGTCCAAATGTTGCCCTGTCGTCCAACCTCATTTGCGTACTTTAACAGTTACCCTTGAAGACTATCACTAACTGAATTTAATTATTCCAGAACACTAGAATGAGCCTTCAAACGGACCGCATATCAGCGCAGTTCACACTGGGCCACAAATCCAAAGAACCCTTCAAGGGCGGCAGCGAGCCGGACAACGGCTGCAAGACCGACTCAACTTTAGATCTGAGAAAGGAGTCCGATCGATTGAAAACCTTCTCCGGTTGGCCCTACTCCGAGGTGAATCAGACGGCTTTGGCGGAAGCGGGTTTCTACTGGATCCACCAGGAGGACGCCGTCAGGTGCGCATTTTGCGGCACCGAAGGCTACAAATGGGCGCCGCAAGATAACCCGATGGAAGATCACATGAGATGGTCGCCAGATTGTTCTTTCGTTAAAGAAAAGTGCGTCAGCCCTAACGATTTGAACACCCAGCACGATCGCGACGTTTGCGGGAACAGCGAGTTCTTCCCGAATTCGGCTCCGGAAGACGCGACGCTCCAGTTATTAAGAACATTGGGAGTTGAAAAGACGAAACCTTGTTCGCACCCGACGTTTACGACGTTCGATAGCCGGTTAGAAACTTTTGCTCAGTGGCCTAAATCGCTGAAACAGAAACCGAACAAGTTGGCTGAAGCAGGGTTTATTTATAAGGGGGTTGGGGACCAAACTTTGTGTTTCCATTGCGGGGGAGGATTGAAGGATTGGGAAGACAACGACGATCCCTGGGAACAGCACGCGTTGTGGTTCCCCAAGTGCAGCTTTCTCGTTCTGAGTAAAGGGGTGGAGTTTGTGAATGGAGTTCAAAGCAGTTTTAATCCTGATGGACAGTCAGTTCCAAGTAGTAGTCAGGTGCCGACCAAAGAAGAATCTTCAAATTTAGTCGAGTGTAGTAGCGAGAAGCCGGCAGATAGCACGGGCGATAACAACACCACTTTGTGTAAAATTTGCTATAAAAACGAAGTAGGAGTCATTTTTATACCTTGCGGACACGTTGTCGCTTGCATTGACTGTTCATTATCATTGAAGAACACTTGTCCTGTTTGCCGAAAGCGGTTTGAAGCTACAATCAGAGCGTTCCTATCATAATCCACATTACTTTCATCTTCACATTCACCTCTTCCATTTTAACTTTCATCGAAATCTAGTCACTCAGTCAAAATTCTGTGCCCCTTAACTTTTTTCACAATAATTAGATAAGTCTAGTTTCAATAAAAAATTATATTTTCTGTACTTTTCTTGCTTTAAATAATAATTGCTTTTTGTTTTTAATTTTAGTTTTTTTTTCCACTCCTAACAACTAGTACATACAAACAATACGCTTTTAACTGTCCCAGGAGTAAATGCAGCAAAGCTCATTTGATCTAGGTTCATTGTATTTAGTTTTTTTCCTATAGCTTTAAGAAGTTTTATTAACTGTATTCAAGTCACAACAAATGAAAACGTGTACTGCGGTTTAGTTAAACAGTGTAGCAACTCTCAAACATAGTTGTTCGGTAGCAAGAGCAAATTGTTTAGAAGGTAGTGAGATCATAAATTATTTACAGTAGGTAACTTATTGAACTTTCCAAACTTATTTCCTTATCTTGTTACATATCAAATGTTTTAAAACCTTGAGTTACACAAATGTAAAAAGTGCCGTATTTTAAGCCTTTTTATATACATACATACATACAAAAGATGTAGTTACAAAATAAAATTGGAAATTGAACTATTTTGCGTTTATTAATTCCAGTAAACTAATGCAGTTGTAGAAGAAGCCAAATTAGTTGTTAATCACGTGTACAGTGATATTTAAAAGTATCCGGAAATTTTGTCGATTGCGCATTATGCTCTTTCTTGCTTGGGAGGATGCTCGGACCCAGCGAGCAAAAACATTGCGCAAACAGCACCAACCTTTTTCTAATCAGATTTTTTTAAAAACGCTGTTTTAGAGGAAAAATTGATTGATTTGCAATCCGTGGAAGTTTTTGTAAACCTTAAAAAATTGGACTTAAAAATGAACACCCCGATTTTCGAAGCGTGAAAATTTCTGAAAACCCCAAAAAATCGACGCAAAAATTTGTGTTAGCTATTTAACCTTAGAAATCGACTCAATTATCCAAAAAAAAGATTTTGCCCTGTTTTTAAAGGTATATTTAAACAGCGAAGATTTTGTCTTGTTTCAAGATACAGTTAGTTACAGAAGTAATGTTCGTCTCACACTTTTAAAACGTTTCTTCTATAGATGATGCACTAGCCAAAGGAAACCTTATGCTTCTGTTTCATATGCTTAACATAAATATAAATTTTAATATCTGTGTTCGTTTTATGTGGAAAGTAAACCATTTTAAAAGGTGGACATAACTTTTAAAAAAGTTAAAATGTCAAGGTATTTTGGCTTATTTGTAAGATATTTTCAAAAAGTTATTTTTTTAAGATTCCGTCCTGTTTCTAAGGTATATTAAAAAAACTAAAATTTGCCTTTGGCTCCTAAGACTGTGCAACCTGTTTGTATTAAAAAAAAAGATTACAAATCAGTCCTTTACCAGCTATACTATGAACATTCTCTATAGATAGTATTTTCCGCAACACAAAATACACCTTAGTTAATATTATGGTTTTTTTTAAGAAGAAAAATTTTGTTAGTGATAAACATTAACATTTTTGCTTTATTTTTTATTTATTTAATAGCTTGGAAAAATTTGGAATTTGATTGACATCAAGAAAGGCATTTCTTTTTATCAGATGTATGTTGTGTTGCGGGAATTTACTCTCTAGATTTTAAAATACAGACTATAGTAAAATTGGTTGAGTTTTTTGATAAAAGACTAAAGTATAAAGTTTTTGAACTTGTTTATTCTTTACAGAAAATTAGGTAAGTTATAATTTATTTAAAGCACAATTAAAGTTGACCATACACTGCTATTCTATAACTATTTACAATAAGTACTTACATATACAGGATTTTCCAAAAAAAGTGTGCAATACTTTGCTGGCGGTTTCTACAATTAAAAACGTAAAGAAAGTTGTTTGTTTATAGACATAAGACAAAAAATTCTTCCTAAGGAAACTAGAGCTCTCTAAAAGTAAACCCCTGTTAGTGGTTTGCAGTGAATATTTTTAAAACCAGTCAAGTTAAAATAATAAAATTTTGCACAACCATTACAATTTTTATATGTAACCAGTAAAAATAAAAATAATTCAAAAAATGTATACAGGGGTGTGTCAAGCGCAGAGCCTGCTAACTGAAACTTCTCTGTATGTACCATTTTCAATTTTTAACCCTGAGATTTTAAATATCTAGAGTTTTCTACATAAGAAAGGTACCCTTGTTGAATACCGATAGGGTACGCCGTTTCTTAGCCAAATCGATTTAAAGATTTTATTACACGGCAGTTATTGCGAATGAAATGACATTTATTATTATTACATACAAAAATAGTAAAGGTTGGGCAAAATTTAATTATTTTTATTATTTATTATTCATCATTATTACCTATCATTATCATTATTTTATCTTGATTGGCTTTGAAGATATTTACTGCAAACCACTACAGATGTTTATCTTTAGAAAGCCTAGTTCCCTTAGGAAGAATTTTTAGCCTTATGTTTATAGACAGGGATCTCAGAGCGCTTTGTCGGATTCGTTCTATTATTTTCTTCAAAACATCGCTAATCTTGTATTTTACGATCCAATTGATAGAGTAAATTACGCTTCTTTTTTTATAAACTTTCTCGATAAGCTAACTTTTAATATTATGTTCCTAAACATCACATTTTTGTTCGCTTTCATAAATTTTCATATAACCATCTCAAATAAATAAAATTAAAGTCATTAACATTAAATCATCTCGATTAGGTAGTACCTACACCAAAATTCTCTATCTTCACTAGTAAATTTTATAGAAATGGGATCCTGTATTGGATAATCAAATACAACTTTTATTTTATTTGCATATGATACAACCTTATTTAAATATTTATACTTACTCAATCTTACCTTCTTCTTTATAAATTATATTATAATTTATTATTATAGTAGCTACATATTGAGTTTCCCATAAACCGTGTTTTGTTTAGACAATTGAGTCGATTCTTAAGATTAAATAGCTAACACAATTTTTGAGTAGGAGTTTTGAAAGTTTGCAAGAACTTCCACCCCTCGAATATCAGAGTGTTCATTTTTGAGTCTAATTTTTTAAGGTTCAAAAACTTCTAGAGATTGGAAAATAAAACTCCATCTATTTTTTCTCAAAAACAGCATTGTGTTAAAACACTTTACTAAATACTGAGGATTTACTTTCCCACTTCTGGATTTTCAAAAAGCCAATTACAACAAAACATTCTTTAACATTTATATATTACGGAAATCAATATCGTTTTTTGTACAAACCACTTCTATTTTTAGGTACTCTTATTTTCCCTGACCTAGCACATCTACATCTATAAATTTTGCATAAAATTATTTATCATTTGCACAACATTTTATTACTTAAAATTGCATTATAATGATGTACGATGTACGATTTACGATGGTTTCCAAAAGAAAACACCACAAAAAGCGAGAAATGGGCATTGTAAACAATTACCAACTACTCCAATCATTTTTTGTAAAGCAAAATAGTAAATATTTGTTCCAAATAGATCTGCATAATTATCTATTTTGTTTATAAAAAAGGTTTCTACATGCACATTAAGGTTCTCTCTGTTGCCACTGATTGAGCAGCCGCGGCGCTACCGTCGCCTCTAATGTAGGAGACGTCAGAACAGCAGTGCAGAACAGAAAGATTTTTAGGTTATGTTGAGTGTTATGTTGACTGTTGACATGACAGTCCTTTGTTGTCATTTTTGAAAACTTGAATAACCAACCCCCAATTTCATTGAACACTATGGAGGAACAGCGGCGACTTCTACTGAACCAAAACACGGCTAACTTGAGTAACAGCTCGGAAGAGGAATGGTCTGACGACTCTGACAGCGATTCATATTGCTCTGATTCTGACAGGTTTGATTATTATTCCCGAGTATTCACATTACAAAACTCCTTTCAGTTCTATACCAGAATGGGAATCTTCAATTGATGACAACACTGGCGAAGTGTTGTTTATCAATTGCCACCCCTTTGTGACCCAAAACAACGTTGAAAACAAACCAAAGGAACCTCTGGAACCGTTCTCGAAAGACCAAATAAGGCGCAGCACTAGAGGCAAATTTCTCCGGCTAATACGGAGGAGAGAAAGCAAACGGCACAGTCGAAGGTTTCAAAAGTCTCATGACAACATTGAAGCGACAAGCTCCAATAAAGTCAAGTTTCAAGACTTCCAAGAAGGAGAACAGAAAGAAGTTTTGTTGAAAGTTAATTCAGATCACAACCGGAACGGTTCACTACCTGAAACGTTATTGGGACTTAACATTGGAACATTATCAGATGGAAACAGAGTTATGATTGCCGGTTTTCTGCCAGACAGTGAGGCTAAAAATGAGAAAAACATTAAAATTGGCGACTGGCTCAAAAGCATTAATAATATTGAGGTTACTTATCAAAATTTGAACAACGTTTTGAACAAACTTGCTGATAGAAGCGAGGTACTTTTAAATTTGCAAAGAGTAGCTGGGGTTGATGTTACTAAAGATCCCCCTATTAATGAGCTTAATTGTCAATCAAAATTGGTTCGGCAATTGGTCAACTACAACAAATGCGATGAAGTTTTGCTTGAGTTATTATGCAAATATCCGGTCGGTATTTTGTATATAAACATGGAGAAATTGAGTGAAACTAGTCCAGAGTTTGATGACGTTGTTTATTGTTATCCTAGACCTCTCCAGAAATCAATTCTTTGTAATTCTCGAGGTATGTTTATAACGCTAAATCACTTGCTGTTTGATGTCACAAAATCTCAGGCAAAGACCTCCACGTTTTTGTACAACGAAAAGTTATGCCACATTGTTTATACACAATTTAACAGTAATTTGTTATTGTTGATGTTGCCTGATCACGCGATTTCGTCAAACGAGGCAGTTTTAATTAACAACGAGATTATACGTATGATACAATTTTTGTACCAGAATTTAGACAATTGTTTTACTGTTGACGCGAACAAGCTGCAAATGGACAATTTTTTTGGGAGGTTCTTCCCCAGGATATTAAATAATGGCGTCTGGGTCACAGCCGATCGCTTCATTGGTGCACACAATTTAGGTGTAAAAGTTCCAGAATCATTGTCTTCTAAATTTGAAGATATTCTTCCCGTCGCTGTGACCTTACATCTTCCTCATGAAGCAAACATGCAAATAGATGACGCTCTAACAGAACTTGAGGCTGGCGACTACAGAGAGTGGGTGAGTGGGATTTTTTCTTTACCAATAAATAATAGTTTATGTGACCTTTAATTTAGTTGGACAGGCAAGTCTTTCCTAAAAAAATATTGCACGTTTTATTCTCTAGATGCATGCAAATAACTAAAAGAGGCTTAAATATTTTTTTTCCATTTTTTAATTTTATATTTTTGTAAATATTTGCAATTTTTGTTTTTGATGACGCATTGGTCCCCCGTATCCAAGACCCACACCTATATTAGATGGACTCTTGTTTTTGGCTACTATGCTGTGCTGCTATCAGAGTGCGCGACATGTGTACAGCGGATTGACACATTCGATTTATAAATAGAACGCAAGCAATCTGAGTAAAGCGCCATCATACGATTTCTTTTAGAACTACGCCGTGCAGGGGACCGTTACGTCACAAACTTCGCACTCCAAAAATTAAGAAATTAATTCTGGGCGTAATATTGACCCTAGAACCAAATAAAAAAATACGGGCCTAATAAAATCAATTGCCTACATTTTCTAAATATTATATTTTCCTAACATAACGTTACTTTTTGAACCAGAACGAGGAACCTCTGGACTGCCAGCGTCTATTTACAATCTTGGGCAGTGCTTTGTACCATTGCGGCTACTTGCTGGCCTCACACTTAGTCTATGAAGACCTGATTGATGTCCACAGTTATTGCCGCCAACAAGGCTTGTTCCATTTATCGAGGACCGAACCAATAAAAACGCTGGTTTTGTGGAAGGAAGTCTTTCCGTACTCATGCAATCGGAGTCAACAACCGGACATAAAAATCCCTACCGGCAAGAGATATCTACTCATCGTAGGTAGCGGCAAAGTAAAACAAATTTATATAATTTTCAATTAGATAAAAAATAAAAATGTATTGTAGGGCCTATTGGCAGTTATAATGGAAACTGGCGGTTGCACCGAACCTGCCGAAGACAACATGGGTCCTGATGCATTTTACGTTGAAGAAGCGCAAGCTACATTGGCGCATATACAAGAATTGGGACTGTCTGAACTCGCTGATCGCTGGATTGGAATGAATCCAGGAGCTCAAGTGACGATTCCCGAAACCTGTTCGCGTCGGAAGAGCGACTTTATCGACAACTTTAAATCGTTGTCGCAACAGAGCAAAGACCAAAAGAAGCCAGAATCAATTTTGAAACGCAGAAACTCCGATCAGACTTTTATAGCGCATTCCAGTTCTGTGTTTTCGCTAACAGACGATCATTCTGAGAGACATTCGGAGGATTCAGGTAGCCAAGGCGGTCAGAGCGAAATCAGCGATGAGAACAGCAGGAGGAGGAGAAAATACGACTCGAATGATGAAGAATCTGACCCTGAAGATTACGGGGTAAGATTCCCAAAATTATGCTTGGAATTGTGAAATAAAATTATTTTCTCTATTGTGCGATGCACGTATTTTATATTAATTGGGGTTACGTGCAAAAGGAGAAGAGCTTTTGATTACCGTTAATGTTTATTTGTGAATTAATAGTGGAAATGTTACAGGATGGGAGCCAAATTAGCAATAGCAGTTTTGACATTTCAGAACTTCGCCAAACTTTACTTTCCGAAACTGAAGACGTTCAGCCTCAGCAGTTGACTTCAGGAAGTGAAAATGTCCTTTTTCATTTTATTCAGTTAGATTCAACTGAAGGTACTCTTGTTTGTCCACCTGAGTGCCGGCTACCATCGCAAACTCTTGATGTGATGTTGAACAATTTTCGAAAATGTTGTCACAAGATTCATTTGTTGTTTCGAAATACACTAAGATTCAAGGTATTCTTCAATTCAAAAGTGGAATTTCACTCATGCGATCTTTTTAGAATATGCCTGCGCAAGATATGGCCAAATCAGTAATGAATAAAAGTTTGATAGCAATAAAGGAGCATGGGATCATGTTTGAGTGCCCTTTCTTAGATGACTTGGATAATAAAAGACATATGATAAAATATTGGGTGGTCGGGTAAGTAATAGATAAAAATAGTAATCAAAATTAGCCCCTATAATGTCATTTTTCAGGAGGTTGTTTTACATGCCACATCCCAGAGAGGTGTATGTCTGCTATCAAGATGCAATTCCGCAAAATATCATAGAACTAGCTTTTAAAATCGATCTGAGTATTACAACCTGACTTGTGTAGTAAAGAATTGGCGAAAAGACTCACAAAAGCAGGTTTGCTAAGAAAGGAACTTTTGAAACAATATCTTCAAAATTCTAGGTTTAAAGTTTGTTTATAGAGTTTAAATTTCTGGTAATCTACTTTCACAACTTATCCTAAATTTCAACTTTTGGCGAGTTAAGCAAGGGAAAGAAATGGCGATCAAGACCGAAGTATGCGTTAGGTGTTAGTTGAGATGGTAGATTTACTACAATTATGAATTTTTGATTCTCAGCCAAAGGATAATCAAATTAATAATTGCGAATCTGATGAAAAGCTCTAACAAGAAATTCAGAATATTAAAATTGTGATCTAAATATTAAATAACTTTTATACTTTGCACGTTAGTTTTGATTACCTATTTAAAACTTCCGGATTATTGAAACGTTTTCTAAGACTATATTTACATAAGCTATGTACATATTATGTGGCATAAGCTATTATGTGGGCTTTGTTCATCTCCCCATAGTCTCTCGCTGTTACTCAATTTCCGAATTAAAAAGTTTTACTTCTGACTTTTTCTCAGGTGGCATTTCAGTTCAATTACTCATTTTTCGCATTAAACTCTTTTTATTATTATTTACGATAGTAATATGCTTTGAGGGCATTTACAGTACAATAGTACTGTACTGTTAAGACTTTGATGTCAAATTAGCAGAGATCAAACTCACCCTTCCAAGCTTGTGGCTAGTAAACTAGCAAGACATGTTCGCCATACAAAACCTCTTTACTTAGACATAAACATAAAGTGCCCCTGCTCGATCGCATCAACGACGGGAAGAGCAAGACAACGGTTCCTGGCTGACGCCTGTAAAAGTTTTGGTGGTGTAGAAAGTTTCTACCCTATCATACAGCTGCAGCCCTCCTACCAATCCTTTCTTACACTTAAGGTGGCGAAGGAGACATTTTGCCAAATTTTGCGCGACTTTATACCACTGTAGTATGAAAACTTATGGCGTTAGAAAAATATATTTTATTAAATATTATAAAGGAATCTTTCAGTTACATACTACCGTATAATTGAAGTATGCACCTCAATTAACAAAGTGGTAATAGTTAATTTAGAATACGTCTGCAGCAATCTTTTGATCGTTATATCGCGGTTACAACCGAAGATTTTGAGGACTTGATCATTTCCTTGTATACAAAAAATTGTAATCTAAAAAATAACGAGCTCAAAATCCGGCTAAAGTTTGAAATTTTGATTTTATAATTAATTAATCAACGTTGCCATTATTTTTTTCTATGCGGTTATATGTTAATAGCTAGATTTTAAAGCGCTATTAACAAAAGTTAAAGAAATTTTAAGAAAAGTTAATTAGTCTACTGTCTATCTTAATCGACAACCTACGGTCCTATGCTTGCCATGTTAAATTTAGTTCGGTGTAGAGCCACCACGTGGCGCTTCAAAGTTTGAGCTGTCACGGACCTGTCACCGTCGATCAGGGGTGCACTTGCGGTCAGTTTTATGATCCCTTATCTGTTACTTTGCAATTGTACCATAAATAAACTGAAATGATGGGGAACGAAAGCAACCACGACAAACATAATAGTTTATTTTCGTTGTCCGGCGGTTACGGTGGTAATGAAGAAAACAAAATCGGCATTGAGATTCTTTGATAAATAGATTATTTTCCTCAAACTCATTGTACCCACTAAAATAACATTTCACTGCATTAGTGATCCTCAAGTGCCCCTGAACTTAAAAGTAATGTGTTTTTTAAGGGTTAGTTGGTCACATTCCTAAGAAAGACAAAAACTACGTCTTTTTGAAACAACAGCTTTTCTCATGGTTAGTTGGATTTGGTCTGTACCAATAATGGAAACGTCTTTATTATTCAATAATGTTTCCGTCATCTAATATTCCTAAGAAACAATAACTGCAGCAACATTCAACCAATCCTTTCTTCTAAAGACTTGAACAGAAAATTAATAAAACTACGAAAATCAAAGTGAATGTAATGCGACTCTTTGTTGATTGTCTTACTCAAAACTGACATTAAATGTCATCTAACCAGTATTAAAATCAAAATGAGGTATCTCAATGAGGTGGAAATTGCACGCGGTGTTGCTCTAATTGAAAATGGAACTTCCATTCGGCAAGTTGCAAGAGATGTTGGTGTGAGCCCATCGGGCATCCAGCAATTGTGGAATCGCTATAGGACATAGGTCTCTATAAAGGACGCCGCGGACAAGGTTGTAAGAGACAGACGTTCCACGGAGCTCTTGGTCCTGAAACATGCGCATTATGGGTGATTGTTTACAATGTCCACTTCTTGATTTTTGAGATGTAGATGTGCTAAGGCAAAGAAAATAAGAGAAAAATAGAAGTGGTTTGCACAAAAAGGATATTGATTTTCGTAATATATAAATGTTAAGGAATGTTTTGCTGTAATTGGCTTTTTGAAAATCTAGAAGTGGGTAAAGTAAACAATGACCGCATTATGTAAAACGTAAAACTTCTTTTAGTGGTAATTTCTAATCGAGCTTTTAAAAAAAAATTACAGGGCCCAGAACTGACCTTGTAAGTACAAAACTTTTTCGCGTGCCTCTAAAAAAAATCCTTGTCCTGGGCCAAGAACCGAACCTACTACCTCGACCGTCCACTTTCAGCCACTATCCCATGCGGCTACCTTACCAGCAACCCTCGAGTGCTCTATCTTTGAAGTCTTTTGTCTCCATGCGCGAAGTACATAATGCGCATCTTTCAGGAGCAATAACTCGGTGAACGTCTGTATGTAGACGTAAATTTCGAAAACCAACTCGCCGACAACCTCGTCACAGGCCTCGTGGCAGTTACCAGATGGCATGTATTGTGATAAAAGAACCTTTTCACGGAAGGTAGTCGACCAAAGTTTATTGCCGATTAGGACCCAGTAAATCTTCTTTTCCATGGGGTTGTGTCATAAATTATTTTGGGCCAAGAAACAGCGCCATCTGTAGAGTCAGAAACACAACTTGAGGGGTACATCGTCGCGTTAAGTCTATCTAAATAACCAATGATTTGAGCCATACCCATGCAACTGCACTAATCTTATGTAAATAAAACTTTAAACTATTTTATGCTATAATTTCTCCCAATGCAATTATTGGTTATTGGCAATATAATTTTTACAAACGTATATTAGCAAACAAACCACTTTGGACCCCTCTGACTGTTGTCAATCGTCAAATAGTTGTCCAAAGAGTATTAATAATTAACGAATTAAATAAGTTTTTCCCTGCAAGACAACCGGCTCTGAATGAGATTGTTCAAATTTTGGTAAATTATATATTTAAGTAGGTACATAGATGTAATCAGAATACAAGTCACTTCATTATGCCCATCGCTAATTACTAGTCACAATTCCAGCATCAACAATGTTTTGGTTACATATATCCTAAATTTGAGTTTTATATCACAATATCAATATTGTCTTATCATTCAAACAATTGACTATGAAGGCTAGGCATTCATGAAATTTAAGAAAAAAAATTATATAAATTACAATATTGAATTAAAATATGTACATATATATAGTATCTGTAATTTGTAAGTACATATCAAACTTGAAATATTTTTTAAAACATAACATAACCATCTACTTTTGCAAACGCTACATTAGTTTTGAGTTATAATTCACAGTAATCTTGTAATTGAAAGCTCAGTACTTTTTCAATAGAACTCTCAAGTGAGTATTAGGAACTGAATTCATTGTTTGTATGAATTATAAAATAGAAACTAAGGTTCAATAGTATCAAATAGGATTTTTAAGGTACCCCCAGCCATTTTGCTTCCATAGTGGCCTTTCCAAAATTGTGTATCTTTGCCTTCATGCTCAAACACAATGGTGTTCACCTTAGCAGGATAATCTTTCAGCAACAACTCCACCTGAAATACAGTTTTTAATACGCCACTGGTTTCAGTGACATCTTTACCTTTTTCCATGAAGTCCCTGCCCATTGTTCAACTTGATAAAACGCTTCTTTAAGGTACACAAAATTGCGTAAAAGAGCGCGATCGCGCGCAAGGTCACCTTCTATTTGATTATTTGGATCTTCTTCGCACAATTTACACCATAAATGATAAACACAACCACAATCAAACCTGGCGGCCACCCATTCGCTAACGTAAATGTGGGGTTTATAGCGACTTAAAATCAAGAGCATCAAATTGTTGTTCATGAAGGATATTTCTTGAAACTTGTTGCACTCATAAAACGAAGTGGCAAAGCAACTGGTTTTTCCGTGAAACTCGGGAACGTGAAGCGGCAGGGGATCTGCTCCAGCTGGCGGGTCTTCAATTTTGAATTGATCACCATAATTTTTCATAATTTTCCAATACTTGAACCGATTTTCTCCATTTCCGTTTCTTATTAAATTCGTGTCGAAGTAATTTGTTGCGAATTTCACGTAATAAACGTACCAAGGTAATTTCTTGGGTATTCTGTTGTAAGTCCTGGAGTATATGATGCACCAAAAACGCGTTGATTTAATAATGTTGCACCATTTGCGGCAGACAAGTGATACATTCAGGATTTTTTTCGGATCTACATAGCTTAATATCATCATAACTACTTCTTCTGGCAGGTAGATTTCGTTGAAGCACAATCCATTGGTGGTTTCTTCCGGAAACGTTTCATGAAATTCCAGTTCCTCACTGGGTAACTTTGTACTTGGTGCGGCTGACATTGCTCGCAATTTGTTACCCATTAATGGACGTGGTCCAATTGATTCACAGTAACAGCGACAGTAATATCTATTTTACGAATATTCACAAAAACAGGAATGATTCACTTTTGAAGGCATTCAAGGACGGGTGAATTCTGGAAAAATTATTTACGCGTGTTATTAATGTCTGTTGACTGATTAAAACTGAATTCATCACCAACTCATTTCATTCTGCATTACGATTTAAACTTAAATTAATGAGCTTTAGAGCTGACTTTAATTCTAAGGCAAAATAATATTCCTTTTAATAAAATAAAAACAAACATCTAACCAACAAATGTCAAATTGACAGGACCCACGCAACACGCAAATAAAATGCTTTTGATTGGTCGTCGATAATGTAGGAAATTACAATTTCAGTTGAGGAGCCAATCAGAGACAAATTTGTTGATTTGACAGAAAAGTTACAACATAACCTCAAATAGTAACGTCAAAGTCAAACTAACGTGTACTGGAAATCGGGAGAAGCAAGCACGAAGACGAAGTGGTCAATTGTAACGTAAAATGTCCCGCAATGAAGTTGATGAGCTTGAAAAGGAGATTAAGAGTCTTCGACAAACCCTTCAACAGAAAGAAGAACTTCTTCGCAAAATTAAGAATAAGGTTGTTAGGTTCTTGTTCTACATTTCCATAATTGAAAATTGATGTTTTAGGTCCCAAACTGCCCGTATTCTCAACATTTTGCTTCTAATGAGGTTACGAGATACAGTCGTCAGATGATTATGGATCAAATCCAAGTCAAGGGCCAATTAGCGATGAAGCAAAGTAAAATATTGGTTGTAGGTGCTGGAGGTTTAGGATGTCCGGCATCGTTATACCTGGCCGCTGCTGGAATTGGTAACTTTTTAAATAAATTACCAAATATTGGTTTAACACTATTCTGCAGGTGAGCTTCATATCATGGATTACGATGAAGTTGAACTATCCAATTTACACCGACAAATTTTACATTCTGAAGCTGACATAGGGGTTTTCAAAGCCCAATCAGCCTGTGAAAAATTGCAGAGGTAAAACTTAGCCATTTACACAATTTAACAATTAACAATTTTTTCTTTCAGGATTAACAGTAATATTACCCTTGTTCCTTTACAAAAACATGCCGACACTTCTCTAGTTGATATCATATTGAAACACAAATATAATGTAGTACTTGATTGCACGGATAATGTCCCAACACGGTACCTCTTAAATGACATTTGTGTACTTCACAGCATTCCATTAGTTTCGGGGAGTGCCTTACAACTGGAGGGCCAACTGACTGTTTATAACTATAAAAACGGCCCTTGTTATCGCTGCTTGTTTCCAGTGCCACCCCCGCCTGATGCCGTGACAAATTGTGGAGACGGGGGTGTACTTGGTGCAGGTATGAAGCATTAATCAACTTTAAACTTGGTTCAATGATGTTCTTTAGTTCCTGGAGTTATTGGCGTGTTGCAAGCTCTAGAAGCCATCAAAATCGTTACCGAACACGAAGGAGTGTTGTCAGGACGCTTGCTAATTTTTGATGGTAGCGACACGGTTTTCCGCAATATTAAATTGCGACAGAAAGTCGCTAACTGTGATGTTTGTGGAAATAGCCCCAAAATTACTTCTCCAATAAATTACGAGCAGTTTTGTGGCGCGAAAGCACATGATAAAGTAGGTAGAAATGTTCGAAACTATCAATGTACTTTTCTCTTTTTTAATAGGTCGTAAATATTGATGTTTTGCAAAATAATGAAAATATTTCTGCTGAAAAGTTGACAGACTTGTTGGGAAATAGTTTAGTAGTGGACGTGAGACCGGAACTCGAGTTTGATATGTGTAGGCTACCACATACCATCAACTTGCCTTATTCGTGCATTAAGGAGGGAAAAGGCCTACAGCTTTTGGAGGGAATTTTGATTAACAGGACAGACAACTCAAATGGTAATTACACTACTTGGAAAAGATAAGTTATATGCTGTGTGTTTTTCAGTTTACGTTCTATGCAGAAGGGGGAATGATTCCCAAAGATCAATTCAGTGGCTCAAACAACACTTTCACAATCAGGATGTAAAGTTTATAAATGTGACAGGCGGACTAGCTGCGTTTGCAAATAAGGTTGACATATCATTTCCTATCTATTGAATAGATAATATTGGACAAATGCTTATTTCTATCTTTCAACACATCCTATGATTCCGGCAGCCCCTAAAAAATAATTTGGCGGTGGTCCAACACTAGTATGGGGTCTATTCCACCTTCTCGAGCACCTCAAGTAGTTGGTACCTTTAAATTTGGAATAAATCGCATAGAAGCATTTTTATGGCCAAATTCTGAGTCACTGGTAGAGGGCAGCATTTTGTGACACAAAAAGTAGGAACCGTAGATTACTTATTATTTAAGTTTCTTAAAATTTTCGTCAATAGACGATATTAAGAATTCAAGGCGCAAGCGCAAATTGGCTAGAAAGACAACCACATGTTCTAGCTTTCATCTATATCTATACAATATCCGTGAGGTCTACTGCACTGTGCATGCTCCCAAGAACATACAGGGTATTTCAACAAAAACCGCCGGTGCCTAATTGCGTATGTCCAGTGGAGTTAAAAATTTGAAATTTGGTAGAAATAAACTTTAATTAATGCGTTACAATGTGGCGTAATTGTTTGGTTCATAATTAATTCCATGCGCCGTCGGGACGCCATAAAGTGCTTTTTCAAAAATTTTCAATATATTTTTTTATTATTATTATGTTCGTAATACCGTCAGGTATACGTCCCTGTTGTTAAAAATTTGAAATTTATAGCTGAAGTATCGCTAATTCTGTTTTTAAAAAGTTCGCGGGATTTTGACGAATTTTTGACATGACTGTTTTATTGAAGCATTCAAATTTATGACTTATTAGCGGTACCTACTCAAAGATCTTTGCAGTACAGGGACCATCATAAAATCTAATGTGGTTAACCGCAAATACACTAGGTAAACGGCCACAAAGCTGTGAATCAAAAATACCTTCAGCGCTGAAATTTAAAAATCCATGTAATTCAATAACGGTTTGATATAAAAATATTTTAATTACTCGGTGATTAATCTTGAAGGTCGTGATCATGAGCTTGAAGAAAATCAAAGAGATGAAGTAAATATTTTGATATGAAATCGCGGTCGAAAGTGAAAACTCACACCATTTAAAAACAGAAAGAAAGTGACTCGAAAAATTGTGACAGTGGTGCAGGTCTCGGTAGTGTGGTGTAAAAATGCCACTAAGAAGCCGCCATAGAACTCCCCATTAGTGAGACTCATTGTTTGTTACAGAAAAGCGGGCGAAATTGATAACACGTGATTGTTAGGAATTGACGCCACAATTACTAGAAAACATATTTTCGGTGTAGAGACCAAGTTACTGTTTTATTTTCAAAATCTTTCATACTTACACTATAGAGTTAGTTTATGCCGATAGAGATTTACAGTTTTGTGGGTCAAGATGGTTAGTAGCTCGCTTGTGAATTGCCGTGTTCTCTTGCTTGAACTTTTTATAATTTTCACATAAACTGCAAGTAAAATGGCCATAAAACGCACGAACTAAGCTGTTTTTATCGACTTTTTTAAAGGCTCTTGTTTTTCTAAAAAAAATAATCGAAATTTAGTTCTAAGTCCGACAATATGGATAACCATATTGTCGGATTTAGAACTAAATTTCGATTATTATTTTACCATTAAATAAATATTTCCATAAGGAAATATTTATTTAATGGTAAAATAATATATACATTCGTATCTAAATTAGATATGTATTTTTATGTTATCGGTGGAGCCAATTTTTTGAGGTCAAAACAATGATTAGTTTTAGTGTTATCTGGAAAAAGGGCCAAAAGGTGTCCAAGTCGCTTCAGATTACTACACTTAAATAAGGACAAGTTGGCATACTCTTCCCAATTAATCAATTTTGTTTGTTAGCTATATCAAAAATAGATGTCTACTTGAACTGCACACCGAAGATCTTGGAAGGTGTCATGTCATATGTCTTGGATGTGGCCTTGTCTGTCCAAATCTCCGGTATGCCTCATGAACCTTAATCAAAGTTACATATTATCGTGTGATGACCTTTGATCGTACAGCCGCTATCGCCCGTATCGTTTGATTTTTGTGACACTTAATTCAGTTTAATCATAACCTATGCATGTGATGCACGCGCGAAATGGGCAAGGATACGTGTATAGTGACCGTTTCAGTGTGGGACCAATTCAAGATATATTTTTTGTCATGTGTTTTTGGCTTGTGGATCATATGCAAAATGATTATTAAACGGATTTGGGACAGAAAGTCGTTCTATTCACTATTACAACGCGATAAACCTCCACCTTGTCTTGTGGATTCCTTCCTAGGTCAACATAAATACGTTAAATTGAAGGTCAGTAATTTCTTATTGCTTAAACTCTATCAAATTAAATTAAAATCCAAATCTTCTCCCTATAATTCAAATCCAAAGAGATACACTTAGAAACGACAACTTACCAACATTAACTCGGGTAGTTTATTCTCTTCTTTTTTCCAGTAATTATTATAAATATCTACGTACCTGTAAAAAGATTTTGTTAGAAGATTATCTGATTCTGGAAAATGCGAAGTATTCTTCTTTGTTGTCATCGTGCGTATTTAAAAAAAAACATTTTTATATCATTGGAGTTTGTGTCACGTCCTTTATCCAGATAGTTTATTAGAAGTGTTTTACGAAACTGATTAAGGATCACGCAGGTTCTTGGACTTGTGTGCACATTTCTCTAAACTAAACTTGGAACATTGATCTTTGATACTTTGGCAGATGAATAATCAATTAAAATGAAGTTTTAACATAGTTTTTAAAAGAAAATTATATAAGTAGCTATGGAGGTCACCAGACAGTATTCAGTGGAAAGATGTTGACTACGTTATTTACAATATTATTATCTGTCTGGCAATTGTTATAATGATAGACAGTTTGTTTACAGTTTGCGGAGTTCGACAATGTATAATTGAATAAAATTAATTAATTCAAATAATGGTCAAAATTGCGATAGAAAAAGACTTTTGGCGCAAACAAAGATATATAATGCGTTTTTGAAGGTTATCTCGAATGATAACGTTGTTGTTACCACAATGTACCAATGTGCCAATGACTAAATAATGAACTTCTAGAAAAGTTACTGAGCATTGGGTGAAACATTTTTAATTATTGTAAAAATTATTCTGCTTACACTACTTATCGATAAACTTAAACTTTTAGCACTAGCCTCATGAACCCAGAAAAAATTTACCTGGTTAGTCTTCTGAACAGCATAATTAGTTAGTTATCTTTCTTGTCTTACTGACTGGTTAATATATTATTTTTGATATATTATTTTTTAATTATTAACAAACTCTATTTGATATGTATTAAATTATTTGTGTTTTTTTGAAATAAATGTAATTACATCCACACAAATTAAATTGGGGGGTGTACAATTCTCTTTTGCGAAATAAAATAAGAGTGATGCATATATTAATTCTTCTGGTTTTAGGGCGTGAAGCTGCACTATGTGGAGTCTGGCTGCAAGACTGATCCGCTGGTGCTTCTACTTCATGGGTTTCCGGATTGCTGGCTCAGCTGGAGGCACCAAATTCCCGTTCTTTCCCAGCATTTTAGAGTGATTGCTTTGGATTTGAAGGGCTTTGGCGATTCCGACAAGCCTTCAAGAAGAAGCACCTACCGGATCGAAATAATTCTGGAAGAGTTGAGACAGTTGATTGCGACATTAGGGGTTGCTCGATGCACGATAGTAGGTCACGATATTGGTGCTTTAATTGGCTGGTATCTGGTTCAAACATCTCCGGAAATTGTCGAGAAACTTATAGCAGTGTCCAGTTCGCATCCGAACATTTACAGAAAGGCTTCATGGACGTCAGTGAATTATCAGTGGTTACACTTTGTGCAATTAGCTTATTTTCCTGAAATGGATGCCTTGAGGGATGACGTGCAAATTATATCGCAGTACCACAAGCATTTGTCGCAAAAGGACTATCTTGAAGCGTACAAGTACGCGTTCTCCCGAAAAAAAGACTGGACTGGTCCCTTGAACTACTTCCGAAATTTTCCTTTTGTGGAATTGTCTGAAAAATGCGATTTGATACAAGTACCGGTCGTGTTGATAACTGGAAATAAGGACATATTTGTTAAATTAGAAAGTGTTGTGAAATCGACTGATTATTGTGAAAAGTTTTATGTGAAAATAATAGACAGTGCTGGACATTTTCCGCATCAAGAGAATCCCAACAAATTTAATGAGATATTGTTGAAGTATGTTGCCAGGAAAAGTGTTGCCGAAAAATACTTGGAGAGATCGCAATCTAAAGGTCTTATGGACCGGATGTTTGGCGCAGTTACCAATACTGTTAAATATGGGAATTCTGTGCTGGATACTGTTCAGAAACGGACAAACGGGGTTGTTGGGGGCATTCCTACCATGGGGCTGTTAAACTATAAAGCTAGTTATGATAAGACTGATAGTAATTAAATATTATTTTTTACTGTTCTCCAATATCAACATTACTCTTTTATTTTCTGTAAACCGTTACTGTAAAGATTTTCCCGCCATAGCCTGGGGCTTAGGTTACCCGCATCTCTAAAATTGTACCTCCAACAAATGGCTAATGTATTTATAATACTTATTTGTATATACTCCAGTTATAATGTGATAGTTTTTTATAAGGTTGGTTATTACTTTTCTAATAAAATATAACTTGTTTAAATTGGTGTGTATTGTACGTCCTTTTTATACCTGAGATTATACCTAAGTACCGATTTAGATTTATATTACAAAGGTGCCCGAACTTTTTAGAAACCATTTATGGTGCTGGCTATTATGAAAAAAAGTAGGTAAAAATTTCCAATCAACAACAATTTGGCGTCTCATAGTGCAACCGTTAAATTTTCTAATTTGAGATCACTGAGTAAAATTATGTTTTAAAGTAAATTAGAGACAAAATAATACATAACTATACCTAAATAGTAATAACGGGATCAAATCAAACAAATTAATAAATTTTAAAGTTCTGCCGACTAAATATACAAAAGCAAGTTGGTTTGTAATTCGACTAGATATACAATATAGGACCTACCTTGTTGAAACAGCGTGCAATTTTGTGAATATTAGGCAATCTGTTGTTGGTAAAAGAACGATTTGGTGTTATAAAAAAAAAGATTAATTAGGTTTAGAACATTGTAGTAGCAACAGCAGTAAGAAGATCAGCGAATGAAAATGTTATTAAGGAAAGGTAGAAGGTATGTACTTACAATAAACAAAACAAGTTTGATATCAAACCTCGTTCCTTAGTGAATGCTTGTAATCTTCAAGAACTTGTTAACTGACGACCTGCAAAAATATAATCCATTAGAAGTAATGAGCTTAGAGCCTTGGTACCATATGGGTAAACATCCAGAATTTTAGGAGAATACAGGCGATATAATGTATCTACAGAACAATAATTATGAATGTTTCTGCTACTCATATTCATCGAGATATTCATATAAATAGAGCAATGATAATATGCAGCTAAGGGTATGTTGCTATTTATGATGGAAAAGAGCCTTCTTTTACCTTTCACATCCATTGATTGCAATAGGCAACATTTGAATTGATTTTTAACTTACTTTTTCTTTGCAATAATATGAATTAATTAATTAGATATTAATATCATTAAATAAAATTATATTCCTATTAAATTAAATTATGTTATAATGTAGGTAATTAATTTGAATGCAAGTTATCGCCATTTTTGCAAACATTAAGAAAATTGTTTTTAATTGTTTTATACATTTGCTATATAGAAGTCAGTTGCACTTTTTATATTATAAGTGGGAAATGTGTTCAGGAAGGTAGCGTGGCCGAGCGGTCTAAGGCGCTGGTTTAAGGCACCAGTCTCTTCGGAGGCGTGGGTTCGAATCCCACCGCTGCCACACTTTTTTTTCATTTTAGACAAAACTATCAGGAGTTTAACCGCTTATACAATATGTCTGCTTGAATTTATCATTAAAGTTGATTTTGGCACATTTTATCTTCATAAAAGTACGTCGTAACTGAGATCCCAACTCAACTGATGATATTTTGCATTTATGTAAATCTTTTATTGATTAGTAAACACTAGATATCTTTGTCAATTTTTGTTACTCTAAATGAGGAATATATATGCAAAGTGCCTAAAACAAGACACAACGATTTGTTAAAATTAAAATAACGCAAAAATTGCAAATTGTCACGTTGACATCCTGAAAAGAGGAAGAAAAGAAAACCGTTCGGTAAACGCTCAGATATAACTCGTTTTTTTCAGAGCCCACTAGACAAGGAATTCAATTAAAATTTAATTATATATTAGACATTAGACTGTAGTAATTAGATTTTTCTCAAGTGGCCTTATCCGTACAAGAAAAAACCGACGGAGAAAGAAAATTCCTGAAACCAATCAGAACATGTACCTATTATAAGTATGTAGGTTACTCAAACTTTATGCATAGGTATAGGTACGTAAGTATTGTTAAATGGAATTATATTATATATGAGACTACTGCAATTTTAATTTTTTTGAATTTTTTTGCCTCTTATTGCCGACGCAATAAGAGTTGAGACTCGCAGTCGTCACCCTGAATCTTACCTGGGTTTTTAGCTTGACTTTTTTCGGGAAAATTTTTTGTTCTTGGACGGATTCTTTAATCGCTTTGTCCAAAAATTTTTGATCGGATATTTAACTCAAGTTTTACCGGGAGTAGTTTTAAAACCGGATTCTTGACCGGAGTTTTACCTGGAATCATAACCGGAGCTTAAACCATAACCAATTATTATTGCGTAAAAGTTTCATGACAAATAGGCAAAACTAACAATGATACGTCACTGTATTCTGGTAGATTTCGGACCTTTTAAGATAAATTTGTCGGTAGTTTCTACGTGCTAGTCGTACCATATGATCATTTAAAGATTTTGCAAAATTGAAAATAGACTTTTTTATTATAAAATTTTAGAATTTTATCTTCAATTTTTTACTTTTTACTTTTCATATTTCACTTTCACTCTCACTGTCACCTTGACCGCTGACCCTTACCACTACTCGGAGTTTTAACCCAAAAAGATTTAAGATGGATTTTTAACGGGGGTTTTAACTGAATTTTTTCTCGGAGTGTCTCCCCAGAGTTTTTACCTGACTTTTACCCGTACTTTTGCTCGGATTTTTACCAGACATTTATCGGGACATTTATCCGGACTTTTTACCCGGACATTTACCTAAACTTTTGCATAGGGTTTTAACCTAGTCTTTTACCTAGACTTTTACCCGGATTTTTGCACAAAGTTTTACCTACTCGGTTCTTTTATCCAAACTTTTTACCCTGACATTTACCTGGAATTTTGTCTAGAGCTTTTACCCGCACTTCTGCCCAAAGGTTTTGACCAGAATTTATTCTAGTTTTCTTGAGATTTACCCAAATCTTGATCAAAGTTTTTAACTTTATTATTACCCGGAATTGGCAGCCGAAGATGTCACCCAAATTTTTACGTAGAGAGTAACTAAGGCTCGGTTTCGGAGTTTTTATCAAGAGTCGGCATTCAGATTCTTTAGAGTTGTACCTTGGACTTCTTAGTTTTTACCCGGAATTTACACGAGGTGATTTACCTGTAACTAATACCCAAGTCACTTATCTGAATTTTTATTCCGGAGTTGTCAATTACGAATTAAATAAAAATGTAACTTTAGAAAAGTAAGTACGTTAAAATCTTCTAACCATCATATAAACAAGCAGAAGTATCTTTCTAATATTTATAAACATTAAAACATTTACATTTAGTCTGGGGTGAGTACCTAATTCAACAATTTTCAAAATTTATATGCAGAGTGCAGAGAACGGAACAATGAATTTGATCTCTGTCAAGATATCTTCGGAATGCTCGCATAAATGTGCAGCGTTAATGAGCATGTATATAATAAGCATGGCATATACCTATGTATCTTGAATTATATAACTCATCTCCTGATAGGGTTCACATTGTTAAAATATTTGTCAAGTAATTCGTCACATTGTGAAGATAAAGTTTCCAAATTGACGATAATAGGATTGTGGTAATGATCGTGTTACAAATCTCATCCTTCGCCACGCCATAATCCTCACACAATTCAGTATTCACCACAAATTTTGGATAATACCTGTCCTCGACTTTGTCATGTTATATCTGCCTGAGATGGATTAAAATTTCAAAAGCTCAACCACAATGGTCCGTAAATTAGAAACGTAGTTTCCTGTTTAGGCTGGCTTCATTGTACGACGGTTGCAGATATAAATCAGTATTGACTAAGAATTTGGCTGTCTACACAGCTGTTAAAAATACATTTTTTTGAATAGTGACGCATTGCTGATGCTGGATAATAACGTTGAAACTTTGTCTTCTCACGTAACGTATTAAATATCATATTTACCTATTCACAGTAGATTCTGGACGCGATTTGAACGACAGATAATTATTGGCGAACAAGCGACACTCCAGCAACGTGGGCGACACGTCCTGAATTTAAATGAGGAATGCCGCCAAAAATCCACCTTGTCGTTCGGAGGAGACGAGCGCTAATTAAAAAAAAACTGAATTTTTTCTCGGTCCCCGGGGCCATGTTTGAACAAAACATACTCCAATCAGCGCGCTCCGGCTTATGCACCCCTGGAGCTCCATTAAAATGACATAAAAAAGCGACGGAATAATCTGGCTCACAAAGGGGGCGACACAATGCGAGGGCCCCTTTCATCACAATAACAATACACCGCTGCGCCTGCTTCTGATTGGCCGAGCCCGTCATGGCGACAGAAACAATGGAACAAAACACGACTCTCGCAAATTAGAAACAGTAGAAACACTCTTATGTCGCCGAATATCATTACAGATACAGCTCGCAGGTTTCAAGTTTTCTTGGTGGAGCCGAACAATATCCGAATCCGCAGCACAACTGAGACCGCCAGTAATCGCATCAACCCTTCCTGCTCTGCATTGCGTACCTAACTTCGACTTTACATCTCAAAATATACCCTTCCTTAGTCCTTAGTTAAAATTTATCTCTCAAGATGGCTTGAGATGCCATAACCATATCTTACGTTTTTAAGAACTTTAAAGAGTGTTTTTATTATTTTGTGCAATATTAGGTAGATTTGATGGTTCTTGATCCTGGAGCCAAAGTAATATTTAAAATTTTCTGTAATCAATTGGCGATGATAGTGTTGCAAAGAAAGAGCTTAAATTGAACTATGTAAGTAATTTGTTTGGAAATTTTAAGGATGAGCAGGGCAGATTGCAATGTTTTTTTTTTGTTTGGAATTTGAATAGAAATCTTCAGAAAAGCTGTAGATAATAATTAAAACGGAAGCAATTTATTATGAAGAAGATGCGTTTAATATTATTTATGTAATACTGCTACCTTATTTTATATACTATTTATATTTATAGTATTTGCCTAATATTTTTGCCTCCGAGCATAGATACACATAGAAGCTCTTCTGATGACAGGGTATATCGTTGGCGATCGTAATTATTTTACGTAACGGTCCTGATTCTCCCCGAGTGTGATGATCGAAATGTTAACTGTCGACTTAAAGTTCAAGTAGTTTAATTCCATTCTCGTAAGTACAATGGTTGATCTTAGGCGAGGCCGCTTATCTTATAGGCCAAGCGGCAAACATTTGAATTGATAATTATTCATTGTTTGTATTCAGCACCTCAGATAGCATGTTTACGGAACGGAAAAAATTAATGTAAATGTTACAGCAATTATCAAGACAGGTGTAAATAAACTTTAGACGAGATAGGGAATGGCTATACTTAAAACACTATAATGATACCTTTTGACTTGCTCACTGTAAATAACCTAAACACAGTTATAAGAAGTAATTTGACTGTTTTGTTAAGTCATCTTATGTAATTATCGATTTCGGATTTGTTTGTTTCGATATGGACGCCACTTTTCAAAATTGGGCGACTTTAATTACAGGCCATCGTGACAATGCTTAAGATGGTCGCAGATTGGCAGTGAAGCAATATTCACAATTTAAAGTAAAAAAAATTGTAGCTTGTAGAAAATGAATTGGAAAATACTGTTAATACTGATATAACATACATAGATACGTAATTATGTATGTACAGTGGCGGTCACAGAAAAGTGAACGACTTTTGAAGCAAATTAATTTTTATCAATTTTTTTATTATTATCTTCATCATCTGGCTTTTATACTATTTGTCGACAATTTTTACAAGTTGAAGAAATTGTAGAAATTTTTTTAGAATTGCTCAGAAAGGCAGAATATGCGATAATATAATAATTATTATTTTTTATCTAGTGATATATGTATAGATATAAACAATTTTTTTGTGACATATTGATGAACTTTATTAAAGTCTGTGTGGGTAAGAAGCTACATAAATAAGTTCTTTAAAAACTATCGTTGCATCATTATATTTTTAAAAATTTTGATTTTTATCTGCATGACTTTTCTACAATTTGTTAAACTTGAAATGTTTATGTAATAATTATTTTGGATTTAATTTATAGGTTTTCTGAAAATTTGTGTGGGCGAAGATCTACATAAAAAATCATAAGTTCTGAATTATATATCGTACTCAAATAATTTTCAGTTGTCTGGAAAAAGCTAATCATAGTTTTAATGGGAAATAATTATCACTTTTATCACTTGATTTGCTAATTTTTTATAAATTTTTATATTGTGAGTTTCACCCGGCGCCTCCACCATTTGTCAACTTTCAATTATTTCCAGAAATCGTTCTAAATTTCTTAAGAAAACGGTTTAGAAAGGCAAAATAAGCAATAATCACTGCTTCATTAATGATTGGGACTATTTTCTATTCAGATGTTTGTGTAGAAACTTTTCTGATTTTGCTATGAATTGTAAAATTCCACGCGTATGAATAAATTTGCTGTCCCAAAGAAAAAATTAATATACTTGATTGGTAACATTTTCTGAAAACAGCTAATAAAGAGATCTGTTCGCTATAAAAAGAATTTAACTTTTTATCTTTTTTCTTTTGATAGAAGAGATGTTAACGAGAGTTACATACTAATAACAATAACCAAATTTTTATTGACTGCACGGAAAATTAAGCAGCTTTACTAGATATCAAAATCTCTTAAAATGTTAATAAAGAACTTACTAAATTGATTTATAAAATATTGGCAAAACACTTTTGACTTGTGCTTTATCTATAAAAATAAAACGTAAGTTATGTTCTTCTCGCTTTATAACACGGCGAAATTCCGCTAGTCCGCATGGATATTCAGAATTTGTGTCCATTGTCTTTCACGCCAAATCCAAATATATGCAGATGGCTCTACGTTAAGATCTTACCAGGGATTATACCTATTATTATAGTAACGAAAGTTTTGTTTATTTCTTTGCCAACAACGAATTCATAATAATGTAAATGCATCAGCTTTAAGCTTAGTTATATCAGATCGCCCAAGGAGGATCAGTGCTCAATGCGACAAGGGTTCGAGTCTGATATAGGTAAGCCACACCTTTTCAAAGTGCATTAAACACGCTACACTCCAATTAATCCTTAATGGTTTCCTCTACTGAGGCGTACAAACAGAGTTTTAAAGATTATAATAATCCGCGATCACATCGAAATACTATTTCGAAAGCTTCTTTAGCTCGGCTGTCACTGACTTTGTAAGATGTTTACGATAAAAGTTTTATCATTATAGGAAGCTTCTGAAATAATTATACGACTGCGATTAGTTTCATTATATCGGTTTAGCGACGCAATTTCCGCTTAACTTGTAAGTGCACCTGTGTTAATTAGTCGAGAATTCACAATTAATTAGTGACAGAAGGTTGCTTCAAGAATCCAATTGGAAAAGCTCTAAATTATTTAAGTGAGTAATATTGAGCTATTCCGCTAACTTATTTATCGATTCTCAATAAGCGACTTTATTAAAATTCTGGGGTGTGTTAGCGTTGATAGCAGATTATATTGCTCGTGACAGACGCGCGTTTTCATTCACTCTCCCCTTACATAATACGCCGTAAAGCCCCCACTGACATCGCTCCCTCTAGACTTTACTGATTTCGAACAAAGGACGGATATACTCCACGAACGGCCATCTTGTTGACACATGTTATATTAAGCTCAAAATGAAACGTTAGATGGGCGGAATTACCAACCAGTAATTTGTATGTAAAACATGCGCGCTCATGAATTATGAAAAAGAACCGTAAAGCTCTTTAATAATTATCCCTCGATCCCTCCTTATTTGCCGCACCATAAAGACACACACAATTACTTGTTATTATTTGCCTTAACTTGAAGGCTTCGTTGCTCCCTAATTGTTCTTGCGTGTCGAAAGTTTTATCAGTGGTGTTTGATTGAAGTGTAGATGAGAGATTGGTGGCTGGGCGGTGGTGGAGGAGTTGATACAAGGCGATGAAAAGTCAGACCAGCGGATTCATCAAATAAATGATCGGCACGTTTCGAGGACCTCTTCATGTAGTCAAGAGGATGGAGGGTTCGCGAAATACGACTGCGACGAGAGCTAGGGTAGAATAACAGTTCAGCCGTATATTACGATGCGGGTGCCTCCATTGCTGCGAGTCAATAGTTTGGTGATATCATCTAAAAGCTACAACAATAATTTTAATACCCCTGCTCACCAAGTTTTTACATCTCATTGATTACAATTGTTCATAAAGCACAAGGAACTATTTTTCAAATGAGAGTACCTAGACTACTATACCTACCAATTTTGCTTCATGAGTAATTACCATCAATAATGGTCTTTACAATAAATACTTAATAGTTTTTGCATCTCAAATTTGCTAACGTTCTGTAAATAATAGATAATAATAATAATTGGGAATAAGAATGATACATTATATTGTTATGGAGGATTAGTGGATTAGAGCTTTTCATGTCCGATTCGTTGGAAAGGTGACATGAACTATACAGATTCTCAATGTTCCGGGAGTTGAAGCTTCCTCCGGATTGTTCCCGGACTTGTGCAAGATGTCAGCTGCCACTCACTTCACTCGAGAGGGTTGTGGAGAATTTCAAATCGTAGGAGATAAAGCACGGTAAGGTATATTCAGGAAGCGAAACGAAATTTGCCAAGATAAGGGATAAAATCTCTGTTAGATGTATGGGTGCAAACCCAATTCTCTCCGTCTTCTCTTCTGTATACTCTTTTACAACATAATGAATATTTTATGCTTACACATGAGAAATTCAAATTAATCTGTTGAGCTCCAGTTAGCAAACAGTCCAAGATTATTTACAGATCCATTTTAGAAATGTAGGCATATACGTACCTACTTAAGAAAGTCACAGTTCCAATTATGTAAGACTCATTTTCTTTAATTTTTTTCATTATTATTTGATTAATTGAAACAGATACTTACATAATAATTTACTGCATAGTAAGCAGCTCTTGGATTGGTAACAATATTAATAAAAGGTACGTTTCAGCTCTTTTAGTAATAATAATAATAGGTAAAGTAAGTCTAAAGTCTTTTTCAAATTTCTATGTTGAAAAAGCCAGATAAAGATTATTATATAAAATTTCGTAAAAAAATTACAAACCAAACACAATAATATTTTTTTTAAATAATATGAACAGGTTATTACAGCAGATTAAAATTATTTCATTGCGCCAAGACAGTTCTGAGCTAATAATTTTTTAGACATATTTTGAAATAGTCTATTAATGTCATAAATGTTTTCTACACAAATATATAGATAGAAATTAGCTTTGATTATTAACGAATAAGTAGTTATTGCTTATTTTCCCGTTTTCAGGAATTTTAGTACGAAATTTTAAACCAATTCTGAAAATTGTTGTAAAGGTCGGCAGATAAAGAAAGAGTCCATTAAAGGTCATAATACAAAAATTCTTAAAAGAGAAATGTTAATGATTCTTCAAAAAGACTATGATTAAGGTCTTGCAGACGACTATTAAAAACTATCCTAGTTCACAACTTATGATTTTGTTTATGTAGGTCGCTCCCCACTCACACACAATTTGAAAAAAGCTATTAAAAGTCAAAATAATTAAGATAGATTTGAATATTATTTTATTAAGCAATTTTACTTTTCAAGGAGGTGCCGGAGGTGCCGGGTAAAACGCAATAAAATAATTCATAAAAATCTAACAATTGAAACTACGAATATGATAATTATTTTTCAGAAATAATATGATTATTTCTTTTTATGCAGCAAGAAACTATTTTATTGCAACACTTAGTCTACAACTTATAATTTTTTAAGTACATACATATGTGCATTTTTAACATAGCTTTGAAAAAATTTATCAAAAACACAAATGTTTAGGTATCTACTACATCTAAATTTAGATAAAAAATGTAGATGTATGTTGCTTATTTTGTCTGTTGAAGCAGTATTTTTAAGAACCTTTAGAACAATGTCTACAAACTTTATAAAGTTGAGAACTAATGAAGAAGGCGGGTAAAGATAATGGCAAAAATTTATAAAATTACAAGAATGGTAAATTATTCTTAAAATAACTATGATTATATCTTTTCACGTAGTTAAAAACCATTTTAGAGTAACACCTAGTTCAGAATGAATTATTTTAGTTCATGGAAATGCCACAATGTTTCTTATACATACTTATATCTAGATAAAAAATAGCTTTACTCAATAACAAAAAGAACAATAAAACAAATAGATAATTATTTTTTATTTCGTCTTTCTAAGCAGTTTTCCTAAGCAATTTTGAATAAATCGTTAATATTGTAGCATGTGGAAGAGCCGGGTGAAGATCATGATATAAAAATTAAGAAATAGAATTAAGTTAAAAATCATTATTTCTCAGAAAAACTATGATTAACTTTTTCCAGGCAGTTAGAAACTATACCATGCAGTGCAATAAAAAAAATGAAAATTTTGTCAGTAGGTTAAAAATCTTTACTCTTATTTAATACCTAGATGATAATGTATCTAATAATTTATTACTGACAACGTAAATTTTGATTGCTTTGTATACTTTAAGAAATTATACAAAATACATTTAAACCAATTAGGAAAGAAAGGTTGCGTTTTTTGAAAACAACTTACTCATTCTTGAGGCTTTTTTGATAAACAAGTAGCTACTTAAACTTCTTATTTTGATAGGTTGCTTTCAAATTGGCAGTCTCATTAGCGCTCACATTTAATAAATGGTAGTTTTTCTAAAAAACACTTTTTAACATTTAATATTTCTTATTTCCGAGATCATAGAGGATGTTGATAAAATATTGTAGGTTAATTGTTAAACTTCTAACCATCATCTTTACATAAAGATTTTTCTTTTAAAGCTTTAGAAAAGATAAGAAATTAACAAGTGTGCTAGTATCTAAGTAAGTACCTATGTAGATATGTTCTACTTATACTCTGCAATTTAATTTAAAAGCTATACTTTATTCCCCGGCTGTGCTAGTGCGCGTGATAAAAATTTTGCCCCTATACTGAGTCAACATTTTTCATAAACTGAAGAACGAAACGATTACCTACATAGGTACATAAATTGTAGAGATAATTTTACCTATAAGTACTTACCTACCTATTACGTTTTTTAATGATTTTGTATTATAGTGTAACGAAGTTATGGCCTGATCAACGTTATTAAATTGGCAACAATAGCGTCGTTCTTGGGGATTGATATTGAGGGTCCTTTCTTGTTCATGAGGGGATAGGTAATAGGTAATGGCGCATGCTGCGTTAGATTCCAATTTCAGAATAATTAAAGTATAAATTGAAAGTATAACATGTGAACTTAACGAGGGGTAACGGTATATGGAAAGGCCGTTATGCAACGACACCCTTCTGACTCCCTATAGCCAATCATCCTTCTAGACCCGCCCTTGACTTTCCAAGGGGCTCACTACAACCACATGCTGGAGTCCCGCTATGGCTATACACGTGAATTCGAACAACAATCTCTATTCAAATGAAAATATTCAATTTGTAGACACATTGACGCTTTGTTTCGAAGTAGGCGGCGACTGCAAAATGCATGTTTTTTCTATGCTTTCACGCCGGGAATAAAATTTTCGGATTATAGCTCTAATGTGATTCGTTAAAAATGCTATTTTGACGTTTCGCTCGGGATAACGCGACCTTCCTCAAGAGATTTTTAAAATTCTTTCAGACAATTTATATAGTTGTTTCAAGGACTCAACTCTCGCCCCTAAAAATTAGTATAGGTAAGATATGGCACCATCAGAACATCATTTTAATTTAATTGTTACCGGGTGTAGAGAAAAATTAAAAACGAAAAATCCTTAAAAAATAGATTAAATGTCTTTAGAAAAAAGGTAAATATTGTGGTTGTCCAAATCTGATGCCTCAATAGATTCCAGTATGTTAGTTGTTAACAGTATTTTATTATGCAAAGTTGAAGGCTTTTTATATACCTAACGATAAGAAAACCACCAAATAAAATATCTTTCTTTGATTTACTAATTATTATTTTGCAATTATTCTTGTTTTGTTATGTGGTGTATGGCTTTATTGGTGAGTTGGGGGATGAAAGTCGCTGCAATGGACGCGATGTAAATGAGACGGGGCTCGGGGCATGGCTGCCAACTGCCATAAAACAATTTCCTCCCGGGCCTCATTCACAGTTGAGTCACGTTTCTCGATGACATACACAAAATTGAGCCCGGAGAATAGAGTATGAAATGTGCCCTCCCCTCACATTAGGCCGTACCATTCACGCCTTTATGAGTCCTTGCGTAGGGTCCCCATTGTGCCTGTGCAGCTACATAACGATATAACGTGACTAGATGTGGGGATTATTGTATGATACGTCGAAACTAGAGCCATTGTACAAGGTGTAAATTCGGGAAAGCTCCTTTGTGTCGCGACTTGAAATAGGTGAGGTTTTGTGATACACTTACAATGTTATATTTGTCTGGTGATCGAATTACGGACCTTCTTGCACATTTAGATCACGATTATTAGTCAAGGAGAAGTTTCACGTTCACATTCATCATCCAAGCCGGCTGCGGGTGTCGCGCTTTTTTTTCCATCTCATTCTCCGTTATTTAATTTAACTGATGCCTAAATTCGAAGCACGGTCGACTGGTTAACGAGCCTTGCAGGGCAATTGCACCGCAAATCGACACGCAAAATTGGAAAAATTTCGAAGTTGCATTCGAGCTTTGACGAGCTTGGACAACAACGACTCGTTTGCAGTCATTTCCCTGTCATCAGCAGAACAGAATGAATTGTGCGGAATTTTACCGATTATTCGCACAATGGAGGTGTAATCTCATTAAACACAGATTTGATTGCTCGTATGGGCTCGTATCACCTGCCGGTGCTCATTGTCCGGATTCCGGCGACTAAAATAGAAGGCTTGCAATAACCGGCTGAATTTGGTTATGTAGGTATGCCAAAACAAAAATTACAAAACTCACTTGCTCTGGTTTAATTACAAATTTAATTGACTATTATAATCATTAAGAGTTTATTCTTCTAAATACGTACGAATGTTATGCGTATAGAAAGTCTTACAATATTTAACAAAAGAATTCACAAAATAAAATATAAAACCTAAATAGGAAATGGGTGAGAGGCTCACCATATCTACCTATTCACGAGGTCTCCCAAACATCACAGAGCTACAAGGATCAAAATATAAGCGAGTCAAATTTATGTAAGTACAGACTTACATATTATAGTGTCTCGTTTACGTAAGAGAAAGGTTCAAAGAGTTAAAAAATATTTTTTTTAATTCTCAAAAATTCCTTGTTTAATTTTAAGAAAATTTGCTATTTTTTGTACTTTAAATGCAGCATACCACATTAACTAAAATTTGAAAAGATTGAAAACTTTCTTATTCTACAATGAATTTAATTAACTTTTTTCAGTGTCAAACATCTTAATTTTTCTTGACACGAAAAATACATTTATTTGTAGCATTTGTCGTCTTTCTTGTACCCATTTCTATGCTGCATGCGATCTCTGATGTTTGGATGACTAACTTGGCACAATTTCATCAAGAGCAACTAAGGCTTCCGCGCCTTAATTATTGTTGCAAATTTGCTTACTTTTATACCGGGTGTTTCAACGAGAACCGCCGGTGCCAAATTGCGTATTTCTAATGGAGTTGAAAATTTGAAATTCGGCAGAAATAAACTATAATTCATGCACTACAAGATGACATTACCGTTTTTTTCTTTTTTTAAACGGTGTGACTTTTTACTTTCGATCGCGATTTCATATCGAAATATTCACTTCATCTCTTTGATTTTCTTCAAGCTTATGATCACGATCTCTAAGATTGATAACAAGCAATTGAAATATTTTTATATCAAACCGTTATTGAATTACATGGATTTTTAAATTTCAGCCCTCAGGAGATTTTTTGATTGACAGATGATACTTTTGTGGCGTCAGTTTTGCGGATAACCGCATTAGGTTTTATGATAGTCTCTGCACTGCAACGATCTTTGAGTAGGTACCGCTTTTAAGTCATAAGTAACCGAACCGTTTAGGCGGACTTTGTCACCAAATTTGACTGCTTCAATAAAGCAGTCGTGTCATAAATTCGTCAAAATCCCGTGAACTTTTTATAAACACAATTAAGGATACTTCAACTACAAATTTTAAATTTTTAACAACAGGAATGTATACCTGGCGGTATTACAAACATAATAATAATAAAAAAAATTATTGAAAATTTCTGAATAAGCACATTATAGCGTCTCAACGGCGCATGGAATTAATTATGGACCAACCAACGACGCCACATTGGAGCGCATTCATTAAAGTTTATTTCTGCCAAATTTCAAATTTTTAACTCCATTAGAAATACCTACGCAATTTGGCACCGGCGGTTCTCGTTGAAACACCCGGTATACTATACAAGGTGTAAGCGAAATAAGTACATTAATTTTAACCAGTGGCAGAACTCATCATCCATCCATGTAGGTATGCAGGTACCTACCTACCATTTTTCGAATTCGAATTTTTTAAAATCATTTTTTTCCTACAAATTGACGAGCCTTTTATGAAATGCTCCAACAAAGATCAATAATAATACAATTAATTTATAAGGTAATCTTGTTGACAAGGTAACTTTGCTTCCAGTGACGTGTAAGAAAATTGTGTAAAATTTTAAAATAATTTTAATACAAAAAATAAACGTTTAAAAAAATATATTAGGAAAAGTTTTTGGTATTGAAGAGTTCTATTACCATTTAAAATTAATCCACTTATTTTGCTTACACCTTGTATATTATTCTATTGCTTAAGAATTTTAAATAATTTCAAATTAGGCCTTATACCTACCTACTTATACCTATTAGGTATGCGTGTTTATTTTTGTACTTTATTGTGGTGATTGTAAGAAAGATATTAAACTCTACGAAACGCACGTAATAACTATTTTATTACTTAATATAAATATTGACCGCTCCTTATTCTGAAAGTGCTTCTGGAATTAAATGATTGAATACACCCGATCCCAAACGTTTTGAGTTTTATCTTCAAAACTCAATGGAGTCGGTATAAAAATTACATTTATATTATGAGACATTGACGAATTAATACCAAATGATGAATGCGTATATTAATTTAATTTAGGGTACCTTTTGTCCTATATCAGGAGTTTCATCGCCGAGCTGTCCAACGGTAGCAGACTTCGAAACAAACAGTAGAAAACAGATAATATCATATTTCTTCAGAAACACTCAGCAAATGTTCTGGCCGCTTTGTCTGAATGTAACAATATAATGACATGCCAGGCAGTCTCAAGTGGACGGAGACGCCATTCATCACAGAAGTTTTGATACTACACTGTTAAGTTGCGGACCTACAGAGGGGACCTGGTAATCAGTCAAAAATTAAACGTCTTTAAGCAAGCGTGGTATTATTTTCATTACTCAATTTTTAAATATTGGCTTCCACTCACCACGAGTTGTGGAGTAGGTAACGTTATTAACTTGTTTACCTACTGGCTAGAAGGATGTGTTAGGATGCTAGAAGAAGTAAAAGCAGAGTATCGCTATTAAAAAAACAAATGGAGCTTATTTGATATCTGCACGAAACGTTGCAAACATGGAAATTTTATTCGGACTAGAAAGATTTTTTACATCATTATCATCTTCATTCTGGTTAAAATTTCTATACTTAAACCTTCCTCGTTAGACTCAATGTCCAGAAATTATTAAATTTTTTTACATTGGTTCCAACAGTCTAAAGTCTAAACTAATTACACAACTTTTCAAAATTTTGTCTATCTACTGGTTACTACTGTCACTGATGATACGAACGTTGACGATACGAACGACCAAATAGTCTTTAATGATCTAATAACGACGTTTGGTGACTTACAATTTCCAATTTTTTTTTACCTTATTCTCTTCAATGGGTTGGACAATTAAAATCATGCATTGGAGATATCGGCAATGCTAATGTAAACATAGAGACGTTAGTAAAAAATCTCAAAATTTTACCCAATCCTCTAGATTCTGATTTCTAAAATCGATAGTTGTGACTTTGTACAGTCTGGAAAGCCAAAACTGTCGATCTTGATGATTTTGGGCGCTTATAGGTATATTATATTATATTATTATTATCCCATTAATAATAGTTAATAATAAGTAGGTCGAGTTACGCGCTACGTTATTACCGTGCGTCATTATGTTGAAAAGAGACAATCGTGTTATAACGTTACGCGTAACTCGACCATAATTTTGTGACGTCATTAGCTTTTTTTAAGAATTAGACTGTACTTACGTTTATAGTATAGGTAGGTATACCGGGTGGACCATCACTTGTGGTCGAATTTTTCCCGCCCAAACGATAAAAGATTTGAATTTGAGCTTCCGAGGATATGATTGAACCATTAAGACCTACATATCAAAAAATTTTGAAGTTTTTTGGCCCATCCCGTGCTCGTCTACACGGTGATTCATTCAAAATTGTAAAAAAGTTGACAATAAAGCTGCAACTTTTTTTATACCGTTGTACGCAGAAAATTTTTCAGATTACGGCGGTCTCTTTAGAATTTCAAAATTTTGATTTCTGGGGCCGTAGTATTTTGTTGAAAATTATCTGAGGCAAGGAAGGTATTTCATGAATCAACTTGGCTGTTGCATTTTTACGAAATACCACCGCCCCAGAAATCAAAATTTCGAAATTCTAAAGAGACCGCCGTAATCTGAAAAATTTTCTGCGTACAACGGTATAAAAAAAGTTGCAACTTTATTGGCAACTTTTTTAGAATTTTGAATAAATTACTGTGTAGACGCGTACGGGGTGGGCCAAAAAAAATCAAATTTTTTTGAAAAGTAGGTCTTAATGATTTGATCATATTTTAGAAAGCTCAAATTCAAATCTTTTATCGTTTGGACGGGAAAAATTCGACCATAAGTAATAGTCCACCCGGTATATACTTGGTGTACACATTATCGATTGGGTTCTTTTGCTTACGCGCCGTCATTCTAATAAGTTACAAAATTTTGGATTTCTTTTTGATTTTCTTCTATTTCAGTAATTATTTAGGTACTGAAAAAGTCTTTAAATCATTAAGTCAAATTACTGGTATATTTTTTTTAAAAAAAGCTTTGATCACTAAGTTAATTCTTGTCTATTCAACTTAATACTTACGATAAACTTTTATTGTTGGATTGCTAGTAACTGCCAAAGTGCAAAACGGTTGATTTAATCTTACCGAGGTTGTAGCTAACTAAACATCAGCCGCAGGTGGAATTTATTGCTGTGAAACTTTTGAACCACACGCTTTCAACAACAGTGTAAAATTTAACAATTCCAGTTAATAATGAAGAAAACCTTGTCTGAAGATCCAAACATCACACTCGTTATGACAGGTGAGTCAGCATTTTAGATGCGATCTCGATGGAGTGAATTAGCCATTAAAATAATATTTGGACATTGAGGACGTGGATGATATTTAAGCCAATTGCTATGCAATTCTGTATTTTAGCAGCTTTCAGACGTGCCTCGCGACGTCACTTCCGATACGCAACAACAATCCAAATTGTATGACTCTGTATGAAACGTGACTGTAGCAAATGTAGCTATAATTAGTTGCATTCAGTTGTATTTACATTCACAGTTGCATCTATGTGGATATGTGCGTTTCCTAACTGAAAATTAAATTAAAGTCTGATTTAATAATTAGATAGTAGGTTATCTAATGCCATAAATTGTTGTTGAGGTTGTTGTTCCAAAGACTCAAACAAAGAAATTTTTCTAATTTTGTTCGTACAAATTGACTCTCTGTAAAAATACCTACGGTACCTAAAAAAGAGAAAAGGAAAAGTTTTTTTTATTTTGCGAAGATGTATTTAAAAGGGAGAACTGGCCGACACCTATTAGTCATAGAAATCAAAGAATTTTAATCTGTGGGCCAAAATTAACCGATCTTTATCTATAAAAGTCCTTGAATGGGTAGGTATCTATAGAATTCGCCATATAAAGTATATAAACATCGATATTTCTTACGCGGAATCAATTTGTAAATCTGTGTTTTTATGCTGTACTTGGCAGATCCGTATTAAGCATCTTAAGTTAAGTGTAAAAAAAAAGAAAAGGTGTCTAGTAAGCAGGTTACTCAATAACTGTAAAAGTTGGTTTTATATTCACAAAAATTTCTTGTTCTGACTTGAAAAATTGTCTCTTTAATTTATCCGGTAACTGCACTTACTCCACAGACCATTTGACCATTACCTGATTTTATTAATGACAGCTTTGTCAATAATTACCTTACACTGTTGCACTATTAGACTAGACCCTATTTAACTTAATGATGCCTACCTGCACCTGAACAGTTATTAAAAAGAAGTATTTACCTAAACATAATAAATTTGTTGTTTTTTAAACTGCTTAGATAAGGTAGGTAAGTTATGTACAAAAAGCAATTAATTCATTAGTATAGTTTAAAGATCATATATGTTCGAGATTATACCTGAGTCAGACGGATAAATCGGTTGAGCCTCCCGTGGGATCAAATTAGAAGCATTACTAAACCAGGAGCTCAAGGATAATAAGATATCTCTTATTATCTGTCTCAATATCTGACAGAGTTCGGCAGCCATTACACTCCCCCCACTCTGCTAATTTGTAATAAATCTCCTCCTCTTCCACATCCTGAAAGCTCCAACAACGGAGGGGATATAGGCGGGCTTTCAATCGTAAGCGCCCACAGACGAGGTGCAAGCTTTCACACACAGATGGCAGAAGCTTTACGAAAAGTTTCTTTAAATATAACATGTCAGTATGCAGTATGTAATTTGAAATCTAAATATGTATTCTTATATAGGCTGCTTACCTTACATGACATGTGGTGACAAGTCTATCCCTGTACCCTGCAGTAGGTAGTTTTTTCAATTGTTCTTAACTAACTCACTTACCTATTTATACATTGTGACTATTATCAAGCTATAAGATTAAAAAGCTGGACGTTAATTAGGTAGGGTTAACAAGATTTGGTTTTAAGAGAAGTTAATCAAATTTGTTTTGTTTGTTGCTTCAAACTTTTTTTCTTAAACATACCTACCCTATACCTATACCCATTAAATCAACAACAGAATTAAAATTAAAACTTTATTCAGTTAATTAGTAAATTAGTGTTTATCTCCAAATGCTAGAAATGGAGCTGAAATCAAACAAAGATCAGTTTACGTGGCATATCTTTCGGGCAACAAATATTGATAATGAAAAATGGAACAACATGCGAAAAGTGCAAGAACCGATCTGCGAGTTAAATCGCTGTTATGATGAAAGCTCTCTATCGAGTCCTGTTTTGATTTCTCATATTGATTTAAAGTCTCCTGAGATATGGTCTACTTCATCCCAGCTTACCACGCCAAAGCTGCGACTGATTTTGTTTTATTTAAAGTGGAATATTCATGTTTCGTACTTTTCGTATCAAAGTAAATCACATCAAAGAAAAGCGCAGACGTTTTCTCCAAACATAACGCAGTGGCAAAATTCACTTTGATGTTTATAGGGTTCCATACGCCAGCCTGCTATTCAACACATTCGGTATGACTTGGAATAATTCCGACCAAAAGCCTTTTTTTTCAACCAACCGTCGAAGGCATTATACCTATGTTTTAAAATTCCAACAACTCAAAAATATTTCCGCTTTGTTACCTAAATTATTACATTAAATACAATGTAGGTAGATAAAAGTATAAAACCAGATTTAATTTGGAAGCTCTCGTAAATTTTCAGTGGTCGTTATTTTTCGCCTCCGGTTCGCTGAAACAAAATGCGAAATATATAAATACACTCACATATTTAGCTGCACGCAAGATTAAACCTGATTTAACTAATTGTTACAATGTAATCCGCATGTTGAATTTCACCCTCGGCTGGAGTGGCGGCGGTGATGAGATGAGGATTACGCCAGGGTGCCTCAAAATGTTTGCGTCAGTTGCTACTATTTTACCAGTCGGCTACTTACATATGTATAAGTTTAAATTTTTCAAACATTTATATATTTTATTTTTCTTATATAGGTATTTCAATGCCAGGTTCAGTTTTTCAAAAGCGAGTATTATCAGAAAAGAATATGCAAAAAAAAGTTTTATAGAGAAATAACTGGAATAGAAAGAGTTATAATTATTCAAAAACGTGAATTTTGATGCTTATTATTTATTTCTATAAAATTTCTCTAAATTCTAATTCTGCCAACCGCAAATTTGACAATAATTGGTGGAGGTGCCGGGTGAAACCGTTGATATAAAAATTCATAAAAAATTAACAGTTTGAATTACAATAATGGTAATTTTTTCTCAAAAAGACTACGATTAGCTCTTTCTATGCGGGCAAAAATTATTTCAGAGCGAATCGTAGTTCAGAACTTATGGTTTTTCAAGTAGGTTTTTGTCCAAACAAAAAGCATAAAAATATGAAAAGTTAAAAATATTTCTTGCATAAATATCAATATCTATAAGATATAAGATAGTTCTACCTTTTAAGAAAAACGTGAATAAGTTTACTTAGTTATTAAGCAAAGATTTTGGAGAAATTGGCAATCTGCCGAAACTCGACAAATGGTGGAGGTGCCGGGCGAAAACCATAATATAAAAATTCATAATAAATTAACAAATTGTAATACAAAAATGGCATTTTTTTTTCAAAAGGACTATAATTACGTCCCTTCAGGTAGCTAAAAATTATTTTAGGACGGCATCTGATTCAAGACTTATAATTTTTTTAGATAGTTTATTAGCCAGACAAACTGTTAGAACATTCAGCAATAAGTCAATAAGTTTACTATTTAAATACCTAGCTCAAAAAAAATTTTGATTTTTAACATACGTTTAATTCTAATTTATTATTTCTTATAAACAGTTTTTCTCAGAAAATTTGAACAAATTTCGACAACTCGTAGAGAATAGACAAATAAAATAAAAATTTATAAAACATTAACAAGCAGCATCATTCAAAAATCGTAATTTTTTTTTAAAGAGACTAAGATTAGCTTTTGTCAGACAGCTATAAATCATTTTAGGGCGGTACCTAGCGCAGAATTTATGATTTTTCAAATAACGTTTTATTCACAAAAACTAAAAATGTTCATCGATACATCAACATTTTTTTCACTACGTAAGAAAAAATCTAGAATTTGTTCAAGATGATTATACTATCAACCTCTATTATATCTCTTTTAAGAATCTTGAAAGATATTATTATTTCACAAAATATAAATCTTTATATAATTTTTTTAAGTTCCAGTAGCCGTGATGGAACACTAGGTGGATATAAATATGTAGTCTTATCGCTTCTACTTCTTAAGATTTTTTCCTAAATAAATAAAATTGATAAAGCTTTTAGATTTTTTACTCAGGAAAGGCGGGGGAATTGAATAAAGTTTGGTGTTCACTGGAGCAGTTGCCCTGTAATGGAATTATCATTTAGCTAACTTGTAAAACGTAGAAGTGCTGTTTGTCCCGCTCGTTATTTTTTGTGCAGGCTTTGTATAAATTCGGGGTGGAATTGTAGAGGGAGCCACCCTTGTTATTACAGTGCTGCATATGTCGAAGTGCTAATGGATTGCGTGATGTTTCAACGACTCCTTCCGTCTTCGTTCAAATTAAATATAAGTACTTACACATAGATATGTACAGCACAGGCCTTTGTTAGAATAGATTTTAGTTGTTCTCAACACACTCAACAAAAATTATTGTTAGAAAATTTATTTTTGTAGGTATCTATATTGTGCTGACTGCTGACATTTTTATGTCAGGATTGCTAAAATTGTGGATCTTCCTGGTCGAAGAAGAGAAACAGGATTTTTCTTACCTCAACTCTATTACGAGACAATAGACTGTCAGCTGTCAGGTCGGTTTGATAGAGTGATTCATCTCGTGGCTGGCTAGATCCGTGTTACTGAATTTAGCTCCTCGCCCCAAGTATCCTCTGAGAATTCCGAGTTCTTCAGCAGACAGGCAGATTGATTCACTGTTGTGCGGGATGGTTTAGCTGTTCGTTCTGTAAGTTCACCCACAGAAAATATACTTGCATCAAAGTATTATTGTAAAATATTTTTTTTATTTCTTCGTGTTGGAAATACCGTCTATCCGGTCATCTTTCTCACACTCGACCCATTCTTGCGACCAATTAACTAAATGTGCGCAAATTGAATGGGTTTTTGAAAGTACAGCTCCTGCATTAATAATAATTATTATCGCATTATTACAATATCATTTCAGTTGGGTTTTTATGCTGCAGGTGTTCGTAAGACATCCAGCACCGAGCTGATTCGTCATGCGGAGAAAACAATTTCGGCCTTCTTCGGAACAAATTATTCTGGTAATTTGGTCTTTAGCCGCACAAAAAAATTGTTATTCACAGTAATGACGAAACCTATGATTAAAATTAATTCATCCTATAATCCGCTGGCCATAATTATTAATAAACAAAGGTACAGCAACAGAGTATCTGAGGCGATCCATGAGCAAATAATTATGGCAAGAAATTTGCCCAACACTTAACTATCGGACCAGCGAGTAAGTAATCAGCCAATAACATTAGTTAGACATTTCCAGCACTAAATTAATCTTAATAGTAGTAAATGCCTAATACTGGTTTACATAAATTTTAATTAAGTGACCGTATAAAAAATTAGGCTTTTGAGAAGCAAATATTAGGTATCTACCTACTAATTATTTATGTACTTAATTAATTTTGTAATTAATATTAATTGAGAATTAGAATATCATGCAGCCCACTTGGTAGCCATGTAACTGACTCTATAAGATAACTAAGAAAGTACCCATTATTACAAATCGTGTATTATTGCAAAATAAAAAACTTATTCTGAGAGAAACTTCGAGACAAGTATGGACAATAAAATAAATAACTATAATTTTCTTTCTATTTGCACTTTATCACATAAGATCATAGTAGAGTTCTATTTTTTCTTATCTCACTTGTATTGTAATAAAAAATCAAGAGTTAAGTGATTAATAATTCTGCTTGCGTAGCATTTTCGAGAGAACTACTAATTACTATTCGAGTCTATTTGATTGCAATTAGTATTAATAATATTTTTGTTATTTCCATTTTCAAATTATAGAAACTTTTTTGAATTTTTTTAAGTCATCATTTCTAACACTGATATATGTAACCAAAGCCCTTGGTACTTTTTTTCTAAGAATTGATCGTTGAACTCTCTCGACTTGGGATGGAGTTTAAACATTAAAAAATTGTTTTAAAATTTTTTATTCAATTTTCTCATATACTTACCATTTGATCCTCTTCAAGGAGATAGCAGTCAAAGTTGCGTTTTAAAGGTATATTTAGGTTTGTGGCCTTGAAATCAATAAGTTTGGTGAATTGGCGTGGAATATAACAATACAGTTGTGTTGTATCATGTACAAAGGTTGTCATCATGTAGGTCTTACACTGCCAGTAGTTCTACAGCGTAGAGAAAGCATAGTATTAGACCTAAGACGCTTTCCTGAGGGACTCCAGCCAGAATGATTTGAAAAGTTGGAAGAATTGAGAGAAGAGAACAGCTGAGCATGTAGAACATTATTAATTTCGTAAACTAATAAATGCATATTATATGAGGCAACTGGATTTAAAAACCATCTAAGATTATTTTTTTAATAAATGTTGTCGAGGAAGGTCATAGAACACCACTCAAAAGAAAAATGTTCTTTCTTCTTCTGGAATTATAAAATAATCTTTTCGACAGAAAAGTGTTACTTTCTTCTCTTTACCTATCAAAGGTAAAGGGTTTCTATATCCAGTTTTTTTTTCAAATCTCCCCTTCTGCATCAATATTGATCACCCTTTATGCGACGTCTGTATTTGTCAACGTCACTGAGAGCCTTTTCATGCCTTAATAATAAGGTACTTTTGTTAGTAATTTCAGTTTTCTATTCTATCTTCCTTGATGGTATTGGGAAAATTTTGCGCGTTGCGGACTGTAACCACTACCGCAATGAAAGAGTCTTCATGTTGATCCTAAACTGGGATCTATTCACGGTATAAAGCTATTCAAAGGTAATTTGTGGTCAACACGCCTTTTGACAAATACGTACAAGCGTCGTAATTTATGGTAATAACGCCTCATATGAATAATAACCGCACTCAGGCCGACCGAATTAAATCACGAAAGCATCTAGTAAATCACGGTGATTAGTGTTGGACGGGAGTTTTTCAGGATGGTGGCGGTATTAGAAATGAAGCAATCACGTGTGACCCCGGCAAATTAAAAGATTATAACATCAATCAGAAAGGACGTAGATGTACTGTTGCGAGCGACCGAGTGTTGGCGGTCAGCGGTCCGCCGACACATCAGTCAACGTCGCCGGAGGGTCTATGTGACAGACACGAACATTGCCATAATGGATCACCATCGCGAGCCCGAAGGCGGTGTTTAATTTCATTTTTTAATTCAGCAACTGCACTCCTTTTCTCGCACACAACATTACACCGGACCGCGAATCAGATTATGATCCATGTGTCAACATCATAGGGGGTATCTGGTATCGAGACAACTAGACAGATACAACAAAAGCAAAAGAAGGCGCAACTTGAGAAATAAGTAGAGGATCTTGTGTAGATGACATAACGTTCCGAGAAAGACTGAAATTGTTTTCTACTCTTTCGCCTTTTTGAACGACCAACTTTGCGGCACACTAGAACAAATCGCAATTTCTTATAAAGCATCGAACCCTCCTTACCTCTTCAGCCCCTACACCAAATTCCTGAGTGTTCTGAAGTTATAGATTCTGACGTCAGGATTATACCATCAGCTATAGGAACCATCCAAATTATTGAGGTAGCTATTATAGCTATTTTGAAACACTTGACAAATAGCAATATTAATGTCTGGAACATATTGCTGCCAAGTTATCTTAATAGTGGATTTACTAATCATTAGCTTTTTGCAACAGAATTTGGCCAACTCTTTAAATTTTTGTGCTTTTACAAATTTACAAAAAACGCGGAATGCATCAGGTCAATCTCAATATCTTTGTGTTCTGGATATACCTACCTAATGGGTATACGTTTCGTAGATGTAGAGTTTAGTTCTACAATCGTGGAGCAAAAACTGGTTGCCGGCAGTTAAGTCGGGATGATGACGAGGATAATAACGAGAAGAAGCAACCTTTTGCTGTTCAAGCAACACAAGACGTGGTAATGGAAATAATTAACTTTACTGTTCCTAGTAATGTTTTATTCCTATGTTCATCTGAACAGCTATTGGCGTGTAGCTCGAGCAAATTAAATCGTACAAAATACATAAATCATCGCCAACAAAAATAAGTGGCGTTTACCCAGTCAAATAGTAATTTCATACAAAGTAAAAGCAAACTTGCATTAGTAGACAAAACATCTTGAAGGAACACCAGCCAGTTGGATATTGATATTCGATAATCTAACTTTATAGTGATAACAAAAACAGTGCCTACATAATTTGAAATTAAAAGTGCTTATTGTAGGTATAATTTGTCCGTACAGAGAAAAACGCAAAAAGTTATATTGTATGCCTACTGTTTCTAATACGAGAGTACACCCGGTCAATTAAGTAATGCACAGAGGGGGTGCACAAATAATCTACGTTTACCACATTATCATTTAGTATAACGTAGAAAAAGTTGACAATTTGTGATCCTCTGTGCTTCTTTAATGTCTCCTACAAGTTTTTTTATATTACACTTGATAATAACGTGAACATTATTAAATTATTTGCGCACCGCCTGTGCATTACTTAATTGGTCGGGTGTACACTAGAGGTGGTGCATGAATCTGTGGTGTTTAAGTGGTTCGTGGAAAACCCTAAGATTTTTACTTAAGTCGAATCACATTACACCAACCACCTCACATGTCATATTACGCCTGTAAAATGATGGATGCACTTGGTTTTTATGACGGAAAGCTGCAGCAGGTTTATATATCTCATAATTAAAGTGCGCATGTTTTACGAACAAATTAATGACTGAAGTGAACGTAAAAACGTGCCGTTGTCTGGCTAAAATAACTTTTCCTTCAATTTTATAGTGTGTTACAAATTATTGGTCTAAATACTTGTTGCCCGGTGTTCAATCCGGTATATGAGGCAATAAATCAAATCTGCAGACATGCCAACTCACGGCAGATAAAGAGAGTCTTGAGTTCGAAGTTCGCACTTACGGAGAGCTCAGTAGTGATGGGATCCTGGAAAAAGCGATTGCGATCGAGTCGCTATCTTTACGATTTCGGTCGCTTTGGAGGGAAGGGGTTTAGGGGAGGATCTTTTCAAAAATGCGAAACCAATAATTTTTCAACAATTTGTTAAGGTGAAAAGTTTTCAAACTACCTAACCTAAGTATCGTGAACGTAAACCTCGTGGACTTTAATACACTAAACAATTGTCACTTATAATATTCCTAGTGCATTGATTATTTCCGGAAATTTTTTTGAATGCATTTCTAAAACGTAATAATTAGCCCGAGTGGAACATGCATAAGAATAAAATTTCCGGAAAAAAGAATTTCAGGAAATTTTTACATTGTCATAGAAACGACATCGAATTCTATTTTTCTATTGGCTACTTTTCGGTGTTGTGCGATTTTCATCAAAATGGATACCAACGATACATGATAACTTAATTCAGTAGTACATGTGCAAACATTCGGAAAAATTGATCATAAGAGTCAAGAGTTACGACAATTTTCAAGAACTCTTCCGCCGTTATCAACCGTTTTCGAGAACATGTTTATTAAGAAAAGCCGTTTAATTTTTTGATTTTATATCTGCCTCTCAAGTTTGTAACAGTTATTCCGGGACACTCTGTGTAGAAAAATTGAGATATGCGTATGGATTCAAACTTGCGTTTCAATCTGACACAGTTAGAATATAAGCTACTGTATATTATGAATCCAACAAATTATTGTAAATGTAACAAAATTTGTGGAGGATATTATTTTGTATAGAAACATACTTTATGGTACGATTGTACCTAGGACTTTTGTTTACAGATATTTTTTCTGAATGTAATTACAAATGTCCAAGTTGACTGGAATACCTATAACGTTTATTCAAGGAAATAATTAAAATGTTTGTCGAGATTAAGATTTTGTAAAATTTGCAAGCACGTTTTGAAGAAGAAATTCAAATAATCTAGAGATCATTTAAAAGTGGTTTCGGAAATGAAAATTGTTATTTTTTACCTACAAAAGTAATAATATTGGTACATATTATGAACAACAAGATAAAGATTATTTAAAAACCCCTTGTTAATCTTCAAATAACGATAAATATGCAATATCCGAAGAATCGCTTTTAAAGCAGCACCTTTGGAGTTGTAGAAACGGTTTTTACCAAAAACAGGTAAACTTGGGTGCCGGAGGCTATAACCCTTCCACTTGTACCTAAAAATATCTGAAAATCTAGCCCCTCAGCCGTCATCTACCAATGCCATTCATAGAGATGCACCTTTGGAACACCAAAAAAAGCGATAGCCTCTTGGAACTCTCTGTTTAACCGATGGAAATCCATTGCGACTCGGCTGATATCTATCCAAAGCAACCGTTTTCGGTTGCTTAGAAGCGACTCGGTCGCAATCGCTTTTCCAGGATCCCACTACAGGAACGCCACTGTCATGGAGCGTTCAACAAATTTGTCGTTCTTTCTTCTGTTGTGTCCCCAATACTTTTAGCAATTATACTGTTTTGCTTAAAAATTGTTTTATTTTCTTAGTTTGCCATATCCTTCTTTTAGTTCTAATTTCCATCTTATTTTTGTTTATTCTTGTTTTATTCAAATACCATTTGCCAATTAATTCATTAATTCTTTTTATTAATTCCTCAATTTAGCCTTAAACTATAACTATTTTCTGTGATTTTCTATCAAATAAATAGAATTTATTAATTTTTTATCAAATTTTGGTATCGGTAGTTTATTGTAGAATTTCTTGAAAACTTATTACAGCCACATTTTGACTGTATCAAACGTCACTCTATAGTCAAAAATGATACTCAACAGTTTCAACAATGCTCATAAAAGAGATTCTAGGAAGGCTACTTCTTTAGGAGGCATTTCTTAACTGTAACTTTGAAAGTTGTTTTTTGGACACCTTGTATGTAGCAGGACAACAAGAGCTCTATTCGCTCAACAAGAATACTTAATCTTTGAAATTTAAGTTTAGTTAAACTCTTGTTTTTAAAAAAAGAATCTTATCTTTTTTTTATTTCTTCCTCGTCTATGCAAAAAAACTCTTCACCATTTTAAAAGTTTGGTTTGTTCTCTTAACAGTCTCTTATATTATGACGCTGCGGCATCATAACAAACCCTTTATATTATTATTTTCTTCATCCAATTTTCAATTTTTTTTTATTTTTTAATTTGCGTCCTTTGGGTCTGTCATTGTAAATTCTTTTTAAAAGTTCGTTTTTTTTATTTATTTTTCATGAAACATTTGTGCGTTGCAGAAACATTAGCTTTGGTTTCAACTTATGCCTACGCTTACCAACTTCCAATTGACGTTATCTTGTGGTGTAATGCCTGTATCAAAAAGTGGGAAAGCTGATCGCGCTGATGTAATTAGTCCTGTTGCCCGATTTCCCGTGGAACGTTCGTATGAAGGCGCCATAACCGGTGAAATTTAAAACAGGCTTTTAGCGCCCTCTCACCTGCACTAATTTCCTCAAACTGAAGGGGGTGGCGGCCCCGGGCAGCGATCCGATCTGTGATCAGAGCACTCCGCCACGTGCGGCAGCTCTGTAATCTGTCGTATCGCAGATAACTGGCTGCTACGAGCTACACCTCTCCTCCACCTACACCCTTTAATTTCCGCCGCATTCACTCCGATCCCAACTTTAATTGCACCTACGCTGAAAACTGAGCTGCTGAAAACTGAAATCGATGTTAGAAGCGTCGTTGTCGCGTCGTGCAATCGAACTTTGCCAATTAAAAATCCAACGATTTCTTTGCAGCGAGTCTGGCGAAAATTTCAATTACGCACCCACTCTCGGCTTGGTTTTATTTTTTTCCGGTCGGGACTAAAAGCGGCGAGATTAAGCCGTTGCAGCTTTGTTTATTAAATACGCGGGAATTTCCGGCGCCCCGAAAGACAAATACATTTTTCATGTGCATTAAATTGTAAATCCAAACCAAACATTTGAAAAATCGGAAGCATCTGAGACGCTATTGGAGTTGTTTGATTGGATTACGCGAGGATCTGCCGCTTCGATCATCTAACGCTGCATTAACATTATTATCACGGTAGCGCGGAAAGGAATCGAATTATGAGATGTACAGAACTTACTCGGCTGCCACTTTTATGTTCTTCCTATTTGATTGAGCCGGCGAAAAGATTTGCAATTTTAGGTTTCCTGCATCTGAGAAAAGCGTTCCGGTAAAAATCGACGCTTAGATTCGACATACATATTCCTATTCGTTAGTTGCTGCAATCCATCAGTTAATTTCCGGTTTGGCTTCTACTGCGAATAGGTCGAAATTTTCGTCTAACTCACTTGCGATTCTCCTCCGTCCAATAAACCTATAGGCATGTTTTTTTGTATTCAAATTGAAACGAATTTACATTGTTAGCGACTTCATCGACGTGTTTAATAGAAACGAACTTTGTAAGGTTTTTCAGTTTCTCCAGGTTTTCTCGATAAAACGCAAAGTTTCTCTTCTTAATTCTAAATTTAAACAGTTTTTAATCTCTTTCGAATCTTAGATTTATTAATTGTCAAGTATTTTTTCCACTGAAGTCGAGAGTTTTGGCAAACTGAAAGTGCTCTTTACCCATCAGCAATGCTACAATTAAAAATAGTAGAGTAATGCTTTCCTTTGCGGGATTAATCCAAGCTTTGAATTAATCCCGGGATAATTATATCGTTCCACTGAAAGAAAATATAAATAAAGAATATAAGCAATGGTTAATGGTTAACTTTTCTAGACATAAGACATGATCATAAATATGATGGTAAAGGGATCTTAAAACCTCCGACATCCATCCAAGGTAAGAGAAAAAAAACAATAGTCTTAATACAATAATAGCAGATTATTAAGGCTGATGATACAAGACACAAAGACTTTATTCTACATGCTATTAGGCAGAAAACAGCAAAATTGAGTTAATAATTTGAATATATCTACTCAGTTGCAATAGTCAGAATTCAGAATTGCAGTGTAAGGGATAACGGATAAAGGCAAACGTAAAGAGAAACAAATACCTGGAAGTGTGAGTAGAAAGTAATTGAAACGTAACTCAGGACAATCCAGAAGTTATTAAAAATTTTAAAAATATACTTAATTAATTGACCAACTCAACAACTTAAAAGAGAAATACAAGAAAGTAATACATTTATTACATAATAATACATAGTAATACATTATATCATATTAACCAATGTGATCCAAATACAATAAAATTAATACTTAGACAAAAATTACTCTTATTAGGTAATTAAACATCTTGTAAAGATAACAATATGTTTAGTTTCTTGAGGATTTATAATTTTTTTAATTACCTAAATTTTTTCAATTAAATTATAAGGAAAGAAGAACGGGCTAAATTTGAGTTAAAAAATTATACCTTTATTTGCAAACTCTCTGCATTATATCTTCAATCTTTCAATTCAAAAAGTCAACCATAGACTTTATGAGACTGGCCGAAGACAATGACATTATTACGAATAAAGAAATAACTAGTACAAAAACACGTTGTGATATTTAATGATATTGCTAAAATGACTACTAAAAAGTATTGCTATAGCTCACAAATAATTATGATAGATTTTAATGGTTTTTAATTGTTTTATAATTGAAACACATATAAATGAAAAGACTGTGTATGTAATAAACGATGGCGGGACTTTTTTTTATTAATTATGAAAAATTTGAACACAGTGCCTGAATTCAACTAAGGAAGAAGTTTTGGTTTGATTGCTTGGCTTTGTTGAACTTCTGGGTTGGTAAAAACATTCCACGTTTTAGAGCCAGTGCCTACCCGAAATTAATATGTGCATAAATAAAGTATTTATTATAAGAGTGAGACTTCTTGTCGGTTATTACGGTGCTATCACAACAGAATCAAGTGTTAAATGGGTGTGACTGAAATAATTATACTAAAATGCCAATGTATCACTAGGTATATGTATGCACGGTTCACACCTCGGGGGCGCGAGTACTCCTGATCCCCCCAATTAGAGACACTAAATTAAAGATGGATAAACCCGAGATGACAACATCGGACCACATTATCCCCACAACCCTAAATTACGTTGCAGTTTTAATTGCACGCTTATCAGTCCAGATCGATCGGGATGCTGAGGAGATACAGTGAAGCACGGACATTCCTACTGTGCACAATCGCTTTATCTCCGGAACAATCACATCGTATCAAAAGCCGAAGATATAATTATTAATGTTAAGCCCATAATGTGATATAATGTCATTAATATTCTTTACCACCTAACCATCTGTGAAACGTCGGACAAAACTGGGGTTCCACGACAACATCTACCAGGACCTTTTGTGTCACTTCCCGTCTTAAATCGTTAGTGATGTTAATTTAATTGCCGTTTTATAATTTGAACGGTGCGTGCGGGGGAGAGGGAAAAGTTAATGTGTGGCCGTATTAGTAGTAATAAATTTGACACCTGTGGACTGTTATTGAACGATTGAACTGTGAATGCGTGAGAATTACATAGTAATCCGTTAAAAAGGACAAAAATAAATATGTACCTTTTTATTTAACGTCCCATTAGACAGTTCCTTGATGTAATTGATTTCCTAATGAGCGCCGCATATGGCGCACCGGTGTAGATACGTTAATTTAGCCATAAATCATGAGCTTATTTGACACAACCTAGCAAGTATAGCTAGCTTTGGTTTTACATAGATGCTGTGTGTATGAATTGAAAGTATTAGCCATTCAGTCCAGAAAATAAAAAACCAATAATGATCGCATTACTAGGTAGGTATGTTTACCATTAACTCGTCAATGGTCATATTTGGTGGAAAAGGCCAATTTAGTTAATCCTCAACGCAAATGAAGAATTCCACTTGAAATAAGACCGAACTATCTAAGATTTACCAGATTATTAACCGCAATTGTTAAATTCTATTAGCTTAAGTTTCAGATCTATTTGACACGAATATGAGTAAATATTTAAGTTTTTTTTTTCAGGAGATGATAACGAAAGTACTTATTGTGAATTTGCAAACTTACATATTATTACACAAAATGGAGTTTTTTTCTAGATAGTGGATATGCGGTAAAAGGATCTAAGGGTGGAATTTGGAATTTCTGCCGGGAGAAGCTCAAAACCCCAACTGCTGGCCACCTCGCTCGCTTCGGCCCTGGGCGGTGCTCGGTGCATTTTATTACCAGAACAGCGACAGCTAAGACTATGTTCAAATAGAACTCCTCGTCAAGCCTTCAGCTATGGAAGGGTTGTAATTATTGAGTCGAAGTATCGGATAAAATAGCCTTTGGCCATCTATTATTAGAAAGGGATCAATAATGCGTAGTAGTGATCAATATCTCGTCGAATACGTGGCGCTGTTTTCAATTAAATCTGGGCGCTGCTGAATCGCTTTGGTGAAAGATTGGGGGCTTGTTGTGTCAAAACGAATAATCTGAATCACGCATCGGGCCGGTAATAACGTATAAATTTTCAATTTGAATCAGGAAAGAAAAATGTAGAATCCCCCCCGAGTCCAGATCCTGTGACCCGAAGTTTGGATAACTGAAGGATCGGTCGGTAATGAAATTACCTCGAATACCAGCGGCAGCTTCTCAAGTAGGAGCTTTTAGCAAAGTTCGCACTTGAGTTTATAACGTTATCAATAATACGCCCCTAACTTTGGTGTAGGAACTATAGGTTAACGGTGATAGACGGTGAGACTTTGCGACCCTAGAACCCTATATTGCAAATACATTTGCTAATGACCGGATGAACGGGATGGGAGAACGAGCTGCTATAATCAACCGAACGAACAAGTCTATGATGCCGAAAATTAAAGTTCGGAAATACTGCCGGTGTTTGTCACTTTTACACCTCTGCATTAAATATCGTCAAGCAGTTTATATGGCATGTAACAGACAGGCGAGTATTCTAATTATTAAACTGTCAATGTTTTCCTCTTAATGACGCAATAAAATCGTCATTATGACTGTTGGATGCCGCAGGGATGCAACTAAGCTGCGTTGAGAATCTAGGTAAGACCGTTTCGACCTAACATTTGCTTTATTTAGGTACAATTTGTGATATCTTCGTAAATTAATAATCAATATCTGATACATTAAATTTTATTACATTTAGTCGGGGTTTTAGTGTTAATTGGGGGGCCAATGGTACTAGACCACCTAAGAAACCCTCACCCTCTAGATGTGTTACGCCCTTGACTATTTATTATTCTTATACAGAATAGACCACAATAGATTTTTTAAGAAAATGTTTTTTTTAATAGTAGACCAAATTTCAAGTGGTAGCAATACCTAAAAGTCTTCAGTTAGTTAAAATTTTACAACAATTATTAGAAAATTGCATAATTTTATTTTTTCTACACTTTTATTCATGCGACCCTCAAAATTAAAATTAAGGCAACTTGGGCTTTTTTGATATTAGATTATTAGTGTTATTTATAATAAGATATAATTAATAAAATAAATAGGATAACATTTGGTCGTTATAAGAGTAATAAAAATATGATTTCCTAATTTATAATCAACTCACTGCTCACTGCTGCATGGGTTTGAATAAGAGGAAGTAAGAATGAAAAGCTTTAAGAGGAGGATTGTATGTGTTGTCCCTATATTTCTGTTTATATTTTGTGGGTTTGAATTTTAATCGTTTAATATTTATTGACTCTTAACACAAATTTATTTTTCTGCGTTATTGAAGGAATAACAAAAATAATGTCTTACTGTTAGTTTCTTCTATTTTAATTGTTCTATAAGTTTCTGTTGTTCAACTAATTATATGTTGCGTTTTTAATTTTTGTTATAACTTATTGTCCTTTGTCGCACTTCTTTGTGTTCGCTCCAAAATAGTATCAAATTTTTAAGACACAAACTTTCTTTATTCTCTTTCAGATAAAAAATAATATGTTTATAAATTTACTGGTTAAAATTTTATATAAACCTTTTATCATCATTTTTCTTTACCATTTATGGACTGTATAATTTCCATACATTGTTCAATTTTTTTTAGATAGACTAAAATAAACAGTAGGTAATAAGCACGTTTTTATTAACAATTACACTTAGTACCCTCGCGAGCAATATTTAAAGCACAGTGTTTCTTCCTAGTGTAAACGGTAAGATAGAAAGAGAATTGCGACCCACCCACTTTCAGGTCATTTTCGGCCAGGCAAGGGAGGTAGATAACCGTTGGGGTAGCAAAGGAAATCAATTTTTATTATTTTATTATCTATATCACCATTGGGCGATAAGGATTTGCTGGAGTCCAATAGAACAGACTGTCAGGTTTGCAGTCACAACCACTTTTCCAGCTCGATTTATACAACTTCAAAATCGCCGATTTTGCTTCACGAGTCGTGCCTTAAATATTGCTCGCGAGTGTACACTTTTTGTAATTTGCCAAAATTGTTCAGAACATCTTAAAAACTGCTAAGGAAAGCAAAATAAACAAATTTCAGCTTGTTTTAGCAATGGTAATTAGGACTATCTAGTAAATTATGTCTCTCAAAGTTTGTATTAATAAGGTTCCACTTTGTTACATTAGTTTGTTATTTTAATGTTTCAAATTTATTTTGTTCGTAATAAAAACTTCATATCTTTTTAATTTGTGATTAAACAATCACAGAAGTCTTTGGACTTCTCAGATAATAATAATTGCTATTGAAGAACAATATTTAGCAGAATATTTTTATGTGCAACGAACTGGTAACGATGTTTCAATCGGTGGTAGCTGATGCTCATAGATCTGCAATTGAGACGTAATATTTTGAAAACTAGTTAAATACCTTATGTTAGTTAAGTCAATAAATAATAAAAATATCAACAAATATTAATTAACAGACACACCGGTTTCTTGCCTTTCACTGAGTTTAATGTCCATAACTAATCGGTGCAGATGCATCAGGTAGCCAGTCGCAAATTGCGAGGCGGATCATCAATTCCACTGTAAGAAACACTAATTTGCAGTTATATTAATACTATTACTAACACTATTAATTATTTCCTTCGTTATATCTATGTACCTGTACCTATGTGTATTGTGTATCTCATAAATATTTATTGTATTATTAATATATGTTGGTTTTATAGGGAGCTTCTTTGTATTTTATCTGTCCATTTCGCCACGTACCTATATTAAAATGAACAGCAACATAAACCAGAAATTACTCAGGTTACAGCTGGATAATTGATAACCGCACAATTATGGTATTTTCACAAATAGAACGAGGCAGTTCCAAGTATCGCCGCAATTTCCATAATTGCCCAGAAATTTTGAGGCAATGGTATAAAAGCGGTAACGGCCCTGGCGCTTTTAACGAGAACCTCTTTAGCACCCAGTAATAACTGGTGAATGGTTAGAGTAATAAGCTCAGATTTACGCGTATCTCCCATTAAAACGCTACCGGATACGAAGGCATTCCTTTTTAACAAACACAAAGATATAAATATCTTCTTTGGTAGGTTCGTGTTTTTATCGTGGCGTTGTTAAAAGGACTTTGGAATTGCGCACTGTCATTTTCTGGACGGGCCGCAGAAGAAATCCTTCGGGCCGGAGAGAGACAGTCGGATTTCTGTAGAGAATTACTGTTAATAGACCAACAATAGTTAGGGTCCGACTGACTGGCTACTGGCTAAGTAGCAGGTTGGAGCCATTTGCTGACATGACCAGCAGTTTTATAATGACACCTCTGCAGTCGTATCATGACCCATCCCCTCCCCCTCTATACAACAACCGTCATGGAAATTAATTTCGTATTCATACACATTAACACGAGATGGAATACCTTTACCATCAGTACTTTTCTTCTAGCTCGACACCAAACCAGCTGCGATCATTTGATTAGACAACGCGAAATTGCGCTCCTGAACTCTGAAAATCTTTCAACATCCTGAACAACCACCGATTTGAGGTGTCAGTACTCTACAGTGTGGCCGCAAGAAGGAAGGCAAACCAGACAACTTCATTGTGTGAAAACCATAATTATGAGAGCAGTATCAACATTATTGAGAGAAAACTGCTATTGTCAAGTAAAAACTTAATATTAATTTTAGTTCTGGATCTTTGTGGTTGTTGTCCAAAGTTCGGTCAATGTTGTCGGGTGTGAAAGCGTGTTCGGATCTCTGACCCATCTGCAACTAGCACCATGGTATAGTTCACATGATGAATCTCCAAAGTTGATTGAAATGCAGACCAAAAAGGTTGCTACTAGATAATTGCTACCGTGCTGTGGGCAGCTCCACACCTCTAATAGCCCTGTCACGATGCTTTTATCCATCTCAGACGGATGCTATTGTGGGAAATCACTGTGGATTCTTGTTAGGGTTACTCGACGTTCACTTTTTATGTGCCAATTGACGATAAGCTCGTCCTAGTCGAAATCAATTTCATAAAAAGTTCCACTTTCATCGTTTTGTTCCTCTAAAAGGCAACACTTCTTTTGTTAGACCAGCAACCGTATGAAGTCTCATATTAACAGCAACGTATTAAAATAACAACACGGAACGCACCTTAATTAATTCAACTCGTTATTCCATAAATGTCATTAGGGCTATCATTAAAGCAATCTAGCAACATTTAGCTGACGGAGAACCTGGCTTGCCAGTCATTGTTACCGCGGCAAGTTGTTTATTCAGGGCCAACTGCCAGTCATTGGTAAGTGAGAGCTTAATTTGGCCTCTTCATTCCATAATTAGGCTGAAACTGACAACGGCATTTAACGGCGTTGTTCTCGTAATGCAAATTGAAAGTTTTGCTACCATATTTCTCGGTGATATTGTGTAATGAATCGTGAATCCTTCTTGGATGAGTTGCACAATTCAACATTTGGAATACGGGCAAATTATAGTCGTTAGCGATCCGTGATGGCCGTCAGCAGCGCCAAACCGAGAGATGTATACGTTTCAGTTAAATTAAATATTAAAATAATTAAGACGGATGCGTTGGTTAAAGCTGCAGGTAATTGGTAGACGCCTAAGTAAATAGAAGCAGTTGCGAATGTGACGCGGAACGACTTACCCTTAGCTTTCATTAATTTTACAGCGGAAACCGTCTTGTAGTTCCGATACTTAACCAACCATATACTATATTTAGGAAGTGACTAGCGATATTTATTGTCGTTGGTTATTGTGTCGTTGGCCAACTGCCCCAAAATAAATAATCAACTTCATTCAACTGCTTTCAGTTCCATGAAGAGAAGCTCAAAGAAATGATCACAAGTGGGCTCACATGTAACAACTATAAATATGTTTCGAGAAATCATCCTACAAGAGTTACATTCAAAAACTCTAAACCACTGTAAATCTAGCCATAGCGCAGATATATTGTAGCGTTTCTACAAGGTCACCAATCAGTAGTGGGATCCTGGAAAAAACGATTGCGATCGAGTCGCTATCTTTACGATTTCGGTCGCTTTGGAGGGAAGGGGTTTAGGGGAGGATCTTTTCAAAAATGCGAAACCAATCATTTTTCAGCAATTTGTTAAGGTGAAAAGTTTTCAAACTATCTAACCTAAGTATCGTGAACGTAAACCTCGTGGATTTTAATACACTAAACAATTGTCACTTATAATATTTCTAGTGCATTGATTATTTCCGGAATTTTTTTCGAATGCATTTCTAAAACGTATTAATTAGCCCGAGTGGAACATGCATAAGAATAAAATTTCCGAAAAAAAAAATTTTCAGGAAATTTTTACATTGTCATAGAAACGACATCGAATTCTATTTTTCTATTGGCTACTTTTCGGTGTCGTGCAATTTTCATCAAAATGGATACCAACGATACATGATAACTTAATTCAGTAGTACATGTGCAAACATTCGGAAAAATTGATCATAAGAGTCAAGAGTTACGACAATTTTCAAGAACTCTTCCGCCGTTATCAACCGTTTTCGAGAACATGTTTATTAAGAAAAGCCGTTTAATTTTTTGATTTTATATCCGCCTCTCAAGTTTGTAACAGTTATTCCGGGACACTCTGTATACAAAAATTGAGATATGCGTATGGATTCAAACTTGCGTTTCAATCTGACAGAGTTAGAGTATAAGCTACTGTATATTATGAATCCAACAAATTATTATAAATGTAACAAAATTTGTGAAGAATATTATTTTGTATAGAAACATACTTTATGGTACGATTGTACCTAGGACTTTTGTTTACAGATATTTTTTCCGAATGTAATTACAAATGTCCAAGTTGACTGGGATATAACGTTTATTCAAGGAAATAATTAAAATGTTTGTCGAGATTAAGATTTTGTAAAATTTGGAAGCACATTTTGAAGAAGAAATTCAAATAATCTAGAGATCATTTAAAAGTGGTTTCGGAAATGAAAATTGTTATTTTTTACCTACAAAAGTAATAATATTGGTACATATTATGAACAACAAAATAAAGATTATTTAAAAACCCCTTGTTAATCTCCAAATAACGATAAATATGCAATATCCGAAGAATCGCTTTTAAAGCAGCGCCTTTGGAGTTGTAGAAACGGTTTCTACTAAAAACAGGTAAACTTGGGTGCCGGAGGCTATAACCCTTCCACTTGTACCTAAAAATATTTAAAAATCCACCCCCTAAGCCGTCATCTACTAATGCCATTCATAGGGATGCACCTTCGGAACACCAAAAAAAGCGATAGCCTCTTGGAACTCTCTGTTTAACCGATGGAAATCCATTGCGACTCGGCTGATATCTATCCAAAGCAACCGTTTTCGGTTACTTAGAAGCGACTCGGTCGCAATCGCTTTTTCCAGGATCCCACTACTGGGTAGCTTTTTAATAGCAGAATTCCCCAAGAATATTCTGAGACCTTAAATATTTTGACCATAGTCAATATACCATATGGTCCTGTTTAAAAATCCTCTTCTCTCTTGTTCTATATCAAGAATGATTATCTTAAACCTAAATTTTTGCTTGTTGTGATTTTATCTTTACTATTTGTTAAAATATTTTTAAGTGATTTCTTCTTCTTGAATAGGCCCATATTGATTTGTCATCAAAGTATGCTCTGCCAGTAGTGTCTCATTGAGTAGTAGTAAAGTGTGGTATAGAGGTAAGCAGATCAAGTTTTGGAGTTTTTTTCTTTTCGTGGAAGTCACCAAAGATATCTTTCCTGGATTCACCAACATCCCTTTCTGGTTACCTACATTCTCTATTCATCAAATTAAAACGTATTTGTATCATTTCTGATGCATAGCGTTACATTACTGTATTACTAGAGTGGTGAATAATGACTAGTTAGATTATTCCAGGCTAACCCAGTTGAGTCAAAAGTTGATTCATTCATTACCATAGACGGAGCAAAAAGACTCTCATTTGTGGACAAATTGTGGTTACTACGTCGATTTGGTTTATATTGTTATCAACTGAGAAATTAACAAAATGGATGAGAGACTCCTAACTTAATCAATATCATGGATTACAGTTTTCTTCAAAAGAATCAAATTCTAAAATCTTGTTCTTCTTTTAGAGTAAAATTAATACTTAATAATTTCTTTTGGTAGGTATTCTGTGAGAATACAAAAGATGATGGACACTTTTTATCATTACATTCCTCGTATTTTATATTCCATTTTTTCTTTCTAACTTTTTATTCTTTTCTTTCGTCTTTTTATCGTCTGCTATACTCTTCTTATAGTCTTTTTAATTTTTTTCTTATTCTTTCGGCTTCAAATAGCTGGTGGCAGATGTGGAAACAAGAAAGTGAGGTTTTCTATTAAAATAAGAATTACGTAGAATACAATACCAGAAGATGCTAGATGCAAGAAGCTATTAAAACGTTAAGCTTGTCATAATAAGTATAGTACAAACAATTATTATTTTTTATATGTGCTGCTGGTGAAAACAATAAAAGTTAAAAAAGTTGATGCCATTGTTCCTTCTTTATAAGTTATTTCACTGAATCTAAGACGCATGAAAGCAAATTATATCCTCAATTTCCCAATTTTCGGCGTTGAGCCGAGATTGGGTGTAGGTGATTAAACATCTTTTGCTGCCTTTAAATTCGTTACGGAATATGTGATTTAAGTATGAAGTTACGGATTTGAAATCGGTGAATTGAATTTGCGGATGGAGTAAACTGAAGTTACAGTCGAGTGGGGTAGATACAGGGTAGAGACGATGGCTCTTGTTAATATTCATCAAGCGTCCATATGCAAAACGTCTGCTGATTCGCTCCTGTTCAAGACCGCTTCACACAGGAGTGCATCTTTCCCGCTCTTATAAACAGGATCCTTCATTATCACAATTCCGACAAAAATTTCTCACACTACCTTTTCACGTACATGCACATCAATACTTAAAAACACGACTAATTATTGTCGAACGCAGATTTGAAATCGCGTTAAACCTGCATGGTGGATCGAAATGTTTCAGTGTTGAACTACCGGCTTTTTGGTTGGTGAGATTCGAAATTCTGGAGGATGTAGCGGCTTAGTCCCTTTAATCCTCGGGGTTAGGATTTTGTTTCGTGTGAATTTGGCGGTAGCGGCTGCACGGTCGCGGATCACTTAATTCCGGCAGCGCGGTGCTGTGTCAACTCTGCACCCGCTGATTACTTATGTAAACATGATCTCGGGGGTGTAATTGGGCGTGCAATCAATGGCGTTTGCAACTCGGCCGCGCTTAGCATCGCAAATGAACTGCAATCACACGACCGGAGTCTGCCTAAGTTCCACCAGAGACAGGGTTCTCCGACTAAAACACCAAAACAAACTTGATATGGTGAGCTACTGGAAAAATAAGCCAAAAACACCGTCAATTATGAATCATGCCACAATGTTGTCTTAATAAAGAAATTGTTGTATTTTTGGTGTTTGGAGATGAAACCGAAAAGCAGTGATATGGAACGCAAATTCTAGTCTATGACAAAAACAAACTTTTAGGCAAACGTCCTCTTTACAAAACTATTACACAAAATTTTTATATCAAGTTATATGCACGGTGTCCCAACAAGTCTACACCACTTTGAAGATGCGTTATCTAAAGTTGTAGTAAAATACTGAAAAACTGTTTAAAAAATTTTACGTCATTTAGTTTTTTAGTTATGTCTGTTTAAGGAAAACAAAATAAAAGTTTAAATTTAGGGACACACAGTTATTTTAAAACAAAAAAAATTTTGGAATATTAGTTCATTGTTTTTGAAGAGTTTGAAGTTAAAGAAGTTGAAGAATTTATCTGTCCAATCACAAAATAAGATAACAATGAGAAAAACATGGCCAGTACACCTAATAAAGGTAATAAATGGTTTCTAGAGAAAACAATATTACACGATTTCTCTGAGTATAGGTAAAAATTGAATTTTAGATAACAGTGTTGCTTTTTTTCTAACTTTAAATTGGTTACAGTTTCTAAATTTAGAGAGATAGAGGATTTTCCTTTTAGTAATTTTCTAAGGGAGCAAATATAATGCACACCAAATGAAACCATACATCCCTGGCACTGTCTACCAAAAAATTTAATGAACCTCAAAAAATTTTAATGTAACCCAAATACCGATACTAAATGTTCACCAAATTTAGAACGCCCAAATTACGAATCCGTGCTGTACATACCTAATAAATATTCGCGCTATCCATTTATATTTAGTGTTTCTCTAAAAAACTACTTGTGCATCAAATAATTATTCTATACTCCAAAAATAAAATATGCTCGCACATCTCTCCTTGCTGCTTGCGCTTCCAGACAAGAGGCACGCGAAAAAAGTTTTGTACAAGGTCAGTTCAGGGCCCTGTAATTTTTTTTAAATGCACGATTAAAAATTACCACCAAAAGAAGTTTTTTTTTGTCAAACCACTTCTATTTTTACTCTTATTTTCCTTGCCCTAGCCCTAGCACATCTACATCTATAATTTTGCATAAAATTATTTACTATTTGCACAACATTTTATTGCTTGTGTATTTTTGATCAACAAATAGTGTTTTTAACTGCTAAATAATATAAGACACTGTTGAAAATTAAATATCTGGGTATTATGTTAGAATTAAATGCGGAATAAAATTTGGTACATTTAGTATTTTTGGTCAACAAAAGTTATTTTGGCAAACAAAATATATAAGAGGCCAGCATTATGTCAATATTTGGTTGTCGTTTAAGATTATGTATTTTTTTAATTTTGTAGAGCATTTAGTATTTTTGGAAAATGAAAGTATTTTTTTGTATGACAATATTGGGTAAATTTGACAGACTGTTAAATACCACCCATTTTCTAGTGCTCTACACTAATTTTAAGTAACGCGTCTCCAAAGTAGTGCTGACCTTAACCTGCGTGATCTTTGTGGTAAATTTTACCAGCAATTAAAATTTCTTTTATTCGAAGGTTTTTTGTTCTTTACAGTTTAATATCTCTTTTATGTTATCTTCTGTACATATCACAAATATGTCAATTATTTTTATTTTCTACACTATTTTATGCGCATCTTTTTACACGTTTTCTTCTTTACACTAAAAATAGTGTAATTCAAATTTTTTATCTTGTGTTTCTGGATTTTTCTTTTTTTTCACTTTTTTTGCTCTATTTACCATTCTATATTTTTGCTATGTATTGTATTGTATTTTTGTAGGCTTTACTATTTTTCTTTTTCTACTTCTTTCAAATTCTCTTTTACATCTTCTACTACACTATCGAATTACATCTACATATTTTTTTACGTTTTACATGACTTTTCCACTTTACTCATTTTTGCCCATTTATATTCCATTATTGTTTCTTAATTAACTTTAGATAAACTTATTTTGCAGTTTTTTGAATTTTCTTTTGTTGCAAATTTTTTAAATAATTGAATAGTTCCTAATTGAAATAGGACCCTCTGAATAACACTTATTGTAAGATACATCAACGTTGAACTAAATAGTTTGAAATTCCAAGTCCGGATGTCAACGATTAAAATGAAATAAAATATTTTTTATTATATTTTCAATTTTTTGGAAAAAATTTTAAATCCCCTAAGAGCGTCATCCAAAGCACAAAGAATGGTTTTTGATAATTTAAAGCAACATTTAAGGTTTATGAATTATTCGAAATTAAAGAAATTATAACAAGGTGCAAATGGTGGATGCGCCGGGTGAATATGACCAAAAAATTAATATCTCAATTAATAACTATTTTAGAGCAAAAAAGATTTAAAAACGTTTTAATTTCTTCCATTGTGCAATTTTCTAGTAAACAAATTTTATTTTCTAGGCCCGAATTTTGAAACGCTAGAATCAAATTTTGTTTCTCCAACTCCGTCGTTCTCTAGACCCGTTAACAGCAATTGCTAGAAACAACGTTACCAACAATAGCAGGTAAGTAAAAGCTTTTTAAAATAGCTGATTTAATATAAGCTTTGCAACAAAATTATATTTAACCTACTAAAGTTGTCGTTGTCCAAAGTATTCCTCATTCTTCTTCATACTCTGATCTGAAGGTGACTAACTACATTCGTGGTGGTAGGAACAAATTTGATACTAGTTTTTGTATCATAAAACTTGAAGCTTTTAGAACTTCTATGCCTAGAACTAAAATAGTAAAACGCTGCACCTCAAACCATTTCATGCGCACTTGTGCAGATTTATTAGTCAACTTGGCAATTTGACAGCATGATTATTTACCTCCCTCTTGCTTAAGCGGAAATGTTTTCACAAAAGATCAGGACCGTGTATCCTGGCTTGTTTTATAAAATAAACAGCAGTCGATATTGCAAACTCTACGATATTCAGAGCGCTGGGAAGCACCAGGTGTTACCAAACGAAGTTAATACTAAACCATAACATCATACGCGAACTCTACTTTTATAATCTGGTTTTAGGCGGATTATTTGAATATTTATATACATAAAACGTGAATAGACCGCCGCCTAGTGCATTAGCAACTTTGAAAACTGATTTTGCAATGGAAATATGCATCTAACTTTTATATAAACGCCACTCCGACTGCACAATTAATGATACCAAAACAGAGGATTTTGTAAAGCCAACGGTAAGTAGCGTGAGTGCCCGTTAGTTAATTGAAATTTTCTACATTAGTAAAACCACATTATTTACTTTGGCCTAAATAATATGATTTGGTAATAGGTAGCAAAAAAATCCAAGTAGATATGGGTAGGTATTGCATTGTTTCCCACGTTCGTTTCAATACACCCAAATTAAACAATGGAGATCTCTTCCTTTGAATATGGACAATATACCACAGTAGCTGTATGTTGACTTGCACATTCAGTTCTGTCAAGGTACTATTATCCAACTGTCACAACAAGCATATATCGCAAGCAGTGATTAGACAATAGACTCTTCTTTTAAGACTTCTGGAATTCGTTAATTGGAAGCTACACTGTGGCTAATTGGCTACTGGAATACTATGCAAACGTCACTGGAACGCCATCAAACTGTAGTTTGTACAATATTGTATTGTATGTATATCCTGCTCGCGGTTCGACTCTGAACGTTTATGGTCTTAATGGGATATGTGTGTCATTCGAGTTGGTGATTAATGGGTTCTCTATTCAAATTTCCAGAGAAATCGTTAAGAGGAAAGGGATCGAAAATATACGAACTGTAAGCCTCAATTAGGCGACTGTAGTCTAAATTTTTCTTGGAAAAGCATTAAATTTACAATAACTTGATAAAGATAGGTGGCGAATTGGTCAGTTTTCATTATTTTCTGCCACGCTAACATTAAATCAAAAAAAATTTGGTAAGTCGAGTTATTTTTTTATTCAATTGGATTTTGGAAGGGGTTGGTTATCCGCAGTTGTTTCTCCCAGTTGCTTAAATTGTTATAGGAGCAAACAAGTGAGCAGTCAAAGGACGTTGTAATCTAATTAATTAATTCCGATTTATTCAAGTATATTTGGAGCCCTCATGTTGATTAACATCAATGCGTCTGCATGTTGTGATGTGACGAATCAAGTTTCATTGGATAATAATTTACCCGCACATTGTGAAAATAAACAAAGCGTGCTCACTACGTTTCGTTCAACATTTGTCCGGACGGTGATGCTCATTTGCTTCAATCACAGACTGTCATAACTGCAGCCGGAAATTGTCATTCAGCACTTTTGATGTTCTTGTCATACACGTTTATTATTAGTCCGGATTTTTTTCGGAAACGTTTCATGAAAACTAACAACTATCTATTACTTGCGGAATCACGATATACAGAGTGTACGCAAAAACGGATGTGCAGAGAACGTGGCAGGGACATATTTTGTGGGAAGACCCCTTTCAATGACCCTGGAAGAGGACCGAGCTTTTGCGCGTTAGCGGGCTAATAGGATGATATTAATAAATAAGATGCTTGTTTAATCCATGTTAGACTCCGAAAAAAAGGAGCAATGATTTATGAAGGCCAGATAATATTTGACAAGTCATGGAACCCATAATGAAAACATCTCATGGACAGATCGCTAGTCATTTCACCGCCTCCATCGTGACTTTTGACGCTAACTCAGCCCGATGATGGATTAAACCCTGCTACATCTCATACATATTTATGCCCGGTGCATATTGTCTTTAATTAGCATTTTGTTTAATCATTCCCTTTGCTTTAAATCTATCTCCCTGGCAACCTTCCATATCAGGATTCAGATACCGATTTGTTTCTGCGAGACAACAATTGTCAAAGGCCGCCTGAGCAGAGCGTAAACTGTTTCTGTGATTAATTCAATCGATTTTTGTTGTATCTGACACTAATTATCTGGACATAACAAATTATTCGACATTAATTTGCTTCTTTGGCAGTCCTAATAGTTCTAGGTGCATTAGTTGGTCGGTGTACAATGGTTAATGGGAATCATCGTTATTTGCAATAAAAACGAAACGTTCCTAGTTTTATTCACACTGACAAAACGTAGGTAGGTACCTAGTTTTACATGTTATCATTAAACGTAAAAAGCGTGGGTAATACGTCTGTACGTCAATTTTGAAAGGCAGCAGTATTTTACACCATTCATTAAATCGTTTTGGAATGACTGCCTGGGCTGAGAAGAATAAAGCGTCCGTGATGCTAAACGACTTCAATATTTGTACCGTTGTCATTTGGACCTAATGAGGTTTCGTAATAGCACGCCCTATCTCTATTCTTCCGCAATCTAATTTTAAAGCTTGCTCAGCTAATCGCACGTTCTGTAAAAAAGTACTGGTTTCTACTTTCGAAAATTTGAAAACTCTAAGACGCTTAATTTTTCAAAACGAAAAGTTTAGCATAGAGTCAGTCGCAGTATCGCTAAATTATATTTTGTTTTTATTTATAAGTCAACAATTTGTGAGTCATGCAATCAACTTTTTAAGCCAGATTGAGATTATGTATATTAAGTCATCATTGCTCTTATGATGTTTATTGTTAATACAAAAGTACTCCGGAGATGTGAGAAAGAAAGAGAAGATTTTAGTGGGTTCAGCATTCCAGGTTATCTAAAATACAATTTAAATAAATAAATTCCAACAATTTGTTCTCCAGTACGGTCCTGTTCTTCTCCAAATACCTGCAATATTTAATGTCCTCTCGCAAATAATACTTGGAGATAGCAAAAAATGGACTAACTCCGAGTGTTAGGCAAGAAACTGTTGCGAAACTGTTGATAACGACAACAACAGTTTTCTTCGTGTCACTTGCAAACAGATAGTTATAATTGCTCTTGTGCAGCAGTAATGTTGTTTGGTGATAATCTCAAAATTTTGGTAAAAATCTTAAATGTGCGGTAGTGTAAATGACTGATTTATGATCAACTTTGTTGATGGGTTCACAAACGTTGTAGTGAGCTTGGCAATGTTAATAAAAGCACTCTAACGTAAGTACATTACCTACAGTTTTTTATTAGCACTTGAACAAAGACAGATTTTTTCAAAACACGTTATTGGAATAACTAAATTTGGCCATACTCTGAATGAATATTAATAAATTAAAAAATTTATTCACTTTCACTTCAGTTGCAAAATAACCCGCTTTTATTTTTCAAATAGACACTACAATTTTTTTCTGCAAAAACGTGTAGCGAAAAAAAAAACTATTCATATATATTTTATTTTATGGCACTTTGAAAGTAAATTGTATCCAAATTTTGTCTTATTCTTTCAGAAATAGAAGACTTGCAGTGTGATAAGTGTGTTACGTAGTAGTGTAGTGTAGTGTAGTGTCTAGTGTCTAGTCTAGTGTAGTGTAAGCACCAGAGATTGCCACCAAGGGTAAGATCTTTATTTGTTGTTGTCAGCCCAACAGCCTAATAATAAGGTTAAAGACAAATTAAAACATTAATCTCTATTTGAGTTTCTGCTCTAAATTACTTTTACTCAATTTCTTTTATTTTCCAAAGATTAAAATGAACGTTCTTAATGTTGATTTTAGTAAGTCCCAACTACAATGGCGAAAGAGAAGGAAGGATGATCCTTTACTTTTGCAGTCGTTAGAAGATACTCGGTGAGTCGTTTCAATTTTTCGCTGTTTATAATTTTTCACTGTGTTAGTAAACCTGTTAGTGGTAGTGCATATAGTGTCGTCAAACTATAGGTAATTATAAATTAAACATATTATAGATTGACAAATTTGAATGTAAGTAATTTAATTTACGTAACCACATAGATCTTAGTCGATTATTTAGTTCAATAAATTTCATAGCATTAATTCAATTTTTACAAAACTTTTGCCACTTGTTGGTCTATCGATCTCATCAAACTTAGGTTCGGAGACAACATAAATTACGTGTCAAAATGTTGGCATTCTACCAAACGGTAACTCAATAGATACACATGTAGAAGAAAATTGGTGGCGTAACTTATTGCTCAATTACTCAATCGGAATCTAGTGCCTTATTAAATTGGTATTGCAGATATAAAGTATTATAATCTACAGTTGCACAAACACAAATTTTTACATTTCAAAATTAATTTTTGGTCTTCCAATTTTTAAAAGAATACAAGAATGTTTTCGAGGTTTCTTCTAGATAATACTCACCTACCCAAACTTGCAAGATACAAATTTTTAACTGTTGTTTTTTAATAAGAGTATTACTCGCATTTGTTATCCAGATTCTCATCGAGAAAATGCTTATGCTATGTCACTTGTCGATGTGTGAGATAAAAATTCACACCTATTGGTTAGTATTTCTTACAAAAAAACCACAAATAGGTATCGGTGTTTACTGTAATCAACAAGTTCTTTTAAAAGTGCGTTGCGATCTAAGAGATTGATGTGCAAAGAACTGTTATTTGTAGGATACCAAAATTGTAAACGCATCTTTCAGATGGTTGAGATTTGCATTATTGGGTGGATTTCTATAAAAATTATTTTAGGTATTTGCTAATTTAAAAAATCCAGAAACTTCTTTTAAATGCCGTTGTTGATCTGAGTTTTACAAACTGTTCTTGAGTATTGAAAATTTGTTATAGTGTGTTAGAAGAAATTGAAGGAAACAGAAAGTTAGGAGTAAGAGCAGCAAGATGAAATTTTATAACTGTAGACTAGCTGAACCACATACATACAAAGCTTTAATAAATGTTTTTACTAAATTAATAATATAATTTTAAAACGTCATTTTTGGGCCAAACAGACAAAATATGGAAATTGCTTCCAGGAGTGTCAAAAAAACTATTGTTGAAATAACCGTAGCTACTAAAATACGAAATAATACTATCAAGTGCAAATGTTGTTATTTGGACGCACGTTATACAAAACTTTGCTCTGTGAAAAAGGCAAAAGCTACAAAATAGGTATAAAAGAAGTTTCTCATGTCCCACAGATTCGAAATTTACAAACCGTTCAAAAATTGTCCAGTAGGAGAAGACACCACACCAAATTTTAGATTTTACCTTTATCACTTCAATCAATTAAAAAACATTTTTGGCAATTTCTTCAATTAAATCTTTAATTCTTCTTTTTCTATTTTAAAAATATATCAAACTTATACGGTGGGCGGTGGAAAAGTATTTCAATGGCAAAAAAATATTTATATATGTAGTAGATTGCACAAAAAAAATTAGAAAATAAAAGATAACTCACATGATACTTTGTAACAAACCACAACAATTTCTGCATCTAGGTACTTCCATAATTCATAATGATATTCGAGAAAATAGAGATTGTACTATTAGTATACTTATTAACATTAATGTCTAGACATTGCTTCTTATTGTGTTAATTTATGTCCGTTTCAACACCCATTAAATTATTATTGAGTAGATTGAATAAATAAATAATAAATAATGCAATAAAGAAGGTGAAAAAGGAAATAATCCTAGTATAAGGTTTTTTTGGTTGGCGGGAATAGAATTGTAATTTGAAGCAATAGTTCTAGGAAGAAGGCCCCCTCGGTTTTCTAACCACGTTATTAATTCCTAAACACGCGGGGATTGGTGGATTAAGTCATCATCCTCGAAAACGAAGCAGGGCTGACATATAATGTTGTAACGTTCACCTCGGCATGTAGCTGTCTAATGACTGGCAGAAAGTTAACACGAATCGATTATTCGACTATATCGGATCGTGTATCTGAGCCGTGAGACGGTGCACATTATAGGGCTGTCCAAACACCGCTGGGAGTTTAAAAATCAATTAGCGAATCACCCAACAAATACCAATAAGTCACTGTCTAATCTTTGCCAGGACAAACGAAACGACGACATCCCAAAAAACGCGATCCTATCTGCCACCAGTAAAGCACGACCTGTAGATATGCTTCGCAACGGATTAAATACCCATTTCTATTTACACTAACGGGATTTTATTGAATCAGCCACGGTTATTGTTTATTAGAGAGCAAACTAGTTGTGGTCGACTGCTATTAATAAGCTATAGGTGCCCTTAAACCAGTTTACCATTATCCGAGCGAGGATGCTGTTCGTGTGGACCAGACGCGCAACTCTTTCACTCAGCTGTCATTTATTTTTTCAGGTGATTCGATACGAAAATTATGAATATGACGCTGGCCAAAAGTGCGTAAACATGCGTCTATTGTCAGATATTACGCATCATTGCACAGCTGGACGGTGGCTGTATAGTGTAGAGGGTGTCCGGTTTCATAGCTTTATTCTGCTGATAAATAAGTGATTTTAGCTAAGGATTAATACCTAATGATAACAGTAGTTATCTACTTTTGCTATAAATTTAAATAACATAGTTAATGAAGAGTAATGTAACAAACTTCAACATTTGTGTCATATAACTAGTTAGTTTGCGATATATTTGATGACGTTCATTAAGCGGTTTATTGCGATGCCAATTATACAGGGATACCCATTTCTGTCGGGGTCATTTCCGTTGCATCAATTTCCGTATGGCGGCAAAAAGCCAGATCAAGTTTTCTTTGTACCGTGGCAAAGCGTAAGAATGTTATATTCCTGTAGACATTCATTGATACTTCACACGTTCTAAAAACATACTCGGGTTTTTATTTTTAACGTAGTGGTTTGACGGGAAACTGTCCTGGCCTGTTAATGTCCGAGTGGCCTAATAGAACTCATTATCGGACTTGACGGTTACAAATGCCCCTTGTGAAAACATTCAATAAAGGGTAAATATAAGAGAGTTAGGGGAACAATATGGTGTAAATAATTCTGAACGTTCACATGCCCGGATCACTTTGGGATTTCTGTCTTCCTATATGATTTGGTTCCGAGATATATTATTATTTTTATTATTATTATTTATTCAAAAATACATACCTATTTTTAAGGAAACAAATATAATGTACATCAAATTAAACCATATATCCTTTGCACTGTCTACCAGAAAATTTAATGAGCATCAAAAAATCTAAATGAAATCCAAATTATTATACATCAGAAAATGAGAACATCAACACTAAAATAACTATGCTGCGTATTGTTTTACCATTGCTTATATTTTAAATTCTATATGTCTATCAATTTTACTAAATGTTTACTAAATTTAGAACGCTCAAGTTACGCGTCCGTGCTGTACATAATAAATATTCGCGCTATCCATTTATATTTAGTGTTTCTCAAAAAAACTATTTGTGCTTTAAATAATTAATCTATTACTTCAAAAATAAAATATGCTCGCGCATCTGTCCTTGCCGCTTGCGCTTTCAGACAAGAGGCACGCGAAAAAAGTTTTGTACAAGGTCAGTTCAGGGCCCTGTATTTTTTTTTTTAAATGCACGATTAGAAATTACCATTAAAAGAAGTTTTACGTTTTGCATAATGCAAGTCAATTACAGCAAAGCATTTATATATTACGGAAATCAATATCTTCTTTTGTGCAAGCCACTTCTATTTTTACTCTTATTTTCCTTGCCCTAGCACATCTACATCTACAATTTTGCATAAAATTATTTACCATTTGCACAACATTTTATTGCTTGTGTATTTTTGATCAACAAATAGTATTTTTAACTGCTAAATAATATAAGATATTGTCGAAAATTAAATATCTGGGTATTATGTTAGAATTAAATGCGGAATAAAATTTGGTGAACGTTTAGTATTTTTGGTCAACAAAAGTTATTTTGGCGAACAAAATATATAAGAGGCCAGCATTATGTCAATATTTGGTTGTCGTTTTAAGATTATGTATTTTCTTCATTTTGGTGAGCATTTAGTATTTTTGGGAAATAAAAGTATTTTTTTGTATGAAAATATTGGGTAAATTTGGTAGACTGTTAAATACGACCCTATTTTTAATATCTACATTGTGCGACAAATAATTTTTCTGTGGTTTCTTGACTTCCTTAGAGGATATTTTGGAAATCTATACAAAATAAGCCTTTAATTGATCAACAAATTTTAAACATTTTTTTCGAAATCATAAATTCAGAGCTTTTTAATTTTTCATATACATTATTATTATTACATATTATACCTACAATCAAATGATCGGTATTACAAAAACACCCTAAATTTTTCTTTGTCCTAGATCAACTATTTCCTAATACCCTCTCTCATGATATGAAACTCGTTCTCATCTTCATGATCATTAATATTCACGCTGTTACATACAAACACGAGTAAAACCTTTGCTTCGAACTGTACTCGGTTAACTAGCTGTTCCTATGGTAGATTAGAGGAATTAATTTTTTCATCAACTAATCAATGTGTGGGTTTATTTAAATTCCTCAATAGGCCCCAAATAGGAACACGTCATTTGCGGTCCTTCATAAACGACAGTTGCCGCGTTGAATCCTTTGTCTCGCCTCCACTACAATATCATATGATTGGATCATCCTGTGGGCAGTCATTCAAACTAAATGATGGCTGAATGCCGTCTATATACACGATGGTAAACAAATTTTTAGAACTAAGTAATTGATTTAGCTCTGATGGCCGAAATTCAAAGAAACTAATTAAGCAACCGCGGTCGAATTGACGAATAAATTTTTAACGATCAACTGATGCCCGGTTAGTTTAAACTAAACTCTTCGCCGATAAAGACACTCATCTTCTCCGTGCAGAAGTGCCATGTCATGCACTTGTAGAGTTGGCGCCACGTCAACCGACGTCTAGGACCTGAAGTTGCGGTAAAACACCGAGAAACAATGGATATAAATCGGCGAAAAGCAAACAATTGCCGCGTCCTAAACAATGTCAGACACTCGAGTATTGTTTGTCGTCTAGTTGGAGTAAAACTGAAAAATTCCAGTCGTTACTGCCGCCGCCCCTGCGGAATGAAAGAAACTAATTAAACGACGCACTCGATTATCTTAACGATAGTTTAATGACACTACAGGTGGCATTTAGATTAAAGCGTGTGCCAAATTTCAACCGTTGCTGAAACCGGCGAAAATATCGAATCAATCATGGTTGTCACGTTCCGGGGTAACACGCGACCCTTGCCATCCCTTTGTCTCAGACCATCGGGCTGGTGTTTTCCCATCAAAAGTATCCGATAACTCCGACGACGTTTTATTAATTAGCCGATTTATTAAAAAAAGCATCAACTCATTGAAGAGAACAGCCGTTCGGGACGGTTATTAATGTACTTCGCTTCGGTCTCACGTAAAAAAACATATTAATTCCTGCCACGCGTTGATGTCTCGGATGGAAATAATTTAGATTTTCTACTTGGAGATTGTGATCTCTGTATTATTTACTGATTTGATTACTTGAATAAAATTAATTGACTTCCAGGTCATTATAAACGAGATCAATTGACGAGGAAAATAGTTGCGTCATGCTGGACTTCGCTAAAAGAGTAATCTCCTGGTCCGGTCCGGACTGTTGTATAAAGATGTTATAAACCGCGTCCTGCTGTTCTTGACAATGCTGAGGTCAAACCGTGTAATAGAGTTGTCCTAATGAGCGATGGAACAATCTGCAGGAGGTACCATCCCTGTCACTAGCTCATAGATCTATCTATCGAAATTGAGCGTGATTGCTATTTGTTCCTCATATTTCCCGACCTTCAGCCATCATAGTTACACCGTTTACGACAGCAGGCAATTAACAATTACGCAACTCTACACAATTTAGATTTTACTCCTAAGAGTCCATCATACCCCAAATTACCAACTACGAGCACTTTTGGCGTAAAAATAATTAATAATCTCTTTGTGCAAATGTTAAATTACTTACTACTGTTATTAATTTTTTCTACTTACTATCCAAATAGTCTCAAGGATACTACAAGGAGGTTGATGAGGAACGAACCCTATACATCACTATTGCTAACTGTAAAATTTTGCTATTTGTCTAAAAAATTACATTAATTTCCAAAACTTGTCAAAATTAAGTCATAAACTTTCAATTTTCACAGTCAACACCTTTGCAGATTTTAAAAATAATTGACTTCCATGCAGAGTTGGTGAGGATATAGATTTCTTCTTGATGGGGTCTCAAAAGGTTACATTTAATTTTTTTGAAAAGGCGCAACTTCTCTGATCTTAGAGTAGGTACCTATTGCACTTTTAATTAAGAAAAACTACCGCTAGTTGCATCACTTCTAATTTACTCGCTGAATGAACTTACCCGTTAGCTTTGAAGATAAGGCAGTAGCTTCGGCATTTCTGCAGGTCGACCCGGATTATATTGGCCATCGTTAAGTCCTTTGAACGTTTAACTATTATTTTTTATATGGAACCGTGCTTACTCGTGGGTAGATATTAATGGTTGTCCATCACGTCATTGTTCGTATCATACTGAGAACAAATTACCGTACGTGAGCTGCCGATAATGTGCTTCTGGCTGGCCTTTAGCCTCAAACCTAATTATCTTCATTTAATTTTTTTTCGTTGTAGTTTTCAATGATGTTGCCCAACCGTGCTGTCATGCGGATGTTCTTTCTTAAATTGAAGGAACCAAATTGTTATTAACTATAATCACACGTCATCGGCATCGGAATCTTGAAAGAAAGGGATGAAAAGTAGTTTTTGAAGTCTTTCAAATTACTGCCATTCGTTGTGGATTAGTTGTTGCTGAAATTTTGTGTACCTACGGCGTATTATATCAAAGTGCGCCTATAATAACAACATCTGGGCGTGTCTGAGCCGGATTGGTTGTAGTGACCGGATCCTCCGGATCAATATCACTGCGCCCGGACTCTCCCGGATATCATTTTACCGCAATACCGATTTTGTTTGGTATTAAAAAGGTTGGTATTGATTTAAAAATGGGCTCTGGGCAGGCTCTGCGGACCTGAAAATTGGAGCAGTGCAGAGATTGCATGCAGAATGACTAAGTTTAATCTTTATTAATAAGCGTTAGCCAAACTGTGAATATTTTTAACAACTGGCAGATGATTCTATTTTCGTCTAAGGTATTTACGAGTCTCGATCCCAAAAACACCATTTATATTCAAGAAGGTTTTATAATTATTATCATGCTTATAATTATGTACCTATGTATTTACTTATAATAAGAAGAGAAACATGTTTGTACTTACCTATAAATGGTTAAATTGGAACTATAATATTAGTGTTTGTTTTAAACGTAATAATTAATCATTGGAACAAATTTTAAATGATAGAACGAGAGCAAAGTCAACTATATTTTCCATTTGCAGATAATATAAAGTGCAATTTTATTAAATTGTAAATTATCCATTATCCTCCTATATGCTAGAGCTGGTAAGCAATAAAATTTTAAATCGTTGCATCTATTAGTTAATGACAATTTTTATTCTGCCATTGCTTTTCTTGACATAACGTATACTCGTATACCTAAAGGTGTTCCTTTTTAAGAAACGCCTTAAGCGTATCTTGATTATTTATTATCCGCTTTGAGTAGACAAATAACTTTACGAAATTATTCTCTAAGGACTACAAAGTGGCTCCAATCGTTATTTTTTAAAATATTAGCTTATATGTCAAACAATGCTAAACTATTTGTTTTAAATATAAACATATTTTTTTGATACATTTATAGTTTAATAAAGTTCTATTTTTTTTAATACAATAATGTCTAAAAATTTGAGTTTGGTGTAATATTCATTCAACAAAATCATTAAAATGTTTGTCAAAAATTACATTAAATTTCTTGTAAAATTTTTAAATGTGCTGTGGAAAACAGAAAATGCAATAACTTAAACATTTATAAAGTTTAAAACTTTGCTCAAATATTTTTTGTTATTTTAGTGTTTCAAAAGACACACTGGAAAGTTTTGCAAGAAATTCTATGTAATTCTGCCAAGTATTTTAATTATTTTGTTGAATAAATATTACACTAAATCAACTTTTTAAATATTATTGAATTTAGAAAAAAATACTTCAGCAAATTCTCTCAAGACTCGCCGGTAGCTGCGCTGCTGCCTGGCTAAGATGCCAAATTATTTTTAGGTCAATAAGGTATCATTGAAACAGTTACAAAAATTAAAAAAATAAAAAGTATAGGAAAAAGATAAAAAAAGCTTTAAAGCACTTCATGCAAGGTGACTTCATGCAAAGATGAAACGTTCGGCATTACCAAGATAAATTAAGAAATGGCCTGAAAAGTACTTTAGATTAATGACTTTATTTAATAAAACCAATTTGACACTTAAATAAATTTTAACAAAATTTAAATGAATTAGTTTCCATAACAAAACAAATTTTAAATTACAAAGTTCTAAATCTAAATAATGAAGATACCATTATGTTCTACCATAACAAGGAAGACAGAAAGGGGGGATGTCGAGAAATAATTTTTAATGTAAAATAGTTTCTGTAACTAGTAGGTACTATCGTCCAAAGTTCTACTTTTGGGACGCGTTGCCTGTTGTAATAGTTTGTATTTTAATTATTTTGAAACTTTCTTTGTTATAGTTACATAATTCTTATAGTTTATTAAAATATTAGTAATAACTATATTAGTTGTTGCTACCACTTTTTATTAGCTTTTTCTTAGAAAAAAATTAACCGTCGCTTGAAGATCTTGATTTGAAGAAGTAGAAGATAAGTCAGCTGAAGCTAGAACTGATATTACAAGGTGTAATCATGTAATTTTTCACGTTGTCTCTTCGCTTTTCTCTTCATTTTTAATAATATGGCATCATATTGTCCGGTTACTATCAGGGTTTTAGCTAGATAGCCAATCATAGTGGCTTCAATTCAATTACACGACCGTAATAATGACAAAATTGCGCAATTACGACTTATGCAGTTGTAGATATACGAAATCTTTTAGGAAAATTATTCTGATGATATTTTAAATCTTTGACCATTCTTCGTTAGTCATCAAATGAAAAATGGCAGCTCGAATGGCAGTTAATAGAAAAAGTATAGTTTTCATTCATTAAATTCTATAAATTTTAGGATAACACAGTTATTTGTACTATCAAAGCTAAGGTATTTTACAAAAAGAAACGTTAGTGTTATACAAACTTTTAATCAATCTATATTGATTTATTTATTTAAATTTATCACTTCTGTGACCCCTAGTAGAAAACAAATTAAGATATAAGCTCGGATCATCAAACTAATTTAAACCAAATTGTAAAATTTTCTTAATGTAGAAAAAATATTTTTGGAGAATGGGGAGCTATACCTATAGAAAATTGTAATTATTGAACTACCTACATATACCTAGGTACCTACTCTTTTGGGTTGGATACCCCTCTTACACTCTCTTAAGTAAGCTACTGTTTAGAAATAACTAATTCTTAGGAGATCTACTTAATAAGAAAAAGTAAATGAGAATCACATCTAAGTTAATAATGATGTGAAATACTTTTTAACTAGATATTTACATAGTAGATACTTTTGACTACTACTTTTGACATGTTTTACCTTTTCAGACCACTATTATTGTTGGAAAGACTAAAAACAAAATTTTAGAAAGGCACTTGGAACTCAATACTTTAAAGTGTTGTCAGGAGATTTATTTTAATTGGTATTTAATTTAAATCAATTAATTTCAAAGATAGTAATTTTATCTAAAAAATCGTATTTTACAAAATTTATTTACCCATTTTATGCTCTTATGTATGGCACACTGAGTGTGTATCTCAACCTCAAAATTATATCTAATCTAAGTAGGTATGCCTATAGTTACTTACTTAAATTCCAAGCCCTACATGCCAGCCCTTATCGTAGAAAAGATGTCAGGTGGTAAAGCTAACAGTGATCTTATTGAGTCCGTTTTGTAGGTATTTAGGGAGTCGATGGTAAAATATCCGTTATAGGTACGCTTCAAGAAAAACAATCTTTCTGTTTAGTGTCCGCATTTTTATGTGCGGTTTAGGGAAGTCCTGCTACAAATTACCATGCTTTGTATAAACCTCTTCCTGTTGGCATTGTGAAGAAATGCCCCATTATTCACATTCATTCAGCACCTTCCGAGGTGCGAACTGTGGTCCTAATCCGTTCAGCGATGGTATTAGGACGGATTAAATCCGGCACATTGCCCCAGCACAATAACTGTTTACCTAACCACCGATACGCCGATATCCCCGAATAGGTGACAACTGCAGAACTCCATTAACACAATATCCCCGGCCACAGCAAAGCACATACGCACAGCCACGATTCACGCTGCAAAGGTGTTGGTCTATTATACCCTTGTAATAGACACTATCTCCAAATCGGCGAATTGGCTGATTTCGCACAAAGCGATTTCGGGATTTGGCCGAAAGTTATTTTTAATGGTCCCTAGTTTCAGAAGTGCAACTTTAAACTCATTGGAGCTTGATCCGGCTCTCAACAACTGAACCATACAAATATCTGATGCTTACAGAACTTGAACTATTACATGTTTTATGGCACAATGAGCTTCGTAATGATCGTCAACATCACGCTGATGCGATATTGTCATGTCTCAAGGGTTGGCTAAAGTAAAATTCTATACAAAGGAGAGGGGTAAATTGTCACAAATTCTTACGCCACGCCGCAAGATTCATTATTTTTTTGAAAACTATAACACAAACGGATTTATTGCATTGGCTGTGATTGGTATTTGCTTTGTTTGAAGGCCCAACTAGGGACTGTTTAATCGAACATTTCTCCCGATGCGCCGCAGCTGGTGCCAACAGCTGCCTTTTCGTCTAAAATGTTATTGTAAGTAAATGTATTTTATCTCATATGTTGATCTAACACCTCAAACCACTTTAAACCCGCAACGTGCTCTTAATAGCAGGTCCATGTCAACTTACCTGGTGCAATTCTAAATTGATACATCTTCAAACAACAATTCAGCACACGTTATTAAAACCCACGCGTTAGAGTCACATTAATGAAAACAGAATAAACGTCGAAAATACCAGGAATCCTTCACGGCACGTTAATCTGATCTCCAGATGCGAAGAGACAAAAAAGGGCTACTGTCCTTACCTAGCATTGGTATCTCCGCTTGAATTTAACACCCGAGCTATAGAAAGAGTTTATTGATGGTGAAGAATGGTGGATAATGGAGTGAGGTGTCGTTTCGGCTCCAACCTCGTTTCGGTTTGAGAGTTGACACGGGGTGTAGCTAACTCCCAGGGCAGGCATGCGTGTGCATTAGTTTGGATCAGATACCGAGCTAATGTGGCTGTCAATGGATACCCCAGATAAGAGAGATGATGCCGGAGCATCGCAGGAATGTTGCTGTCTCATTGTTTAGTTTTATTTGACTTGTTCTAGTAATAAGTGCTTTGAAAACCGCTCTTACTAGCTTCTTAACCCGCAGGAGTATTTGTTTAAGACGAATAAAAGCCACAATAATACCTATAACATCCAGTTGAGTGTATTGGCTTAAACGGTTTAAGTAAATTTATCCGTCACTGTTTGGTTCTTTATTTATTGTAGACCATGTCGTTTTTTTCAAGTGTTGTGTATTGTAGGTACAACACTTGGTTATATGAGGGTCAGCAAAATTCTAATACCTACCTAACCTTTAAGCTGAGTGTTAACGCAATTAAAGAAATTAAAGAAAAAAACAAGTCGAGAGTGATTTACTTTGAGTATTAATGTTACAAGTTTCTAAATAGGTAGTATTTTTTATTTTTCGAAAACTCAAAAATATCAAACCTCAAAATTTGTTTTTTTAAATTAATTTTTTTAGTGACTTTATTATTAGTTTACCGTTTCTCTCCACTTATCACTAACATTTATTTGCATTTTTAATTTTAATTTGATGTGAATCTCTCAAAGCAAAAAACCTAAACGGCCCTTGATCTTTAGATAGGTAATCCCTAAAACCCTTTGGTTCGGATTTTTCTTCAAAATTTTTACGACACACGATAAAAAAATCTTTAGAAAACATGCTGTTGTTGCATCACACAAAAATGAGGTATTTTTCTAAAAAGCACTTTTAGAAATTTGCTTTTCTTCAGAAATTTCACTAACTAATTTATGTACCTAGTACTATTCAAGTGGAAGCACATTAGTTTACAACTTAACTTGTTGTCGATTTTAGTTATTTCTTAAAACAAATTATTTCATAAATAATATCCATTTCCAAAAATCTTTCACGAAAAATATAAAGCTCCATCACTCCATTATTTTTAAGTTTTTTTAAAAATACCTACTATAGAAACTTGCGCCATTAATTTTTAAAGTAAAACCACCCTCAAGTTTTGCTCGTCATTTCCAAACATCATGTATAGGTATTATTTAATTGTGATCTTCATTTTGAGCTTAATTATCGTAATTATTAGCCAATAGTTCCTTCGAGTTTTGTTCGTCATTTCCGAACATCCTGTATATTATTTAATAGTGATCTTGATTTTGAGCTTAATTATCCTAGTTATCAGCCAATAATTCCTGACTGGGCTTTTTGAGGAATTGATTTTTTGAAGAGTATTGTACACCCCTGACTCCGGCTCGTTGGCCTAGAAAACTGAAATATACACGGGTGTGTCCCACAATCCGCGGTCTTGCGCCGGCCGCGAAGCCAACCGAGGTATCAGTTTCATTGGGTGCTAAACCAGCACCGTGATTGGCCCTCGTTGTTGGACTATGTCACGCCCCTGTTTGTCATACGTATTCCAGCATAATCACTTTAGGACAGTGTCAACAAACTGATAAAATTCCAGATCATTACTTTCACCGTTTCGATATTAGCAAGGCGAACAAAGAAAAATGATTAATTGATCGCTTGATTATCAACGCAAGTGCAGGTAACTTTGCTGTAGAACATCTACACCTAACACCTATAGGTATACCTATCTAACTTGTATGATGATGGTTGGATGCTTCATAATAACGACGTATAATATCGTTACAGTAGGTAGGTATAGCAAATTCACTGAGGGAATGGGATGTGTCCGGGGCTACAATGGACGACACAATATCGTGTACACACAAAGCGACCGCTTTGTAATTGTCCTGTATCCAGGTCATCATTAGGAAGCGAGTTGACAGCTAACACATTCATGGTGGTTGATAATATCTTTGACGTCGCAGGCGACGGGGTTGATAAATTACAAAACAACTCGCATCTAGCGTCAGCCCTAATGAAAATTGTAATCCCTTGGAGCTTTTTGTTTTCTTTTATGCTCCGACCCAATTTGGCAAATGACGACAAGCCGCTTGCTTTCATCTATTAGTTAGAAGCTTGGAAAAACCCACAATTCTCTAAAAACTAACTGTATGTATGTACAAGCATATTTTTTGAAAATGAGACTCTTGAATCGCTGGTTTGACTGATTTGGCAACATTGTAGACTGGTCTGGTAAGATCGAAGGCACCGAACCGACCCGAACGCCGGGCAAAGTCGGTTCGGTGTCTTCGATCCTACCAGACCAGTCTACAATGTTGCCAAATCAGTCAAACCAGCGATTCAAGAGTCTCATTTTCAAAAAAATCTGCTTGTACATATGATAAGTAGATACCCTTAAACTTTTTTTATTTTTACATCAAGTAGGCATCTATTGACAAAATAGAGATTTTCTTAATCAGAACAGTGTATAAATACACATACATTATACATCCATAGATATATAGATCTTCCCAATAGTGTGCATACTTCAAAATGCCTACAAAAGTTGTCAAAAGTTGTGCATCATGGCATTTGTTTTATTATACCGGACTTTCAAAATGTTTCTATTTGCTGATGAAGCCCAATAATGGCAATGTTTAGAAGGCGGAACCTCAGGGAGTTGAAAAAGTTTAAAGAAGACCAGTTTACTATCCAAAGTGGCAACCATATAATTATAATGTAAATCTACATAATTATATAGGTATGTAATAATCTTAACAGAATATATTCTATAGGTACCAGTCATCACAAAAAAAATAAAAAATTGTAGCAAACATTTGTCTACACAAGCAAAGAATATTTCTTTTTTTCATAGTTAAAGAAAGTTTGCGTTTTAGCTAAACAAAAGTAATTCTTTGATTCTAAACTCCGCCCACTCCGAGTTACTTAGCAGAAACTGAGTACACAACTTAGTCAACAACACCATTAAAATGTGACCGGTAGGACTGACTTTGTATTGTGTTAGAATCCAACCCTTATACCTCTTATACCTATACCCTTATACCTATATCAATCACTAAATTAACTTTCAAACACCTATTACTTCAAATTTGTACTTTATATCTAGGTATGTACCATTTAGACTATTTAGAGTATACAGAAAAATGTGAAAATTTTTACTGAGGTTTTTAGATGTTTTAGGTTTGTGAACTAGAGACTAGGTATATGCTTTTTCAATGAGTTAAACATAGATAAAAGTGTGTCACGTTGTACAGCTTAGTCTACTTTCTGGCCCATGCTCTTGTTGTTGTTGTTTGAGATTAGGCGCTAAATAGGTACTACTCTCACTGTTCACAAGTTTGAGAAAGAAAGATATCATCGATAACCAAATTGCACGCTGAGAACAGAACTAAATAAATCTATTGGAAAAGCTTCTTTCTTATAGTTTGGAATCTTCTTCCTATCTAGTTAACGTTATTGATTGTTGAAGCTCTCCATGCACCTAAGTTAATAAATATACAGGCTGCTTTTTGTAGGTACACTTATAAATTCTTATTTATTGTCTTGTCAGACCTGAATTTCTGAACTCAAAAATTAATATCAACGCAAGAAACCATTATTGTATTAGCTTGGAGGTCTATTATTTAATCAAGTAGCTATACTTAAGCAACAATTTTTTTCTATAATATACTTAGTTACTTGGGCGTTTAGCGGGTAACCACTGCTTTGTTCTAAAATTCCTACAATTAGGTATTACTACTTTCTAGTTGTTCAAGAAAAAGCAATCGTAGCTTGTGTCCTGGATGAAAATGTGCATGTGAGTGAAGGTTAAAATGTTCGACGCCGCAATTCTTGTTTATAGGGCAATTTGCGACAGAATTGGTTTTTGCATCAACGATGTCGTGGAGCGGAATAAAAATGAAACACTAGAATTGTAATATGAATGTGTAATATGTATTTATGTACATCTGAAAAACTGGATGAGAATATGTCCTCAAAGTATAATCAATTATTAATGGTGACGTAATATAATTTATCTACAAAATCCAACATGGGAACACGTCGCCTTCACATCAATAATATAATTTCGAATTATATAATATAACGAAATATACTCAAATATTTTACAATGCCTTTCAAAAAATGTGTAGGTACTTACTGAAAATTTGTCCAGTGCTTTTTGAAATCGACTAATAATTCCAAGATCACCTATAAATATAATAATTTCATATTCTACTATCTACAAATTGCCACTGAACATTTATAGAATTTATAAAGTCCATCGTCTCGCACAGATACTTTTTTTATACACAATAAATTTTAAATTGAGAAGCGAGTATCAATAAATAACCAATATTGCAGCAAAATTAGATAATATTCACAGTTTCTTGTCCCATTCGTACGGTATATATCACGTTAGCCTCGGCGGCGAGAAGGGCCGGTGCAGCACCGGGGGGTTAGAAGGGCTCGGCGGCGCTATCCTGACGATGCCGCCGTGAGGGACACCTCCTGCGTGTAAATTGGTGTGCGGCGACGGTTGACCGGCCATCCTGTTCGGGGACGCCACCTGGATCCTCAAAGGCGCCGTCAATTGAGGACCTGCTCCTAACCTCAGCGCCAGCGGCGTTTCAATCTTCCCACCGTCCCCCCTCAAACGATCCGTTATCCTCAGATTCATCGGTGGCGGCGAGCTCCGCAAAGACGTCTGATGAGGCGGCGAATTATCAACACGTATAGGACTGCTGCTCTTCTCTCTGCTGCTGATGCCGTACTCGTTATTAGAATCGACGTCGATCGGGGACTCGTTGGACGTTAATCTCAAATTGACAGCCGAATTGTAATTCGATGTAGTGGTGTCGACGTTTATTGGGGACTCGGAGTTTCGCAGTTTGCGGTCCAGACGGAAGTTTGGAGGCGTTGGGGATTGTCTGTCCAGTCGGAAGTTCGGCGGCGTGTGGTTGTTGAAGCGGAATTGGGCCGGCATGGGCCCGGGGGAATGGGGACCGAAGCGGAAGGTGGTTATGGGGGTTGGTGAACTTGCGCCGAAACGAATGGGACCCGGGGAACTTATGGGCGGCGAATGGGCGCCGAGGGAGATGTCAGAGTCGCTATCTGATGGCGTGGGGCTCAAAGGGGCCTGCCGGGCGCTGCCCCCATGGTGGGCCAGCTGAGCAGCTAGCTGTTGCTGCTGCATTCTGGAACAAAAAACAACCACATTTAGATTAAAAAAATCTAGGATATCTATCTATCTACCACTACTTTTTTAAATAAGATCTTCGGCTTTCTATATCGAAATTTAACAGTAGATTTTTGATACCTACTATACAGGGTGGGGCAATAGTGCGTCCGATTTTGATAGCTCTATGGTAGTTCTATGATGGCTAGAAATTTGATTTAAAGACACAAATAGACTAGAAAGAAAATCTATAACCAGAAATTATATTTGAACATACAGGGTGAGCCAAGATTATATTGAGGCAAAAAACATTTTTTTAAATAGAATGTTGTGTGTAAAAGACGATTTTTTGGAGTTTTTTTTTATTATTGAATTTAGTAATTATTGATCGATAAATCGAAAATGGTTACAAATATGTAACCATAGGAGTGTACATACAAAAAATGTTTGTTTTTAGTTTCTACATCATATCGTTAAAAAATATATTTTTGAGAAAAATGAGAAACTTAAATTCAAAAAGTTCTAAATTTAAAAATTAAGTTTAATCACCCTGTATAATTTTTTAAAAGTAAAAACAATTCAAGGACATTCCACAGATGTTTTCTAACTAGTAATTACATATTTTTTTCTTAAAACTTGTAATTGTGACTGTAGTGATTTTTCTAACATAATGCATCTGCAAATGCCATTATTTCAAAGTATAATATAATATTGGAGTGAAAAGAATGTAGGAAAAACTCCAAAAATTTTTTTTTTTAAATGTTACTTGCCCCTGTATAATCGTCTGGGATTACTCTGTATGTTCAAAAATAATTTTTGGTTATAGATTTTTTTTCTTTATTTGCGTTTTTAAATTAAATTTCTAGCTATCATAGAACTCAAGATATCGAAGTCGGTCCCACTACTGACCCACCCTGTATACCTATAATTTCTATCAATAAAGTTAACGAGATAAAGAATTTCACTACGAGGATCTTTGAATGGTGATTGTCAATTCTAAGTAAAAATTTATGTAGATGTTCTTTTTGATAAAACACAATTTCTTGTCTTTCTATTCTCCGTCTTATCCCACCTTCTCTAACAATCTCTCTCACTTGCTCAGTTTTTTTTTCCCAAGTTTCTTCTTTCATTTTTATATTTTTCCTTATTCATCAAGTGTTTTGATCTTCTCTGTGTATTCATCTGATGTAAGTCTATTTCTCAGTGTCTATCTCTGTCTCCCTCCCCAATTTTCCTTTATCTCATTTCCACTATTTTCATCATTTTTCCACCGGTAATCCTTAAAAATTTTCAAAATTTGACAAAATTATAGAAAATATCATTGAATTCATCTTTGGATTCAAAAACCCTTCTTCATATGAGTAGGGAGACGTTACAAACCTATTTGAGTAATTTTTTCTAGATCTCAATCTCCAGAAAATAATAAACGTGAAGACATTTATATGGTTTTTGCGAAATGAAATTAAAGATTCATTAAATGTAGATCACGTTGCGTCGAGCAAAGATGGGGGAGGATGCAATTTAAAATCGCCTCCACGGTTGCCTTTAACGTGATATAACCCGTTTTCTACCACATCTTTGTGTGAGCGGCGTCGCTACCAAAACTCCATACACCGAATTAACTTGATTAGGTATTGAAATGAACGCTTCGGGGTGTGTAACGAGACCTGGCTAATGCTAATTGAGTTTGTTTAGAGAATAGCCTGTTAACATCGACTGGCATCAAAGACCGCCCGTTATACCGAAGATATATTGCACATTATTCCGCCTCGCATACACAATGCCTTTATTGTGCTCTTGATACGACGTCATTTCGTACGAACTACACACATGAGTAAATTCAAATTACGTACAAAGCTCGCCATCTTCGTGGCTAATTTAGTTGCGAGTTTTAATTCCGCAATTGCCGGTTAAAATATTATTTTTTCGACAACGCTCTCCAGACAATGGGAGAGCATTTGATGAAGGGCTATTAGGGAGGCAAACAGACCACCCCTCTCGGCGGGAGGCCCGCTAAACACTAATAATGACCCGGCCTACGGGAATTCCGACATGTTAACGCTCAAGGAAGTTTTAAAGTTACATCCAGCTTACTGTTTCCCCTTGTCAGTGCCTTGTCATATTATGAATGACGACTGCGGTTCCCTAAACTTGTCTGACAGCTTAAAATTGCTGCACGTTTTTTGTAAATACCAGCTACCAGAAAATCTCACCCAACGTCCCACCCTCAGTTCAGCAACAGCCACCCTTTACATCCTCAACTCCGTTTGCACCCTTGATTGTAAGAAAATTTTAAATTATTCTCTTCTATGTACATTTGTTCTTATTTTCAAAATTTTCTTATTTTATCCAATGCTAGGCTTTCTATTTTGAATTATATGGGAAGACAGACCGAGCAGTAGCAAATTTTTGTATGAATCACAAAAAATTTTGGGAGATTCGTACGTTGCCCATTCAAATTCCCCCAGCATCGGGTAAATAAATAAATGCATGTAGAAGTATTATCTGAAACCAGTATCATTTCAAAGGGCGTGGTGAATGAAAAATGTGAACAAAAGCAGCCATGTTTTATAATGGACGTGTCGCGTTTGTTTCCATGGCCTGCGCCGCGGTACAAAGGGCACTGCATCGATACATGGTAATTAGGGCGGTACACCAGTCATACGATACCATCGCTAAATTTGAATACTAAATGCACCTACCGGCTACCCCCGGTACAACTTAATATATTGTTGCAGCAGCGGCACGATTTCCAACATTTTAAATCATTACCAATTGATTTCGTTCTTAAGTAATTAACATTGTAAGACGCCAGAAGCTCCTCGATCACCTTGCTCGATGGGTGTTTTGTCGAATGCGATTCTCATGAAACTGATCTCTTTGAGTAAGTAGGTATAGGTACCCCAGCATTTAGGGAGCAATTACGTTGGCACAAACAAAAATACCGGAGATCAATTTCAGGATGAATTTTCAGCAGTCTTTTCATTGACGACGTGTTGTGAATGAACATCCGTAATGTTGGCAATACTGCATTTTGGAGCGGGTCGAGGATTCCGGCCCGTTGCATGTAATTTGAGCGGTGTAGATTTCAGGCCTTTATTGTCAATCCTTAATAATCAAATGGGTATATTGCACGTATAATAAGAACCGGTGGCCCTTGCCAGCTATGCCATCAATAACAAAATCTTCGTCTGCATGCTTTTGGAGGATCGTCCAGTTAATTGCGTGCAGGACGAAATTTAGTTATGGAAATGGAGTACCTACGTATTATTTCAAACATACAAACTGTGAATCAGAGCGAGTCTCAAAGATAATAGAGTTTTAATGTGGTTAGAGGTTCGCTCAAGGCGTTACTCTAACAGAGCTAGGGTTGGGCTCGGAGAATTTAATTCTGTAGTAGCTACACTAACCGCATTATTCATACACTTCGGAACTTCAATAAAAGCGATTTATTAAACTGCGCAGCTAATCGATTTGAGGCAAGGACCGACGTTGAAGTGTCAAACTGCTGCCAAACGCTACGAATTGATTCTTGAATTTGTTAAAGTTGTATAAGGACCGCTTGAGGACGTCCCAATACCCACACGTTCATCAATTCTTAGCAAATGCCACCTTATTGTTGTCTTAGTAGGTATGTCTCATTCATGTTTACTAATGGAGTTCTCCAGTATCTGCTAAAAATAAGTAACCTTTCACTTCCTTAAAGATATCGAGTAAAAGGGCAAAAGGAAGCAATTAAATCCCATCCAACTTAAGCAAGCATTTTCTGCTACTCGCACACTAACTAGATGACCAAAATATGCATTTTTAATTCTTTTTATTTAATATGCTAAAATATTATTTTTAAGTTTAAAGAAAATCTTTATAAACCGTCAAGTCCAGTCTTCAAACTATTAACTCTTCGAAAGTGTTGTCTTAATAATCAATAGAAACAAATATAATGTACACCACATTAAACCATACATCCCTTGCACTGTCCACCAGAAAATTTAATGAGTATCAAAAAATCTAAATAAAACCCAAATTATTATGCAACAGAAAATGAGAACATCACCACTAAAATAACTATGCTGCGTATTGTTTTACCATTGCTTACATTTTAAATTCTATACGTCTATCAATTTTACTAAATGTTCACCAAATTTAGAACGCTCAAGTTACGCGTCCGTGCTGTACATAGTAAATATTCGCGCTATCCATTTATATTTAGTGTTTCTCAAAAAAACTATTTGTGCGTCAAATAATTATTCTATTACTCCAAAAATAAAATATGCTCGTGCATCTCTCCTTGCCGCTTGCGCTTCCAGAAAAGAGGCACGCAAAAAAAGTTTTGTACAAGGTCAGTTTAAAGCCCTGTATTTTTTTTTAAAGCACGATTAGAAATTACCACTAAAATAAGTTTTACGTTTTACATAATGCAAGCCGATTACAGCAAAGCATTTATATATTACGGAAATCAATATCTTTTTTTGTGCAAATCACTTCTTCTATTTTTACTCTTATTTTCCTTGCACATCTACATTTATAATTTTGCATAAATATATTTACCATTTGCACAACATTTTATTGCTTGTGTATTTTTGATCAACAAATAGTATTTTTAACTGCTAAATAATATAAGACATCAATGTCAAAAATTAAATATCTGGGTATTATGTTAGACTTAAATGCGAAATAAAATTTGGTAAACATTTAGTATTTTTGGTCAACAAAAGTTATTTTGGCGAACAAAATATATAAGAGGCCAGCATTATGTCAATATTTGGTAATCGCTTTAAGATTATGTATTTTCTTAATTTTGGTAAGGCATTTAGTATTTTTGGGAAATAAAAGTATTTTTTTGTATGTAAATATAGGGTAAATTTGGTAGACTGTTAAATACGACCTATAATCAATTATACCAGAATTTGCTTTCTTGCGGAAATGGAACTTAAACAAATATTATGTGTGAGGTTATAAAATAGTTAATAATGAAATACAGTTTCACCAAACGATCCTCTTCTGTTTAACACTCGATGCAAGCAGCCAACGCAGTTAATGTAAGTCAGGTTTTAGCTTTAATTAGTTTTTTTTTTTGAATCAAAAATCAAAATTAGCAGCTGAAGTCACCCAAAACATTAATTAGTAATACAACGGTGTCCTGCACGTGTGCATCCATAAGTAATAACATGCATGATTCAGATCCTACGCCATATGTTTTTATAAACCGATTAGGGTAAATAAATTAGATGCTTGATTAGATCTAAAAGTTTATATTCTTATTTCTATGATTTACCAACACGGATAAGTGTCTCCATACAAGAAACTTCCCAAGTTTTTAGCTTTTTGAGAAAAGTTTATAAAGTCAATTTTTTGTTTTTTTTGGAGTTTGGCTAAGACTAGCAAAAAACGCAAAATTTATAAAAATCTAAGAACAAAATTTTTTCTTTTACGTTTAATTTAAAAAAAATTCGGTCCTGATCAAGACTTTACATAATATTATGTAGTTTAACTGTTTTTTAATTTTCTGGGTATGTTAAGATTTTTGGCTTTTCAAGTAGAAATAAAGCAAGTAGGTTAAACAAATTATTTAGTTGATGTGGGGTCTTTGAAGCCATGGTTGCCGTCGCAGACTGTGCAAAATTAGTTGGGGCAATCGGCGGCAATTACGAAATTTCCCCGCGTTTGACGGCTGCGTGCCCTCCGAAATTATTAGAACCGGATTAACAAAAAGATGTTATCTTGCCGTGCGACCTAAACCGATAAGATGACAATGCGTTTTCATCCCCGGGTCGAGAAAAACAAACGGGGCCCAGTGGCGCCAAACTTCCGGTAAGGCTGCCAACATGTGGGGAATATCACTATAGCAGTAGGTAAAATACAACCACCCCTGATTGAATTACTAAACACACGAGAATATGAACTTGTCTATTATTTAAACAAACAAACTCTTAAAGTGTTTTCAAATAAGCTGCTTGAGAAAATCCAAGGGTTTGCTTTCGTGCAAATATTTTGATAGACGTCTGAAACATGTTAAAAAACGGGATTGTGTCTCGATTCCCGCGGGAACTTATATTTATGTTTAAACAAAATTTCCAGAAACCCACAACCGCAACTTGATTACAGGGAGCGGAACGGTATTCATGGCGGGGGCTTGTAATTTGACCTCTCGAGAGGGGCTCATTTATCCGGTAGATTTGATCAGCTTTTCTTTAATTTTCAGCACGGTCGTGGCTCGAATTACGGCCTCTTTTAAATGACATGCGATACGATACGTACGGGTAGCACAAGGTATTTTGTCGGATTTTGATTTTTATTTTTACCGAAACCATCCATTATTCACGCTTTGCAAAATCATTTTGGGTCATTTTTTATTTGCGGACAGTAACTCTAGACCACCATCTGCCCCGGCGTTGGCCACCAAAACCGCAGCACCTCACCCTGACATCAGCCCCTTCCCCAATTAAGCCGCCAAAAAGTTTAAAAAAAGATTCCTACTTCTATCTAAGTCTAAGTTATGCGAAGGTTACTTGAATTTTGGTTTAAAGTCGAATTTAACTAGAAAGCTATTTAAAGCTGAAAAACTAATATCCAACACTTACCTATAGGGTTTACCCCAAAATGGACATTATTTTCAAGATCAAAATTTCAAATTCTGTTTATGTACTTATACAAATCCATAGTCGGACTATAAATTGACATGTTTTTTCTAAATATGCAAAAATGTGGCGACACACGATGCATCAGCTTAGGCTTTGATGACAATTTAACATTTTTTTGAGAAGAGTAGAGCAGGTTGCTACTAAACCCTTTTCATTTTTTTCATAAAAAATTTTAACCAAAGCAAATAAATTTACACAAATGATAATGATCAGCCAACCTTTAACAGTAAATAAAGTTTTGACACTTAAAAACTTCTCCCTGTAACAACTACCCCACTCTTTCCTATATTAATTTTTTCTTGGTAAAAGGCGATTCTAAAAAGCAATAACTGCTACTGATCTCTGGCGCTTGCCGATTAAAAATTCTGAAAACTTGCATGTAATGATAAACTAGCATTAGTGGTAGCTAAGTGATTTTAATAGCGTCGATATCAAACCCGTTTGATGTGCTCAATACACCGGCAAAAGATCCGGTGGAAGGTTTCCTAGTTCCAGTCACACGTTTTTCATAGACCTCACTGCAATCTAGAGATTAATTGGTTTGAGAATCAGGAATTGTGGAAATCGATTTCATTAATTAATGGATTTGGCGCAAACTAAAGACAGGATGAATTCTGGTTGGGAATTTCTCTCTTACCGTAAGTGAATTACTAATTCTCAATTCATAAACATGCATCTTGCTACTAAATGATAAAAGATTGAAACTTTAAGTGACCTTAAATACATACTTGCTTATCTTATCTTAAAGGCGGAGCCACGACATTTTCTGTCAACTCCCAGATGAAAATATGTTTATATCAACTTAGTACACTTGCGAGCAATATTTAAGGCACGACTCGTGAAGCGAAATCGGCGATTTTGAAGTTGTGTAAATCGAGCTGTAGGAGTAGTTGTGGCAGCAGACCTGGTAGTCTGCCCTATTAGACTCCAGCAAATCCTTATCGCCCAATTGTGCTATGGATAATAAATATTTATTTTTCTTGCTACCTCAACAGTTATCACCTCCCTTATCCGGCCGCAAATTACCTGGAAGTGGGTGGGTCGCAATGCTCTTTCCATCTTACCGAATAGAACTGGTTTACACTGGGAAGAAACACCGAGGGTACATTATCCAGAATATAATTTTTGTAATGGTAAAAAATATTGTGAAAGTTTCATTAAGCAGGACCTTTGAAGGATTCTATGGGTGGAAAAATATAGCTTTGTTAATAACAATTTAAAATTGTAAAGAAAATAATTTTTATATATTATTTACTGATAAATAAATCTTAGTTTATCTGCCACTTTTATTTTTTTTTTTTACGTACGGAAAGTGGAAACCTATAACCATCAGATCCACTTTACATATATAACTATATATATACACTTCATCATTATTCACATGTGCTCAAGTGTTATGGGGCTATTTTTGATATAAAGAATAGCTAATTCATCTTTTATTGGACTTGGAATAACCAACCACTCTGTGTCGGTGTCATTTTCTGCTTCTGATAAAGAACTATTCTGTGTTCACTTACACGAACGTGATATTTAATAGATGTACCTAGTCTGAAAAGAGTGGTTGGTATTTTTGTCTATATTGTATTTTTTCTCTTTTGTTTGAGTTATTAGAGCATCCATTTTTCGGTTACAGATAGTATACCATTTTTATTAATTCTCTTGGCCATGTCTACCTACTGTTTTCTTTTCGTAAGTATTAGTATCTCAAAGAATCTTATTATATTATCTAGTAGTTATATAAAAACAGAAGTAAAACTTATAGGGGCTTAATAAGAAGCTTTGCCCCTTTTTCCTTTACCACGTTGATATAAAAGGAAACTTAAATCAAAAAGTATGTACTCTGTACATACTTTTTGATTTAAGTTTCCTAAAAAGCGCTTCATATTATTTATTATTTATTATGCGATTTGGATCAATAAAAAACTGTAGCAAATTATTCCTATATTTTAATTATTTCATTAAATAAATATTCTACCAAAGCCAATCTTTAGATTCAGAAAAATATTGTCCTTCAAAAAAAACATAAGAAAAATAGGTTTCTATTTTTGAAAAAAAAGTTGAGCATCGTTTAACATTGAAGTTAATAATTAGAAAAATCACTATTAGGGCCACTTTGCAGTGGTTAAAGAATAACTTGCTAAAGTTTTTTGTCTATTCAAATCAGATAATAAACAACGGAGATACAACCTGTATATACCTACAGATTTATTTAAAACATATTCGAAGCCAGTACTAAATCTCTATAACCGTACACGTAAAAAATAAAAAAATAATGCATAATTATGCAGAGGCTATATAACTTGATTGCTAAAAATAAGAATAATTAACGACAAGAGTGATATTTCTAAAAATGTGCTCGTCGTAAAATTTTAACATTAATCCTCATGCAATTAGCAATCAGATTGGACATCACTTGTTCCATTATAGATTAATCCAAATCGACACGCACCAGGCATAGCCGTGAAACCTGCGTAATAGTGTTAATTAACTACCGGTTATGAATAGCTGTAGCTACACCAGATATGGATAGCATAATATGAAAATATTATTGGATCCGCATAAAAAAGGGCCCCTGCTCGTTTAGTATCAGCTATCGTAAATCGGGGCGTCAGTCCGAGACAATTTTCTGCAGACTGGGAGATTTTTCGAATAATCCCCGACGCATCTCATTTGGGGCCCCATAAAGAGCAGATATTTGCCGAAGCAATCAACCCTCATACAAACAAAAATCCGAACTAAATCCGTCAACAGCACAAAGGATCCTGCGTATCAAAGAGTGTAGGGTATAAATTTTAAATTTGATTTAGCGCCAGTTGAAACGCAAACAAGTGAATGTTTCATTGTCGAGGCCTCCTACGTTGTATCGCATCACAATTGGCTTAAGTTGTCAGATAGAGTTTGTCAAATTTTTTAATGAATGCTCTTTCACCGTTATTAAATTCGGCCCCGATAGAATTCGAAATTATCGCGTTCTATAACCCTTAATTCCCACAGATCCGACTGTTGTATATTCTCACAAACCTGAGCAATTATTGTAATACGCTACAGCAACTCGGCAAAAAGGAGTCTGACCACTTGACTTGACGTTATTATTTCCTGTTACCTCTTGACGACGAATTTTTTAACAGTGAGTTATTGTATCCTGCATGCTCACGGTTCCGATGCTGTTCTTCACAAATATACAATCAACTGGAAAAGAATAACAATGTCGTCGAGTTAACCAAGTTGGAAATCGAGAAGGGTTGCTAATCGCCCTCGATTCGAGGGCTCTCCATTGTTTTACGGCACAATGCTGATCAGGGGACATCGCGCCAAAGCCGTCTATGTTTTCAATTGAACCGGCAGGGTAGGTGCTTTAAATGTCAATGGCCGGGCCATAAAAGACAGTGGGAAACGCCACTAATTTTTGTTTCCATCCGAAGGGGTTGCCCAAATTGGCTCACCCCACGGATTATAATCATACCATCCCAAACGTCATCGCGCAAAATACCACTACCTCACCCCCACCGTTCTCTGATCTATTCTGGAATCCTAGAGATCAATTTTTAGTATTACCAACGTATACCTACATGGTCTTTAACTAGAAGCTGAATAGAATTCAGAAAGAAAAAGCACCATTTCTGTTGATATTTGGTCCCTGTATAATAATTTATTTTAATTAAATATCCACACTGGCTCCATGGTGTATATAATAAAAAAATTAATGGGCAAATACTCCCTCTTTCTCTTCCTTTGGAGAAAATGATGTCACAGGAAAATTAAAACTGCCTCCTGTTCATTTGCGAACTGCACTCGGTTTTATCTGTTTTAATACACGCAGCAGCCCATCTTCAAGTCATTCCATCATCCAATTTATTTTTGTCGGCTCAGTAATTCCCGTCCAGGATTTATGTTCGGCAATCGTTCACGGGCGACGTGGGACGAAGCCCGGTGATCATTAGCGGTTCCTGCGGTTAACCAGCATCATACTTCTTATGGATCACGCCCGATCCGGTAATGATCTTTATTAATCAGTTGTATTATGCCCCGTGCGATTCGATATTGTTCCTGGCCACGTGTTGTTCGGCTGTCATTCGGCATTGTGTCTTGACTGATAGAGCTATCAACAACTGACGATCGCATTTATCCGTGTTATGGCGGCAATCAGCAAGACGGGCCCGCTTCATTAGCCCGGTCCAGAGCCCCCGTCGTGGAGGTCACTCACTCATTTGTCATAACCACAGCTCTCACACTGACCCTGCTGGAGGAAGTTTTTGTTTCACCCCAGGTTTTGTTAACGGAGATGCAATTACGACGAGGCGAAACGAAGCTCATAACGGCATCACCAGGCTGAGGGGAAGTTTTCAGGTAATCTTTGGTGGCTCACCACAGCGCAAGAAGTGACAACTTTTGGTGGTATGTAAATTTATAACGTTTGAGGCAAAATCTATTAATGAATTTATTAATGAATTATTATGTCATTCTTTTTGTTATGAATGCAGGAGAGGAAATAAATTAAAAATGGGCGTCCCGCTAGCTTTTGAAACCCATAAAGAGTTTTGGGTAATTCAATCAAGGTGTTGCAATAAATAACGCTCCATAAATGTCATTGCGGAAAGTGAAAGTGGAGTTTGGAGTGATTGTGGTCCCTGCTGCGTCCTGCGGTGTTGACAACTGAAAGGTGGACATGTCATCAGCACAAACGCGCCGTCTGGTTTATTGAGCGAAATTGTGAGCTGGACCCCGCATTGCTTCTAAATTCTATATACTAAATTCAATCAATCAACGTAATGCAAGAACATATATTCTATTTAGTAAAATTACTAAACTGTTAATAAAAATAGTTTAATTGTAATTATTATTAATATTTCTATTCAACTCGAATAGTAGTGAAACATGTGAGAACTTTAAGGGAACAAGCTTTTGGTTATTATAGGTACATTATATCTGGAGTGAATGTCTAAAAGCTTTTGTAAGACATGCAATTATTGTTTCCCTAGTGCTGATTTAATCATCGACACGAATATGTAAATATACTTAAAACAAGATTATTCAAGGCAGGACGAAGGAACCTACATTAGAGAGTTTATTAATATTTCCAAAATTGTTCCTAGAAATTTTAATAAATTGCTTAAGAAGTAATTAATTTCTCGGGTATTTGGAGTTAATTAATTATTTTCTAAATATAGATTTACTTAATTATAAAACAACACGTTTTTTTCCTGAAAATGATAAACAGAAAATTCGGGTAACAATTTTACTTGCAAAATTAATACTGCAATGAAATTATAACCAAAATTAAGTCAGCTGTTCTTGATCTTTTGATAATGTTTTGTTTTAATTTTTTCTGCAATTTTGGCGAAGCACAATAATTAAAGAGCATGAAAAAGTGTTCAAAAAAGATCCATTGTAGCATCACAACATTTTATAAAAAATATGTATTAATTAGTTATTAATTCTAATAATATATTATAACAGATTATCTCATTGAATAATTACTGTTTAACAAGTTTTCAAAAAAAAATTGTAACCATTTCATTGTTTTTGAGTTTTGAAGATACCTATAGAAACTTGTAGCAGTAGTTCTTCAAGTGGAAGCTAATCTGATAGGAGTTTGAAGTAAACGATCTGTTAGCAAAAACCATACAATTTATACCACTATTTGCTTGTTAACTCTTTTCTGTTTGAAACTGTACCTACCTACTAATCTACTTTTACCTGGAAAAAAATTAAAAAGCTCTGATAATAATTGTCACTTTGATACATTTTTATGTATAGAATAAAATGCCATCAAAATTACGATCTCCATATGTTTCTGCATGGCCATATTGAAAAAAATGTCACTCATAATCTGATTCTTTACATTCTTTACAATATCAAATTGCCAGTGCTTTATAGGAAAAATAGTTTATAGAAAAATTGTAGAAGACATAACTCCATAACTCTTGTCTAAAATATTTTTTATAACGTAGTTTTATATTTATTATTTTTGTAAATAAGAAGTTATTTCTTCAATCTACATAAATAAGCAATTTTTAGTCAAAATTTTTTGACTAATTTTTATCAACATTTTTTCTTTTTTCGAAATCGCTTGCATTGTGCTGCATATTCTAATTGTTTCAAAAATCAGAAAAAATAAAGATGAAAGAAAAGTGAAGAAAAAATAGGACATTGGAACAACAAACAATTCTGCAGCTGAGTTGCTTAAAAAAAATTTATCGCCCAAGTGCAAGAAAGAGGCGTCTCAACATGTTTCTATTTTCTATTGCTGTCATTTAAGCTATAATTGAATATTCCTTATCCTTTTAAAATCCTTTTTACCACTGTCATATCGTGTTCTCTTTGTGTTAAACTTTAGTCTGATTTAACTCCATTTTACCCTTTTTAATCATTTCTAGTTTTTATTAATATTCATTAGTTAACTGACTCAAAACGCTTTTGTCCTCACGAAGCAAATCGATACAGGCGCAATTTCACATCCAATAATTTAAGTCTCGTGCTTGTAACGCGAACTTGTAAAGTTGTTAGCTTCCTGCATTTACAAACACAATATTATTACGTGAATAACGACTTTACAAAGCTAGTGTAAAGGTGAAAGCTTAACGTCGAAGTCGGGAGTGTTTTGCTAAAAGCACACCGTACTGAATGCCGGCTTAGGACCGATCAGCGGTTCCCAACATTTCCCTTCTAACCTTCAGCAATCATTTTAGCAGTATTAAATTGAAAATTACGACACCTATTCATTAAAAAGATTAAGAAAATTTTGGGTTTAGCAGTAGGTAGTTCCAAATTTAATTAGCGAATTAGTATGTTGTTCTTCTCTATTTGCACTTTTATATAGATTGGGTTTGACGCTTTGATTTCTTGCAAGAGGATTTGTATTTATGGCGTTTGGAGAGAAAATTGTGGAACTGTTTTGGGACCCCTGTGCGGTAAGCAGACAGGGTAAATGCGGACCTCGATCGGGGCTCAGGGAGCAAGTCGGTGGCGGCGAGCAGTATCAAGTGAGAGAGGAGGCGAGAATCCCCCGCCGGTGCAGCCCGAGTGGAACTGTATCCCCTGCAGATTTCAATTCTCGCTTCTTTGATCCGCTCCAATCGACCTACTCCAGTATCACACTCCAATAACACTCCTCGCTTCCTAAGAAAGCAACATCTGGACTTGATGTCAAAGGAAAATACGCTGGAAATTTAAATAACTAGTGTTAATGCCGCCGGATTTTCCCTCCACTCACTCTGATACGTCTGAGTCTGGTGTTTATCGGTTTCGTCTTGACTTTTCGCGAAAACAGCCCAATTCGCCGATTTCCCTTTCCCGAAAACACGCCACTTGGAATTGTTGCGACCTCATTTTAATTTGGGCCTCGCCCGCATGGTCCCTTAATATTTCATTTACGCTAATGAAAGTTGTGCTTTGCTCGTAATCGCGAGCCAAAGCCCTTTAATTATGAAAATACACTATAGGTACACACCTTGAACTTTGCTCCATTTCCACTTTTTGCGTAAGTTCTGGAGAAATGCCTAAACTGAATTAAATGGGCCGCGATGCGCAAATGGCGGAGGCGCCGGGCGAATACCTAATGATGTAGGTGCACCAATTTAATCATATAATGACTTGCTTTTTACTTGCTTTTGAAAAACTTAGTTCTGAGACTTAATGTAAGTTTTTCTCATATATTTATAAGCTATAATGAGGACTTTTCTTAATGTCACATTCTTCATATCCTGTTGGAGAACCAAAAACATCTGTAATTTCTGTTACCTATGAACAAAGTTTGATTATTGACAAATTAGTTTTCTTTATTACAAGATTTCAAATACTACAACTAAATAGAAAAAGTACTGGTTGCTTAAGTTTCTCGAAAAAGTGATCCCTAAGTCCCTAACAAGAAACTACCCACATAAGCATTAAAATGTACGACCAAGATGCGATTACTACGCCTATTTCATTATTTAAAACCTCTATATTATTCCTTGCCAACCTTTATAGCTTTAAGGCCGGCGTATTGGTCTCCAGACGACCACTTCTGGAAGCTAATTCGTTCAAGAAAGCTCACTGACTTCAGTAAAATGATTATAAAGCTACGATCGCAACTTCAAATCAACTTCCTGTCTAGGCACCAACTCTGCCGACTAGTTGGTTTATTTAATAGCTATTGTGGTATGTCTTGAGTCGCGAGTATCCCTGCCATCCCAGATAGCATCGAGGCGTCATAATATGACAGTGGTAACTGGCATCTGGCGGTAACGAGCCGTAACAAAAGCGCGTCCTGCTAGATGTGACATAACTACCGTGTCCGGAGCTTTTGTTTCTGTCACCTCTACTCATCGGCTTTTGTTTCTGTTGGCCATCGACTTTGTCCGCAGGGTTTATTTGTCCCGCGGCTTGTTTGGTTAGCACTTCCCGTATAGTGGTCAAGTCGATTGTTGATTGTTTTCCTTTATATTCCTTCCCGACAGCTTGGCGGGAGTTTGGATACAATAAGGAAACAGTTTCGTCGTCCTGCGATCGAAAAATCCAAGTTACCTTATTGATCAATTAATTTGAATAGCAGCAATAAGTGAACAGCGCATAAAAGGACCTCTGACGGTGTTTTGTTTGGCTAGGACACCCCTAGTTTGTTTAGGAAATCGCTAACTCTGTTGTCGATAAACATTTATATGAAAAGGACGACGGCTACTAACTATTCTTGTGGCTAATTTGGACGTGTCTGATAGCCTAAAGAAAACACCGTGATTCAGCTCTATTGTCAATAATTGAAAAATTATTTAGGTTGAACTGTTTCTGGTGTAAAGAGGTTCCCTTGTTATTTCTCCCCCAAAGTCGGAGGGCAGATCTAGATTGACAATGAATTTGTCGTATCCTCCAAAATCGGATTAGAAACACTATCTGGAGACCAAGGAAAGATCGCATCAGTGCGAATAAACACGAGAAACTTTAACCGAATAGCAACGAAACTTCCTGTGACTCCATGGCTGAAGAAGGGCACTAACAAGCACGAGGATTCGCGGTAGGATTATTGTAAGCCTGTAGATACTGTACGGTCTGGCGGCCGGAATTCATTCGAAAGGTTGAAAAGTTCTTTTACTCTACTCCATTAACTCACATTACCTATAGTTATTAAATTACGAAAGTCATTTGCAGAAGAGGCTTTAATTGCAGGTTAGTTGCCGGATATGAGGCCAAGAACTTCCACCACACGATCTTATCAACACATCCGGTCGCTGATACAAATCGTGTTTGTTGACACAAATTCTTAAAATGTGGTTACAAATTGCTAAAATTATCGCCATAGTTAAGAAAGTTTTACAAGGGTAGGCGCCAAAATCCGCGGTCCTGATCAGTTTTAACTTTGGCAATTTGTTGATTATAAAGATATAGCTGTCAAGGTTAATGGTAACATACTAGGAGTATATAGTCCCCGTGATACTGCACCACAGTTTATAAAGATTGGATCAGCAGCTTCAAAAAATTAACCATATTCTTCATATCTTTATGTAGTCAAGAAACTGTTTCTAATTTGAATAAAAACTTTGAAACTTTGAATGTAGCAATAAAGTTTTTAAAAAATGATAAAAGTAAGTATGGATACAATAAGTTGAGAATAAATTATAGATAATTGTAATAAATATAAGATATTAAAAGTAAATTTCATATAAAAATAGAATTAGCCTCCTTTATTAAAAAGTGCACAAATTTATTGATCTACACTCGTAGCTAACCAATAATATATTATTTTTACAATACTTAAGAAAGATGATTGAATAGTAAATCAAAGCTCCCCTCATCTATTTGAACTCTCAAATTTGCTAACAATCGTATTAAAGACCTCTTATTATGGTAGACTTTTATTTCTTTCAATTAGGAAGTTATGCTTAGGATTTATTATAGTCACCTTACATTAAGTTTTTTAAAAACAATAACGACCCTAGTAACAATTTTAAAATATTTGCATCTAAGAATGAAGAAAAGTTTGAAATAAAATTATTTATATCATTAATAATTTATCGCAAAGAGTGTGGAAAGAGTGTAATAAGTTTTTTAATTATTTTTAAGTTCTCTATAAATTTGGAGTTTATCAGATCTGATCCCTTTAATAAGAAAACTTTTCTAGTTCTACAAAAATATCTTAAAAGAGTAAGAATTGGCAATCTTAAGGTATCAAAAATAACATAACTCCACTAATAAAAGAAAAGAATGAAATATCTAACAATTTTTTGCTAACTTAAAAGGAATATTGACAATGTCATAACTTTTGCTAATATTGACTAGACTAGAGTATCCGATAGTAAGTGGGAATCAAAAAGTGTTTAAAAAAAAGTTACTTGAAATTTTTGGGATAAGATTTTTGAGAGTTTAAGCAAATTGCAACATTCTGATCTCTTCACTGTATGTATAAAGATTGGCAGAAGTTTGTAAAATTCAACCCTACGTTATTCTTGGAAATGTTTCCATCGGACCAGCTGATTCTGATTCATTGTATCGATCCGGTATATTAATCCGGCTACATTTGCAAGCAAAACCCGATAACATCTCCACCAGACTGAATTAAGAGCTCACGCGAGTTATTTTCTTTAAACATAACGTCATTAATAACGCCCGCCGGCGGCGATAAAACTCGAGCACCTCTTCCTAGGGTGTCTCTCCTCTCCAAACTAAATAACTGGTAAATATGCGAGTAGGAAGAGGGTGGCGTAAAATACTCGAAATTAAGTGGTTACGACGCGTCTCTATTATCCAGTGACAGCGAAGTGTTTAAACATATAGGACCGTCGGCAAAACAAAGCTCCTTGTTTTCGAACACTTAACGCCCTTTAAGCAAACGGTTTATTAATAAATTGAAACGTCACGCTTTCGAGCGTGAAATTAAATTATAACAGGACGTCGATAAAACGGCTACCTACCGACCGAGTGTTTTCGAGTAGATGTACCTAAAGACGATTAATTACACCCAGTGTAGTAAAGTTATGCATTTGGAAGAAGTCTACCTTGAAATGGGTAAAATAATAATAATGGGCTGTAGTGATAAGTTACGAGGTAAGTTGAATTTTGTGCACGCCGACGCCAACAAAATAGCTGTTGGTCATGAGAATTGAAGAAAATGCTTTATTGGATCCATTTATCAAAGGCTGGCAGTCGATTAGTGGAAATATATTAGAATTTGTAATTTACTTGTTTCATGCATATTGCATGCAATAATCATATTGTTTAGATTTTATCGCCAATGACTACAAAAGGTAAACGTTATGGTGGCGGACTTGATACACCATAACATGTACACAAGTACCTAACATGCTTACTGATAATTTAGATTAATAATATGACAAGTGAATAATTTGTTTCGAAAATTAACGTCCAATGTAAAGAATGTAAAATAAGTACACGCTTAATGCGTAGTCCTCAAAAGCCCGTAGGGTCTAAAACGCATGAAAAACCACTTCAAATGAAGTTCTGATGTGAGATTGCTACGTGTGGCCTGGAGCAATGTGTTAGCGAGGCAAATTGTATCACCCAAATGTGATTCTTACCCCTCCATAGGAGTATTGTCCCGGCGCTTTGTGCAACCCCATAATATACGATTACTCTGATTTAGTTAGGGTTGCTTTCCCATACGATCAGAGGATCAGAGCTAACTATTTCTCTACGAATTTCCAAGTTTTATCTACATTATATTTAGATATCCACGTATCCTTTTACCCATCGTCTAGCGTTTGTAATTTAAGTGCAATGCAATTCAGAAATTATGTGACACATGATTCCTTCAAGTTATGAAACAAAAATAATTATTTATATGTCATCTTCAGTTTAAGTTAATAGAAAATCATTATCTCTAAAAATTAACAGTGTTTCTATTAAAACGATAGAGCTCACGGGACTGCTATTTAGAATTTTCAATAAATTTCACAGAAGAATGTTCTGATATCATCACCTAATACGTAACGGTATCTGAACTAACTAAAACTATTTTTTTTTCAGGCTCTTAAAGTTAAGTGAAAATCAATGGCTCTGCTGTCACTCTTTAAAACAAATTTGGCATTGAATTTTATACTTATAAAACTGTCCCTATATTGTTAATTGTACCAAAACCTAGATACTTTTGTTAAGTTTAGAAAAATAGTTCAAATCTTGATCATTAGTATCTACTCCAAGTTTTGACGCTAAACTAAGACGACATTATTAAGCTTAAAAGATTTTTGGGCAGATGTGATTTAGAAATATTTGAAATAGTTTTGTTGTTCCTATTTATTTTGTACCGTCTGTTTCATACAAATAACGTGTGAAATAAATTAAATAAGCCAACAAAAAAGAAAACAATTAGTTTAAACAAGTTTAGTTATTTTATCCACATAGTTTAATTGAAACTTAACTTGATCGAATTTCACCATAAGCTGCAATTGGTGAGGCAGTTCCAAGTAACAATTAGTTGCGCTGTCGCAGTTCAAATGTTTTTGCCAAAGAAACCTTTAAACTAGCTGTTGTTGCAGAGGCGGCATGATAGACCAAAAAAAGTAAGACGAAATAAAACCGATAAAGCACAACCAACAAGTGAAAGGACGAGTGTTCAAATGTTTGTTGCTACAGTAGAATTCAACAGTATTAACAATAGAACAACAGATTCTCTCACTTCTCTCTAAGTCAAAACTTTTGTTTTTCATCCACTTACAAACATTCAATTATAGCTTCGAAATTGAGTTAGAAAAACGTAACAAAATTTCAAACAGCGTGGACCTATAAGGTTACTTCATTGCTTGCCTTTTTTAATGAAATGATTGTAATAAAACTGATTGAATCATCTACTACTCATATAACTACATGTAGCTAAAATTAAAAAGTAACAAATTTGTTATTCTTTTGTTGTACTTATCTGCTTCATAAAGCAAAAGTGAGTTTAAAATCCATTTATTTATTTATCAAGTCTAGGTAACTATAGGTACCTGTCGGCATACATTAGATACCTACTCAGTTTTCAAGGTCATGGTCTTTCTATCATCATCCAATAAACGCGGAAATTCGTCACCACTGGACCCAAAAAGCAATCAAATTTGCCGACTGACTTTCAAAGCTTTGATGAAGATATTTTCGCTTCAGTATGAATTAGGTGAATGAATTTTTCGTTCTTCTAAAGCAGACATGCCACATTGCTGAATAACTATAGAAAGTAATATGCAGATTAAGGTATTTCTTCAATATTACAAAACTGACAATATTCAACAAATACCGATCACAAATCGACCAGATCTAGAAATAAATATATTATGGGTGCATGTGGGTGTAACTTTGATATAAAGAAATGTACTTATAAGTAAGTGTAATATTATAGATGTAAACTTGTGTTTAGTTTTCCGCGACAAGTCTCTTCTATGTCGCGAGATTGAAATTAATATTGCGGCTCATCACTTATTCCGCTAAGTAAATTAAAAGTGCTCGATTGAATGCGTTTCCATTCCTATGAAAATGTATGCAAATTTGTTATTTTTTTAAGGTTGAAATAATTAAAATGCGAATACTTAATAAGTAGTCAATTTTACCACAAGCTTTTAAAATTCATTTGCCTACTGTACGCTGCATGTAATACCTAGACGTCATAGACTTATAGTGGTGATTTAAAATCTACAGTCCGTTTCCTAAAATAGCTTGAAGCTATATAGGTACACTTTGTTATACTATCTAGTTTCATTACACAATAAAAATTCCATTTCTTGTAACTATAGATTAAATATAATAATAATTTTATTGATAAGTGTTCGATTTAAAAACTGATAGGAAAATAAAGGGCTGTATCGTATAGGCAAGAGAACATTATGACAAAAGTGATTTATAACTCAACCAATTATATTATCCAGAATAATTAATACCTAAATAGATATTTATAGATTTGTTCAGAAAGTTGTTGATCAAATTTGTGAAATTATTTTTAACTTGACCAATATGTTGTGGTCAAGTCTTACAATTGAGTTGAAGCTGATAGACGTACAAAATAAGGTTTCATAGCAAAACGCAGTAAATCCAACCCAATCAAGACCCTCTCCTTGTGAGACCTACTAAATGAGCCCTGTAAGCAAAAGCTGCAAATAGGGATTATTACTGGTAGGCATGTTGTTATTTGAAACAAAGATAATTCTGTTAATTTCTGCAAACAGCTCTATTCTGACGGAGAAAGAAATTGTTGTACCTACTAAAAATAGCAACTACCGAATTTATAATTTTTATCAAGGAGTAGCTTCAGGTAGAATTTTATACATGCTTCAATATAAATTTATGTAATACAAGTAAACTCAGGAGAATAATTATTCAGCCAATGATTATTATTATTATTAGTGGATAGAAAATACTAATTTGCTTCAAATGTAGTTTGCAAAATTTCGTAGTTTTACGTAGTAAGTTCTTAATTATTGTTGGTTTTGGTCGCTTAAAGCTATTGAACCTCGCCTACATTATTTTTTATCAAACTGTAGGTAGACAGGTACAGCTAGTTTAAAAGAACCCGGACGGACCCTTTCTTCTGCGCTTCAACATTCTTATTTCTTCCTTGCATGAGGGTGACAGAGGGGGGGAGGTTCCTTTCAGTTTCTCTTCCAACAAGGCATCATACAAGCTCGATATTAGAATTCGAAAACTGGAGTCTTAAGTTTTGAGCATTAGTGACTGCTCAACGACCCTGATTTCAAGGTTCCTTAAAAAAGAAGGATCGAAACAATTTGGATCAAGTCGTGTCTAATTAATTGGCAAACGATCGGAAAATTAATACGTCGAAGGTATATTCTTAAACTTGTCGAGGAACAGGCCACCTGGATTTGGCTGAAATCGATCCGCCGCATCCCAGGAATGTCTAAATTTGTGTAAGGAGCCGTATGATAAGGGAACGGTTTGTAATTCGAGTGGTCGAGTTTCTTGTTTCAGGCGGTCACGGCCGCTAACATCTTTCAGCATCATTAGCCACACCGGCCACCATGCTTTACTCCGGTTGCCGTTGATGATAAACGTGTCAAATTATTTCGTATCTAATTTTCCATCAAATAGGTGGTCATCTCTCTTAGGCTACTGCGTATTAGTCAATTATTATTCTTTTAGTAATAACCGCCCGATGCTTGCCCTTCAGAACTCTTCTTCATGATATCACACGATACAGGTTTTTTTAAACAGTTTCCTTGAAGACGCTTTAAAAAAATATGCAAATTATTTTCACACGAGTGATGAGGCTAAAGTACCAGACCAATGTAACTGTCCGTTCATGATGTTTGTGTAAACAAAGGTATGCATGCGTAAAGCCGCCGTGTTTCAAGAAATCATTTTCATCTCACAATGTTTGCGTGCTTGTCTCGCTCCTCGACTTTCTATGACATTTTGACGTCTATGACCACCGAAAGAAACACCTTCATACTTTCTCAACACAGGTAGCCCGCGATAACACAATACCCGAAATTTATGACTGTCACTACAAAATGGGATCATTTACTACTACTGTGTCGTTAATCAGTCCCCAGTAAAGCAACTTTCATTCATAAATCAAAGCGGGCAGCGGAAATGCCCGCGGAAAAATTACAAATTTCCAGATCGTATCGTCGAACGGCGATTACCTTATACGTTCCGAAAAGCGTAATAGATTGTTATTGCAACTTTCGAACGGAAACGAGGCGATAATAGGGAATCGTTATTGTCTCGGTACCTACTAATCGAGGCGCTTAAAATGTATTTAATTTAGAGTCCTTGTTTAGCGCGACATTGCCTCAGGTGTAGATTACCCCTCAGTTTCCAAACACCTGGAATAACGAGAGACACGTTGTGGTTTTGAAGGAAGTACTAAACAATACAATATTGCGGCGTTAATCCGGATCACGTTTAAAGAGAGAGATTAGTGTTGGGAAACCCCAAAGTTAAGATGTAACGGTTTTTCCATCGCTTATTGAACGAAACGCGAAAGAATGAACTAAGTAGAAATTAATTACTAATGAGACACTAAAAGTGAAGGTTTTCGACGACTGCGTAATTATATTATTTCTCTTTAGCATAAATCAAACATCATAACTAGGTAAATACAAAAGAAAATGCTGATTATCTACCAGCACCTAACATCATAATGTAATGTCAAAAGTTTCAGTTCAAAGACACTTGTCCCCACCAAACTGCAAAAATAATATAATAGAAAGTAACTTAGGATAGCATGCATTTATATTTGTAACATTTTGCAAATGGTCCATGACTGCTCATGAGTTAGATGCTAAAAACCATAATTCTTATTTGACAACATCAAAGAATTCTTCCTCATAGATTCTTATTTTAAAGAAATTTACTAATAAATCTGTCAAAATTAACCCAGTTAAGTATAGATATGCCCCTGAATGCCCAGATAACTCTTATATTTTCATAGAAGTGTGACAAATTACAAAAAAGAAAATTAGAAAAAATAACACTTATATGGGTACCTACCTATAAATTAATTAAAATGACTTTAAAGAGAAATAGTCTAAGAGAGTTTAGTATGGCATAATTTTTTTACTCAAAAAGTAAAAATTTCTCCAAAAAGTATGTACAGCCGGGGAATTATAAATAATGCACAGGGGGTGCACAAATAATCTACTTTTGCCTCATAATCATCAAATATAACGTGGTAAAATTTAACGATTTGTGTTTCCCCTGTGCTTTTCAAGTTTTTTCACGTAACACTTGATGATAATGTGCAAAAAGTAAATTATTTGCGCACCCCTTGTGCATTACTTAATTCCTCGGCTGCACATATTAAATAGTGCAACTTTATTTTCATGAAAATAAAAATAAATAAAAATTAAAAGGTATCTGTTATTTATCGAATTTATCAAATATGTAGCTGGTTTCAAAATTAAAGTTATTGTCCAAGTAATTATTTGAATTATTTACAACAACTTTTGCACACTTCACAAAAAATTGCTGTAACTATTTGAAGAAGATTATAGAAATTTTGAATGAAAGTGAAATATAGCTACGGTTTTTCTAGGTCAAAATAAGAACAACAAAATAAGTTGTAGAAGAATTGAATTGAAAAGAACTCAAAGGGAATGAATACTTGTCAGAAAAAAAGACAGAAGAACCTGTATAACAGTAACTAAAATATTCTTCAAAGTAAAAAAAGAGAAAAATGTATATTAAAAAATACGAAGATAAATGAGTGTGCTACAAAATAACAGAAATTGTTCAATAAAGGTTGGTCGAAAATTATTGTTAGAAACAAGGGAGAATTTTGGTTGGCATGCTCAAATTACTCAAAAGACAGCCAAAAAGTTAATAAAGTGTCATGCAAAAAAGTTTTCTCTTTACTCTCCTTTTAGTGTGATCATGCACTTCTTGTTCTACAAATTTTGTCGTAAGATCATAAAAGTAAAAAATAAAGACAAGGAAAAGATTAATAGTAGATATAAGTACCTATTGGCTAATGCGCTCAAAATCTTAATAACTCCAAATACTTCAAAAATTGTTACATACTTTAAAACTAAATAGCAGGTAGACATTTCGAAAATGAATTAGGATGACACCCATTGCACCTTTAGAGGATTCAAGAAAAAAAGTTATACCTTTAATTAGAAATCATTAGCTTAACGAGAAAGGTTGGCTCCATCAAAAATCTTTATAAATCCTTTATAATTCTCCAAGTTTCATTACTAAATAATTCTTGTAATTAAATCTTGTTAAGGTAGGTACTTTGTTATTTCTTAAATAAGACAAATCAATATCAATTTTAAGAAAAGATTAACAAATGTGAATGCTTCTTTTATTACATGCATATACATAACATAGGTATATTTTGAATAAGTAGGGGATGTTAAGATTATGATGGCAATAATACATAACATTTGACTACAGGCTGTTTAATGTAGATACTTGGTCATATTTGGTTCATCAAATCTACTTAGAGGAAGCTTCGAATGCAGCGGAGGATGCGAATGGCATTAGCCAAGAGATAAATAATATTTAAACAAAATTTAATATTAAATAAAGGTCATGTCAGAACCAGCTTAGAGAAAGAGATTATCAAAAATTGTAATAAGATACAAGAAACTCAATTGAAACTTTTTTTAAATTATAAAAGTATTGAAAATCTAATATTGATATTAACCTTCTTTATTTCTGCTAATATTTATTTTTAAACTACAAATTGTTGCATAATATTTAAGGTAAAGAAGAGGTCAATATTTATGATCCACCCTGTATAGGTAATAGGTATTCTACTATATTCCATATAACTGATGCCGACGGCTGTACCTACCTACCAACTTATATTCATTCATTACAGCAATATGACATCATTTGACTGTCCAAACAATAATAAGTTTGTAATAATAAAATTTATATAGAATATTATTGAACTATAATCTTCAAAATTTGGTTTATGCCACTGTAAACTAATCACACTCTACACTTTTAAGTGCTGAAACCTATAAGGAAAACTGAGTTGTAAGTTTTTCTACTTTAATATTAACTGTCTTTTGGGTAAAGATATTAATTTTTTACACGTAATACAAAAAAGTCGATGATTTCTTTCACCTTGCATATCAATAAATTGTCTTACAATGATTAAATCTCCTCTTAAAATAATTAATGACTATCAAGAATTCTTAATTTTTCTTCTTTTTGAAAATTTTTGTATTTGTTTAACATCTACTGAAGAGTTTTTATTACTACAAAATATAAGATTTTTACTAATTACAACAAGTACGACGTAATAGGGGCTGAACATGTCTAAAAGAAAACTGCAGATCTATAATTTAAAAAAAAATATTAAACCATTAACTAATAAATGTCTACTAATTATTGTTAAAACAAATTTGTTATAGTTTCCTTTAGTTATAAATTTATAAAAACAATTTTTAGCGTAGGTAACATAAATTTGTATAGATACCTGCCATATTTTATTAGGTAGATACTTAAATTAGTTTTATTTTCTTTTATCTCTACTTCCATTTTTTAAATTAATTGTATAAAACTCGTCGCAATAGCGGAAGTGGTAGATTTATTAATCTAGATAATTAATTAATTTAATATAGATATTAAGTAGCATTATCTAAACTACTGAAATTTTCAATTTAAATTTGTTTGTAATCAAGCCAATTTATGCAAATTAATGAAGAAATCTTTCATGCATGCGCTTTCAATTTAAAACATAACATGTGTAAATTTAACTAAACGTCATTACTACATGTAAGAGCAAAGATAATAATTAAATAGGTCTATAGGTATAAGTACCTAATGTTCTTCTCAAGGGTTGGAAAATTTTGAGCGATAGATATAATTGTTTATGTAATGTTTATTTTACACAATATAGAGATATATGCGTCTATAGCTGAAGTTACAAACACAATACCTAAATAAATAAAAATATAAATATTAGTCAAAGAAAAGAAAAGTTAAAACGCGAGATCCGTCGGTAGGTAGCACAAAAAAATATTTACACGGTAGCAATGAACGAATTAGAGCCGATATCCCGTCTGTAATAAAGTGTTAAGTCCGACATTAGTAACCGACGGATCGGTATGTCATAATTACACGTTACCGATTGATATACGACCTATTGAACAAGACTACCGGAATCTTTTATTGCCGCTTGGTAACAGCGAGTTCAAAACCTTATCTGGCATCATAGCGGCTTAATTTCGCCTTAAGGTACACCGACACCACTTCCATTCCACAATCCAACCCACCCCTTATCTCTATTTATGGCTAATTCAGCCCAAGAAATAAATATCTACGTTCTGATAGCATATCAGTATCCTGAAAATATAATAACTCTATCAAGAATTGAATACCCATCCCATATGTCATATGCTTTAAGGGTTAACGCTCTTAATAAAGGGCATTTTCCAGATTATCCAACAAATAAGTTAGGAAGTTAAAAAAATTTGTTACAATTTTATCAGTTTGATCAATGAAAAGTATTTCTGATGGATGCAACACGGGAAGGAGTATTTTGCGTCATTTGCTGGTTGTTAGTGAATTCCTCTGAAGGGGCCTTAAGACGCTTAAGATGAGAAAAAAGTGATAAGTATTATTAAAGTGTTGGTGTTCGAACTAAATCATGTCCAGAAGTTCCTAGGGAAGATTTATGGGAAAATCGGAGTATTAATTATCAGGACCGCCTCTCGGTCTCTTATTTGTCAAAAGCAATAAATAAAGCTAACCTGTTCTTAGCGGCGGCCGCCCGATCTCTCTGCCTTCGGTTCTTAAACCAGTTGCCGACCTGTGTGGGGGTGAGTCCCGTCGCCTGGGCGAGTTCCCTCTTCTTCGTCGGGTTCGGATAAGGATCCTGCAGGTACCACTCTCTCAACAGACTTCTAGTCCTTTCTTTAAAACAATGAGTCTTTTGTTCACCATCCCAGATAGTCCGGGGTAACGGGAATTTTTTCCGCACTCGATACTTATCCACCGGCCCCAAAGCTCGTCCCCTCAACTTTTCGGCCTCTTGATAATGCGCCTCTAACCACATCGCTTGCAATTTTCCGTGCGAGCTTTTCGTAAACTTATGAGACTCGAGAATCGTGTACAATTCCCGAAAATTGCCACTGTGAAAAGACACTATGGCTCGCGCCCTCAACACCGCTTCATTTTTATTAAGTTCACCGATGTTGGGATGAGCCACCGGCAAAGACCACAGGAACCTGGCTAAACGTTCGATATCGCCGCTTTCCTCCAGAGTTTCGCAAACCGCCGCCACTTGGCTGACGGTGAAGTTGAGCGTGGGCAACGCGAACATCGGGTTGGGGATGAGGGGTGTCGGCGCCACCGGGATGGGGACGCTGATGCCCGGCGATGACGAGGTGTCCGAATGCCCTCCTGATCCCGGCCCGGAGCTGCCGGAACACAGCCCGGAGCTTAACCCTAGCGCCATGTGAGTTGCCAGCGTTGCTAACTACTTCTTCGGCACAACAACTAAAGTTTTCTAACGCAACATGATCGTTTTTAGTTGATCATCATCACTGATCACTTTCTGCGAATGTCACTACTGCGTCGTTTTCATGTGGCAACGGCGACCGTAATCCGCGGCCAGCTGCGTCTAGCTCGCGGGATGAGACTGACATTCCGAGTTCTTGGCGAGGGACACCACCGGGTCTTTGCCAGAGCGACCATTGGCGCGACTTGGGGCTGTTACCTCCGTTACTTGGTTACTTGCTCACCAATAGGGAGTGGTGATGGTGGGGAGCGTGGCCGCTGTGGGTGTTGCTTGTGTCAGTCGGAAATGTGGCGTTTATAGCAGAGCTTTTGTGCCATACACCTAACTGGAGGTGATGGATAAAGTGGTCGTCTCTTCCTCATGCAACTAACTCTCACCATGCTAACTAACAGCATACGCGCTATTTATGACCTACTTATATAAAGCTTGAAGTACGAAATTTATAACTAAAGCTTCTTATTGAAAGCACCAGCTATCACCTGATGAATCGACCCATTTCCGGCGTTAGGTTACGTAAAACCCAAATTTATTAAAAATATAATATTCTAAAAAATCATAAGTACCTTTGAGAATGAGAAGCTTAGAAAGAGTGATGATGTCTTCTTAGAACTGAAAAATGTAGGTAGGTATTTATCTAGAAATCTGCTTTGCTACTAAAATTTAAACAGTAATATTGTATTCCATGCAAAACATATTAATATCTGAAAAATATATGGGTACCATATTTTTTATTCAATTTTTTTTTATTATTATTTTGTAGGTAGATATAGGTAACTAATAAGGATAAAATTAAATCAAATTAAAAAATAAAGTAAATTAAAATAAAAAACAAAAATAGTAGGTATACATATTTATGTGTACTTATCCATCAGTTCTTTTAAATAATTCAGTTAAACATAACTATACCTAATTAAGGGCATTGTAATAATGCAGAAGCTGCCAATTCTGCTATAATATTATCAATTTACCTATTACCGAGCTATTATCTACTTATATTAGGTATGAGCAAAATCAAAATAATTAATACCTAACTATATGCATTAGAAATCCATTAGATATTTTTATTTAATAAATAGTTAAATACCTAGTGCAAATAAGTTGCAAACATGTAGTTTAATTTTAATTAGATATCTACCTAAGTAAAAATGTCTATTTTTATAAGTTTTGAATTTTTGCAACATAGATTTCATGTCCTTAGTTAGATACTTTATTACACGTTGTAGCGACGAATGGTTTAGCTTCAGGCTTCAGGAAAGCGCCTTGTCTAAGAAAAATCCAAAATTTTCTTTAAAAAAAATTGTCGTTAATAATGCTAATAATAATAATAATGTTAATAATAACAAAGCAAAATTGGGTTGTGAAGAAAGCTGCTTGCAACTTTTCACATTAAAATTACAAAAAAATTATTTTTTTCCAACGCTCACAAAGAAATTTCTTTTGATAACTTTTTAGACTGACCTAAATTTAAATTCAAACATTTTTTTTTTATATACTTACCTACATATCTATACAACATGTGCATAATTAAAATAAATATAGATACCTACCTGATACCTACCTACCTATAATTTCTTACTGCGGTGATCTCAAAAGTTATGGCAATTGTGACACTATACAGGTTGTCCCAACATAAAAGTTTACTCCCAAAATAGACATTACCTAATTTTAAAGATAACCATTTTGAATTTGTAATACTTACATAACGCATAGACAATTAATTCTTGAACGCATCAATACAAAGTTAACTTTATTTTAAAATAAAATATAAAAATGGGAAAAAAATTAATCGTTAGTTTTGAATACCTTCAAAAACATTCAGAAAATAGACAAAATTTTATTTTTGGTATACCTACAATTTAAAATTTAACGTCATAAATTTCCGGCCTATTCATGATGACTATGAAATATCTATCCTTAAAATGAACGTGTATTTTGAGGGTGTCTTTTGTGTTTGGACCATGTAAAGATAAAGAGCTAAACTAAAGTAATGCTATATTAAAATTAAAACAAAAATTTTTAAACTTTAGGTTTATAGTGCTTACCTATACCTTCAACCCTATAAATTATTTAACTTACCTATAGAAGATAAGTAGAAATGGCGTTAAATACCTAAATATAGCTTCGGATAGTCCATTAAACCTTACCTTATTTATAAAAATTGGTTTTTTCAAATTTTGGTTTTTATACAATACAAATTGCAAAAAGTGGATCGACGTCGATTCATGTAAAAAATGTGACCGGTAAAGCCTACATTTGTTGACTAATGTGTAATGTGTATCTATAGGAATATATCTACCAGCATCTTCCAGGTAGCCGAAAATGGGCGGACCTTTATAGGTAAAAAACAAATTTTCTTTATTTATTTAAATTTATTCAAAGACAAAAAAAATAATTCCGCGTTTGTATGGAGAATAATAAATCTTTACGTCAGGCTAAATAAACTTTTTAACAAAGTCACCTATAGTCAAAAGTATAGAACCTATTATTCTTCCCCTAAGTTTAGTCATACTTTTGACGATTAACCCTGTATACCTATACCTAAGTAGATATTTGTTGCATCCAACAGTAGATCGACCCATATAGCTACATCATTAAAAAAATAAGTCTACATATGTTATATTTCAAAAACTAACGTCGTTAAGTAAAAAACTTGTCCTTACTTTATTCAGCCTTAAAACTTTTGTATCTAAAGTTTATTTTAAAACTTTTATAAAAGTACCTACAGAATAGTCCTGCAGCGTGAAAAGAATTACCAAAAACTAAATTTTTTTAAATATCTAACATTTCTTCTATTCTTTTTGTGTTAGATTACTTTTGTAAATACACTATTAATTATTATTTATTTGCTATACGTAATTTTTAAGATCTCATCATGATGAAGTATACAGGGTGAGGCAATAGTGCGTCCGACTTCGATAGCTCAAGTTCTATGATAAGTAGAAATTTAATTTAAAAACACAAATGAACTAGAGAAAGAAGTCTATAACCGGAAATTATTTTTGAACATACAGGGTGAGCCAAGACAATTATACAAGGGCAAGTGACCTTTTCTTAAATAGAATGTAGTGTGTAAAAGAAGATTTTTTGGAGCTTTTTTCTAGACTCTTTTCACTCCAATATTATTGCTATTTCCAAACCACTTGGATGTAGCGATTTTTTTTGTTCAAATAATGGCATCTGCAGATGCATGTTAAAAAAATTACTACAGTCACAATTATGAGTTCTAAGAAAAAATTATGTAAAGATTAGTTAGGAAACATCTGTGGAATGTCTCTGAATTGTTTTAACTTTTGAAAAATTATACAGAGTGGCTAAATTTAATTTTTCAATTTAAAACTTTTTGAATTTAATTTTCTCTATTCTTTCAAATGGAACAGCCTTTATATTTTTCAACAATATGATGTAGAAACTAAAACAAACATTTTTTGTATGTACGCCCCTACTGCTATTTGTAATCATTTTCGATTTATTGCCCAATAATTACAAAATTCAAGAATAATCCTAAAAAATTAGATTGTTTTTAATAATCTGTGCCTGTGCAAGAGTAACGAATTTATAGAAGACAGATGATTACAACCGAATAATGATATTTAAAGTTAGCTATCAAAGTTGAACTGTTGAAAAACTCAAAAAAATTAAGAAATTCTTAATTGGTGTAAGTAAATATTGAACTTACTTTTTATATAAAAAAAAATTCTAACGTTATAAAAAATAATTCAAGAAGCTTTTGCTTAATTATTGTTTGTTTCAAATACCTGTTTAATTAGATTTTAATAGTTGTTAATAGTCATTTGATAATTATCTTATTGTATAACGATGATAATATAACGATTATCCGGTGTGCAATATAGGAATATCGTAAATGTCGAGTAAGAAATTATAAACTCAAATTTGTGTTCTTAATAAATGCGATCAAACTTCCAGGTGTCTCCACTATTACCTATTTTATATAAATAACTAAACTGGATTATTCTCTCCTTCCACCTTCCAGAAACTAAGCATTTTTGTCTGGAAAAATTTACTAATAGTTTACAACATCCCAACAATATAAGAAAAGACAATATTACATGGATCAAAATAAAAAAAGCATACAGCTAAACAAGAGACAAGACCCAAAATAATTAATCATAAAGAAGAAATAATTTAAAAAGTAAGCAAGAAGGTGACGCTTTTGAACTTTTGAATAATACAGGATAAGACATAATTAAACTGACAAACTGCGAAAGTAACCTATATCGTACTCATACTTTTGTTACTACCACCACCTTTCTTAATAATTTTTAAGCGTCAAGAAGTCAAGAAGCATAGGTACCTATTATTTCGAGAGGATAACCTAAAGATATGGTTTTTTGGAAAAATGTTATAAGTAGGTAGGTACGCTATTTTAAACAACTTAAAAATCGAACTGGAAAATTAGCCTACAGTTAAACTGGTTTTACTTAATAAACAAACTATTTAATGGCTGCGCCAATTGTCTTAATGGTAATGAAGTAAAAACAGGTAAGTCACGCCAAAAACAATCTATAGGTAGACATCAGAAGTTGATAACTGTCGGAGATAAGTATAGAGAGACACTCGAGTCCTACACAAAGCAATTAACGAACTAATAGAAATCACATTTTGAGCGGTCCAAAAATAAAACTGTCAAAACAGGCCTAATGAAGACGCCGGGGTCCGGGGATGTCGGTTTACAGTGACACAAGACACTCGCGCTTTTGTCATTTTGTTACCAGCATACTGCAGTGGTTTCTGGCGCCATCGTCTCGTCTATCCAAACAACTTCGATCGCCTCCCCGTCACAATCACGTCAAACTTTCCATTTTTTATTTGCTTAATATTTCCAGTCCAGGCTATTAGGCGAGATTACACGTCTGGGAGACGGATAAACAACTGAATGTTATTATCGCCGCATCGGGTTGATGATGGTGGACAAATGGGGCTGCAGGGCGGGGGAGGCAACGCGACAACCACTCGGGAATTAAAGCCCGCTTTAATCGCAACTGTTCTTATGTTGATTAAGTTTTCCAGCATTTTGGTGGAACGCCAAGAACAGAGGGTTGGAAAAAATCCATTCGTGGGCTGCTCAATATAACTACGAACAATACTTTTTGACCTTTATTGATGATGGATGGAAGGAATTTTCAAACGTTTTCAAAGGGAGGCTGTAAGACGCCATCATTTCAATAACTACACGCGAGGTGTCAATCTATTAAATTATTATTTTATTTTTTAAAACTATACCATTTTTGACTTGGAGGTGGGTTTTTAATTTGATTATACACGAAAATAAAATTCCAATTTTACCTTATTTTATTTTACTTAACTTTTATCCTGTTATGCTTTAAAAAGCTTAATAGTAGATATTTAAATACCGCTTTACAAGTTGATGTGTATGTGTAAGAATTTACTTTTGTGCTCGTTGGGTCGCAGCAGGGCCCCTGGAGATGTCGTAAGAAGATTCAGCGAGAAGACCCAGATATTCCCCAGTCTCATTTATTGAAACAATGAAAACGTAAATAACGAGCCAACAAAAGCGAGCCGGGGATTCAAAATGAAATCAAATCTGTGCCGAGGAAAATAAGTGTAAGAGATTGACGTCGGATGAAAATTGAAAAAGGAAATTTCTTTTTAGACTCAATTGTTTCGCTCGGCTGGTCTGCACGGTCACCGGACAGTATATGCCCAAGTTGATTAGCAGTCCCTGTTTCGTCTCTGTTTAGTAACGCGACTGTGAAGGCGCAAGGGAGCACGCGACACCCTGGCGTAGGGCAAATCACCCCGTGACGGAGTCTGCATACAACTAGATTATGGTACCATTGTATCTCGGCTGCGATGCAAACTAAACTCCAGGGAGTTCTGTTATTGGATAACCTGGATGTTAATACCGACGGGACTCAACTCCGGCCTTCTGATGTTTCGCTTGTTTGTCTGATGCGCCCTGTTATTTCGGTTTCTGCACGAAAACGAGGGCATGCACCACAAACAACCCCTGCTGCCATAAGACACCTTGGAAGTTGCGGAAGACGCGGCGCGCTCTCTGCGAACTTATTGATTGATTGGTTTTTGTTTGTACGGCTCGATCTTTTCGGGTTAACACTTGGGGACGGCGCTGGTCTCTATGGGGCGCCGCTGGGGAGATCCGGAGACAATTTTCCGGTTGGAAGAGCCTCCCGTGGGGCAAATTACAATATTTATGATGTCATTTGGATCGACGATCGCTGCTTTGTCAGAATTCAGAGCTCGTTGTGACTATTGTGAGACGCTTTAAACTACATCAATAATGTATCGTAGCAATTAGAGCTCATTCAATCAGGGAACGGGTGATCCTGCGATCTTTGGCACGTGCACAGTCTTAAACGATGCTTCGAACTGATGACGGCATGACTTTATAATAAACCCGACCCCAGCCGGATTTTGGCGCAACTAACATCTCTGCGAGTTCCTCGACTCCTAAACGTACAAAATTAGACACCTACTCATCCTCGTTCATCTTAGTTTTTCATAACTTAAATCCTACCTACAAAATAAAAAAAAAAATCACTCACGTCACAAAACAAAAAATCTATGTTTTAAAAGATTTCTCTAATCTCTGTGGTTGTTTTCTACGAAAAAACAAATATATACTTACCTACCCTAGTGCGAGTGCATGTAATCAAATCACATTCTCTCACTCTCTCTGCTAGAGTCTGCGATGATGGCATGCCATCAAAATACATCCAGTGTCTGATAGGTAAAATCCAAGAAAGAAAATCAATCTGTCAAGAATAGTAAAGGTTCCAACAAAGTATCTACTCTGCGGAACAGCACTCAAAAATCTACACTCTCCAGACCGACATTTAAGAGGTCTTGTAGTCTCTTAGTCTTTCTGAATTGCGACCAGTAAGATCTTTTGTTCAAACCCTGCTTCTAATTATTATAAATCTTTAAAAAGTTTACAATGTCATTGGGGGACTTTTTCTTCACTTCGTCAAACAACAGATTTACGCTGTCAAAGTAAGTTAGTGAGTCTGTACGGTTTACTGGGGCATCATCAGTGACAATAATATGTATTCTAAGGTTTTCTCTTTCGATTCACACTGGCTGTAGCTTTGCGAGCAATATTTAAGGCACGGTATTTTTTTCCAGTGTAAACCAGCTCTATTCGGCAAAGATGGAAAGGGCATTCCGACCCACCCACTTTGCGGCCGGGCAAGAGAGGTAGATAACCGTTGGGGTAGTAAAGAAAATAAATATTTATTATTTATAGCACCATTGGGCGATCAGGATTTGCTGGAGTCTAATAAAGCACACAACCATTCCTACAGCTCGATGTACACAACTTCCTAATTGCTGATTTGGCGCATCACGAGTCGTGCTTTAAATTTTGCTGTGCCTATATCTCAGGGTATGTTTTTTCCAATTTTCTGAGATGGCATTTCAGTGTCCGTCCAGTGAAGAAACAAGTAGTACAGTAGTACCTAATGAGCTTCAGTTCATCCCTCGCCAGCTAGAGAAACCTTATAGCATTCTTTGATAAAAAGTCTATAAACCTCGTCGGCTTGAAAAGTCTATAAACCTCGTTCGCTGTCTTTGTTCTGAAAGTTGCTTCCCAGTATGCTATAATAGCATTTTTTTCATCTATGGATTTTGACTTTTTGTGGTTTTTGCTTAGCCCATAGAATGATTTTGGTCTTAAAGGTGGAGCCTCCGTGTCATGTATGTATAACTAATTTATTAGCTGTTTCATTTCCCTCTATACCTACCTACTTTAGTGCCCTGGCATCCACATGAGACCAAAAATCGTAAACTTGGTGTATAAGACGATGGTACCTTCTGGTAGATATTATAATTGCAAGAAGGCCATTCTAAAAAGCTATGTTGACCGACAACTCAATGTTGTCAAGAAGGTAATTTTCTGGTTATGGAGACCTCATCAAAAAATAGATAAAGGGCCAAGGCAAGGTTGCACTAGACACTAGACCATGACTGTTTAGAAGTGAGCAATTACTGCCTCCAAAACTCTTAGAGACCGCTTTACTACAGCCACGGCGAAACCAAATAGCTATATGTTCTTCAATAATGCTTCAAGCCAAATGAAAATGTTAGACCTCTTAAAGTATACAGGGTGATTCACGTAGCCCGTCCATTAGAAGTTTTTCAACTTCCAGTTGGATTAAAAATTTGAAACTTGGAAGGCAGTCATGCTCATTCTATCTAAAATATTTTGAGCTCTCTAGCTATACAGGGTGTGCAAAAAGTCGGTATCAACTTTCTTATTTTAAATGTAAACGTGCCATTTTTTCTACATGGTCTAATTGGTCTTCCAACTCTGAGTTTCTATAACAGTTGTTATGTGAACTTATTTGACAATTTTTGACATTATGTTAATTTATGTGAAAAAAATGATCGATGTGGTAGCTTACGGAGAAATTCGTATCTGGCAGACGGTTCAGAATTTATGAAAGCTAATTTGTAAAGTGCTTAGTTCAAAGTCCAGACTAACTTCTGATATCTTAATGGTAGTTCCATTTTGTACCATATCGGCGCAGACAATTTTCAAATATCGCAACCAAAAATGATCAAAAAGTCATTTTTTTTAAATGGCATCTACTGATTTTTTTACACCACTCGATAGAAAATTGTATTTTGGAATGAGTTACTGAAGCATTTCCCATACCTAACTTCATCCGCTATCAAATTAAAAATTAAAATCCACAAATTTCATTAATTTTGCACAAGATTTTTTGGTTTTTTAAGTATGCCATGGAAACAAAAGACAATTGCAACAATTTAATTATGAAATGAATATCTTACTAATTTTATAAAACAACAACAACAAAAGCTATCAAGAACCATCTTAACAAAATTCTAATGTAAATGTTCAATGTGAGCATCATTTTGATTACTACATTCTAGCATTTTATATCATTGTGTAGCTTCTCTTATTTCGTTGGTGTCAAGACTGTCAAATGCTCTTATTATTCTCCCGCTTAATTCCTTTATGTTGCAAAGTGGTGAAGTAAGTGGTGAACTAAATCTTTTATTCGACTCCAAACATAAAAGTCTAATGAGGTAAGGTCTGGAGACAATAAAAGCATTCGACAGTCTTGGTCCCAACGAAATTAGAAGAGGTACACAATCTGTTGAAAATGGTTTAATAGAATGTATGTAGTAATCAAAATGGTGCTCACATTGAACACCTACATTAGAATTTTGTTAAGATGGTTGTTGGTAGTTTTTGTTGTTGTTTTTTTATAAAATTAGTAACATATTTATTTCATAATTAAAATGTTGCAATTGTCTTTGGTTTCCATGGCATACTTGAAAAACCAAAAAAATCTCTCGGCAAGATTGATGGAATTTCTGGATTTTAATTTTTAATTTGATAGGGGATAAAGTTAGGTATAGGGAATGCTTAAGTGACTTATCCCAAAATACAATTTTCTATCGAATGGTGTAAAAAAAATCTGTAAGTGCTATTTGAAAAAAATGACTTCTTGACCATTTTTGGTTGCGATATTTGAAAATTGTTTGCGCCCATAAGGTACAAAATGGAACCACCATTAAAATATCAGAAGTTAGTCTGGACTTCGAACTAAGTACTTTACAAATTGGTTTTCATAAATTCAAAACCGTCTGCTAGATACGAATTTCTTCGTAACCTACCACATCGACCTTTTTTTTCACATAAATTAACATAATGTCAAAAATTGTCAAATAAGTTCACATAACAACTGTTATAAAAACTCAGAGTTGAAAGACCAATTAGACCATGTAGAAAAAATGGTACGTTTACATTTAAAATAAGAAAGTTGATACCGACTTTTCGCACACCCTGTATAGCTAGAGAGCTCAAAATATTTTAGATAGAATGAGCATGACTGATAATGACTGCCTTCTAAATTTCAAATTTCTAATCCAACTAGAAGTTGAAAAACTTCTAATGGACGGGCTACGTGAATCACCCTGTATAGATGCCAAATAAACGTTTTTAGCCTAATACACAGTGGAAGAAGTTGTTCCCTTTTCTTGTTGATAGAAGTTCTCTAATAGTCTGGAGGGATAGGTATCTCAATTAATGTAAGAATCTACTTGACAACATAATAGACCACCACGTCCCTAAACGTCTAAACCTTTCACTGCGATCTAGAACTACCGGTTATTGGTCATGTTTTTTCATAATGCACAATAATCACCTAGATGGCAGCACCATAGAAATTTTGCTCTTATGTGAAACTGGAACAATTTTTACATTTCTTAGTTTTCTTGCACCATGCAGCAAAGCTGTAGATCAGAAAAAACAATATTTACTGTTAACATAATATATTTAACACTAAAAAAGCTATGTATTGTTTTATTGTAGTTATATGTGAATGTTTATCAGCTTTGTTCTAATAAAGATTCTCTTTGTAAATAAAGTTTTTTATTTAAATATTTGAATCAATCTAAGCAGCAGGATTTGAATAAATTGACAAAGTGACTTTATAATTATTTTGAGTAGTTCCTAAATCTTCAGTTTATCTATGAGTTTTTTTTGGTTTAGGTATGTCGTGAAGAACTAACATCTTACTACCAACATTTTAAAATTGACTTCAATGTAAAAAAAAAAAAAAAAATTTATTACACTTTTATTAAATTTTTGTAGTTATGGTAAAAGATAAAATGCCGCAGAAAGTGATGGACACTTTTGTCATGAAAATATGTACCACGGTGACGTCATATGTATTGCATGTAATGCACCCGCAGTCCTCAATTTATTTAATTTTTGTCAGCTGCACTAACCCAAATACCTAATACTACAACTGACAAAAAAAAAAACAAGTTTAGATTTACATATATATTTTTCTTACTATTTACTTGTTAGATATTGCATGTATAGTCATTAGCTTAGGCTATGAACAGACAAATAAAGCACGACTGAGGACTGAGACATACTCGCTCGCTATTAGCTATTAGTCTTCGTTTGTGTGGTCGGCGGTCGCGAAATTCGAGTCGCTCGACTGATGCGGTTAATAAAACTATAGCTGGCCATCAGCAATGAAAATTGCCAGAAAAATTACAACGCATCTTTGACTGCACTTTGTTTGGTGGCCCAAATGCTGCAATAGACGTATCGAGTTACCTGTGATAATTCGGTAACAAAGGAGTATCGCAAGCGAGAACCTATGCGCTCAGACAGGCGCGCTTGAAATTAGAGAAAGCCATGGAAAACGAGCCGCCTGCTAATAAGGTGGCCGATTACAGGCTAAATTTGATCTTTGATGCGAATAATATCGATTTTATACCCTGTTGCTCGTTTCGTGCCGGTTTAGGGTTGGCTCGGCTTCACGAAAAGCTACTCGTGTTATTGCAGAACGAATCCGATAGTGGCCACGTATCATCAGTTTTGAATTACCAAACCTCTACCAGAAACAATCATCTATCTGTACGGGAAAAACGAACGGTAATGTTAATGGAATGATTTGCGGGGATGTCCAAGCGGCTTAGGGGCGCTCTTCCGCTGCGCCACAGTTGAATTTGCAGCACCACAGTGTTCGTACCTTTTTAATCGCATCACTAAGAAGCTTTGCAACACAAACATGCAAACAACGGAGCATACAGCCTTAGTACACATATTTTAGCTCTCATTTGAGGAGGGTGCGCTTCGTTAATCTGACAAACAACAATGGAGAAAGCGGATTTGTGGATATGATTGACACCGTTGGTGCACTGTGCTCCATTCACTATGGCCAATCTACACGTTATGGATCTAAAAATACAGCCAACTCCTGCAGTCCATTAAAACGGAGCACATGCGGTCCATCCTGGAAGCGCTGCCGATGCTGTCAAGCTTACTTGAAGATCAGACTACACTCTTCACATTTAGTAAGATTATTAAGGCCCAGTTGTACAATCACGAGTTAACCCAGAGTCAGCTGACTCTGGGTCAGTTGCTAAGGTGTAAGAGATTTGATTGGCTGTACCTTAGCAACTGACCCAGAGTCAGCTGACTCTGGGTTAACTCCTGATTGTACAACTGGCCGTAAGAGTCGCGGTTCAGTGTAGTAGACTTCCATGTCTTTGATTTCAGATGCTTTCAGATACTTTTTAACATTTTAGATATTTTCCAACGATATGGCGCCAGGCTCTTTTTTACTTTTTATTACAGCATCAGTATAGTACCTCAGAAAAAAGACTTAATCGACTTTTGTAAAAGCTTCAACTCTTGTATCAAAAACTAAGTAGAAAGAAATTTTACGAACGCAGCAGGACTGCAGTTCTGCTCTGTATGGGTGGCAGAACAGGTTGTGCACAACGCCCTGTCTCAACAATTTAGACGTAAACTCATCAGTCGATTGTGTTAACTTCTTCAATTCAAGTCAAGTTGTTATTGCTAAAACAATACCCATACGAAGTATAAATTCTTTGCTTTGGTGGCGATGAAGGATTTGCTGTCGCAATTAGACATTTAACTGCTGCAATGTCAAAGGTTGATACGCCGTCTCTTAAACATGTCACCAATAATGGGGTGACGCGAGGTCATCGTGGTATGAGAATCGATGATGGTCTTACCGCAAATGCTCGGTGTTAATTTCTTTGAAGCTCTGTGTCTGTGTGCTACGTATCTATCCCACGACATTTTATCATTATTTTTTAAATACTTTAAGACCCATCAAGCACCTATTTTACTGGTAAGGTGACAACCAGCTTATTGGAGAAAACTTTGAAAATGCTTTCCATACTTAATCTCAACAAATTAAAAGTTTTTATAGACGAAGCAAATGTTGTAAATAAATAATAAAATAAAAGATTGTAGTCTTTTAGGGAAGAGAAGATTTCTTTTACCAGGAGAAAATGTAAGATTTCAAAACTATATCTGCTAACTATTTCTTGGACTTTTTTTTATTAATTTTGGAGAGTTATAAGTCTAGCATTATTCTTCATTCTATAGATTTCTCTATATTTTGTGCGGTTCACTTAACTATTGAGTAGAAGTGATACAAAATTAGGTACAGACGGGCTCCAATTTCTTATTTCATATATGGGATTATTTTATGAAAATTTAGAAGCAAAGATCTCCAAAGGTTTTAGAGAGAGGCTGTTAAAAGAAATTCGGTCATTTCGGACACCCAAAAGTTTTTTCCGGTAAAAAGATTGTGTTGGTGGAAATTGGAAATTCTTCTAACTAGACCAGAGGTAAAAACTGCTGATAAAACATACTTAGACAAACATGAGAAAATAGATCCAAGAGTAGTCTTTCCATACCCTAAAAAAGTTGTTAAAACAAGAACAAAAAAATAATGCGTAAACGAGCCTATGTGTATAGAAACTTTTTATCTTAAAACCATACCCAGATTAACGCCCTTTAATATTGACATTTAATTATAAAACACTCTGTATACTATTCAAAACTATTGGTAAAAATAATGTTTATGGTAGCTTACTCTACATGATAGGGTAAGGTTGCTCAAGTCGTACCACGGCCATAGTCGTACCCCACCAATATCTCGTCTGATACCTTTGAATTGGGGTATCTAGTGTCGTTAACGTGAACTATTTAGTCGTGCTAGTAAACATAAACAAGTGGTTAGGCGGCCGGCTTCGTGAAGCAACAATAATTTTTTATACAATCGTATCGAAATAGTACCATTTCGAATGTCATTTTCATGTTGAAATGACGTGTTTTTTTCACTATACTGTCACTTTTTCGCACTAGATACAAAACGTAAAATTAACTGACAAACACCTCAATTATCAATGAAATGTTGATTCTGTTATGTCGCATTTCCTAGGAAACGAAAAATTGTGCAACTAGATTATGCAGTAAGTATGTGCAATTTTATTCTTTCTTTTTATATTTTTAACAATTCTGACGACGATTGTATAAAAAATCTTGTATGTAGTACGTTGCAAAATTTGTGTTTTTCGCACGCGACGTGTTACCAAACTCGCTTCGCTCGTTTGGTAATATTCACGTCTTGGTGCGAAAAACACTTTCATTTTGTAACTTACTACATAAATAGCTATTAAAATTAAGTTTTTTATCACTTTTCATGTAAAATGAATGACTCATTCGTAAGCTTTTTATGGCAGGAATGTGATCCTTACCTTTTTTCTTTGTTTGCATCGATTTATAATACTTATCTGTCAATCGTTTAGGCATACTCAAACAGTAGAACATTTTTAGGTTATGTCAGTAATTTTTTTTTTCCCAACTTGGAAGACCCTACTGCTTAAGTCATACCTGTTGAAAATAATATACCAAAACCTACACTGAGACGACATTTAAAAAATTTGAATACAAGAACAAAGTTTGGAAGACCTAACGATATGCCACCAGACATGGAAGACATACTGGCACAGCATTTGATGAATTTAGAGTCTTGTTTCTTCGGAATAACTACCACTGAATTTAGGAAGCTTGCATTCGAGCTCAACGATTTGTTACTGACCAAAATAATTACCAAAAAAAATTTTTTAAGTTAATCTCAAACTGAGTTGTTTGTAATTTTAACTTCGTTGAATTGATCTCTTGTTATTAAGCATTTTTCTATATAGTTTATTATATCTTTACTAAAGTATATTTTCTAAGTACGACTAAGGATATATGTGGTACGAATTAGGCAACTAGGCGCCTTAATCGTACCGAAGGTATGTTTTTGAAAAACGTTAAAATCCATATTTTAACAACAATATTTTAAGTTTCTGTAATTTTTGATTAATACTCAACTAAATAAAGATTCAGTAAATGTAGAATATTTTGTATTATTTCAATTGCCGTGAATATTATAGCATAATTTCCTTAGGGGGTACGGCTTGAGCAACCTTACCCTATAATAGATGTATTGTCGTAATTCTCTGTAGATCAATACAATATAATAGTAAGATGGTAAGTTGCATGGATGAAGAGAATACAAATATCCTCAAAAGAATCACATGCTTCATTCACGGTTATCTGCAATCTGGAGAACCCTTTATGTATCGATATTTTATTCTCTGCAGATGCGGCTGCCGAACAAAAACCAGATATGAATGCAAAGGCTTCAGAGGCTTCCAAACAGATTGGAATTGATAAGCTGAGGTGTCGTGTTGCAATGCGGTTTTGCGTTTTAACAAATACAATAAACTCAATCAGCAGTTGTCAATTTTTATTTTTCGAACAGAAACCCCCAAAAATGTAGATAATTGCCAGTAGCTGTTACTCGGTGACAAATGCCAAGGATAATGACTCCAACCAACGAAAGCGTCACGTTCCTTTGTAAAACTTTTGGTGGGCGAACAGATAAGATCTCCGTTATCAGCGCTTTGTCTTTGGCTTGAGATAATCAACGCCTGGTTGAGATAATGGGTTGGACCGTAACAATAAACACTTCCTTTTGGTGTGAAGAAGGAGCTTTCTAACGTCGAATCCCTCATTTAACACTGATGGTGGTCGAGATAGGGTGAATACACACGGCGGAGCCATTCATTCCGTACATCAATTAAAACACACTTCGTGCGACAATAGATGTCGAAATGACGCCTCGCAATAATAAAGACACTTAACAATCGTATCAACGATCTCTATGGTAGACGGCTCCGCTAATGTCATCTGCCGATGCGTTTTGTGTTACCGTTTCAGTTGCGATGATGGCCCCAATGCGGGACCAGATAACTCACGCCTAGAACTCCTAAACGAGGTGGTGATTCTGATTACATCTGCATGGAGTTAACCACGGTGTCGCTCTAAATTGCTACAAAATGCCCGCCACAGTTACGATCTAAAGCTCGTTATTGTTGGCCAGATGTTATCGGGAGCAATTTTCCCAAAACATTGTTTCTGTTTAGTCCAACAAGTAGAAATTAATTAAGAGACCATTATATGAAGAATTGAAAGGCTTTTCAGTTTTGCGGCATAGATAAAAAGGAGACTCTTTTTGGGACAATAACCCGAACCCCTTGATATACGAGAGGTTTTTCATCAAAAACTCTTCTTCACAAAGCTAATATCCCGCAAAGAGGAACAAACAGTACAATAAGTTATAAATGAAGCGTAGGAGGATAACAGTTTGGCCTGGGGCGATTATATCGACTGTCAAGTGTTGACAGTCGGAACACGGCGGGGGCTGAATTAGAACGGTCGTGAGGGCTCAAATTTCACGCTCGACCGTCCAGTATCAACACATTACACGATGTGCCCGTTCGGCCTTGCTTTTGGGAATTATTCACGTCCTGATTAACCCTGAAGGAGGTTGCGTTTACGTCATGAAGAATTATGGTAATTTTGGGGTTCCTGGATCGCCAACTTTCCTGTGCATTATTGACTAACGACTTAGTGGAGGTTGCGAGCGTTACCCCGGCATCCAACATGAATAACGCGGTGGCAGACCCGGCGGGACTGTGGGGATGGTCTAATTCACCACTGACGACCGCCACCATTAGAAGCATCAAGTATGCAAGCGAGGTAAGGCGGCTTACGAGCACCTGTGTGCAGGATTAGAACTAATAAAGCCTAATGACTAACTTCTACGTGCCAGGAGGCTGATCTCCAAGATCACTTTGGGGTCTTCCCGCTGCATTTACCATTTACTTACCTCGTAATGGGACTGGCTGTTGCAAAAACACTGGTGTTTCCTGTTTATCAGATACAAAGAACTTAATTTGTTCCACCATAAAATTTTCAGGTAATAATGTAGATAGGTAATCATTTTCAATTGATATATTAGAATAAGCACTATACACTTTACTATAACTAGCCATTCAATCTTAGAACTTTAATGCGCAACAGAAATTAAATGCAACCAATAAAACACGCTTTTAAAAAAAGCAAAACTCAATTAATTGAAATGTTGAATAAAAAAAATGTCTTAGTATGGAGACAAACACTGGACTCTTGACATAAAGGAGACAAATTTCTAAAACGGAAAAGTGGCAGAAGTACCTTGGTAGGTGGAAACTACATGTTATAGGGTTGCCACCTGTCCTTTTTTGAAAAGAACAATCCTTTTTTTAAATAAAATGTCCTTGCAACTTTTTCTACTTTAAAATGTCCTTTTTTCAAACGAAGCACTTACTTTTTCAAATTTGCAGCGGCACGGTAATTAGTACTTACGTTAGTACCTCACAACCTCTTTTAGCAAAAATTTACCAGAAAAATTAAATTCTTCAAATCCCAAGTCGAAATCAGCAGAACCACAAAGAGTAACGCGCAAAGAATAAACAAATCTTTTGTGCAATCATATAAAAAAATGTTTGTTTTTAGATTCTACATCATATCGTTAAGAAATATACACGGTGTTCTATTTTAAAGAATTGAGAAAATTAAATTCAAAGATTCGAGTTCTAAATTAAAAAAATTAAGTTTAGCCACCTTGTATAATTTTTTAAAAGTAAAAACAATTAAAAGATATTCCACAGATGTTTCCTAACTAGTACTTACCTAATTTTTTTTTAAACTCGTAATTGTGACTGTAGTGATTTTTTTAAGATGCCATTATTTGAACAAAAAAAAATTACTACATCCAAGTGGTTTAGAAATATGTAGTCAGTAATAATATTGGAGTAAAAAGAGTATAGAAAAAAACTCCAAAAATTCTATTTTACACACAGTATTTTATTAAAAAAAGGGTCACTTGCCACTATATAATTGTTTTGGCTCACTCTGTATGTTCAAAAATAATTTTCGGTTGTAGTTTTTCTTTCTAGTTTGTTTGTGTTTTTAAATCAAATTTCTAGCTATCATAGCACTCGAGCTATCGAAGTCGGACGCACTATAGCCCCACCCTGTATATTCGTTCTTACAGTGTACTGCACTGGCAATCCGCGCTAACTTGAAATATTATTTTATTACCTCTTCTTCACTAATAATGACATGGACCAGACTTCGAGATTTAACACATTCTAAAAATAAGAAATGGTTTTAAAAAATAAAAAGGTTACAAACATTTTATCGATTAGTCTGCTTCTTGTTTTTCACCCCATTAAACATGATGGGAGCTAGCATAATATACCTAATATAATATTTTAATAATATAATATTTTACGTTTTTGTTGGAGAGTTTTAATGGGTTTTTTTCCTTGTTGCAAAATGAATTGAGTGAGCTTCATTTTAAGCTTTTGACCCTCAAAAATTTAAAAAAATTGCTTGCGGCACATTTTTTCTTCAAGATATGTATTTACAAAAAGGTGGCAACGATATGTGGTATACCTAATCACCCATCAAGAAGATTTTTTGGGAAAAAAAACAAATGGTTTTCCTTTTTTTGAAACGACATCTCCAAGTATTACTCACTCAATAAATCTTGCTAGGCCAAAAAAATTAATTCAATTTATTGTTATTGATTATTTTACAAAAATGTAGGATTCTCCTGATGGTAAACTTGGCCTGAAATGTTCTCTTGAACGAGTTTATAACATAATGTTTGGCCATGACAAGCTTAACAGTGGATCGTCAATTGTCAATGATCAATTGAATCCAATATGATCAGTTCAAGTCTGTGTAACGGATCCAGTTCGAGTTAGGTCAGGTTTTCCATCTTTATCTATTTTTTAATCTTTTTCTCTCATCTTTATCTTTCTATCCCTTTCCTATATTTTCTTTTTCTTCAGCATATCAAGATCATATTTTACGAAAATTGATTTGGTTGACTAAGATCAAGATTCTGGATTGCCCTAACCTAATTCCAAATCTTAAAAATCTTATTTATTGTCCATTTGGTAAATAAAGCTCAATATAGCATACTTTTGCTAATTAGGTATGTGGTCTTGAATTTTCAGTCAAACTTTTGTTTTTGTTCTTGTCATTGAATCACTAAACATCATTGGTCAGAGTGTTTAATTATTGTACCATCTACGTTATCTATTCTAAATTTATTATTATGTATCCATTCTAATTTGTAATAAATTGAAATGAAAAGTTATGTCAACTGAGGGGCTTGTTAAACGTGAATAAATTTCACACCGTTTCAGTGACGCAGTAAGCCGTGCTGTATTGAAGAAGGATTACACGATTACATGCTGTTATCCAGTTCAAATACTATAGTGCATAGTTTATTTACATGTGTTAAAATTGTAATTGTAACAAAACAGCACACTGCGCAATCCTATTAGTAAAAACTAGGCCTGTAAAAAACGTAGGGGCGGTTTTTGTTTAGTTACATACGGTATTACGAGAGCTTAAACTGATGTGTTAAATGCAAGGGGCGAGCTTTAAAAAGCATTTAATCTACGCTAGACCACTACGGCTCGATCCTGAAAGCTCATATAGATTTAAATTGAATCAATTCTGAGGCCCGAAACTATTCTATGTCTCTATAAGAGTTCTTGTGTTGCGAGTAATTTTGGGTTAATTGATTGAAAATTTAGCAGAACGTGAAACTGATGCAAATGAATCGATATGAAATAGTTATCAATTATTTTTCGCTCTGTTAGATTTTGTGTGCATAGACAGAAGTTGGTGATGCAGAAAAACACAATAGGGAAGGGTGGTTGGCAATCGCTATTGTCCCCCATTTACATTCAAAACGATTGACCCGGACTCGTGATACACTCGCCCGGAATTACATATTAGCGAGTCGAACTTTACTTATTTACTGCAGTCAATAAACTTGAAACTTTCTTAAATATCCAACATTATAATAAATCGCCGATTTCAGTCTCCTTCAACTCGAGTCGGGTTGTACGGCGATTGGGGTCCAACTCCTCTCGATCTACTGCCATACCAACTTGGGGCATAAAAAATCAAATATCCGATTAAGGCCGCTAAGATGATGATCAACAACAATAATATTGGCAACAAAATTCTGTGGGCTCGTTTTCCGTACTTTTCGGGGTAACAGTTTGGCACGTCGTCTTCAACAACTTCAATGACCAATTTATGCTTCAAATTTCGCGGCATGGAACATCTGAAACAAAAGTTTTCGACTTTGTTTTTGTCTTTTGCACCAGCAACTAAAACACTCACCTGGTTGATTCAATGTTGTGGAAGAAGCTTTTAAACTGTTGAAACCATAACAAGTTACAGTCACATTCCCAGGGATTATTGCTCAAATCGACAAAATCCATTCTGTCGAATAAATACTGGTAGGTTTTGTTCAAGTTGGTTAAGCTGTTTCTAGCCAATGATAATTTTTTGAGGGGCAGCAGTTCCGCTGTGTCTTTTGAGATCAGTCCAAAGATTTCTTCGTTAAACTCCTTCAAGTTGTAACAATTTGTTATGGATAAATCCTCCAATGACTGGAGATTATAGAACGCATATCTGTGGATGGATTCCAGTTTTTTCAGCCGATTCAGTTTCAATACTTTCAGGGAATGATAACTCAAGTGCTTTGCTTGAAGCAGGGCTATATCTGATCCGGATACATCCAAATATTCAACACTGTAGGGCACATTAGGAACGTTTTTCAATTTATTGTCAGCCACAGATAAGTGCTTCAAACTATTGTAACTGTCAAAATAACTATGTCCAAGTTCCATAATTCCGAGGTTATTTAAAATAAGGTGAGTAATGTTTCTACTTATTCCTAAACTAGAGTCTAAAGCGTCTGACGATTGCGACAACCATTTCCCGAGTTCTTCATTATTATAACTCAAATCCAAAAATTTCAAATTAACTTGGGGCACCAAAATATTTTCGGGCAACTTCTTCAGCCTATTAAAGCTTAGGTCCAGATGAGACAGCTTTTTTAAATTCCCAAAAATGCTTGGATCGACTAAATCACCAATAACGTTGTGGCTCAAATCTAATCTCCGAAGATTTGGGACATTTTGGAAGAATCTTACACTGATAACTCCGATATGATTATAGGATAATTGTATCGTCAGCAGGGTGGAGCTGTTGATATTGCTGTCCAGTTTTTGGATTTGGTTGTGAGAAAGGTCCAGGTGATTCAAATCGTTTCGCAATTGCAACTGGTCAGGAAAGGCCTCTAGACCGGTTCTCGCACAATTCGCCAAAGTTATTGGTAGATTTCCATCGATATCCGTTATACGTTTACAGACACAATTGTTTTCAGATTTCACATTCGAACACAAATCTGCTTCACTATCAACACATAACACTAATAATATTGCGAAAATCTTTTTAAGCATGATGGCCAGCTATTTTGCTCTAAAAGTATGAGAAAACTTATGCGGTTACAGGTAGTTTCTAGTATTCACTTCATTTCGGTACCTACTGATTATTTGCTCAGCACTTTATCTAGCTTTTATCTTCAATTGAATCATTTTTTACTTATTAGTATATCTATCTAAGAGTAAATAAAAGGCAGAATAATTATTTATCTATATAGGTGGCATTTAATCAAATAACTACAAGCGGTCCTTTAATCTCTAAATATATGATTTTGATAGACATTGGTAAATTAATAAAGATACAAAAATAACTTGGCCTCGAGACAGGATCTGCAGGCTTCAGTTTTGTTGATTTTTTTGGCATCATTAACACCTAATGCAATCATTATTATTACGTTATACACTTATACAGGGTGGGGTAATGAGTCTGACTTTGATAGCTCGAGTTCTATGATAGCTAAAAATTTTATTTAAAAACACCAACAAACTAGAGAAAAAAGTCTATAACTGGAAATTATTTTTGAACATACAGGGTGAGCCAAGACAATTATACAGGACCAAGTGACATTTTTTTAAATGGAATGTGGTCTGTAAAAGTAGATTTTTCGGAGTCTTTTCCTAGACTCTTTTCAATCCAATATTATTGCTGATTATTTCCAAACCACTTGGATGTAGCGATTTCTTTTGTTCAAATAATGGGATCTGCAAATGCATGTTAAAAAAAAATCACTACTGTCACAATTATGAGTTCTAAGAAAAAATTATGTAAAGACTAGTTAGGAAACATCTGTGGAATGTCTTTGAATCATTTTAGCTTTTGAAAAATTATACAGGGTGGCTAGATTTAATTTTTCAATTTAGAACTTTTTGAATTTAATTTTCTCAATTTTTTTAAATGGAACAGCCTGTATATTTTTTAACGATCTGATGTAAAAACCAAAAACAAACATTTTTTGTATGTACATCCCTATGGCTATTTGTAACCATTTTCGATTTATCGCCCAATAATTACAAAATTCAAAAATAATCCTAAAAAAATACATTGTTTTTCAAATTACTCGACAGATAAAATTGTAATAAGTGCTCCAGATTTTTTGTTTATAAAAACAGCATAATTTTTTTTTAGTAAGTTCACTTTATGTTTGTATCTTGATCATTTTTTGCATTTTATATTATCCAACAAGAAATACACATTTATAGCAGTTACCTGTCGTTAGTTGTCATTTTTGTGTCAATTTTAAAACATTTGAAGTTTTTTGTCGAGTTATTTGGAAAACACTCTAATTTTTTAGGATTATTCTTGAATTTTGTAATTATTTGGCGATATTTCAAAATTGGTTACAAGTAGCCATAGAGGTGTGCATAGAAAAAATGTTCGTTTTTAGTTTGTACATCATAGCGTTAAAAAATATACAGGGTGTTCCATTTGAAAAAATGGAGAAAATTTAATTCAAAAAGTTCTAAATTGAAAAATTAAATTTAGCCATCCTGTATAATTTTTCAAAAATTAAAGCGGATCAAAGACATTCCACAGATGTTTCCCAACTAGTCTTTACATAATTTTTTCTTAGAACTCATAATTGTGACAGTAGTGATTTTTTTAAGATGCATCTGCAGATGCCATTATTTGAACAAACAAAAAAAAATCGCTACATCCAAGTGGTTTGGAAATAGTTAGCAATAATATTGGATTGAAAAGAGTCTAGGAAAAGGCTCTGAAAAATCTTCCTTTACACACCACATTCCATTTAAAAAAATATTACTTGCCCCTGTATAATTGTCTTGGCTCACCCTGTATGTTCAAAAATAATTTCCGGTTATAGACTTCTTTCTCTAGTTTATCTGTGTTTTTAAATCAACTTTCTACTTATCATAGAACTCGAGCTATCGAAGTTGGACGCACTATTCCCCACCCTGTATACTCAATTGTAGAGTTCTTTTGAGATTCTTGCTCAGTTGGTAGTGTACTTAGTTTTGTAACATTGTCTTCAAGAAAAGCTTTAATAGGGAGCAATGGTTAAAAATAAATAAATATCGAATTAATCTAATAATCTACAGTAAGTTTCTAGATTACCATAAGTAGAAACTTCACCAAAAAATATGTAAGTAGTTACATACCATCTTACTCTTAAAATATTGAAAGTTGTAAATTCTTAGGAGTATAAAAACTGTTTAGTAGTACTCGAATTTTATTATAGAACAAATACAACGCAACTTTTAAGTTGTGGTTTTTGTAAATTCTTAATAGATGATGATCGCTAACTGGATATTGGAGAAGTTGGCAAAGATATTCTAATATTCACAATTTAATGTTTATTATTATTAGGCAGCTGAATGACACCATTTTGAAAACAAGAAAGTGAAATTGTAGCCACAGAGCTTATTAACATACATATCAAAACGTAGTTTAGCAAAATATAATTTAAAGTTATGGAGACTTATTATTGCTTCTAAAACATGTTGGGATCTGCATAGTTTCCCAGTTTAATACAGAGCTAATTGAACGCCAAGAATGAAGAAATACAATATAAAAGCAAATTTATTGAAATGAATTTGAATAACAAATTATCAAGTTAGTAGCTCATTAACGTTAAAATGTGTAAATAAATAATTATAAAAAAAGAAACTCTAAATTAAATCGCCCGCAAAAGCAGTTAAGACACCAAAACGTTGCCCCTACTTTCAGATCTAGACACGTCCTCTTCCTGCTTAGGATTGTCTAAACCGCGGAAACTAATATTGTATTTTTCCCTATATTCGTTGATTTCTACTCCTTTCTTCTGAATTTGTTCCCTGAGCTTTTCAGTCAACTCCTTCAATTTTTCCAAGTTTCCTACTAAAGTTGGCAGCACGTCTTTGACTTTTCTTTCAGTGAGAACGCCCCCAACCAACCGGAAACATCGTCTGTCTTCGTTAACGTTCTTCAGAGTTGCGATCACCATTCTGCAAAAGTGAGGTTATGTCACTATTTGAAAATCTAACAATTAAAAACATCAAAATAACGAAATTTGCCAAGCGTTAAAGCGGCACAAGTAAAAGAATTGGAAAACTTTGCGTAAATAGGCGGAATTTCCGCAGGAAAAGTCACCTGTGTTCATTTGAATCCGCTTCAAACTCCGTCAATTTCCCCGACAAGTTCCGCTGTTCCGTCCTGAGCGTCTGGAAGCCGTTGAGAATTTCTTCGGGCGAAAGGCCTTTGGACGATTTCCGCTCTGGTTTTTTCGACTCACTTGCCATTTTTGGTAATCAAAACTCGAAATGCACGCACGAATCACGAAAACAAAGTGACAGACCAAAATGTCAAAATCACGTGATGCAATTGCTGCCAACAAAACTGGGGTAGAAATTAAATCCCGGCTCTTTGTCGAAGATAATTTTTAAAGGGTTCCGCGGTTTGCGGTGGTTCCGTTTTCAGCGAAAACGTCTTCGATGGCGATGGGGGCCAAAATGCATTTAAAAAGTGACGACGTCCAATTAAGGGACTCGGGACTTAAGTATGAGTGATTGTCTCGGCCTGTGAGAACTTTTTAAGGTTAGTTTCATACACGGTAGCCATGTTTGATGTCATATTTAGGGGCAATTAAATTGCTTCGGCGGCACAGGCGTTCTCTCCAAAATCTTTAAAATTTCCAGTAAATCTCTATAAAATGGTGGGTGTAAAGTGGTGAAGTGGAGGAAGCCGATACTCGTCGAGGAAACTGCCGGTTCGAAACGCTCCCCTTCATTGAATCATTCAGAAAAACCGAAATCATTGATGTCGCCGCCAAGAATTAATTTTAAAGTAATTCGGCGTTGAAAGAAACCCCGCTGCTGGTAAATAATCGCCGACGTAAGGTGTTCAGAATAGTTTGGTAGATTCCAAGGCCAAGAGGACGTCCTGAAGAATTTCATGTTTACAAGTTGTCATCAACACTGCTGAAAAGTCATTGAACTTTAATAGTGCAATATAAATTTAGTGCAAATTACTGCGGAAGGTGCACGGCAAGGAGTCCCCATGACAATTTCTTATGTAAATTGCCTCGCTGCTATTGAGTGTGCATGGGTAATGAAACTGGCCCTGACATGGAGACTGATTCCATAAAGTCCGAGAACAGCTCGCGATCCAGACGGTCCAGGGGCCACAGGGACAGAAACAACTACAGGCAACACTCGCACAGAAGCACCAGGTAACGCGCTTGTTTCTTTCTGGCTACCTCCAGTGCCATTCTACCTCATTATTTTGCTTGCCTGCATTTGAGCAACTGTACAAATCAGCATCAATTGAACCGGCACTGAGTAGCAGCTATTCAAGAGTTTTGAGTTAATTAATAGTGTAAGTTTTCAGTATTCAATATTAAGATACACTACAGCGAGAAATAAGCTGTTTTATGCTGTACAGCAGGGGTGGCCAACCCGCGGCACGCGTGCCACATTGTGGCACGCCAAGGTACTAAGAGTGGCACTCGGACTGTCGCAAAAAATTAATTATTCCGATGCAAAAAATCCATGGAACATAAACACCCGGGTACCTTTTCATCTGTCAACTGACCGGTTTCAAATTTAAACCTTTTTAGTGGATGCGGGTGGAATAGTCTAAGGAGGAAAATATCTTTTCAATTTTTGATGAAGATATTACCCACTTCTCTCCTGAAACTCAAATCGAAATTATCGACCTACAACACCATACTGCGCTTAAAATTAAATATAAAGAGTTAATATCATCCGCAACAACAAAGATTATATTGAATTTTAGAAATTTGTGCCAATAAGTGACTTTCCAAATTTACACGACTTGGCACTTAGATATTGTTGCAGGTTTGGTTCAACTTACGTTTGTGAACAGATATTTTCGGTTATAAATATAATAAAAACAAAGTATCATTCAAAACTAACTAACATTAATCTGAAGAATTTAATTTTACTATCTTCTTCCAAATTTAAACCAAACATAGATGAACTATTTAAAAACATACAAATTCAAAAACCACATTAATTTTAGTTATTAATTATACTTCCCCAAAAAATTACCTACATATTTTTAATATTTATATTAATTTACTGTAGGTAATTAGTTGACTGTAAAACAGTAATAAAATAATGTATCCACATTTCTTTTTTTATTTAAACCCTTTATGATAATTAAAGAGAGAAAGAGTGGCACGCATAAAATTTGTAGTCTTGATATTGGCACGGGTTAGAAAAACGTTGGCCACCCCTGCTGTACAGGATGTTCCATAATTAAACCGACCAACTTGTGGGCTGCGGCTGTTATAAAAGAACCAAAGCAAGCAACTTTACTTAATAAACTTGTGTCTGCAACTGAATCGTATTGACTATACAGATTGCTCCTCTGCTAAATTTTTGAGATAAATTTCTCACATCTTGTACACCAAATGTCAAACGTCACTTTTTGGTATACAGGATGTCCCGAAAAAGTTTTCACATTTTGTACATCAAATGCCAAACGTCACTTTTTGGTTTACAGGGTGTCCCGAAAATACTTAGCTGGCGGCTTCTACAATTAAAAACATGAAGAAACTTGTCTATAAACATAAACAAAAAATTCTTCCTAAGGAAACTAGAGCTTTCCAAAGGTAAATCTCTGTGAGTGGTTTGCAGTGAATATCTTCAAAACCAGTCAAGTTAAAATAATAAAATTTTGCATAACCATTATAATTTTTGTATACAGGGTGGGGCAATAGTGCGTCCGACTTCGATACCTCGAGTTGTATGATGGGTAGAAATTTGATTTAAAAACACAAATAAACTAGAGAAAGAAGTCTATAACAGGAAATTATTTTTGAACATACAAGGTAAGCCAAGACAAATATACAGGGGCAAGTGACATTTTTTTAAATGAAATGTGGTGTGTAAAAGAAAATTTTTCGGAACCTTTTCCTAGACTCTTTTCAATCCAATATTATTGCTGACTATTTCCAAACCACTTGGATGTAGCGATTTTTTTGTTCAAATAATGGCATCTGCAGATGCATGTTAAAAAAATTATTACAGTCACAATTATGAGTTCTAAGAAAAAGTTATGTAAAGACTAGTTAGGAAACATCTGTAGAAAGTCTTCGAATTATTTTAACTTTTGAAAAATTTTACAGGGTGGCTAGATTTAATTTTTCAATTTAGAACTGTTTGAATTTAATTTTCTCAATTTTTTCAGATGGAACAGCCTGTATATTTTTTAACGATATGATGTAAAAACTAAAAACGAACATTTTTTGTATGGACACCCTATGGCTATTTGTAACCATTTTCGATTTATAGCGCAATAATTACAAAATTCAAGAATAATCCTAAAAAATTAGATTGTTTTTTAAATTACTCGACAGATAAAATTGTAATAAATGCTCCAGATTTTTTGTTTATAAAAACAGCATAAGTTTTTTTAGTAAATTTACTTTATGTTTGTATCTTGATCATTTTTTGCATTTTATATTATCGGACAAGAAATACACATTTATCGCAGTTACCTGTCGTCAGTTGTCATTTTTGCGTCAATTTTGAAACATTTGAAGTTTTTTTTCGAGTTACTTGGAAAACGATTTAATTTTTTAGGATTATTCTTGAATTTTGTAATTATTTGGCGATATTTCGAAAATGGTTACAAATAGCCATAGGGGTGTGCTACACTATGGGGTGTGCATACAAAAAATGTTCGTTTTTAGTTTCTACATCATATCGTTAAAAAATATACAGGGCGTTTTATTTAAAAAAATGGAGAAAATTATATTCAAAAAGTTTTAAATTGAAGAAATAAATTTAGCCACCCTGTATAATTTTTCAAAAATTAAAATGGATCAAAGACATTCCACAGATGTTTCCTAACTAGTCTTTACATAATTTTTTCTTAGAACTCATAATTGTGACTGTAGTGATTTTTTTAACATGCATCTGCAGATGCCATTATTTGAACAAAAAAAATTGCTACTTTCAAGTGGTTTGGAAATAGTCAGCAATAATATTGAATTGAAAAGAGTCTAGAAAAAGGCTCTGAAAAATCTTCTTTTACACACCACATTCCATTTAAAAAAATGTCACTTGCTCCTGTATTATTGTCTTGGCTCACCCTGTATGTTTAAAAATAATTTCCGGTCATAGACTTCTTTCTCTAGTTTATCTGTGTTTTTAAATCAAATTTCTACCTATCATAGAACTCGAGCTATCGAAAGCGGACGCACTATTGCCCCACCCTGTATAACCAGTAGAAATAAAAATAATTCAAAAAATCTATACAGGGATGTCTCAAGCCCAGAGCCTGCTAAGTGAACATAGCCCTAACTTTTTCGTACTTATGTACCATCATTTTCAATTTATAACCCTGAGATTTTAAATATCTAGAGTTTTCTACATAAGAAAGGTACTCTTGTTGAATACCGATAGGATACACCGTTTCTTAGGCAAATCGATTTAAAGATTTTGCTACACGGCAGGTATTGCGAATGAAATGACATTTATTATTGTTACATACAAAAATAGTAATGGTTGGGCAAAATTTCATTATTCATCATTATATTACCTATCATCATTATTTTACCTTGATTGGCTTTAAAAATATTCACTGCAAACCACTAACAGAGGTTTACCTTTAAAGGGCTCTAGTTCCCTTAGGAAGAATTTTTAGTCTTATGTTTATAGACAACTTTCTTTATGCTTTTTATTGTAGAGGTCGTCGGTAGAATATTACATACTTTTTTGAATGTGCCAAATTTGAATAATTTTTCTTATAAGATTAATGCCCAGTTGCTCGAACGATCATTAAACTTAATTCATTGTCAGCGGCGCGTCGAGATTTGACGTAGAACCCTTATCAACAAAATTGTCATTGATATTTTGGCTAGTTCGACGAACATAAATAAGTCATTAATAATTTTTTATCAACGCCTTATCGTCTTAATTGAGTAGCCATTGATCAATGATTAATGTTTAAATTACGTTCGTGCAAGCTAAAATATCGATATTAACTTCGTTGATCCGTTGCTAAGGATTCTACGTCAAATTTTGACGCGCCACTGACAATGACTTAACTTCAATCATCGTCCGAGACACCGGGCATTAAAGTACTATATTCTGTATAGCCACAATAGCTCTTACAGAATGGAATTTCAGTTTTTCAAAATATTTTTTCCAAAAAATATATCATAATTATATTTTCTTGCATTTTAGGAGCAACAAGTCTCGCAGAAACGACGACATGGCCCCGTTCCAGACCGCCGTAACCCTGACCCCCGACAACCGCGATGGTCAGGAAGTCATCGAAGTACAGATCCTCCCCCAAGACGACAATTGGGGGGAGAACACCACTGCCATCACCGGTAACACTTCAGAACAGTCCCAGTCGACAGAAGACGTCAGCAACTGGCCTGGAGAGCCGGATACCGGTTTAAGTTTTGTGTGTCAGCGTTACATGGGAACAGTCCTGACTTACGTGTTGTCGATAGTGGCCTTCTTAAGTCCTTTGGCTATGGTGGTACTACCAAAATTAGGCTTCTTTCCCGCGTTATCATCGCGATTAGGTCTGGCCGATGCGGCCAAACTGCTGGCATGCGGGGCGGAATGCAAAGGGCAACTGGTCTCGTTGGCTTTCAAAATGGCGATTTTAGCGGTGGGAGCGTGGGCAGTATTTTTAAGGAAACCCCACGCGACTCTGCCGAGGTTCTTTCTGTTCCGTGCGGCAGTTCTCGCGTTTGTGTTAGTGTGTAGTTTCGCCTATTGGTTGTTTTATATTGTACAGGTTACGGAAACCGCTAGGGCTGCCACCACTCCCGAAGAAACCGTTGATTATAAAGCCTTAGTCGCTTACGCGTCCAGTTTGACTGATACGTTGTTATTTATACACTATCTAGCCGTAGTTTTAGTTGAAATTCGCCACCTGCAACCGGTCTACTACATAAAAATCGTCCGAAGTCCAGATGGCGCCAGTAAAGCCTACGGCATTGGACAGTTGAGCATCCAAAGAGCTGCAGTTTGGGTTTTGGAGAAATACTACACCGAATTCCCGATCTACAATCCGTATTTAGAACGCATTCCAGTTTCCAAGTCGCGCAAAAACTCGTCCAGTTTTAAGTTTTACGAAGTCGATGGCGTTAACAATTCGGCCCTTCAGCAGTCCCAATCGCGGGCAATGCTAGCGGCCCACGCCCGACGACGCGACTCTAGTCACAACGAACGTTTCTACGAAGAACACGAGTACGAACGGAGAGTAAAAAAGCGTCGTGCTAGACTTATAACGGCGGCAGAAGAGGCCTTCACGCACATAAAACGTTTACACAACGACCAAGTGCCTGCCATTCCCATGGATCCTCACGAAGCGGCTCAGGCGATATTCCCGTCGATGGCCAGAGCTCTGCAAAAATATTTGCGGGTAACTCGTCAACAACCGCGACATTCGGTCGAATCGATCCTAGTGCATTTAGCTAATTGTTTAAGTAACGATTTGACGCCAAAAGCTTTTTTGGAACAGTATTTGGTTAGCGAGCCGGTGATGCAGAACGAGAAAGAACTCAAAGATGTGCAGACTTGGGCTTTGATTTGTGAAGAATTACTGACGAGACCGATAGGGGATAACGTTTGCTTCCAGTTAAGACAGAACGATGTTTCGTTGCTTTGCACTGTTAAAAAGTTACCTCACTTCAACATTACGGAGGAGGTGATGGATCCAAAAAGTAATAAGTTTGTTTTAAGGCTCAACTCAGAAACTTCTGTATGACCAATAATTTACGATCGACTGATCTAATTTCTACATATCCTAAGATAAAAGTAAGCGTAATTGTACCAATATTACTTAGTATTATAGGCCTTACAACTTAAATTGTTGTAAGACGGCAGTTTAGCTGTAATCAATTTGACAATATTGTATTTCATCACGCTGCTTAATTTTTTTATACTTTACACTACCGTCTTTCTTGCGAACGTTGCAATTTTCTGTACTTATTATTTTTAAGGACACAAAGATCTATTTATTGTAATATTGTGATATATACCTATTTTTATTTATCTGTCGAACTAGTACAACAAGTTTTTTATGGCTCAATTTGTATTTATATGTATTACTTCAGCTTTGTGAAAATTTAAGCACAAAACATGTAAAATGAAGCACAAGCTGCGTAAATCTTGAATGTTTGTAAAATACTCATTAGTGCAATTGCTATAAGGGATTATTGATAGCTTCGTATCAAAGAATCAGTATTCTAAAAAATTTACATGTAGCTTTTATAATTATTGTATGTGAAACTTTTGTGTGAAAGTTTGGTGATTAAACGTACTAATTTGTAACTTGGTTTTTTGGCCCAAACCTTTCATCTGCCATATTTTAAAAAAGTATTTGGGCGTAACTGTTCTATTTTAATGTGCATGTGGAGCAATCATCGATGAAGCCACAGATGACTGATGAAGCGTTAAAATGCATTCATTAATCTGTTTAAATTTAAGCGCCAAAACCTTTTATTCGGGTCGGGTATCTTCGGTTCGGTCGCTCTATAATTTCTTGGATTTTCCACGCACCGTCAGCTCTTGCAAAAAAACGTGAATAATTACCAAAATTTCTGTTATATTTAATTGCGAGATGGTAATCTTTCTTTAATGCTGTATAACTCTATATTAAACAGCTTCAGGATAAGCTGCGGTGTCCGAGTGGTTAAGGAGATGGACTTGAAATCCATTGGGTTCTACCCGCACAGGTTCGAATCCTGTCCGCAGCGTAACTTTTTTTTCAAACCGCTTATGAAATCTAAGAATTTCGACACTTATTTAACCTACAGTATTCTATTGTCGGTTTTACAATAATTTAATAAACTATTTGTAGACTGAAAAGTTGAATTAATACAATTTTCAATTTTGATCCTGGTTTCACACAAACCAATTCATTGTTTGACCTATTTTTGTCTCTAGTTCTTCTCCATGCCAGTAAAAGCCGTCCTATTCCTCCTATCATCTCATGACAGATTACAGAGGGGTCGTTTGGCTTTCTAGTCTTTCCGAACTACGACCAATAAGATCTTTGGTTTAAACCCTGCCTGTCTCAAAGGCAAAAACTTTTTGCAAAGTTTGCAATGATCTTGGGAGACTTTTCCTTTACTTCGTCAGGCGATAGACTCACACTGCCAAAGTGAGTTAGTCTACAGCTTGCTAAGGCGTGACAATGACATAGTATGTGTTTCTTCTGATTCACATAATCTATATATATCTCACTGTCCGTCTTTCCCATTTTCTTGAGGTGGTACCTCAGTGGGCAGTGTCCAGTGAGGAGACCGGTAACGAGTCTCATTTCGTTCCTTGTTAGATCGAGAAGCTTTGTGGCATTCTTTGGCGAATAGTCTAGGAACTTTTTCGCCTGTCTTTGTTCTGGAACTTGTTTCCAGTATGTTAGTTTAGCATTTCTTTCACACCCATGGACTTCAGCCTTCCTGTGGCTTTTGCTCGGCTCCGGTCCTGTAGGTGGGGCCTCCGTGCCTCGTTTGGCTAACTCGTCGGCTATTTTGTTTCCTTTAATTTCCCGAATCCCTGGCACCTACATGAGGGTGAGTTTGTTGCCTCTTGCCAGTTGCTTCAGGAATTGTTAGCATTCCCAGGCAGTTTTAGACTCAAAGCTGTAGACTTTTAGAGCTTTAATTGCTGCCTGGCTATCTGTTAGAATATAGATTTTCGCTCCTTTGCCGGCACTCTCTTGCGCAGGAATCTATGGCAAGCATCTCAGCTTGCATAACTGTAGGGACACTGCCTAGATACACCTAATGTTAACCAGAAGCTAAAAACCTAGTAGTTAAGACGCCGGGGCTCAAAGGACTGAAGGGGGCGTAATCATAACGAATATAGGGATTTTCAAATTTTATATATAGGCGATAAAGAAGACTTGCAGACTGATCAATGCAGACAGTGGAGTTTAGTACTGGAGCATACGGATGTAGCACTCGTGCTGGACCTTTACTGTAATTAGGTAATGCGAATAAAACTGGCATAGTATTAAATCGTTTCGTTTTCGATTATTTACTTAAATGTATGGAGACCACGTTTAAGAATGAATCGACAAGGTCCAGCTGAAAGGGATGGTCGGGAGTAAGTTAGGACCAGTTAGCCAACTGATGGAACTAAATCAAACGGATATTGGAGCCACATTATATCAACATAAGAATATGCGGGCTACTGCGCTTTAGTTATTCATATATCGATATAAAAATACAACTTATATTTTATTGGGTAAAAATAAGAAATCTAACAAATAATATACATATTTGTATAAACCGAAATAATAATAAGGCTCTATGTATCCCTAGTGTTACTTATATCATTGTTATGTAAACTAACACCTACAGCGTCAGCCGACGTCAATACATATTTCAAAATGTAGTGGTTGTATTCACATCTGTAATCAAAGCAATGATAAAAATGGTATTAAAATAAATCATAATTTTTACCATACATTTTTGAAATTTGGTTATACTTTCTAACCAAATTGGTTTCCATTGCTAGCAGCGCCGGCATATTTTTATTGGAACTAATTTTAGGTCCATGAATTGTCATTAACAGTTGGGCCCAAGTTATATAATACTCCAAATGTCTCGAATTATCGAAAGCAGTCGAAATACTAACCAGGATCCTCTGGATGTAGTTGTCGTCCAATCTAGATATGACCAACTCCACTAAAACATCCCGTTATGTAATATGATCAAAAACAAAGTACTTCTAATTAAAAATTACCGTCCTTCAGTGGAATACTTTCTATAACTTGTTCGATTAGACTCTGTTCATTTAGTTTCATCGCCATAAGTATAGCTAAAAAATACTTGTTAAATATCAAATTGTAAGTATGTGTCTAGACTTACCGTTCAAGTAATCTTCTTCTTTTATCGCTTGTTTTACTGCATCTGGTGTCTCACCGATCTGCAAGTCCCAAGGATCGAAAACTAGACCTGAACAGAGGGAATAAACTAACAACCCTTCAGTAGTTGCGGCCACCCACTGTTGACCAGTAGGGGAAAATTGTAGTGAAAATACTCGCACCTAAAAAAATTTTTTCCAATGATTGTACAATAAAAACTTTTGTTAAATTACCTCAGGTTTAAACACTCGACTGGCCATGTCACCTTTCCTAACACCCGGTAATCTAATAGTTACTTTACCCCCTTCTCTTTCTTCTCGTTCTTCAACTAAAGCTACGTTACCAAATTCGGTCAATTTTCGTCGATTGATAAAATCCTACAAAATACAAGCGTGAAAACGGAATTTTAGTTGTGTAAGAAATTTAATTACGTCAACTGCATCCAAGGATCTATTTTGGGTAATTTCAAATTTTTTAATAATCAGACCCTCTGCTACGTTATAGATGCAAACATTTTTTGATTGACCACCCGCCAATATACACTCGCCATCTGCTGAGTAACACAAACTTGTAAATGCTCTAAAAATTGATTATTTAAAATGACGAAACAATACGATAATTCAACTTTACTTAGCCTCAAGAGACTTCTTAGCTGTTATCAAGTCCGCATCGGACCTGCCACTCCCCAAATCATTCTTTCCCTCAATGCTGCTGAGTTGATTAGCAGTTTTAACATTAAAAATCAAAATTTGACCGCTTAATGTTGCTACCGCCACTTCCTGTCCGTTAGGCTTAAAAGTGACGCAAAGTCCATCAGAACCCAGTTGGATAGTTTCATGGGCAGAACCTTTCTCAATGGCGTCCCAGATACGCAGCGTTTTGTCCCACGACGCCGAAGCTAAAGTCGTGCTCACCGAACTTGGATTAAATGCCAGACTCGCCTAGATTTAACATTAGTAGGCAGAGTTCTGTGGAAATCGATTTACTTACCACCGGGGCTTCGTGTCCGCTTAAAATTTCTAATAACCGACCGGTTTTTACCGACCACAGAAATATTTCGAAAACGTCTTGACCACCGGCCGCTACAAATTCTCCACTGCTGTCTACTGACACACAAGCAAATTGGACCAATTTGGGAGAAGTAAATGTTCTGAAATTCCGATACCTGCAAGTAATTGAAAATTATCGCACCAAGAAGTCGTAAATCCATAACTATTAATCCCGCGAATTATTCTTATTAAATAAAAAAAAATCTCCAAGATTTCTAGGCACCCTTAAATGACTCTTAATTCAGATTCTAATTTGGTTGCTGGTTAAGATAAGGAAAATTTAAATACCATCTATGCGTTCAATTGAGGAAGGTCGCCATATGACGACTAAAATGTCAAGCATGCAAAAGCCTACTAACTAAAAAGAGAATGTTGAATCAAAATTTAAAAAATGGTTATTTAGAAGTAAAGGAAACCAGACAGAGCCTCTGCCAGAGTCCATTAAGTTTCTTTTGCAACTTAGGCCAGTGAATAGAAACATGATAACTAAAAAATTTTACATTAATTCTAACATTTTTTAAACTTTGTCGTGTAATGTGTAACGAATCGAAACGGAACTATAAAATTTTGCAACTCGATTAACGGTCGGAATCATTGTGAAAATTGTAAAAATTTAAATTAAGCGTCATCCGCGACGAGAAAAAATGTAACATCGTTGCAAACTCGATAGAGTTTTCATTACAATATTCAAAATGCACAGCGAAATTTGCAGGAACTTATGAATTAGGCATAATAATTAATTATCATTAATAACATTTTTTCGTCTAATTTTCCAGCAAAAATATTAACATGCTTGCAAAACTACAATCAACTTGCTAAAAACGCCTTACAAGACTCTGTAAATTTACAACTCTATTCGGTAACGGCATGGTCCATTTTTTATAATTTACAACAAAATCAATATAGTTATTTACGTAAAAACGATTCGAAAAAAACGTAACTTGTGTAGATGTCAATTGAAAATGACTGCATTCGTAAATGTTTATTAATGATAATTAATTATTATGCCTAATTCATAAGTTCCTGCAAATTTCGCTGTGCATTTTAAATATTGTAATGAAAACTCTATCGAGTTTGCAACAATGTTATATTTTTTCTCGTCGAGATATCGCTTAATTTAAATTTTTCCGATTCTCACAATGATGCCGACCGTTAATCGAATTGCAAAATTTTATAGTTCCGTTTCGATTCGTTACACATTACACGGCAAAGTTTAAAAAATGTAAGAATTAATGTTAATTTTTTTTACCTACTCACTGGCCTAACTAGCTGAGTTAACAGAAGGTGTTTAAATTTGATACAAGTATTTTAGAAAGAGTAAAATGTTTTTACACTATTGGAATATCAGTAAAGAAATCATCTTTACCTACCTAATAATATCAAATGCACGAACAGTGCCGTCCAAAGAAGCAGAAACAACAAACTTTTTGGTTCCACTGAACGTGACATCAGTTACCGCATTTGTATGTTCACTGAAAGTAACGAAACAGAATCCGGAGTGGCCATTCCACAATTTCACTTTGCCATCTTCGCCCCCAGTCGCCAGCAACTGTCCGTCAATTGAATAAGCAACACATGACATGTTATTTGAATGACCCTGCTGCTTCATCACGTAAGTTTCACCTGAAAATAGCCAAAATTAAGCAATCTGCAGTTGATTGAACACAGAAATGACTGACTTTGCCATTCCCAAACCAGCAACTGCCCCAGTCCTCCACAGCCCAACGCGATCCAGTCACCCGTCGGGTTGAGCGAAATCGCGGAAATTTTCTGCTCAGATATTGATAACGAATGGATCAAATTTACGTCTGGCAACTCATGTATAAAAAATGCTCCATTTGAAAATCCTGCGTCAAAAATTTATTAAAAAAGTGTAAAATTTAAATTTGGAGCTAGAAACCTGTGATTAAAATTTTTGTTTTCCTGTGGTAAGCTGCTGAAGTAAGTATAGCTTCTCGATCGGTTTTCCGAACTTCATCAGCCAGATAGTGTCGAGCAAGTCTTTTGTAAAAAAAATTATTCTTTTTGTCATCTTCACCACCATCACTCACTTTAACTTCACTTAAAGCTTGAGTGATTTCCGCTTCAGAGCGTTCCAGTGATTTACTAACGTCGATTTCGTCTTCAGAATCACTTGTGACTTTCTGCAAACAAATCATCGACAACAGTCGAAAAATAGCAAAACACAAAACTTACTTGTCGCTTTCTCGCAGGTGCTTCTTCTAAAGGAACTAAGTCTCCTGGATCGAGAGTACATTCCCAAACGCAAGCCTGACCATTTCGGCTAATTGTGGTAATGTCGTAGCTGTTTTCCTCAAAGAAACATTCTACTATAATATCGGTGTGGTTACCTAACGTGTATATACGGCCATTTGCCCACCTAAAAAACGTGGCATAATCAAGAGTTATTATTAAGGAGTATCGACGTACTTATTCAAAAAGTAGAGTTTGGTTGCCATGTCCTTAGAGCCAGCTGCTACAATTTCAGAATCGCTAGACCAATCAAGACACGTGGTATCGTCATGAGCTGCATGAAACACTCGTTCCATAACGAACGCGTTGTACTCTCCAGAAAAAGGACCGGGTGCTTTAAAGACAAATACTAAAATTTTGTCGTTAGTCAAACACTTTTGAAATCTACACGGCAAACCTTTATTTTCTTTGCAAACAGCAAAGTGTTTTCCGTCTGGACTGAATTTTACTGCTCTAACTTTCCTTTTGAACCTGTACTTGTGGACAATGGTTTGAGAAATTAAGCTGATCATGTGGGCTTCACCCTCTTCATTGATGGCGATTAATGTGCAGCCGTTCGGGCTTATGGCCAAGGCGTTGTAGTTATATCTACTTTCAACCGGCAAAGTGGTCGCTTTATTACTGAAATTAAATTTTTGATTAGAAGACGGGTTTGCAACGTTGGGACATCAACGTACTTCTTAACGTTGAAAACGGTAATCCTGTTTCCGACTGGACTTATTACGCAATTTCCATCGGACGAAAACAATAAATCTCCTTGCTTGTAGACAGTCCCCAAGAGGTTGTTGAACTAAAAGAAAATTTCAGCGACAATGTTGGCTACTTTAACCTATAAGTACCTTGTATGCAAACTTCATTTTGCAAGTGTTTCAATTACGATAAAGTCTCTATAACTCCCAAATTTTCAAGCTGCTCTACATAGCAGAGACAAGCAATGAAGGAAACACACAGTATATAGTCACAGTATCATGCACGTGCTTATGATACATTCATGAAAAACATAACCACACTTTTCAAAACTTCAGAAGGTTATAGCTTTTAGCGCCACTTACTCACGTGGCGAAAAGTAGTACTTTAGCGTTGTCTTGCCAACCAAAAACCAAACCGCTGACAGCTTTTAGGTTAGGTTTGTTATTGTTTATTATTGTTTAATATTACTACCCTTCTTCGAGTTGAGAGAGGGTGAATTCGAGTTTCTAATGTCTTCAAGTACAACAATTCCTGCATGTTCACGAATATGCGGGGAATGCAAACAAGAGTTTTCACTAGTCTGGAATTTGAGAGCTCACGTGAAAAGAAAGCATCCAGGTAAAATTATATTATCGTCATATGTAGTTATTTGATGACCTATTATTGTTTTCTCTTGGTTTAGAAAAATTAGATATTTTATGTCCGGTCAAAGTATTCCCAGCTGTAGTGACATGTAATGAGTGCAACAAAACATTTGTTAATAAATGTAATTTGAGGACCCATCTTAAAAAGAAACACCCAGGTAAATAGTTTAAACTTAACTTGAACTGTTATCACCACCTATCTATTGTTGTAGACAAGCTGGAAATTTACATGCCAAAAAAAGACCATAAATGTGTTCGGTGCAACAAACATTTTAGTGTTTTGAGAGAATTGCTTATGCACAAGAAAACACATAAAGTGGTTAAGTTGGTTAATTGTACCATCTGTGAAAGAAGTGAGACGTCCAAAGAGAAATTACGAACGCATTACACTGAAGTTCACGATATTGAAATGAAAAGTGAAAAGAATGAGTTTGCTTCGTTTGAAGAGTTTCAGACGTGGAAATGCAAAATAGAAACGGAGACGTTGTCTTCTTTTGTTAGTAACCATGGATCTTATAAGGGACAAAAATATTTTAGAATCCAATATGACTGTCACAGATCAGGTTGCGTTAGAACAAGAGGAAACGGTTTGAGGCGTTTGAAAACTCAGGGTTTTAACAAAATTAACGGGTATTGTCCAGCTGGCATGAAAGTATTAATGAAAGATGGAAAATGTCAAGTTACGTTCCTTGCAACCCATGTAGGGGCCATCAACATGAACTAGAACATTTATTTCTGAGTGATACTCAAAGACGGGAATTGGCAGCCAAAATTGCGGGAAATATTCCATTGCCAATTATTTTAGACGATATACGGGATCCGGTGTCGAATTGCAAGCTTGATCGACTCCAGCTTCTAAAGAAAAATGATCTTTATAATATTAAGCAACAATTCCGATTAAACAGTTCGTCCATTTGCCACGCAAATGATGCCATTAACGTAATGGGTAATAATAATGACCAAGAAGGTAAAAACTATGTAACTATGTCCTACTTATCGTTTCTATGATGGGTAGAAATATTTGATTTAAAAACAAATGAACTAGAGAAAGAAGTCTATAACCGGAAATTATATTTGATCATACAGGGTGAGCCAAGACAATTATACAGGGACAAGTAACATTTTTTTAAATTGAATGTTGTGTGAAAAAAAACATTTTTTTAGAGTCTTTTTCTAGACTCTTCAATCCAGTATTATTACTGACTTTTTCCAAACCACTTGGCCGTAGCGATTTTTTTTGTTATATGTAATGATGGCATCTACAGATGCATGTTAAAAAATCACTACAGTCACAATTACGAGTTCTAAGAAGAAATTATGTAAAGACTAGTTAGAAAACATCTGTGGAATGTCTTTGAATTATTTTCACTTTATAAAAATTATACAGGGTGGCAAATCATGATTTTTCAATTTAGAACTTTTTGAATAAAATTTTCTCCATTTTTTCAAATGAAACAGCCTGTATATTTTTTAACGATATGATGTAGAAACTAAAAGCGAAAATTTTTTGTATGTACACTTCTATGGCTATTTGTAACCATTTTCGATTTATCGCCCAATAATTACAAAATTCAAGAATAACCCTAAAAAATTAGATTGTTTTTCAAATAACTCGACAGATAAAATTATAATAAGTGCTCCAAATGTTCTGCCTATAAAAACAGCATAAGTTTTTTTAGTAAGTTTACTTTATGTTTGTCTTTAGATTATTTTTTGTTTTTTATATTATCCGACCAGCAATGCACATTTATCGCAGTTATCTGTCGTCAGTTGACATTTGTGTCAATTTTGAAACATTTGAAGTTTTTTGTCGAGTTATTTGGAAAACGATCTAGTTTTTCAGAATTATTCTTGAATTTTGTAATGACTGATCGATAAATCAAAAATAGTTACAAATGGCCATAGGAGTGTACATACAAAAAATGTTCGTTTTTAGCTTCTACAAATTATATCGTTAAAAAATATACAGACTGTTCCGTTTTAATAAATAGAGAAAATTAAATTTAAAAAGTTTTAAATTAAAAAATTAAATTTAGTCACCCTGTATAATTTCTCAATAGTAAAAGCGATTCAAAGACATCCCACAGATGTTTCCTAACTAGTCTTTACATAACTTTTTCTTAAAACTCGTAATTGTAACTGTAGTGATTTTTTTAACATGCATCTGCAGATGCCATTATTTGAACAAAAAAATCGCTATACATCCAAATGGTTTGAAAATAGTCAGTAGTAATATTGGAGTGAAAAAAGTCTAGGAAAAGACTCCGAAAAATCTACTTTTACACAGAACATTCCATTAAAAAAATGTCACTTGCCCCTGTATAATCGTTTTGGCTCCCTCCGTATGTTCAAAAATAATTTCCGGTTATAGACCTCTTTCTCTAGTTTATTTGTGCATTTAAATCAAATTTCTAGCTATCATAGATAGAACTCAAGCTATCGAAGTCGGACGTACTATTGCCCCACCCTGTATATACCGGGTGGACCATCACTTGTGGTCGAATTTTTCCCGCCCAAACGATAAAAGATTTGAATTTGAACTTCCGAGGATATGATCTACTTTCCAAAAAATTTTGAAGTTTTTTGGCCCACCCCGTGCTCGTCTACACGGTGATTCATTCAAAATTCTAAAAAAGTTGACAATAAAGCTGCAACTTTTTTTATACCGTTGTACGCAGAAAAATTTTCAGATTACGGCGGTCTCTTCAGAATTTCGAAATTTTGATTTCTGGGGCCGTAGTATTTCGTAAAAATGTAACAGCCAAGTTGATTCAATGGAATACCTCCCTTGTCTCAGATAATTTTCAACAAAATACTACGGCCCCAGAAATCAAAATTTCGAAATTCTGAAGAGACCGCCGTAATCTGAAAAATTTTCTGCGTACAACGGTATAAAAAAAGTTGCAGCTTTATTGTCAACTTTTTTACAATTTTGAATGAATCACCGTGTAGACGAGCACGGGGTGGGCCAAAAAACTTCAAAATTTTTTGGAAAGTAGATCATATCCTCGGAAGCTCAAATTCAAATCTTTTATCGTTTGGGCGGAAAAAATTCGACCACAAGTGAAGGTCCACCCGGTATAATTTATGTGTAAATTTAGTAGAGTAATAATCATCCATTTTCGCAGACGATGATGATAATAATTTACATATTGACGTGAATCTCAAAGACGATGAGGCCAATAAAATTGTTGCGTCAATAAGTGAACCCCGAAAACAGACAACTGATTCTAATTTAGATGAGGAAAAGGCAAAGCTGACCATGAAACTGTTTCAAAAAATTAACGGCATTCAATCCTTGGAAGAAGTCGATGCATGGAAACGAATTATTGCACGGATTGATCCCACCTTAAAAGCTCTTAGACGAAAAAATGCAGCACCCTTAACGAGGCAAACAGCAAAAACTCTACACAATAAAAATATCCCCCAAAGACGCTTTTTCAATGCCAGAAAAGTTAAAAAGAAGAGTAAGGAAGAATCATTCAATCCTTTGGCTGCAAAGATATCAGACGTGATGGCGATGAAGTTACTTGCTAATAAAACAACTTAGTACGTTATAATTTGTCGTATCATTTAAGTGTATCCCTACAGTCAGTATTTATAGTGACAACACGTTTTTCCACTGTTGTCTACGAAAGCGCTGGAAGGCCGTGAATAAAACGGAAATGCAAGTTATTATCTTGCAGAACACAGACGGATCAAAAAGCAATCAAGGGACAGGCATGGGAATTTGTGGGCCTGGGTATAAAGAAATCATAGCCCTAGGGAGTGTCCCTACAGTTATGCAAGCTGAAATGCTTGCCATAGATTTCTACGCAAAAGATTGCTGGCAAAGGAACCTCAAAGGAGCAAAAATCTATATTCTAACAGATAGCCTCCATTTGCCCTGGACCCATTCACTTATTGTCAAGATAGCGACATAAAGAACTACCTACGTAACAAATGGTTGTTAATATTCGAACTTTTTTTTAGCTTTCGTCTTATTTTGACAGTCACGCACCAAATTCGATATTATGTAAATTCTCTTGAAAGAAACTGTTGTAATATTCTTATTTGACAATGTAGGCCAAAAGGTTTTCAGCAGATGACTAGAATCGACTGGTCTAATTATCATAATAGAATTGAACCTTAGAGTAATAATTTATTTAAGCGAAAGAAAATTCACATCCCTTAATACAAAATACAAATACCTGTTATTCTAGACTGGACGGACACTCAACTTCCAACTTAATAAATGCTACACTTGGTGTGTTTTACAGGGCATTATTGATTCCTGCTAAAAGCAAAAATCCGCTAGCATGTAATCTGCGACAAGTGAAACATTTACCACCTTGGAATTAGACGACTTAATTACTTAATCTAACATTAATTGTGAATATTACTCAACGATATGAAGACTTTTTGATACAAATTTCACAAAGTGTCAAAAATACTTACGGCTAATAGGCTCTATGGTTGTAATTGAATTGAGAATTTAGTTAGGAGCTACCTGCTTACTAATATATTTGTGTAACCTATCATTGAGAAATGGCAGTGAATGTCCTTAATTAGTTAAGAACGATGATCTTTGGTAAGTAAAACCATTGGAGTGCAAACAACAAATAAGTACAAAACACCGTGTTATACTTCATTGGTAATGATGTCGCAATATTCTAATACTACTAAGGTTGCGGTGTCGTCGATCTTCTATACGACGAGGACGGCAACGACAAGGCGGGAGGCAAGCTGGCAGTGTTCGTCAAATTATTATCCAGTTTTCTTGCTTCATGTTCGAGAAGAAGCGCATCTAATGACGGGTCCTGCGAGACGGTCCGGAGGGAATCGCCCAAAGCTTGCCTTAACTGCTGCATTTCACGACCAGCTTTGGTACTCCTCAGAACGTACTGCTGTCTTCTCTTAATTTCCTGATTCAATTGCTCCCGAAGCAAAGTGACCTAAAAATAGCAGACAGATGATAAGTACCTACTAAAATAACGCAGAATAATAATAAAAACAAATTTTGAGTGTTTTCTCCAAAGTTTGAAACCATCGAAAATATTACGTTAGGTGCCAGTTCGCATAGAAAATAATTTCTGCTGCTCATTTGCGATAGTTTCGAGGTCCAATTGGCTATTACACCAACACTAATCTATTACCTGATTCTCTAATCGAGCCACTTGTTGTCTGTGGCTTTGCTCCCTCGCCTCCAACAACCGTTCAGCTTGCAACTGGGCTGCCCTGTACCGTTCTATCTCAGCCCTATCAAACTTGGAATCCAATCCAGGTCTGTGAGTTCGCAGTTTTATTAATTCAGCCTCTTTATCAGCAAGATCTGCCTCCAAATGCGATATTTTCAAACGCAGTTCTCTGTTTTCTTGTTCAAATTTGTCGATTTCAGTAACCCCCGATTCCAGTTCGTACTTTTCGGGCCTTTCAAACGATTTACTCCTATTAGCCGACAGTTTGGCTGAAGTTCTCTCGAAGCCGCGCTTCTCTACTTCTAGTTGTCTAACTTTGTTGTTCAACGAGTCTACTTTGCCGCGGAGTTCACTCCGTTCTCTCTGCACCGTCTGCAATTGCCTGCGTAACTCCTCCTCTTGGTGCGAACCCATCGTGGCATCCGCAGGCCACTGAGCTAAGCGAAGTTGAGATTCAAGTCCAGACCGCTGGACTTCATTGTTCGCCAGTTCATTGTTCAATCTTGAAACTTGGTCTTGAAGAATTTGGTTATTTCGCCGCATCTCGGCCAAATTTTGCTGAGTACTTTCAAATCGCTCCGTTAAAACTCGACGATCATTCTCGCTGGTCGTTAAAGACTTTTGTAGCTGAAAATGATTCGACTTGTAGAGGGGAAGCATTTACGAAATATCTTACTTGTTTAAGTTTCTCTGCGCCTGAATGTGAAACAGATGTGGTTTCGAGTAGAGACCTCTGAAGGGTTTGAATTTCTGACCTGAGCTCGCTTTCGCTATTTGATGCTTTCTCCAGGGACATGTTGAGTTGATCTATTGTCGATTTCAATGACATGCATCTTTCTTCTAAACTTGCTAAGGTGCGACTTTGGTGGTCGCATTTCTCTTGAAGTTTCTGCGCGGATCAACAAAATTTAGAAGATAACTCGAACATTTTATTTTTGCGATGTGTACCTGAATTGTGACATCTTTCTCTTGCAACATCATCTGGAGTCGCTGCAAATCACCTTCAGTGGACATCCTCTGGAGTTCCAATTTTGTAGATCTGTTTTCTGTTCTGCTAAGCTCTTCTTGCAAAGCACGTTTCTCAGCTTCAAGTCGCGCCAGAGCCATCTTCATTTTTTCAAATTTATCCTAAGATAAAATTATTGAGTAGATTAACTATAATTAAACTTCTTACTCTGACTGGACCTACCTCATATTGTAGTTTTGCTTCATCTCCACTGCTTACAGACAGTTCCAGTGACACAATTTTGTCCCTCATTTGTTGACTTTCTTCAGTCTTTTTTTGTAACGCCATCGTCTATAAATAAAATTAAAAGCAACTCTAAATTTGATGGTTATTGCAGGTAGAGATAACTTTAATTATACATACATTTATTTATCATAATTTTGCTGAAATACTGATGACGTAATTCAATTCCACGCAAAAGTAACAAGAGTTTGAAAATGAAAAAAAAATTAAATTTTGTAATTTTTGAAAATTTAGAAAAAAAATATGTTAAATTTGTATGGCAAGCCGTTTTGCTATTTATTCTCTATAGGTATCAATGTGTCATTTTAATTCCATCTTATTTTCATTTCACTTGCGATAATTAAAATTACGCTATTTCCCTTAAGGAAAATACAATTTCCATTCTACATTTTAAATTAAAAGTTAAATACATAAGACCCATTGCTCCCTTTGAAAAATTTTGATATTTTCCTTAACAGAAATACAATTATCTTTAAGGAAAAATGAATTTAACTTTTAAATTAACACGAAAATGATTTTATAAATTACTGTTTCGGTACCGATGTGAATTTTTATTTCAATTTGGAACTAATGGCAAATCTTGAACACTTGTGAAATGAAAGAGAAAATGAATTTATATTTTAAATTAAAATTTTAATACACAAGTTATTTGAAAACACGGTTTACCTATTTTTGGTTGTTATTTATAATTTTAATTCAGTTTCCCTTAAGGGAAATTGATTTTATTTTTTAAATTAAAAGTTGAATGAATTTAGACATTTCAATTTGATTTGCTTATTCGACTGCTTACATTTTTATTTTTATTTTTATTTTTATTTTTATAAGGCTCTCTTATAACATAAAAAAATCGGCGACGCCCTGCTACAAATTTGATTTTTTCTTCACGTGTGGACTTGGTCGGTTTTACGTCGAGAAACCGGTAGATAGAGAGCTCTTGGGAATTAGGGGTTGGGGTGGCCCCGGGACGATGAAATTTGACGGACGCCCGTCTCAAAGCTCCCTTATAACGACGTCTTGCGACAAATTTGATTTTTTCTTCTTCAGATGGACACGTTGATACCTATAGAGAATAAATAGCAAAACGGCTTGCCATAAATTTGCGTTCAAGTAGAGTTCAGATTTGGACTCATGATAGTAGATCACACGATAAAAAGCCGATTTTCTCACTTTTGTAGAAACGATATCGATTTTTAAATTTTTTCAAACTTCTATCGATTGATCTAAATTTTTTTTCGAAAATATTGAAATTTTTAACATCGATTTTATGTAGATTTTGGATCGATTTTATGGCTTTATGACACAAATCTCGCTTTTCGAAAATATAACGTTTCATAAATAACAATAATAATACTCCAAATTTTAATTTTCATGTTCATGAACTATCTTAGCAGATAATGCAAAAACTTACTAAAAGTCCAAAATCTAAGTAGGTACATACTGCACTTTAGAATTAAACCGAAAAATGCAATAAATATGTGATAACAGCTTGAAATTATTTTTTGAAAATCTGTTGAGTTCTCTACGATAAAAGTTCCTATAAATAGGTACAATGTTCTACAAGTTTCGACCAGTGGCTTAACGCTTTAATACAATAACTTTATTTTTCACCCACAACGCTTACCTGAGATTGTAGCTCAATAGTCCTTTGATTCAATTTAACTTCTAAACCACCTTTCTCCTCCTGTAATGTCCTTAAGGTCTGCAATACCTTGTTTAGTTTACTGTCACCCTTACTCTGACCATCATGAGCTTCCTGTAGTTGTTTCTTGGCAGTAACAACCTGAGTCTTGTAATCATCCTGCAACAATCAAACAATAACCTTGCACATCCGTCGTTATGAACAAACCGTACCCTCTCTCGTTCAATCTGAGCGACCTGCTGCATCAGATTACGGACTCCTTTTCTTACCACTTCAGGATCAATATCAACAACGCCGTCCCGTCCGTCGTCATGTCCTAAAATAGTTAATCCACGTTAATTGTGCGGTTTGCTTGTTATCGTGTTTCCTGTAAATTGATAAAAATATAAACACGTCACCTCTGGCGGGACTCCATCGTCTTGACGGACTCAAAAGACGGTAAGGCATATTGACCGAACCGTCCAACTGAACTCCGGCAATTCGACGCAACGTCGACACAACGCTGAAGAGTTTCTGCTCGACATCTCGTTTGGACGATTCCAACTGGGCTAATTGAGATTCTAAAGCGCGGACGCGCCCTTCGGTACCGCCTAATTTTGCCTACATTACAAGTAATTAGTAAAAAGTACGTCATTTGAAAGCGGTACTTACCTTTAATTCTTGGATCTGTTGGGTGGCGTCCACCAAACACACTTCCAAGTTATGTTTTTGATCTTCTAAACGCTTTTCTCTAGCTCGACTGTCTTCCAAGTGAACTAGAAGATCTTGTTCGCGTGCGTGCCATTGTTCTTCCAATTGGGCGCCGTGCGATCTAGTTCTACCGAGTTCTTGTCGTGTTTGATCCAAGTTTCTGTCTAGTTCCGCCATCTGTAAACAACGAGTTTTAGCAAGTTTCAATTAAGAAAACGCTGTTGTTACTTGTTTCTTCAATTGATGGACTTCTTGGTGAGCCCGTTCACGCTCTTCTACTTCGTTAAGAAGGCGCGCTTGCAGCTCCTTTTCTTCTGCTTGTTGTTGCGTGCTTGAAGCTTGCGTTCTTTGTAGGTCTTCATAAAAACTTTGTGCTTTATGTTCCGCTTGTAAATGTTCTTTCTCCAAATCCCTTATTTGGTTTTGCAGCCGACCTCTTTCACCCTCTATCGAAACTTTGATATCTTCCAAACCTGTGGGCAGAAGAACAATTAGCGGTAAGTATTACATCAACTCGGATTTCAACATACTTGTTATTTTCTGAAACGCTTCTTCCAGTTGACGCGACTGTTCTCTCTTTTCGCTTTCAATTTTCTTCACATGATCTCGGAGGTCTTTGTTAGTATTGTGGTACTTTTCCTTTTCAAAATTGCTGTCGGCCAACAAACGGCGGATGTCCGTGATCTCTTTTCGGAGACTTTCTGAATTGTTTTCGGCTAAAACGGGACGTTGAATCTCCATTCGAGCAATTAAATCAAAATACCTTCTTTTAATTTCCGAATTGTTTCATGAAGTTGATTGTTGACACTCTCACTTTTATCTTCGCTCAAGTGCAGTTGAACTTTGAGATTTTCCACTTCAGTCTGGACGGTGTCTCTCTCGATTTTAACTTCTTCTATTCTCTGTTCTAGTTTGTTGCGTTCCTCTTCATAACGTGTCTTTTTCTCTTCTAGTTTCGTTTTGTGCTTGTTAAGTTCTTCTTTGAGTTGGTTGATGTTGGTGCGGTCTTGTTCGAATCGCGAGTTGGCTTCACGCTTAAGCCGCTCTAACGTACTCCTCTCATTCTCCAATTCCCTTCTGGCGGCATCTAAGCGATCCTGCAGTGCTTGCTGATCATGATGAGCTACAAACGTGTTTAAATCAGTTGTAGTTGATTAGATTTGCGTCACCCGTCCGAATGAATGGACAGGGTAAATACACTGAATCAAAATAATAAAAATGTTGCATTATTTATGTGAATTAATTTTAGAAACAAGTCATTTCCCAAACCATCGCGGTGATATCATGCTAATAGTGCTATTTTCACTCGTGAAATCAGCAAGCTATTTAGACCCCTTTAAAAATAAATTGATTTAATGTCTCCTCCGATAGGTAACAATAAAGGATCATTAAAATCGAACGCGAGCATTTAGACTTCAAAGGAAAAGTTTCAAAAAATAATTTATGACCTTTTTTGTATTGGCACCAGATAAAAAAGAAGAATCGTTATTGCTAATTTGAATAACTTGTTACATTCTTCATTAACTCCACGCGAAATACCTAATGCCAAATTAAACACGTGAGCTAAAAATAGTTCGTAAGGCAACCTAAATGCGCAGGTTTCACGCGAACATAAGTTAAACAAATAATTGTTTATTTCATTATTAATTTATGAGGACTTCTCTGTCAGGTTTGCTTTATTAACGAATGTCACCATTATCTCTAAACGAGTCTGCTATGTATTGTCGCCCACTTTCATACCAACACAAAAATTATTAATTAATTAAATGCACTAAGCCCTATACAAAATAATTTAATTTTTATAATGTATAATTTCTAGCACTGTCTTTTCTGTGTTCTTGTTCTTTTTGAGTGTGGTCAAATTAGTAGGTGTAGTTAAGTACTAAGTTGAAAACATTGAACCAGGATGTCTTTGGCTATTGTCTATATACATCTATAGTCATCTAGGCAGAATGATTGAACGTGATGTCTTGTAATGTTCACAGAAACTTCCTTACATTTGTTTCCTATGGACATACATTTGACGGTTGCCAACTGTCAGTGCTGCCCAAGGGGTTTTGTTCGTTCATCAGATTGCGTTTTAGCCGGTTTGAAAGCATTTTCTCCCTTTTTGTAGCAATGTATCACGTGCCAGTCTTTAACTTGTTTGATTTCGTTAATCTGGCATTCTTTCGATTCTTAATAATTAAATAAAAACCAAAATCGAAAATTTCAGTTTTTTTGTTGTATAAAGTAAATCAGGGCACATATGTCAAATGTTATTGTTCTATTGAAATAAACCCTAGCTGAGTTAACTTTCTTGACCAAAGTCCCACTTTTCATAAAGATCCCCATGCATAACATTCTTATTTCGGACACACTGTATACAAGGCACGTAACTTCTCAGTTTAAATAACTTAACTGTAGTAAATTTTGATTTGGTTCCCTGATAAATGACTCAGAAACCCTCCTACCTATTAGCAAAGCTTGCTGTTTGTCATTTTCCGCCCTCAACATCAACTCTTCATGCTGTTGACACAAATTCTCGATGTGGTTCTGAAGCGCCTCGATCCTATCGACCAATTGTTGGATTTCTCCATCCTTCTCATTTCCCAGTTGTTGCAGCGACTGCTGTAACCTCTTCTCCAAGCTGCTTCTAATTTTCTCCCTCTCATCCGTCAATTTTTTGACGTTATCCTCATTCTGCATCTTAAGCTTATCGATAGTTTGCTTAAATTCAACTTCCTTGCTTCCGCTCTGTTGTGTTAAAGTATTTTTCACTTCGACGCATCGCTTTTCAGATCGCTCCAAATCTTTGTTTAAACGGGCTACTTGCGCTTTCAACTGTTCTTGTTTTACCAAGAGATCTTGTTGTTCAACCTCCAACTGAAGCTTTTTAACGTCAGACGCCTCCAAATTGGTCTGAGTATCGAAAAGAATTGCTTCTAGAGCTTCTTTCTCGGATCTTACGGCAGCTAGCTGCTCTTGGAGTCGCTGCATGTCTTTATCCAGGGAGTCCAAGGCACACTGTAAAGTTGTGTAAATCACCTAAATGGTTAATAAATTATCGAGGCTCACCTGTTTTTCTTCACATTCTTTCACCAATTCCTCCAGATTTCTGTTAACCCGTGCGTTAGTTTCATTTGCTTGTTCCAACCGCTGTCTACTTCTCATAAGTTCCTCATTTAGGGCATCTCTTTTACGACCAAGAACAGTAAGTTGGTTGCTGAGATCGTTCCGTTCTCTTGTTACTTGGTTTAACTCCATTTCAATCTAAATTTGAGATTCATAAAATGCGATAAATATTAACACACCACCGTACCTTTCCCTTTTCTATTTCCAAAAATTTACATTTTTCGGATAAAGACACCTTATCAGATTCCAGATCTAACCGTTGTTGTTCTGCCTGCAACAACTCCTTCCTGAGAGATTGAATGTCGTTTTGGTGGTCGTTGCACTGGAGTTGCAAGGCAAGTTTTTCATCCTCCACCTGAAATTTGCTAATAAGATCAAACACCAAAATTAATTTTCTTCGAAAATACCTTTTTCAAATCGTCAAGCAGCTTCTTTTTATCACTCTCTAGATTTGCTGCTATGTTTTCTTTCTTCATCAAAGAGTCGTGTACGTCGGACCTTTCTCCTAAAATTCTGTCTAGTTCAACCTCGTAATCAGCTGCAAAAAATCAGATTGCTCAGTGACTTCAAGCCTCGCCAACTTCAATTACTGACCCTTTGACTTTTCCAAACTACTGATCAAGTTGTCAGCCTCCAACTTCTGTTGTTCCAGCATGTCATGCGACAAATACAACTTGTGTAGTTCTTCGCGAACTGTTAACAGTTCCTCCCTCATTCGGCTGCACCGGTCTTCTTCACCCCTAAGGCCAATTTCCCTAAGATTAGCTTCTTGATTTAGGCGGTCGACTTCGGTTTGTAGAAAGATTCTTTCGTCCTGGGCGGCGTCGAGTTCCTTCTGCAATTTGATGTTGCTTTTTTGCAACTTGTCGTAGTCGGCATTCAAGGATTCAACCATGGAATTAATTTCGATCCGATTGCGGTCTAGAATGTTCTTTTCAGATTTGAGTCCTTCCAGTGACTTTTGAAGGATATCGCGATCTTGGGCGAGTTGTGAACACTGTGCGCGACTAGCATCAAGCTGTGCCACAAGTTCTTTAACTCGACTTTCTAGAACAGTCACGTTTTGTTCTGAGTTATCAAATTGTTTACGAACTAACAAAAGTTGCTCCTTATTCGACTGGAGTTTCACCTGCAACCAAAATTTGTTATTTTGGCATTACTGAAGTGTTCCTTGGTACCTGTAGTTCGTGTATCAACGATTGATATTTATGTAAAGCAGCTTGAACGGCTGAAATTGTGCTTTCAGCGAAAGCAGATGAAGTCATGCTACGCAATAATCCTTTTTTGGGTGATCTGAAACAAGCGCTGGTCACAACTGTTGTAAATTTTCTCAATATTACTTTTGGGGCACGGGGGTGGAAGCACTGAGGTGAACATGGGTGGTTTGCATCATTTCGGAGTTTTTAGATTCAGCGTCTTGAATTAAAGCGTGGGCGATATCGCGGAGAGCTCCCTGAAGGATATCGATTTCTTCCTGCACCTTGATCACTTGGCTCACGCCATGTTCAGCATCTGCACATCGGTCCTCCTAAACCAAATTATAAAAAAAACTAAACAAATTGTTATTATTTAAAATTACCAAGCTCTGCACGTCTTTCAGGAGGTGCTGTATCCGCTCCTCCTTTGCCCTAATATTTGACTGGTAATTTTCATTTTGAATTCTCAAAGTCTCCAGTTCACTCTTCAATTCTGCAGTTTCTTGTTGATGCAAATTATACTCTTTTCCCTATAAAAAAGTTATTGTATAAATTAAAGCCATCAGTAGCTGAAGAAAAGATCTTATTGACCGCAGTTGGGAAAGGCACCCTTTATAAATCTAATCTAAAGACCACTTACTCCTAGAAGAGCATCTGTGAATAGGTTCGAGTCCATCCGACTGCAAGCTGTTACCATATCCTTTCCAAAAATGTTAACTTCACTTTTCAGTCGACTTAAATCCCTTTCTGTTGTGGATTGAATGTCCATGAACAGTCGCTTTACTGACACAACGTCCCTCCACAAGTTCAAGAGACGATTGTGTTCGGTGCTGTAATAATCGTTGAATGCTTGCTCTTCATCTTTCCATTCATCTTCTTTAATAATCATTTCTTCCCTCAACGCCTCCCAGTCATTAGTTAATTTCTGCAAGTCCGCAGTTAAAGCTTCATTTGTACTATGAGATTCTTCAAGTTGTTCTCGTAACGTGACGTTAAGATGCATCAGTCGCTCGCTTCTGAAATTCATCGTTATTTCAGCCACCATTATTGAAACACTCACTTTCGTTTTTCTTCCTCTAATCTATGAAGTGCCGTGTCCAAGTCACCGATTCGTTCTTCTCGGATCTCCCGTAGATGTTGTTGGGCTTGTTCCAAAGCGCTGCTCTGCGGAACTGCCGGTAAATGTATCGATTTCAGGGACGAAGGTTGGTCTGTGGGGTACTTGGGGTTGTCTAACATTTGTGCTTCTAAGTTTGCACATCGTTGCTTGTACTGTAAAACCTGAAATTTTGCAGTTGTAGCTACTTTTGGTGGTTAACTTGAAGAAATTACTTTTGCTTGTAAGCGACTAACAAGGGCGGCTTGGTCTTGTTGTGCTTGCCTGTAGGTGTTCAGACGTCGACGGTATATCGAGGCCTCTTCGTGAAGACGCTGTCTAAGGTCTGTATTTTGACGAGACATGGAGTCGTCGTCGCTGCTACCACCGCCGTCTCCTTGTAAGCGACCACCTTCCAGCCTGCTTCCGCCGGTGTTGCTTGACTGCGAAAATAAAAGATAACATAAGATAATCGTCAAATACACAGTAATTTCTACAAAAACGTCTCTAGTACCCTAGCGAGCAATATTTAAGGCAAGGTGTTTCTTCCCAGTGTAAACCAGTTCTATTCGGTAAAATGGAAAGGGCATTGCGACCCACCCACTTCCAGGTGATTTGCGGCCGGGCAAGGGAGGTAGATAACCGTTGGGGTAGCAAAGGAAATAAATATTTATTATCCATAGCCAGCATTGGGCGATAAAGATTTGCTAGAGTCCAATAGGGCAGACTGTCAGATCTGCTGCCACAACCACTCCTACAGCTCGATTTACACAACTTCAAAACCTTCGATTTCGCTTCACGAGTCGTGCCTTAAATATTGCTCGCGAGTGTACCTACCATGGTCTGATTGCTTTACATTTTCTCTAAAGATTTTCCTACTTTATGAATCTTGACAACTTTGTATTTGTAAATTTTACTTCTAGGTAATAGTTGAAGTTTGAAGTAAAACATTTTTAAGATTTCGATTTTATTAAAATATTTACCCCGTCCTCAGGGTCTGCAGTCTTATTCTCTTTGTGAATGCCATTCCAGTGGCCTTACCCGGGTTCAACAATTTTGGATCATTTCTGTTACAACGCTCTCAAATTTTCCTAACGTAACGTCACCTGCATATTTCTGCGTATAGGGTGTTTCCTGAAAACACCTCAAGCCCTAACTCCGTTATTTATTATCCAATTTGTATAAACAAGAAACTTTAGAAAATTCATCTTTAAACACCACAAAGTGACCCTCATCGTAATTTTTTTAAATATTAACTTTAATGTCAAGCGATGTAATTTTTTATTTTTTTTTTTATAAAAACTATACATATAATTTACGTACATCTGTCCTCGACTTGGGCCTGTAAATTGGGGGTCTTCTCCTCTCTCCCAGATTCATCTTGGGTTGTTCAATCTTCTTCACCGGTAGCTGTAAAATAAGTATTTATCGTAAAGGAAAGGGTTAAATAAACATTTATTTTGGTGATTAGTCACTTCTTAAAAATGAAACTAAAAAAATAATTACAATGATCTTTGAACGGTAAACAGTGATAGATGAGATAAGTTATGGCAATAAATACGACGTGCAGTTGTGTCTTCATTATTTGATCAACAAAAACTAAATTAATATAAGGTGCAGAATGCAGAATGCACTATCGACTCATTTTTATTTACGTAATAAAGTTCTGTTCTGGTACATTCGAACCGAGCACAACGGAATATCAGAAGAACGTGCAAAATTACCAAGATAGCCCCCTACATTTTATAATGCAAGGATTATTATTTTTGGGTCATTAACCCAGAAATACGCATATTTATCATCCGTGCAGGATTAAGAAACTCGCAGGGAGGGCTTGTGACAGAAGTTTACGCGAGGGTTTTCAGTGCCTGGTGGAGTCATTCGCGTGTCTGCTCGACTCGGCACACGTGCTTCAGGAAAAGAAGTTCAGAAAATTCACGAATTTTATGCGTTTTACTTTATAACATCCTCTAGAAATTTCCATTTAAACTTTAGTTATACCTTTAGAAGTCGACTAACAGACACCTCCAAACCGCCAATCGCTATCGCATTTTTGGAAAAATTATCGAAGTGTTACATAAACCGGATTAAGCTCATTAACAAGCATTATCGGCTAGTTATCAATTTCGATTTAATTATATTATGTTGTTGCACAAACCCCGCCACGTGATTTTTAGCCTGGAGTTCCTGATCGGTGTGTTTAAGGATTTTGGTTCATGGAGATAACGAGAAATAAACAAAATGAAGACACAACACCCATTAACCAGCAAAAAACCCAAATTTTCTCTCTTTCATTAGTGTAACACTAAGTATTTCATAAAAGTTTTTCCAAAAAATGAGCAGAAAGTATCAAAAATTGGAGAACTAGAGGTTCTCTTTAGATAATGGTAGAATAGCTAGAGAAAAGTGAATAAAGTTATGTATTACAAGGCAACATTCTTTATTCTACCTTTGCATCTTTAGGGTGGAGTTAGTTCAAGAATTAAGAGCCGCTTGTGATCAATAAGTGAGGCTTATGTAGCAAAAACAAATCTTTGACGCTAAGGGTAGAGTTAGTTCAAGACCTGACTAAGAGCCGTTTGTGATCAATAAGTGCAGCTTATGTATGTAGCAAAACCAAATCTTTGACGGAAACTCTGATAAAATCTTCTCGAGAGTATTTTTCGGTTATACACCTCTTGGAGTTTGGACCACTGATGCGACGTAGTCTCTTGGACTTTCGTATGGATTTCCGTATCTGTCACGGATCTGTGTACGAAACGAAAACTGGAGCAAACTGTCAATAAATTCGTAGAAGAGATTCCATTTGCACCCGCACGTTTCTTCGAAAATATTGTAATATCGTCGCACTTTGGCCGATCTTCATAATTACCACATTGTGCTGCATATCCACTGATAACGTAACTTTTTTCCAATACGACGTGACTAGAAACGCGTGTAATTCCGAAACATGAACTTTGGTCGTCTAGACGCACTGTTTTGTTGACGCGTGCCGTGCAAGGATTTCCGTCCAATAATTGAACTTCAGTTGGTCATCTCCATGTAAATACCAGCAAGTACGAGTGATGGCTATTCACTATTTTAGTCCGTCGCCGTAACATAATTAGGATAGAATGGAAAAATTATGTAGTACTGAATGCGATGATGAATAAAACTTGGCGTTATTTAAGTCCACTTTATACGGGTCCATTGGTGGCCACGGAAAACAGGTTCCGCTTAGGAGCATTGTGAGTTCATATTTAGTAATAAGGTATTTGAACCTGCTGCAATTGCTAAATTGATGTCAAATTGTGATTTTTGGAAAACGTCACGCAACAGATTGCTGATGTTTCAATATTTGTATAGTTTCTACTACTAGTTGGACTCATCGTATCAAGTCCAATATTAAGTATTTGGGTTAATGTCACGGTAAATCCTCATGTCTCCAAATTTTGGAAACTTTTGATAAAAACAATATAATAGCTGCGTAAACAAGATTGACAAGATTAATGCAAAATTTAATGTAGAGTTTTAATAATAATAATAATGGCTTTATTGTTCAACAGGAACAGCCCCAATTACAAACCAATTAATGGTGGTTTGACCAGCTAGAAATCCGAATTTAACACACCAATATTATGCAGTTAGCAAATGAGACCAAAACAAGAAAAAACAGACAACAAGACTAGGAAGGTAAAAGTAAGTATTTACATTTGTGAGTGCGAGGACAGCAACATCTTTGGTGAACAATGATTGATATCATATATGAGACACTTTGTTAAACATATTGCACATGATGTACCTATATGGAAGACTCCAGCACCAAGTTGGTGTTAGCTTTCTGGTAGTAGAACACCGAGTTTTTCTTTGCCGACAATCAGAGCACGAGAAAGTTGAGTGAGGAAAGAATTTCAGGACAGTCCATAGAGTTGTGTAGGAGGTTGTAAAGAAATTTTTGGCTGATAATATCGTAATTTAACAATATTGTAATTAAAGTAAACGCCAGTTATAGAGACTTATTTGAGTTGAAGCAACGCAATTAATTACATAATTAGATCATCACTTCAACTTAATTATAACATTTCTAGATTCTAAACATTATCACAATTTTGACGGATTAGTATTAGTTATTAAGAAACTAGTTATAAAACAAAGAAGGGGAGGCAAATTCACACCCTTAAAGGTTTTTAAACAATATAGGTACTGATTAAAGTAATCAAATTAATTACAACCAATTAAGGGAATTCAATATCAATTATTCTATTAAAAAAAAAATGCAGATCGAATTCACTTCCTCTATACTAATTTTCAACTCTTCAAAAATTATTACTTTCTGGAACTTTACAACTAGGATACAATGCTAGTGGGTACTCGTGTACATTTATTTTTTTAAGGTTTTTACTTTTCCACAATATTTGTTATTATAAAGTACGTCGAATGAATACCGAGATTATGTAAAATTGGTGGATGCGCCGGGAGAATTGGTAACTTCCAAGTCAAGAAACGTGTTCATAACAACGCGCATTTATTTCCTTCTCAGTAGAAATATACTTATACTGTTAAATATATTTCATAATTTAATGTATGTAACTAAACAATAGATAATTTAAACCAGATAAGTTGTTTAGAACTATTCGCACCGTGTTCGCACATGAGTTCTGTTGAAGAAAGTGAAAAGCACCATGTTGTTATAATTGTATAATGTATGCTCCAATGTTAATATAAAACAATAAAAAAAATCTCATCATTTTAAACTATAAATAAGACCTGCAGGTACAGAAATTTGAATGGTAAATAGATATCTATAATTTTCTCATGGAAGACTTTTTCGACTTCTACTATTATACATCCACAGGTCAAAAAATCACGATTTCTAATTTGACAGTGTTTAAGACCATAACTAGCATACATTTTGTACAACAACTGGATCCCTTACTATAACTAAAGCACAAAAGTAATGAGACTAATTTATCATATTTTATCCATACGTCATTGACCATTGGCTGAGATTTTACGTTAAAATGGTCATGACACAGAATATCTGTGAGGTAAATTGTTGCAAAAAACAGTTCAATAACAAACAAGCATTAAAGGCGGGCAAAGACTATTTAGACAGTTCCCGTGCTCCTAATCAAAAATGATGGTCAGTGCCGAAGTCAGGAAGAGCATTATACCAACTACCGAACTTACTTTAGGCATGTCCGGTCCTGGTGTGTCACCAGCAGGAAGCGGTGGTCGCGGAGGCGGCGGAGACGCGTCACGGGTGCTAGTTCGCGACGATATGCGGGCGTCGATAGACAAAAACTCGTCCGAAGGTACATAAATGGGTGCGCGAGACCCCGCACGAAGCCCCTCAAACATTCCCCTCCGCGAAGCACAAAACGAAAATTTCAAACAGGTAGTCGATTTCTGGCAAAAAAAAACGACAACAAAAGTTGCTTCTCCTAAACTGCAATAGGAGTTAAAGTGGCTCAAAGAACCCGGTTCAACATTACAGCACAAAAAAAAAGACTTTAGACCCGCTTGAGGAGATCCATAATACAGATATTATAGATAGCACCTATGTCTGAAAAAGACTTTAGGTACTCAAAGTTGGTTTGCTATATTCCATATTTATAACCGTAGATAGTAATTTGAACTATCGGTGAGGTTAGAAGGGCCAAGTGAAAAGGCGATAACGTTTGTTTTTAAACTATGTAGATATTCCACGTTTCATCGAGATTAGGAGATTGTTGTTAGGTGTCAAATCCTTAAAAGTGATGGATGGCCATCTTTCAGCAAGTTGACGCATGACAATGGTTAATTTCAAAAACATGACTATGAGAAGAAATTTTAGATGCAAAAAGTAAAGTAGAGCATGCTAAATAGTTCGGATTTAGAGCCGTATGACACGATACTGATTTTAGTACTGATTTCAGTACTAAATCTGCGCGCGCAGCTTTTCGGCAGTTTCAGTTCCGAATTTAGGACAAGTTTGGGAATTTTAACAAAAACAAAATGCATCACTAAGCGCCAATTAAAGTCAACTTGCATACAAGAAAATAGTAGAGGTTCAAATTTCTTGCATGTAGTAGCGCTAAATTTTCAGTACTGAAATCAGTACTAAAATAAGTATCGTGTCATACGGCTCTTAGATTTATTCCTAAAGCAACAGGCTGTAAAAAACTGACAAAAAAAATAAAAATAGAGATAATAAAATAACAAGTAGATAACGAATATTTAAAGAGAAAATGCAAAAATATAAAACCGACATATGAAAATGGATGCCAGGATAGCTAATAGGAAGCAATGAATATTAGATCAATAATCGAGGATTTAGTTCCGAAACGGTTTTCATGGGAAAATTAAATCGGGCTATGCGATTACGGTTCCCAATAATGTCTCCGCATCCGCACTCGGGGCTAAGCGTGATTAGAAGGTATAAATCAACTATATTGAAGTTTCACGATTTAAGCATCTCGATCGATCGATTTTGCCATCAAAAAATAGAACTGATGAACTAAAATAAGATAATTTGCATAAAGGTAATCGGTGGTTGCACGATATTGTTATTAAATCACAGAAATCACTCGGTACCGTTCTAAAATTGAAAACGACGTCTTCACGATAAACCTCTGCTTGATACTAGATCATAGCCACCTAGGCGGTGGTCGGTTATAATAAAAGCCATTAATTAAGCACTGACAGGTCAAAAGATATCGCACCAATCGATTTGACAGACTTGTGAAGTGAATTCAGTTTCATTGACAACATGGGTTTCATGGGTTTCTCTGAAAACAAATTTATCTACTTATGACGAAACCTGTCTATGTCGAACTTGCTAAAAGATAAAAAGACCATGCTAAACAGTTGATTTACTTACAACCTTGGTGCCTCTCTGGAGCTAAATCTCTTTAGTGTGCGGCATGAGAAGGACTTTATTTTGGACTTACACCTACAACATAAACTGTGCCAAAATCAACTTAAATTGGTATAAAAGGAAAGAATTAACAAACAACATAAGATTTCTCCAACTCTTAAAAATTAGTTCCTATTAATTCTAGGTACCGCGCCATTGTGTATATTTTTGCTTTTTTAATCATTACCAGATCTACAATTTCCTTTGTTCACCGAAATTTATTACTTGTTGTATCTTCTTTTAACTCAGTCTTCACTAGCTACTTTAGGTATGCTTTCGCTGATGTTTTGATATAGTTACTCTTACTCCCGAGAATTCTCCATTTGTTTCATGTAAATATTCATCTAGTCTTCGTTGGTACAAGTAACGGGTTAAAGGTGCTAAATTGATATCCAAAGGTCATCTTTTTTCCGCAATAACATTATATCGTGACAGTATTGTTCACTCATAAAATTAACTGCTTTCTTGTAAGTTGTAAATTTTATGAATAACGATAAGAAACTACAAAATTTAAAAATAGCAAAGCTGTCATTTTTCAAACGATAGCCAGCAATCATTACAATGTCATTTATAATTTTTAAATTAGCGCTTCCACATCTTAACATAAATATTTATATAAAGTAGGTAAGTATGCTAGCGGACTTTTTCTTATTTATTAGTAACTTGAATCGAAAAAATCACCGCTTCGCCGTTTCAAAATCTTCTGATAATAATAATAATATAATGATAAGCGCTGTAGCCTTTTGATACAGAAACAAAAATACTATAGTGATCGCTTTTCCGCAACTAAACTTAGACTTATTTATAAACGATTTTAAAGTTCGCTAGACAGTCCTTCACCCACGAGCTAGCTCCGTACAATTACGGAAAACACACACTTAAAACCTTTAATTAAATTTAGTACTTGACACTAAATCTAAGTGAACAGCATCTATATTCCGTAAGGGGCGGGTGTATAATTCGTTCTTCTGATCATATTCTATCCTGCTCAAGAGTATCCTAAGATTAGAAGCATTTTAGGTTCGTTGACTAATAATTAGTTTACTTCACCAAGATACTTTGTTATTTGATTTCAGTCAGTCTTTAATAAAATTCTCCACCCTTTATCCTCATCTTTTTTTTATCGGAGGTGTGTGTCAGTGATGGCACAACTGAACATTGATCCCTTTAGCATCCTCATCTTTTAAGCTGGAAAGGCTTGCCCTCCTGACAAAAAGATGCTGAAAAGTGACGACGTCTTTTCGTGGAGATGCGATAATTTGCGGGTTGCCGCAAGGTTATGTGCTGGGACCCGCATTGTTCTCGTTGACTGGTTCCTTATGGACCAGTTTAGATTTTCTATCCTTCTAAAAGTTAGAGCAAAAGCTTTTGTGTTTGGTGGATAATTATTGTGGATTTTGTCTTTAAACCATGAATCGTTAGACAAAAAAATATTAATGGTCTCATTTCCCCTTCAATAAATCAATAAAAATTCCATTTGCTACTATTACAGTATTACCAGTTAACAGCACTTACTAAAGGGTTTCATAGCAGATGCGTGAAAGTGGAAGTAATACAACAATGGAAAATTGCTCTTCAAAAGCATTATAAGAGCTAGAGATAGTACATTGGAAAAAAATATATAAATGCAAGGACAAGTAGGTAAGATCAGTAACCTGATCACGGTCAAAGGAAAATATTAAGCGACCTAGTTGCGCGGGTCATTTGTTATTTTAGATAAGATGCGGGCAGTATTTTGTTTTTGTAGTATTTTTTCAATGTATTTTCTAAAAACTAGATAATTTTAGATAAATTCCAGTAAAATTGACGCAATACAAAGTATGAATGATAATTCGGGTCGTTTTTTACTGGACTAGGTAGCTTTTAACATTAAGTTCCTCCAAATGTGAGAATCAAAAATTGCCCAAATATGCACAAACATATATTTTCCACAGATAAAATAATACTTTGTACCTTAAAATTCTCTCGATTGCGTGAAAAAAATTAGATATCAATCAATTTTTGATGTTATTTATAAACTTTATATAAAACACATAACAATTTTTTTCTAGGCATACGTTAATTCTTATCAATTATCTTATGAAACAGTGGGTTCATTGCACTATACGCATATACTACTTATCCTTTCATCAAATTAGAAAAATTGTAATAAAATTTGATACGAGTTTCTTGCAACAATCATTCATGTTTGCAGTTGTTAAAAATAAAAACAAGACTTAGACTCGTTACAATGTTGCACATGTAATGTGCGGTACTATCGGCAAAGCTCGAAAGGTTATTGAAATATTTAAACGAGAAACATTTTTGTGATTATGCTTCATATATTAATAATACCATATGATATTAGGTATTTGTGACTGGCACGATCAGCCCGGAACTGTAAAGGGGATGAACCACATATCGAACGGAGATTTATCAGCAGATAGGCAGCACGGCTCCGGTATGTAATGCATAAAGTGCTGCTACACGACCTAATCCCTTCAAACCACTGGATGCGACTAACAAATTTCCCAAGTACAATTTTGTTGTTAAAAATCTATCGAAAATTTGTGCAACCAAGCGATAATATTGCTTTCCTACCGACTACTAACATATCTAATCAAGAACACTGTTTTACGTCGTCTGACGACCAACAAATTATTCACAAGTGAACTTCACCCGATGACTACTTTGTTTATTGTAGATTATTTAACAGATACCTGAGTGTTACTTGTAAAAATAGACGTCATTACTTTATGGGCTAATTTTGCCCACTGAGATTAAGAAATTTTTGATGAGACTTTAACTAGTACTGGTAATCAGGTATTGTATAAAGATAGAACACCGCAGATTCTTTTCAGATTTAGATAAGACCCCAAACTATGAGAAAGTATAGGGCTCGTTTACTTTCTAATTGCTTACAGCAGAGGAAGAATATTAGAAGCAAAGGTATTATTTGTATAAAACAATATAGCACACTAAGAAAATGCCGAAACTTAGCAATACTCGTCTCAATATGTTAAGATTTGAAGAGAAGAAGCATAAAGATATGCACCAATCTTGTCATGCAGTTCATACAATATATTGCGATTTAAAAATTTATTACGCATTGTACTACTCCTACTAAATAAGTAACTCTTTCTTTCTCTTCCTCTTCCTCTGGACCATTTTATTAAAGTTAGCATCGGCTGTTTGTTGCATTTAATGGGTGTTTGATGAACGTCAACTTGGCTGCCCTTGGCAGCATCTCGTGACGTGAAAATTTTTAAATCGTAGATTACCTCATTTAATTTCCATCATATTTTTTTAGAAATAATTTGGTGCAATATTTTTAAAATTAATTGCTTCATTTGTCTGACAACTTTAAAAACAATTAAAATCAAAACACAACTACAAAAAAAAAACAATTTTTTTTATTAAAAATTTAAAAAAGAGTCAGACAAATGCGTCATTTCAATACAATGTCATCAGCGCAAACCGTTTTTAAATTAATCCAAAATTAAGGAAGTTATTGGAAGATTGCCAAATTCATACCTCCGGATTGCTCTTAAAGCGTGAGTTTTATAATCGATGTTCTTTTTATATGAGAAGTTTAGTGGAGATTGCTCTAAATTTTTTAAATCGCAAATTCTACTGTAACTGCTCATGTTTATCAAATATTTATATGAGAGTCAAATTTACGTACCGGGTGTCCCAGCGCAACTGAAACATAGAGAAATAGCATAGGAAATTATACAAGCTGTCCCAGAACTCGCGCCCCAGAGAAAACAGGAGAAATCTCCAAAAAGGACAAAGGACAATTGTTGCTAGTACTCTGGTTGTTCCTTACTCTGGTATGAAAACTTAACAAGGAACTCATCAGCATTATTTGGAGCGTTGCGAGCGGACGCTAAATAGTAAGGACGTTGTGTGTATGATGCGGCAAATTGGTCAACTTACATTAATAAATCATTTTTTAAATTTCCGTACCAGAGTATAGTAACAATTACGAGAAATTCACCTGGATGGCTTAAAATTCTCTGATTGGTCGAATTAAGATGTTATTTTTTTGAATAACAATTCAAGTTAGAATTTTTTTTTCTTAGGGATTATTTGTTTGCCCTTTTTTGAAATTTCTTTTGTTTTCCTTAGGGCGCAAGTTCTGGGACAGCCTGTAGGTCCTATTTTCATAAACTATATTAATTTCCTGATAAACTTTCGGTAAAAACGAAAAACTCCACATGGATTCTGAAAAGAAGGGGCACGCTTCCATGTAACAAAAAATTGATGGTTAGAAAGGTCTTAATCAAAGATCAAAATACCAAGTTCAAATCCCCATCAAGGCAACATTTTTTTACCTTTTTTTAGCTTATCTAACCATAAATTTTTCATGAAACCGTGCCGCTCTTTTTAAGAATCCGCGTGGAGTTTTTCGTTCTTATCAAATTTTATCTAGGAAGATATAATTTTAGAAAATATAACTTTTCATATTATTTCTCTTTGTTTCAGTAGCGCTGAGACACCCGAGATATAAAAGTAACAAAAGATTTTCAACACATGTAGCACCTTTGCAATTATTAAAAAAATAAAAATTTAATTTAATATTTTTAATTTTTGAAAATCTCATTGTTCGTTTAAATCTTTCGGACTCCCTAAAACTATCTTGCAAATCTTGGAAAATTCAAATAATTAACAATAATAAAAATAGCAGACAATGAGTATCTACAAATGCATAAAAACTCACAATTCTTCCTACTAATCGTTTATTTGCCTGATTTGGTCAGGTAATGACGCAATTAGTTTTGAATGGCTTGTTTGATCTTACGAAATCTAGGGATAACGACAAATTTCATCAACCTATCACCTTTTAAGGCCAATAAATTTCGGAAATAAAGGATAACGAACATTATTTATATGCTTGTTATGCCAATTAGTGATTTTCGATGGCACACTTTTTAATTAAATTTATCTTAAAAACGACTAAAAAGCATCCAAGATGACCTTAATTAACGACAATTTTTTTAGCGGATACATTAAGACACATTATTAATATGCATTTACACCATAAAACAAGCAATTAGTTGACTTTTTTATCTTCAAAAAATTCGTACTTTGGCATTACATAAAAAATCACGTCCTAAATGTATGGTTCCATTGGACATTATCGGCCAACCACCGACCAGGAACTTTGTGAGGTTCAAAGGACAAATCGCCAAAACAAGCTGGTCGTTGCTCAATAAAATCTAAAGCCAATTCGAGGTCAATCTCCTAAACAAAAAAATATTTTGCAAATTCCACATCTTACATAATTTAAATCCAAACTAACGTAGACAAAATTGTTCATTGCGACATCATTGTCGCACACAGCAAACACCACCTTGAAACATAATTTTTCAAAATTTTCTTAAACGGAAAAATTCTTTAATTTTTTTATCGAGAACCAAGTGATGAAGGGCACTGAGGTTCAGTTGAATGTATAACCTCTAATTATGTTATGGTATCGTAAAATTATAAATAAAATTAATAATAATTGCACTAATGATGTCAAATCCCATCAATATTATTACTACTGGCGATTGTAGTCCCTTATCGGTAGACTTTAGTTCTAATTTTCCGCTAAAAAATGGTAACTTGCGGAAAAAACTTAAGATTGCTAATATTTATTTGGTAGACTTACTTTAAGTGAGTTGTCACTATTTCTTCTTTATAAAAGAAGGAAATGGATAATTATTCTGGTCTCCTCAATTGTAAAATGACACGTTCAGCGTTCAGCTTAAGGCAGAATGAAGAATCAAGCTAATCATTACCTACTCAAATGTTATGTAGTAATTAGAATCATAATGTTTAAGTGAAATTTTGTTATTAACAATATCTGCCAGTTTGCAGAATTGGCAGTTGATAATGGGGGCGGCATCATTACTCTTCTTCGCTTGAGTAGGAGACGTCACCACGAGTATACACGTTTGTTATATGAGGACACTGGAAAAATTTAATTTGAGATAGAGCACCGATCTAACTGAATCCACTCAGATCTCTAATAACCGAATCTTGATCAAACATCATAGGCAATGTTCAGGAAAGAAAGCTGATTTTTCGGCAATGAATTAATTTTAAGTATAATAAGAACCAAATTGGAAAAGTGAAAACAGTTTAAGAGCCGGTTTTACGAAAGGGGAATTTACCTGGAATAACGCTATTCCGGAATAACTCGAGATAAAGTCGAACAGGACAAAATTCAGGTATAAACTGTAGACCGAGGGTACGTAAACCGGCCCTTAGTCCGGAATAGTTATTCCAATGCTTATCCAACTTTCGTAAACCTGGCCCTAAGTAATTATAAAAATCTCTAAACTACACCTACATTTAAAAGGGTGCAATAGAAGATATGCCTTTTAAATTCTCTTTCATTCATTTTCTTAACTTTCTCATCATACTTGTAAATAATAACAATAATATTTTTACGTTAGGAAGTCCATTGTACCTAATACTTTTCTTTAACAAAGAAGTTATGCAAAGAATTGTTTAACAATTATATAAGAAATCTCTTAAATCAACTATTTTCCAAAGTTAATTATTTCTATTTTAACTGCTAGACATAACACAGATAATAGGTATATGCCCTGCAGTACTTCGGTTAGTAAACTACAAATAATTAAGATCAAAAGCTGAGCGGATAATATAATCAAGAGTAATAAAAACTAAAATTAGAAATAATGCAGTATTGCTAATAAGAGTGTGTAAAGTGTTATCTCATATCAAAACAATATAAGTGGACGGTACCAGTAAGAAAATTAAAGTTCATCTAACTTGAGACGAGTACACATACAGGGTCTTCACAGGGTACTGAACCATAAAGTAGTAGCATGGAATTTTAGAATATTAGCATTTCCCAAGGAAAAACATTGTCTATTTGAACTTTTGCTAAGCTATAGATGAGGAGCAGAAAATGGGTATTTTCCGCAAGTTCTATGACCCGGTGCACAGGAAACACACTGTATAGTGAATGACCGCGAACAACAACAAATAACAAATATCGATCAAATAGTTGATCGAACTCAATTTTCAAAATTTATTTATTTCAAATTCCTTTCATTGATTTATTTATTTAATTTAGCTTTGTATCAAACATTTCTTTCAAAAAGTTGAGTTAGCATAGAATAAAAATTGTAGGGTTACTAACTGAAAGTGCAGGTGCAAGCTCTGTGATATTGTTGTGACGTCACACATTATTTAATTAAAGTCCTTATAGGTATATTAAAAACGATTCCTCGTAGAGATATGCAGTTTGAAACTTTGTTCTTAGATATTTTTGTTCTACAACAGTTATGACTCTTTCTTACAGATTTCGAAGCTCCTTGTACGCTTTCATCCCAATTGTAAGTCCCAATTGCCAAAATAAAGTATTCTGAACTTTTTCACAAAAAATTTGAAAACTTAATTTTTTACTACCATCTGTAGGATTTTTATTATCATTCACAGGATTTTCAAAATCACACCTGACAATCCTACCTGAACGTTCACTAATATTTACAATTTGATTCAAGATCGCTTTAACTATTTTGAAAGTTTTTGAAATTTTTCAAAATTCGTAGGTGTGTTCGAATTAATATTTATTCCGTCAATTGTATCGAAAGAATGCTGCTTGCATATTTGTTGTTAATTTAACTTTGCACAAGAAATACTCACAAATTGCTGAGGCCATCGTGGTAGAGGGTGCTGGGGTAATCACGTCTGACCTCGATCCATTCAAGATTGCAATAATCTCTCTTGGATGCTTCGACCTGGGGCTCATAGTCCATATCTCTGCATGGGTCAAGAGGAGCAGCCACCGTCGGCTAGCGCCGTCCAATTATCAATTCTGTATCACAATCACGCTGGAATAGGAACATAATTAAGAGAAACTAACAGCACGTTCTAGAGAACTAACAGACATCACGTCTAACTTTAGCGCCAACAAATACCATTACGAACCGAATCATTTCGATCATTATGAACAGAAGACACTTCAAGATAAAACTATCTTGTTAGGTAGATAAGTGGTTGAAATCTTAAAATCATCGAATGGATTGCGAAAAATGAAAATTGGAGGGTGCCTCAATAAGAAAAAAATGCCGTTCTTTTTATAACAAAAACAGGAAAATTACTACATATCATATTATTATGTAAGAAAATTAACAAAAATATGTACGTAAAGTGACTTGTTACGACATTTCGTAGTGCTGGTCAAGTTGTTTCCTTATTTTAAATAATTAATTCGTGCAGTAGAACATCTTGGAGGAAATTATTTATTGAAGACAATCCGAGATATCGCCAGTCGGTCGCGTGATGCCGTGACAGGGAAACAATGATTTTTCTTTCACTAATAACGCTTCATTCCTAATCTTTCGATACTTTTTTCGTCTACACCAATTACGTCGATAATTTCGGTAAGCAGTCAATACTTAATTGCTATCTACAAATGCAAAATTGTTTTTGTTGTATTCGATTGAAACTAGCTCGATGCTTAATGATGCTGTGGCAAAATTAATATGGCCCGATTAAACTTGAAGGTTACTAGTTTAGAATAAGTTTTAAAAACAGTTTTTCGAGCAATTTATTTTAATAAAGTAAACAAAACCAAGATACATAATGGTCAACATTGATACAATGGCATTTGCAAGTAAAAAAGATTTCTTCAATTGAGTAAGTGTTATTGGGTAGTTAATGTAACATACTAGATTTTGTATACGCTTAACGACTTAACATATACAAGGCAATAACATGAAAAATATCGGTATAACTTTGGGATAAAGTCTACAGTTAATATAAAATTAATTTGTACATTTGACACTTAAATACAAACACTGGCAATAGTCAGATTAAAATATTTATAAATAACTAACTGTAATTAACAACATGTTTACTCAAAATGAGAAACGTCTACCAGGTTCACTTAAAAATAAATATCAAACGGTGTTTCATCACTCATTCGTAAGCACATCTATACTCAGGCTCAATTCTCTCTCCTAACGAGACAAAACGAACCGATTAACGAACGGGCGTTGTCATGGGACGTGGAAAGCTGTCCTGTCGCCTTTGCATAAACCCAAGCATATTCTTGAAGGGCAAGAGCATGTGGTAGTAGGCGCAATAGGGCAGAGGATCCCAAATAGCAAACAAGGCCTCCCTCTTGTCCAAAACTGTTCCAATCAACCTGGTCACAGTTTCAATATTTGGATTTCGAATGGTCGACATTACCGTTTCCGGCATCCAGTATCGTCCATTTTCGCTGACCAAAGGTCCGGAATTTTGCCGGTTGAAATGTTTGCAAGGCTTCCACAGCAACCTCGGATGAACGCTGGTGTAGCAAATATAAGGCAAAGACACCCCAACTCTACTACTCAACGGTACTATCGTGTTGCTGTCTTTGGGGATAACGAATCTGAAGCTCACGTGCCCGGTTATCGGCCTCAGCAAGTTGAGTTTGCTAAAAAAGTTTACCAGCCACGAATTGATTTCTTTGCTTTCCACCGGGACGAGTCCATTGGTGGTTTTTTCCATTTGACACGTGACGTTGGCGATCACTTGAGATTCTTTGATGGTGGTGCAGGTTAGAAAATGGTCACCTTCGACGTCCTGGACGACTACCCAAGGTCTTTGTTCGTTTATATCGTTAGGTAGTTTCAGATCATCTCTGGCTAATGGCAGAACAATTTTGGACCGCTCCCGAAGTCCGCTGGGACCTGCTGTTGTCATGACGTAACGACCCATCCGGATGGCTCCTGTGTCGTATAACTTAAAAACATCTTCTTTGCAAGTGATTGCGTGATACGTTGGAGTCACGACTCCGTATTTTTGGCACCGCTTCAAGACCTCTAGGGTGTCGTCCAAAGCCCAAACTTCCTTGATTCCGGGGCAGAAACAGGTGCATCCTAGAAGCTCCAAGTGAGGTTTAGCAACCGCGTCGTAGTAGGCTGAAGTTGTTGAACTTACAGGAATGTAATACACTGCTTGTTCTTTGTCGACGATTTCGCAAAGCGCACGTACGTAATTCTGAAGTTGGTCACTCGTGGGCTTTGGCACTGTATAAAATTTACTTACAGCTGTTGAAAATCTCGACAAAGCGAATACGTCGTCGATTTCACAAATCACAACTCTGGCACCGGCCGAGTAGAAGTTCCTGGCTAGATGCAAGGCTTGAATTGTGCTGCCTCCACTAATTAAAACCGTTCTTTTCTTCCGAATTCTGTCAGTGCTGGGCGACAGGATGACGGATATGATGATTTTTATAATGGTCAACGGCAAACTGATTAGTTGCGTCAACACCCAAACCCACATCGATATCCATAACATGGGTAAGGCAAAAATCAGCTGTCTCCAAGTCTTGGGCAGGATGGCCAAAACCACGGCTTTGGCGATGCGCAATAGAAAGGTAGGATACCATCCTATTATTTCCGCCAATCCCGATAACCATTCATCTTCTTCTTCTCTTTGATTCAAAATCGGACTTTGGCTGCGGGAATCCCGGCAATCCGATCGAATCACGAAGGGTTCTTGGATCACGGTTCCCACTGATGACGTTCGTCTTATCCTTCGTCTCCGTAGGGTGTTATCGGGGGATGTTGAAATTGGCGAAAGGGAATTCGGAGAGCTGGGACTCTGGAAGCCGGAACTGCTGCTCGTGCTTCCTGCATGGATGCTCTCGTTGCTGGGCCACACGCGAGATAAACTTTCTGAAGTACAAGTAGGCATTTTCCCGCACACAGTTGGCACCGAACTTGTTGCTATGCGGTCATGAATGTAATAAACAGTTTAAAGTGATGCACAGATCTCTTATACGCTGCATTTTGTACTATGCCCTGTGTTCCCGGCACCAAGTACCCCTTCCATTGGTTTCGTTAGAACTACGTTGATTCCATTGAGGTAGTCTTTCATTTGGTGACTTATCGCCCCGCCACTTATTTTTATTGTGATAACACTTTAATCACAACTAATCAGACGGGCCATTTTACAAGTTTAGTTGGCTAGATTAGTTCTAAACTGCCGGGTCCGAAGTGGGCATGTTAGCACGACCGAGTTCAAACGGTGCATATGCACTGTTACTTAACTGTCACACCTCACATTGCTAACTGGGGTGTGTGTGGATATTTTCTATATATTTTTATCCTGCTTTTGGCTTTATAAATATTTTATTTTAAAATTTTATTGTCAAAAAAAGAAGCCGACATTAAATTCAAACAATTATTTTTCATCGATATTTTATTGTCTGGCCATAATTTGTTCACATAGTAAAATTATACAAATATTGTAACAGTATCAAGCAAAAGGTCAAACTAATTATACAGGATGTTTTCTAAAAACGTTCCAAGCGTCCAAAGACTTGAGGCGTTTTTAGAAAACACTCTGTATAGCATTTTGATAAACCCTTGATTAATGTTTTTAAGATATTGAGGTCACACTCCTCATTTAATTAAGGAAATTTGATGTTTATATTGCGTCGTTTCGATGGTAATTTATAAACTCCACAACCTTTACTACAATAATTATTTCCATGTGGAATTGACGTTATAATGATTATCTATGAAGGTGTAATAATTTAACTGAGGCTCGAACCACCACGTTCAATACTCTATTAGGTTTTGAACAACGTCGTTTTCCTGCTAAATCCTTGCTGAAAATGAATAATACTAATTTTATTCGTCTAATCATCAAATTCGCCATGTGGCTGACCATGGCTCCCTTTTTCGATTTGATTTTGAAAAGTTTAATAAAACCTATTGGCTTCAAGTGTTACGCCATAACCTTAACGTCATTTGTAGTTTTCGGCACTTCTTGGTCGCTCTTTAAAAGATTAGAATACGAGTTACTACCAACGCACAGATTTTTGGATTGGGCCATAGAAATCAATTTAGTCATCATATTTCTGCTGTGCACTCTGGGAGCAGCCTTTTGGCATAACAAGAACTGGGAAGCGTTCATCAACGTTTTGCTGTACTTCGACCAAATTTTCAGCAACTGCTCTGAAACCACCAGTAAAATTTGCACTTACATCAAACTGCAAATGGCTATTGGCCACATCTTTTTCGCAATTTGCTTGTGGTTGCAAGTGTACCTTTGGCTATCCGTAACTGAAATCGATGTTTATATGACGTACATGTTTCACTACATTCTTCTTTACTACGTTTTCTATTCTACAGTTTTTATTAATACTTTTCTGTTGCTTCTGAGGCGCAACTACAATGTTCTGGGAGAAACCTTGTCGAACTGTAATTTTGTGGAAGAAATTCGGCGAGTCAGTTTCTTGTACAGGGTTCTGGGAAACGCCATGGATCTGTTCAACAAAATTTTCGGCCTCCACTACCTAGCCGTATTCAGCTACTCTCTACTAACGTTGCTTTCTTGTTTCGATTACGTTATAACTGTAGACCAATTTGTGAAAGATGAAAATTTTCAACTTTTGCTACTTATTTCCTATGCTTCTTTTGCGTTATTCGATCTGGTAACGTTCATGTGTTTTCTTTTACAAAAGTTAATATTCAATTTTTAGAGCATCGTTATGGTTATTACTCTTTCCAGCGAATGGGTAACAGATGCTGCTAAAGAACTAGAGAACCGATGCTACGTCTTGCAAGAAAACGTTAAAAATAAGTCCGATGAAAGACAAGAATTTCTCAATTTGGCGAAGATGGTACATGGGAAAATTCCCAAAAACACCGCTGCGGGTTTCTTCGATATTAACAAAAGCTCTTTGTTGTCGGTTTTGGGAACTGCGATTACTTACTTAATCGTGATCATACAGTTCAATGGTGCAAAAAGGGGCTCCTCCAAGACCGAGTCACCTACTAATTGTTAAAGTTGCGAAAATTTACAGAAAGACTAGTCAGGTTTGACTCATGGACTTCCTTAGTTAGTTTGCTACATTTGCAACAAACTACTTGGGCGTTATTATTGCTACTCATTATCATTAAAAATTATTGAGCCAGGGACAAAAGTAATTTCTTAGTAAGATGACCTTCTTTGAACAAATAAACAATTATCAACTAAGCATTGGCCGTTCGACTAAGTAATTTTTTATTTCCCAGCTAATTAGGCGTCGAAACTCGTCATCAATTGATAAGTTCCTCTTTATTACTTGGAAAATTCCGAGAAACTTTTCCTCACCATTTTAGATAGAACCGACCAAAAAACAACCTGCACGTTGTTCAATTGTTAAAAGAGCTGCTACCAACTCATACAGTAATCTGGTCCAAAAATACTTCGGTCGTTATCTTTATGACCTTCAGTTTGAGACCATCATTTTGGTGTAGAACCATCTGGTAAGGATTTATTCACATAAAACACATAAAACTGCGGTAAAATAAAGATTCTCGCTATTACCAGAGGCGTACGACAGGGGCGTAGGAGTAGTTCCCCCCTTCAAAATTCTACGCCACTGGTGGAATTGCTTTTTTACTATGATTATTTAATATTTAGACATTTTTTACAGTAATAATGTAGTGTTACTTCACAACGATAAAGTGATTATTTTTCGAGATAATTAAAGTTACAGATTGAGCCGCACAATATTCCGATTTTAATGTTTAATTTATTGCTCATATTCGTATTAACCATTTCGAAATCTGTACTTATAAAGTGGCGCTAGTTGCGTGAAGTAAGCTCTACAGTTCTGCCGAATATGATAAAGAAATATTGAACAAGATCAAAATAATGGACAAAAATAAAAAATAAAACAACCTGTATCTCAATAAGAAAGCACATTTCATGTAGGGATTTTAGGTTAAATCTTCATATTTTGTTCCAAGGATTCACCAGCTATCGTATGTATAATTATTAATGAAGCACCCTGTAGAAAATGTTAATTATCAAGAATTTCTAAATAGATAAGGATCGTATTAACAGTCTACCAAATTTACCCAATATTTTCATACAAAAAAATACTTTTATTTCCCAAAAATACTAAATGCTCACCAAAATTAAGAAAATACATAATCTTAAAGCGACAGCCAAATATTGACATAATGCTGGCCTCTTATATATTTTGTTCGCCAAAATAACTTTTGTTGACCATAAATACTAAATGTTCACCAAATTTTATTCTGCATTTAATTCTAACATAATACCCAGATATTTAATTTTCGACAGTGTCTTATATTATTTAGCAGTTAAAAATACTATTTGTTGATTAAAAATACACAAGCAATAAAATGTTGTGCAAATGGTAAATAATTTTATGCAAAATTATAGATGTAGATGTGCTAGGGCAAGGAAAATATGAGTAAAAATAGAAGTGGTTTGCACAAAAAAAGATATTTATTTCCGAAATATATAAATGCTTTGCTGTAATTGGCTTGCATTATGTAAAACGTAAAACTTCTTTTAGTGGTAATTTCTAATCGTGCTTTTAAAAAAAATTACAGGGTCCTGAACTGACCTTGTACAAAACTTTTTTCGCGTGCCTCTTGTCTGGAAGCGCAAGCGGCAAGGAGAGATGCGCAAGCACATTTCATTTTTGGAGTAATAGAATAATTATTTGACGCACAAATAGTTTTTTTGAGAAACACTAAATATAAATGGATAGCGCGAATATTTATTATGTACAGCACGGACGCGTAACTTGAGCGTTCTAAATTTGGTGAACATTTAGTAAAATTGATAGACATATATAATTAAAAATGTAAGCAATGGTAAAACAATACGCACCATAGTTATTTTAGTGGTGATGTTCTCATTTTCTGATGTATAATAATTTGAGTTTTATTTAGATTTTTTGATGCTCATTAAATTTTCTGGTGGACAGTGCAAGGGATGTATGGTTTAATTTGGTGTATATTATATTTGTTCCCAATAGATAATAGCTCCAGGTAGCACCGAAGACGCAAATTAAACCGGTTTTGTTTAAAACCTTTAACAGATTCTACAAAATGTAGGTTGGCAACAAATGGTGGAGGAGCCGGGAGAAAATTACAATATAAAAATTTATAGATATTCGTTAACAAATTAAATTCAGTCAATAAGAATACAGCTCAAATTGTTAGCAAAAGAAATTCGTTAATTTACCCTATTTTAACAGTTACTCTATAACGTCGACATAATATGGTGAAAGAGCCAGGTAATATAAAAAAAATCATAATAAATTAACAAGTAAAATTAGAAAAATTGTACTTTTTTTCTTAAAGAGACTATCATCAGCTCTTTCCGGGTAACCAAGAACTATTTCGGTGCGATACCTAATTCGGAAGTTATAATTTTTTTTGTAACTACCGATCCAAATCAGTAATCAGTATGTCAAAAAATGTTACTAATTAATTAAGTTCCAAATTGCGAGTTCTCTTGACTTCTGCATTTATTAAATAAGGATTTCTGTTCACAAACTGCACGTTTGTGGGCCAAATCATAAAAATTCTAAAAAAATATTTAGGCAGCCAATATTGCAGAGACTATGACAAGCATTGAATTTATTTTCTTTCAAAACCGCTAAAAACAATTGGTGGTTTATAGTTCATTACAATGCAATTAGGAAAAATTTGGTTTTGGTTTTGGCTACACAGCAATTAACAACAATTAATAGCTGCGATTCTAATTTTTATATTTCTTCTTGTCTTGTGCAGTGACCTTGAATTCAACGCATGCTCGTGTTGACCCTTCTGACAGTGGTCGGTGCGCAAATTCCACAAGGATTAAAAAAGTTTTTGGAGATAAATTTTAAACTTGGCACTAACAGCGGTAAGTGATGTTATTTGTTTATTCCTTACCTGAGCAATTAATCCGTAAAAGCCCCAAATGCAAGTAGAAATGAAGACATTTTGCTCAAATCTCCGCACTTCAATTTCAGGTTAGCGCACCGAGTCAATACAAACAAAACCGATGTTGGCAGTCCTTTCTGAATTTGATAATGGCCCGCGAAATTCAAATGGGGTCTCAGATCAAAATGATTCCGAAATTTGAAGAGACTTGCTTGCGACTTCTACAGAACCAAAAAGACGTAAACAGCTTAAAGGATTTGCAAAATATAATCAATACAGCTTCTCCGCACATTATTGGACCACCAGTATTGTCCGTGCTTTTTACCATCTTGCAAAGTATCGCGGAGGACAAATCCAAGTATTTATTAATTAAACCTGCAGATGATTTGTTAAATTTGTTTTTTAGGTTTACAGCTATAGAAAAGCAAGTAATTGTTGACACGTTAAAATGTTTGTTTGATAAAATGGAAGTGGAGAAACTTCCAATATTTTTTAACATTTATGGATTTCTTTTATTAGAACTATATGACGTTAAAAATCATTCCGGTAATTATCCTATAATTTTCGAAATGCAAATTAATTAAGTTGTTGTTAGTTCTGAACATCCCAGAAGAGTACAAATTGAGTATCGTGGAATGTATGATTGCCCTCACCAACTCCTTGAGTTACCCTGTGGTAACTAAACTATACGTGAAGGAAAATGCCCTTAAGTTATGCCAAATGCTTTACGTTCTCTTAACTATGGCCACCTCTGAACAATACAAGAAATTACGGTAGGTGCTCCAGTTGATTTCAGTCATAACGTAAATTAACTAATCAATTTCAAGGATTGCCTGCATCAATTGTTTAATGACCATGGCCAGAGTTTTGGACGATAACGATTTTAGCGACCTTGTAATGCGAGACCAAGTTGCAGAAATGTTTATGTTCTTCCTCCCGGGAGCTGCCACTCATTTAAAAAATATTGCTTTAGTTGATGAGAAAATAGGACACCAGATTCCTGCGGTAACTTAAATACAATTATATTTATAGTTAGCCTTATTATTTAATTGTAGCTTGCTTTGAAGGCCTGGGGTAGAATAGTCACGTTATTGATGCAAGACTATAACGCTTATGATAACAAGATTAATGTAAAAGCGAGCGTTGCTTCTCAACAGAAGAAATTGAAGGATGAAAAGGAGCTAAATGAGTATTTGGCGAAAGCGCAGAGATCGCCCCAGTGGTACTGCGATAATGATTTCAAATTGCAACGAATTATTGTTGAATTTGCAAAACTCACCCACCATTCTCATCCGAAAGTTAGGATGGAATTGGCTGCAATGTCTTCATTGATTATTGAAAATTGCATCGAGACCATGCCAACGTCAATAAGTCAGTTAATTGAAATTGTTATAGCATTGTCTGAAGACAGCGATGAGGCAACTGCGCAAAAGAGCAAAATTGTTCTGGAAACTTTATCTAGTAAATTTACAACAAACGAATCCAAGTCGTTGCTTGAGAATTTAGAGGAAGGTTTCTATAACGCTATAACGAGGCTTCCGAGGAAATTTAATGGAATTGGTACTTTTGTCTTCCTCATATTAACATCGTCAATTAATTTAATATTTATTGTAGATGAAATGGAGCAAATTTCTGCCTTAAATTTGGTAATTGGGTACATTAGTTTGTTTGACAAACATAATCTTACAAGGGTTCTACATTCCACTGTCCATCTAAATCAGCTTATGTTGACCCTGATTCACATTTCTGAATTCGATAAAAGACACGTCAGTCTTTTGGAGGAGCTGACAACGCAAGGTTGGTTTTTCTCATTACATTTCAGCAAGGCTATAGACCATATTAATAATTCACAATTTACCCTTTCACTAGTGATTTGTAAATTAGGGATGTTCTTGGGAGCATGCGCAGTGCAGGAGACCTGACGGACACGATATGGGAAATAGAAGCCAAAAGATACAGTTGTCCCTTCGCGATTTGCGCCTGCGCCGTGACTTTTTAATATGGTCTATTAGGATTACATATTTCAGGTTGATTAAAGTTAACACAACACGCATCTTTCTTTATTTTTAGTTATAATATCTTAAACGATCCTGAAGATATTAATTAAAATTAAAAATTACTTAAAAAAATTAATTAAAAATGGGTCGTATTTAACAGTCTAAAATACTTTCATTTCCCAAAAATACTAAATGCTCACCAAAATTAAGAAAATACATAGGTAATCTTAAAGCGACAACCAAATATTAACATAATGCTGGCCTCTTATATATTTTGTTTGCCAAAATAACTTTTGTTCACCATAAATACTAAATGTTCACCAAATTTTATTCCGCATTTAATTCTAACATAATACCCAGATATTTAATTTTCAACATTGTCTTATATTATTTACCAGTTAAAAATACTATTTGTTGATCAAAAATACACAAGCAATAAAATGTTGTGTAAATGGTAAATAATTTTATGCAAAATTATAGATGTAGATGTGCTAGGGCAAGAAAAATAAGAGTAAAAATAAAAGTGGTTTGCACAAAAAAAGATATTGATTTCCGTAATATATAAATGCTTTGCTGTAATTGGCTTGCATTATGTAAAACGTAAAACTTCTTTTAGTGGTAATTTATAATCGTGTTTTTAAAAAAAAAATACAGGGCCCTGAACTAACCTTGTACAAAAATTTTTTCGTGTGCCTCTTGTCTGGAAGCGCAAGCGGCAAGGAGAGATGCGCGAGCATATTTCATTTTTGGAGTAATAGAATAATTATTTGACGCACAAATAGTTTTTTTGAGAAACACTAAATATAAATGGATAGCGCGAATATTTATTATGCACAGCACGGACGCGTAACTTGGGCGTTCTAAATTTGGTGAACATTTAGTAAAATTCATAACCATATAAAATTTAAAATGTAAGCATTGGTAAAACAATACGCAGCATACCTATTTTAGTGATTATGTTCTCATTTTCTGATGTATAATAATTTGGATTTTATTTAGATTTTTTGATGCTCATTAAATTTTCTGGTGGACATTGCAAGGAATGTATGATTTAATTTGGTGTACATTATATTTGTTCCCATTAAAAATAATCTTTAGAGTGCTGTAACTCACTTATGAGACACTTAATTTAGACACTTTATTTTTCTTATCAATTTACTTGCTCTGGCTCCCTCAAATTTTGAATGCTCTCTTTAGATATATCTTGAAGGTATGTATATTTACTTCACAAAAATCTAACGGGATACTTGCCTAAAAAAAATATTGCACTTTTTATTCTCTAGATGCATGCAAATAACTAAAAGAATCTTAAATATTTTTTTCCCATTTTTTTATTGCATATTTTCATAAATATTTGCAATTTTTGTTTTTGATGACGCATTGGTCCCCCGTATAAGACTCACACCTATATTGAATGGACTCTTGTTTTTGGTGGCTATTATGCTGCGCTGCTACCAGAGTGCGCGACATGTGTACAACGGATTGGCATTCGATTTATAAATAGAACTCAAGCAATCGGAGTAAAGCGCCATCATATGATTTCTTTTAGAACTACGCCGTGCAGGGGGCGGCTACGTCACGAATCTCCCACTCCAAAAATTAAAAAATTAATTCTGGGCGTAATATTGACCCTAGAACCAAATAAAAAAATGCGGGTCTAATAAAATCGCCTACATTTTTTAAATTATATTTTCCAAATATGAGGCAAGTACCCCATTTGCGACTTTCACATATTGTTAAAAGTCCTAATTGTGTCGTTGTAGAAGCTAACTCGTTGTCTATTATCAGATTTCGAACCTGTTGCCGTCACACAAACGCCGTGGAAGAATTTTAAGCTTTTTCAATCTGACGTTATAGAGAAAAAAATTGAAACAATTTGCTCTCTGCTGGCAACGTTGGGAGCTTCCTCTATCATCAGCGATTTTCTATTGGACAAGTTCGAAAGCGAAAGCGAATACAAGAATGAAGTGGTGTTCCTCTTGAATGGACTAATAACAGGTTTTTACTTAACGAGCGATCAATGTGTTGACTTGAATTGTGTAATTGCAGGAATGATCAGTGAAAATTCCAACACCATAAAGAACATATTGGTCACGTATACCGAAAAGAACAACTGGTATCTACCTCTAACTGTTATGGTGGACGAAGAGGGTTACGAGCACAACCTCGGCGATGTCCAAAACAACATCATTCAAGTGTGTCTGTTAGTTGAGGGCATAGGAAAAATTTCTCTGAGCATGAAAAAGGACTTTGAGCAATTTATGCTGAAAACCTTATACTTTGTTCTGGAAAGAGCCGGTACTAACTACACAAATTGAAGGGTAGAAACTAAAATGATGAAATTTTTAGGGTCTGGCCATCCTTTTATAAAAGCTGCTGGTACTTCAGCTTTATCAAATATAGCTAAAAGTTGCGAGTATTTTCAAGTTACAAATTTGATCAACGCCAACATTGATTATTTTTCATTTCACGTTCAACGGAAATTAAATCAAGCATCTGTAAATGAAGGTGTCTTGGACGTTTTAGCTGTTGTAATGAGCTACAGTTCCATAGACGTTTTGAATTCTACATCAGATATTGTCAGAGAAGTGAGTTTTGATGTTAAAATAACCCTTGTTTACCAAACTTTATTTTAGCTACTGATGCAGTCTTGCGATAAGCATAGGGGGATCAATGTTGATCCGTATTTACGCGTATTCAAAATGTTTATTCATTGCCTTCATAGGTGGCTGGACATTAAAGTTGAACCCAGGACGATCAAGACCAAAAAGCAAAAGCAAGAAGAATTGGAAGACTTCCAAGTGTCTGATATTGATTACAACCAGGATTTTTCTGATGATGTCATGGGAAAGTCGGCCGAGGAACTATACAGGGAAGATATGGAAAAAAGTCAAAAGGAATTGCAAGAGGAAATTGAAGGAGTTCATAGTAGTGATTAAAGTAATAATTGCAATGTGCCAGTAACGATTAATTTTTAGTGGAAGATGCCAAAAAGCCGGAACTTCCGATGCACGTAAAACTGACTGTGACGATTTTGAAAAAGACTTTAAATTTTTTGCCGTCAAAAGAAAGGTTGAGAAAGCTCTTGGTGATGGATATTTTGAAAGACGGGATTGTGGTTATCAAAGACTGGGAAAACGAATTATTGCCCATAGTTCATCAAATATGGTCACCTTTAGTCGATAGGTTTAAGGAGATGGACGATCCGTTAGTCGTAAATGGCAGTTTTCAACTTCTTGTAATATTGGCCCAGGTTTCAAAGGATTTCATCAGGTCTAGAACAGCAAAGTAAGTTGGTAGATAGTTGCGAATCGTATTTTAAATGAACAAGACAAGAATCTGTAACTAGAAAAATGTAAATGAAACCGAAGATAAGTGTGGCCTTCTCTGTCGCACACACGGGGCGCTATAGGCACAACAATCCATTCTGTCAAAAGTGTTTTTAAAAAACCATAGTAAATATTAAAAAAATCTTTTTATTTAATCGTAATGACCAATCACGCTTTATTTTTAAATGACTATGAGACAAAAAATGGAACTACAATTTTTGAAGAGTTTTTAAAAGTAACTAATAGACTTTAAATTAGTCAGAAAAGTGAATTACTTCCAAAAATTTAAACAAACTGATTGTATTTGCTTTTACGCTTTAGAGGATTTTTCTTATAGCGTTCCAGGTGTGCGATAAAGAGCGCAAGACCAATCATCTGTCGCATAGACGGCAGCCTGGAATCCAGAGTATTGGCGTCTTATATTCTTTGGTTTCCTCTAGATGTCGCCGTAACTTTTAACTTGCACCCTGTTTTCGAAATTTAGGGGATATATTCCCGGAACAATGATCAGAAAAGCATACTTACCTGGCGTAGGGGTTACCGTGATCAACAAGGCGGTTCCCCCAGGGTGAGGCCCTTCCATTGCACTACGGTCGGGCTGACCCCTGCGATTATCCCTAATGCGGATAACTCGGGCGCACAATTTTTGGTAGTCGGGACTGCGTGCGCGCTGTCCCGGTCTAATTTAATCAAAAAAAAATTCCATATTTTCAACTCTACCAGCAGTAGAATTTAGTTTCTATAAAAATATTTTAGGTCCTCTGATGGATTTACATTATACAGGCAGGGAGGGTAAGAATGTTATGGGAAGGGGGATCATTTATTTAAAGTGTGGTGATTTTGGCCAAATAACAAAAAAGTTACCCCAGATATGGGATAGGGGTTATTTCATCAATAGAACAAATATAACATTTGACGTGGTTTACTTGATATTAAATAAAAGTTTACGATTTTAGTTTTTATTTAATGACTCCACTGTTAAGAAAAAAAACGCCATAAGAAAATTTAGAATTTATTAATAAGCTCATGTTGGGCCACCCTGTATACATATTAATTTCTCTCAAGAAATTTCAACTTTTCGACTATTTTCAATGTTAAAAATATAATTTTTCGAATTTAATAGAGTCATGACTTACTAATTGAACCGACACAATCTAATCTAGTGATATTATTCGTTGCAGGACTTACTGATCACTAATATCTAGTATGTATTTTCAAATTAAATTTTTCCCGTGGAAATAAACGTATAAAATAAATAGTAAATTTTTAGCGAAGAGTATCTTTAATAGATGACAAGTATCTCAAAATATCCTATTAATGGTCCATACTAGTACTAATTCCCTCCCTAAAGAACATAAAGTAATGGTGAAAACCCTCAACCAAAATGCCGTTTTAGGGATGTGTTGCCAAATATCTTATCAGTTCTCGACAAGCTCTCTCAAAATAGCTACTTGAAGGATAAAGGTTCTTCGTACCGTTATACTCAAGCTTACAAGTTGCAATTGGTCATCCTCGAGGAACTGGCGATGGCGATCATCGATCTGGACATGCTCGAAAATCAAGTACAGAGCGCTATGGATACGGTCTCCAAGTACTTGAGCGATAGACAACCAATACCGTTGCAGGTAAGACAATCGTAACACAGTAAGTAATGAACTTCCAGCCTTAAAATTTCTTTGTTGCAGAAAGCTGCTGTCGGATTTTTCAAAACGTTAAAGATGTACGACCCGCCGCCGGTTGAAGAAAAGCTCAAGTCAAGTTTAGACAAGAACCCCAGTAACGAGTACACGAAAAATATCAAGTACGTTTTAGAACAGTCGGGAGCGACATAAATAAAGAGATGGTAATCTTATAAATACTTGTTTTATTTGTATTATCCAATACAAAAAATGTGATTGCACACTTTTTAAGATTAAAATTATTACTTAATATGTACACAAGTGAACATTTTATACAATTAATGTAAGTGGGTCCACCAATATTTACTCTAGAACAAATAAATTATACAGTCTTTAAACTAAAATAGTTCTTAAAATAAAACTTAAAATATTGCATCCCTCAAGTTTTGCTTCAACATCGGGGTAGTGGAAAGAATTGTACGATTTGCACCCCGTCAAGTCCAACTCGAGTACCGCTAGTCGTTATAAAATAAAACTATAACAATAAAATTTGAATTTAGAATGAACTAAGAGAATGGTTACATCGGATGCGACCAGTTTCTAAAATTAACAAAACATTTGACGTGCCATTGAACCAATGTTCAACATTCAACGACACTGTTAACAAAATCACAGGTTTCAAATGAGCTACCACTGTGACTACGGATCCACAATAACGATTGGGTACGGCAGATCAAAGAAAAAAAAATGTAGGTACTCAATTTTCAGTGCTCACCGGCTCTCTGGCGTGGTGGATTTGCACGTGTTTATTATGATTCGATTTAGTGGTAGAAGTTTTGCCGCAAATGTGACAGGAGTACGGCCGGACCCCGCTATGGATCCGCATGTGGTCTTTCAAGTAGTAGGACCGGTGGAACGACTTGCCGCAGACTTTGCAATTGTACGTTTTCTCTTTCTCGTGCTCCTTCACATGTCTCTGACAATTATATTTCCTAATAAACTGCGCCCCACAGTAGTTGCAGGTATACGGCCGGACGCTTTTGTGCGAGTTCATGTGGGCGACGTAGTCGGACTCGCGGATAAAAGCCCCCTTGCACTGGTCGCATTTGAAAGGCTTGGAGACCCGCGACGCGTGCGTCCATTTGTGCAACTTCAAGTTCCACTTGGTAGTGAAATCCTTATTACAAATTAAACAAGCGAACGGCCTTTGGCCGCTGTGGTTACGTATATGGACTTCGAGGGACGATTTCAGGTAGACGCCTTTACAAATTGGGCATTCTACGTTTTCGGCGCTTTTATGGCCGTTGGGCAGAAACCTGTCGTTGTGGGCGCGCCTCATGTGTCGGGTCAAACTCGACATGTGGATGAACTTTTCGCTGCACTGGGTGCACGACTTTGGCTTCGAATCGTGAATCTCCTGGTGCCAGGCCAATTTTTTCTTCGAATGGAAAATTTCCTTGCAATAACAAATATAATCTTTGACCTTCTTCTTGACGTTCAAGTGGTGACGGTTGCGGTGCTGCACCAAGTTTGAGTGTCTTCGGAAGGTTTCGTCGCACAAACTGCATTTGATCGGCGTTTCGCCCGTGTGAATGTTCCGGTGTTCGTCCAATTTCTGTTTGGTCAGGAACGATTTCTCGCAAACCTCGCACTTGTAGGGTTTGATTCCTAGATGGCGCCGCATGTGGAGCTGGATGTTTTGGCGCTTGTAGAAGAGTTTGCCGCACAATTTGCATTCTAACGGGTGTATTCTCAAATGTTCCGAAAATTTGTAGTCGTTGGGGAAAACCTCTTCGCAGGTCAAGCATTTATGGCGAGTTTGGGGGGTAATGTTGTGCACGTTAATCTTGTGCTCTCTCAACGCTTTAGCGTTGACGAGGACGATGTCGCAGAGAGGACAAACAGTTTTCAGCTCAACGGCGACGTTGGTTTCGTCAATTTTAAGATCGAGCTCCTCCGGAAGCGGAACTTGCCCCTCAGTCTCCAGAGCAGTTTCCATTTTCAGCTTATTAGTGAACACGTTATCGAAATTGTTTTCGGTTTCAGCTTTAGTCGATTTGAGCTTAACAACTATTTTTTTTACTTTCTTCTTCCCAATTTCGCCCCCAATTTTGCTGGATTTAGGAACTTTCTCGGCGGCGTGCTTCTCCAATTCGTGTTCTTTTCTGTCTTTTGACGATTTGAAAGCGTCACCGCAAGTGGAACATTTAAAATTCAAAGGCGGGCCGGTAAAGCTGACAATGGTTGGCGTGTCGTTGTCGTCGTTCTCGGGATACGCGACGTGAGGCGGGATGCGGCTCTGCAGCGGCGGAACTTCCACGTCGGAGCTGTCAGAAGCCTCCCAACTTTCCCTGACTAGCAAATCGTAGGACGTCGACATTCCCGAACTGCCCTCGTTATACTGCATCCTGTTCCAGGTGATATCGCTGGCCCCCCCGATACTTTCCTGGCCCGATAGCTCCCCGCGAGGAGGCATTCTTTCGTCCGCGCGAATATTAACGTTGGAGCTTTCCCGCGACATACTTTCCTCCCTGTGGTCGATAAATCCGTCTTTGGAATTATCGACCATGCCCCCGATCGTCATAAGAACGCCCGGTCGATCAGGGGCGCTACCCTCAAAATTTTCAACTTGCGAAATTATCTGATTGGTCGAAAAATCGTTCATCACCATGTGCATCCCGTCCATGTCGACAAAATCCAAATGGTCGCCGGACTGCAGGATATTGGACGCGGCATAAATAGGATTTGATTGTTCGTAGCTCTGATTTAGGTCCATCGAAGTGTACGTTTGGTTGTTGTCGGTATCCCCAATAAAGTAAAACCCAGGTTCCACATGTTTCGTAGGCTCACCTTCCTCGAGTAATTCATCGTCTTGCAGTAGCGACCTAGGGGACAAGTTGTTGGTGTTTTGAGTTTGGCAGGCCTTATTTAAGTCAGAGCGGACCCTCAAACTCCAATCGGAGCCGGTTGGTGATCGCGGAGAACCACAATCCTCCTGATTTTCGTAATTTTGTTCGCTGTCATTATCGTGACACTCCTCTGTCGCGTCGTAAATTTTCAAATCCACAGAACCGTTGAGTTCTTCTTGCAATTCTGCATCGTTTTTCACCGTCTCCTCAAACTCTTGTTTGCTGGTTGCAACACCCGAATCTTCGGAAGTAAACGATTCATCGACGTCCCCTTCAGCTTCTTCCTCGGTTTCTTTGTCGGTGATCGCTAATTGACTTTGATGTACGTCATCAATCTCAATTTCGTGAATTGAAGCCTCTGAAGAACTTGGAATGGTCGCTTCAATACTGGATGATGATGATGGCAATTCAAATGGAAGATTACGCATTGGTGACATACAAGAGCCGCTAGACATAATAACTTGTTGCTGCTGATAAACATAGGGCATCATTTGCGGGTTTAAAACTGTTGGAATTACATATTGCGGTGACAATGGGTTGATGTTGAGTACATTCTGTTGCGGGGCTGTGGTGCTGCTCATGCTCTGCTGGTAGATGAAGAGATGGTTGCCCTGCATTGGCGGCATGCTGGGGGGCATATTAACCAAATTACCTTGATTCCACGTTTGGTTGACAATGGTGTTAATTTGGGAGTTGGCGGCGGAACAGGAATCGGGTTGTGAAGAGGTGTTGCCGATTTTCTGCACATCTTCAGTTTGGGCAAAGCGAACCAGGGCTTCAATTACCTTCTGTTTGGGGTGGCTGCTCAAATGGTGCTTGAGGGTGATCCCTGGCCTCAGATACAATGTACAAACTGGACAAACAATGTTGCTGGAATCCATTATGACGGCTTTTCACGTTTGGTAAACAGATGGAAGTGAAGTTGCTCAGTTGTACACTCCTCTGACTGGGCTATTGATCTGTTATAACAAAATCAATGATGAGAATTTAAAGATGCACATTACGGTCTGAAATGAACAAATATCAATGTTTGCACGATCTAAAACGCAATTTCCACACAGCAATAATTGGAAAACTTTGTAGCAAAACTTGTACATTTTTTTGTAACAAACAATAGATTACGCACGTAATTTGCTCCCACATCGTACTAAACACCAACCCCGTTTTCATTTTGTTACAACACTCACCAATTTAGCTTCACAAATCCATTGGAACAGGAGTCAAATTCACAGCTGAAAATCGAAATTGTCGAGATATTTTTCTGCCGTACCCACACGGAACTTTCAGTCCGCCATGATTGACAACATTGCCAAGGGCAAAAGCAGGGAATTTGTCTCTTGCAAGTTTCAAGTCTGCTTGGAGTTTAGTTGAAGTTGACGTCTGTCGTCTGTGTGTCAACATTGTCAATTTTGACAGCTGTTTACGTGACGTGAGTGAATTAAAATCGTTTAATTAAGAATTAATTGGAAATTATGGGCGATTTGATAAGTAAGTTAATGATTGCTAATTTCCGTTGTAACCGCGGTGGTTTTCAGAAAATCTTGACCAGTTGAGGTCCTGGCGGGAAAGCAATGACCGGAAAAGTCGGGAAATTGTGGAAATCTGGGAAACGAGTTTGGCCCTGAACCTGCAAAAATTAGGAAAAGAAAGTAAGTGAAACCGTTTCTTTGCCGCCTGATTCATAGTTGCTTTTAGAGCCTCTTATTTTGGAGCAAGTCTGCATTGCTGGTCTGGATTGCTACCAGATGGGCATTGTCCAGAAATGTATTGAGGAGTTGTACAGAGAATTTCCGAATAGTCTGCGAGTGAAGAAATATGAAGCCATGTCTTTAGAAGCAGAGGGAAAGTTTGATGACGCTCTCAAGGTGTTGGATCTCATTATTAAGTGTGATGATACGAATAGTGCAGCAAAGAAACGCAAAATCGCCATATTAAAAGCTCAAAACAAGACTATTGAAGCCATTAAGGAATTAACTGAATACTTAAAAATGTAATGTTGAGAAGAAAAAGTATAAAGTGAAACAATTATATTTTTCCAGATACATGGCTGACATCGAGGCCTGGCAGGAGTTGAGTGAATTGTACATTAATGAGCACGAGTTCAATAAAGCTGCGTTCTGCTTGGAAGAATTAATTTTGCATAACCCTCATAATCATTTGCTGCACCAACGTTATGCTGATATTAAGTACACACAAGGAGGTTTAGAGAACATTGAAATAGCAAAATCTTATTATTGCCAAGCCATTAAACTCAATCCGAAAAACATACGGGCTTTGTACGGGTTGTATTTAGTAAGTGAGATTTATGTTGATTTACTTATCGTTTTAATAATGTTTAATTCTAGGCAACTACTGCAATTGCCACTTCTCAAAAATGCTCTGCTCAGAAGAAAAAGGATGCTTCAAAACTTGCAGATTGGGTGCTTGTTGAAGTTCAAAGTCAGTACAAAAATGGAAAAGCTGCTAATCTTGAGGAGTGTTTGATGGCGCTGCAAATTAATTAATTAATTAGATACTTTTATTTTGTAGTTGATAAATTTCTGTTGAAGTTTTGTTGTGCTTGTGTAAACTGCATAATTTAGTTAATAAAATATTGTACAAATAGATTTTTGATTGTCTCATCTTAGGCCAGTGAGTGGGTAAAAAATTTAACATTAATTCTAACATTTATTAAACTTTGCCGTGTAATGTGTAACGAATCGAAACGGAATTATAAAATTTTGCAACTCGATTAAAAATCGGGATCATCGTGAAAATTGGATAAATTTAAATTAAGCGATATCTCGACGAAACAAAATATAACATTGTTGCAAACTCGATAGAATTTTTATTACAATATTCAAAATGCACAGCGAAATTTGCAGGAACTTATGAATTAAGCATAATGATTAATTATCATTAATAAACATTTACAAATGCAGTCATTTGCAATTGACATCTACATACGTTAGGTTTTTTTCGAATCGTTTTTACGTAAATAACTATTAATTTTATTGTAAATTATAAAAAATGGACCATGCCGTCACCGAATAGAGTTACAAATTTACAGAGTCTTGTAAGGCGATTTTAGCAAGTTGATTGTAGTTTTGCAAGCATGTTAATATTTTTACTGAAAAATTAGATGAAAAAATGTTATTAATGATAATTAATTATTATGCCTAATTTATAAGTTCCTGCAAATTTTGCTGTGCATTTTGAATATTGTAATGAAAACTCTATTGAGTTTGCAACAATGTTATTTTTTTTTCCTCGAGATATCGCTTAAATAAAATTTTTCCGATTTTTACAATGATGCCGACCTTTAATCGAGTTGCAAAATTTTATAGTTCCGTCTTGATTCGTTACATATTACACGGCAAAGTTTAAAAAATGTTAGAATTAATGTTAAATTTTTTAGTTATTATGGTTCTATTCACTGACCTATCTTATTAGATTGTCACATAGTATTTGTTTACCATGTAAAAATACAGAAATATTTAAAATTATTTAAAAATCTTTTAAATTTCTTCCTTACTAAAATTATCGTTTTTTTGTTAGTCGCCAATTAGAAATAAATACCTCGAGTCACAGAAAGTTCAATAATTGTTGGAAATTGGAATAAATGAAATGATCAGTATGTGACGGTGCACTAGTAGGGCCGCGTGGCGCGGCTGATTGTGTTCCCTCGATAGCTTAGTGGTCAGAGCAACCAACCGGCAAGTCTCAACTAGGTAGCGGTAGAGTGAACACCTGCCTCGAGAGCGAAGACAGTGAGTCAAAGCCACCAGTGGCGTTCTAAATTAATCCTAGTGTAGTGACAATCTGTTAAATTAGAAATAGTCAACAAAGTTTAGAAATCAGTGCGAACTGCAATACTAAGAATATTGTTAAAGCAAAGCAACGAAACTGTGGCGGGAAACCGCGCTGTTGAACATAATATAGTGACACGTGGTGACAGTGCAACAAAGATATTTAAAGAAGTAATTAAAAACGATAATCCGACAATGTCGGAGTTACCGACGTTCATCAAATCCCAAAAAGCGGAAAAGCTAAAAACAGCCAATAAAAGGAAAAATAACGAAGACATTACGGAATTTGATGAACAAACAGCAAACAAGAAAACAAAGAAGAAGTGGAATAAATTCCCTGAAAACTCACAAGAAATACAACTAAGTAATCCCTACGAAGTTCTGAGAGATCACGAGGACACGGACAACAGCGACGAAGAACTAATGGAACACGAGGAAAGCGGTACCACATCCCAAACAGCAAATAAATCAACATCAAGAAATTCAGAAAAAAAAGCAGAAAAACCACCAGTAATAATAATGCATGGTAAGACTAAGCAACACGTACAACTAATAAACTATCTAAAGGAGAGAGTGAAACAAGGATTTAACATAAAATATACAAAAAATAACACTTCAATATACGTAAACGAATTGAACGAATACAAACTTCTTCTCGAAGAACTTGAAAAATCACCTGAAAATGAATTCCATACATACGCAACGAAATCTGAGAAAACTCATGCTTTTGTTATAAAAGGACTACACTCAAAAATAGAAGAAATGGACATCCTGCAGGAATTACAGGAAAATAACATAAAAGCACAAAAAGTGTTCCTTATGAAAACAATCAATCCGATGTACATGGTTGTAACAAGTAGTGATGTCACACTTAAAACTCTACAACAAAAGACGCACGTCATCCAACACACGCGCATCTACTGGGAGAGATTAATAAACAAGAAAGCCATAGTTCAGTGCCATAAATGCCAAGCCTGGGGGCATGCTACAACTAACTGCAGAGCCAAACCTGCTTGCTTAAAATGTGCTGGATCACACTTAACCAAAGAGTGCAACAGGAACGAAAATGATGAACTAAAATGCGTCAACTGCAAGGAAGTAGGTCACATGTCAAATAACACAAGCTGTGCTGTGTACTTAGGTAAAATAAACAACATTGAAGAGAAAAAGAACACAAATAGCACCAGAAAACCCTATCGACGAGACGACGCTGGCAGAGAAAGACATCCCCCACAATTTATAGAAGCGCCTATTCCCAAAAATAACATCTGGCAAATCAGAGAACAACAAAGGAATAGTCTATCGGTTTTTCCGACCTCCTCGGAATCGGTCAAAGCAACCAGCCAATTCCAAGAACCCCAGCTAGGACAGGTAGCAAAACACACAATGGAAAGAAACGGTGAAGAAAACGAAGGTAGGGAAAATTCCAATGACCAACTTCCAGGCAAGTACAACCATGAAGACCAAGCCGGCAAGTTCTGTGAGTTAAACAGAGAGTTCGCAAAATTGCACGAACTAATTAATATAGATAGAATGCTTGCAGCAGTGCGCGATCTAAATATGCTACTAAAAAACTGCGAAACTAGTCAAGATAAATTTACAACATATTTAAATTTTACTAAAACTATTCATTCTTATGGTATTTAAGCTAAATATAGGAGAATGGAACGCAAATAGCGTGAAACCCAAACACGCGGAATTAACACAATTTTTAATCACACACAAGATTGATATACTCATAATCACAGAGACAAAATTAACACGTAGAGACAAATTTAAGGTTAGAAACTACAACATTGTTAGAAAGGATAGGGCTGATGGCACAATAAATGCAGGAGGAGTACTAATTCTGGTGAAAAATGACATACCATTTAAACACACTAACATTTTATGCAACAACTTAGAGTCAATCGCAATTAAATTATATGACGGTACAGTAATAGCTGGAGCATACCAAAAACCCTCAATAAATATATCCACGGCGGATTTAGACTTAATTTTTGATCTGGGAACCAAAGTTATTCTTTTGGGAGACTTTAACGCTCACAATCAATTATGGAACTGTAATAGAAATGATACTAGGGGCAATACACTACAAAAATACGCAGATGATAATAGATTAAACATAATATTTTCAAATACGCACACCAATTACCCGCCTAACGGTACATCTCCTTCAACAATAGATCTAATTATTAATAAAAATTACCAAAATATCACAACTCCTATCTCTCACCCTGAGTTATCATCCGACCATAATCCAATAACAACCATAATAACAACAAATCATAGGGAAAATCTAACGAAAATAATAACAACGTACACAAATACCAACTGGAAAATATTCAGACAGATCTTGGACAATAAAATTAATATTAACCCTAATATTGGATCACCGATAGAAGTAGATTTGGAAGTAGCTAAATTAGTTGAAAATATTAAATTTGCAAAATCAAAAACCTCCAAATCAATTAAAATTCGATCAGATATAAATAATCTCCCAGAAGACATAATCAAGGAAATTAAAATAAAAAACAAATTAAGAGCTAAGCTCCAACAAACGGCAGACGTAATTTATAAAAATTTACTAAAGGAACAATCAAACAAAGTAGACTCAATGATACGCATATTTAAAAACGATCAATGGACACAAAAACTAGAGTCACTAAACACAAACAGAAATGATCTCTGGAAATTAACAAAAGCCTTAAAAATTGAGAGAACGCCTGTTCCCACCCTTATAGAAAATAATATGATATCAATTACGGATCAACAAAAAGCTGAACACCTAGCAAATGCTTTTGAAGAAATACATAAAACTGACACAAACGTAATGACTGAAGAACAAACTACAATTTTCGATCTATTCAAATCAATTAAAAACCAACCTGTTGTAATTAGTAAAAGAAAATTAAAGAAACTCTTAACGTATCCCGAAGAAATCAAAAATGTAATTAAAAATTTGCCAAATAAAAAGGCACCAGGCGAAGATGGAATAGAAAACAAAATTTTAAAAAATTTAAGTAAAAAAGCTATAGTGCAATTTATGTACATAATTAACTCAATGTTTAAATTATCCTACTTTCCAAAAAATTGGAAAAGAGCAATAATTGTGCCTATTCCTAAACCAAACAAGGATCACTCAAACCCAAGTAACTACAGACCAATTAGTTTATTAAACACCATGTCAAAAGTAGCAGAAAAATTAATCCTAACACGACTTGACAAATTAGATAAGAAACTTAAATTAACAGCAAATGCCCAATTTGGATTTAGGAATGGACACAATACTGCACACCAGGTTGCAAGAATTTGTAATGACATAATATATAACTTTAATGTAAATAAAGTTACTGCAATGGCCTTACTAGATTTTCAAAAAGCATTTGATAGAGTTTGGATAGCCGGGCTTGTCTATAAATTAAGCGAACTAAAACTGCCCTTACATCTAGTGCAGCTCATAGATAGCTATCTCGAAAACAGAAATTTTAAAGTAAAAATAAATAACTCATTATCTAAATTAAAATCAGTAGAGACAGGAGTGCCACAAGGCTCAATACTTGGACCAAAATTATTTACGCTATACATTAATGATATGACAAAATTTAAACAAACTAACACAGCATTATACGCTGATGATACAGCTATATATGCTCACTCATTCAGCGCTATTGTGGCAAACAAACAAATTCAAATTCACTCAGATATACTTGAAAAATACTATGAAAAATGGAAAATTAAAATAAATCCCGATAAAAGTGAAAACATCATATTTAGCCGAAAATTTACAAATAGTAAAACTATAACCCCATTAAAAATTTGCAATGAAACAATAAAACCAACAAAGACAGTTAGATATCTGGGAGTTGTACTGGATCAAAGGCTTAATTTCCATGAACACCTGAAACAAACAATTAAAAAGGCATACTATACGCAACACCGATTGTTTCCTTTATTAATAAGTAGTACCCTAAACCAAAAAAACAAAAAATTACTATATACTGCTGTCATCAGACCAATATTAACCTACGGGGCCTCAATATGGGTTAAAAGCTCTAAAACAAGAATCAAGCCACTTCAGATTTTCCAAAATAAATGCTTGAGGTTAATAACAGGTAAAGATAGATACACGAGAGTAGACACACTGCATGAAATAACAGGATTACCCACTATTAGGCAATGTATAACGATTTTAGCTGAAAATTTTTATAAAAAACTAAACCTTATAGAGAACCCACTTATTAACAATATAACGCAAGTTAAACAACACAATAGTCCCTTTAACATAAAACATAAATTTCTACATCAAAGTACGTCCATTTTTATAGATCCATAACATTTACTGTGCCATCAATTTTGCAGAACCACAATTGTAAGAATAAAGATAAGCTTTTAAATGTATAAAAATTTATCTAAAAAGTAAAATGTGTTAGAATAAATAACATAAATAAACAAATACTTAATTATCTAAAGCAGGTTTTCAGATTCTAATATTTTTCCTGTATAGTAATAAAATAAAAATCCTCCTTTAACATAATGTAAAATAATGTAAGCTAATTAATTATCTTAAGTAATCAAAACAAGAAATAAAAAACGGGGTAATAAGTGTCTATGCTAGACACAGGGATACTTCTGGTAGTATGTAAGCTAGTTAAGAACAAAACATTTTTTAATGTAATGTATGATCAAAATGATATAATAAAGAAATTTTTAAATGCAATGCAATGCAACCAACCGGCAATTGGGAGACCCAGGTTCGAATCCTGGTAGGGGCATAACACTTTTATCTTTGCTACGCCACATGTCATACTTACACACAACCCCTTCATTGATGCTGTGGGCCACAGCATCAATGAAGGGGGTGGGCGGATGTTATGGCCAACTATTCAGTTGATTTCTCCAAAAAGCGCTGTGGCGCAGAATTGAAATTGAAATCATCAAACGAAGTCTCTTCTGTCTTGGGGAGGTGATGTTGGTAGATGCTGGGGACGGGTGGTATGGCCAACGAATCAGTTGATTCCTTCAAAAAGCGCCGGAGCGCAGAATTAAAACTGGAATAATCAAACAAAGTTTCTTCTGTCTCGGGGAGGTGGTGTTGGTAGATGCTGAGAGCGGGTGGTATGGCCAACGGTCTGTAAGAACGGCGAACGCGCGCGAGTCACTAGGTATCAAGACGATTGATGTCTCCGTCTCTGGGAGGGGAGTGATGTGGCGGTGCCCTAGTGTGGACGCGTGGCAAGGCTGATTGTGTTTCCTCGATAGCTTAGCGGTCAGAGCAATCAACCGGTAATTGGGAGACCCAGGTTCAAATCCTGGTTAGGGAATAACACTTTTTTATCTTCGCTACGCCACATGCCATACCTACACACGACCTCTTCAAGTATTTAAATTTTATGGACAGTACATTTTTTCAATATTGTATTTCAAAGGATCAGTATTATAAAATATGGTAAGTAAAAATAATAATTAGTAGGTAAGTAAAATTAATAAACGGTTGGTAAGTAAAATATAAACTAACGTCAATCCAATTAATAATGGGTCAGTAAAATTAAGAAACAGTTAATAAAATTAATAATATGTTGGCAAAATAAGCCATAATCAGTAAAATTAATTAATAACTGGTCAATAACATTAATAAACGGTGGGTTAAAATTTAACAATCAGTAAAAGTAGTATCAGTATAGTAAGTACCCAAGTGATGAGCAGTACAGGGTGAATAACGGTACAAGCTTCATTAAAACAGGTTAAGCGCCAAGGGGGGTTGTCAGAAAACTTTCCTCTAGCATCTTGTCAATTTTGTCAATTTTCTGAGTACCTAACTTAAAATTATATTACACGATTTTGAAAATTTTAGCGTGCGATTGGGCAGGGCCACAGCGGACACGCGTCCGCTTGGCCTGGCAGGATCGGAAATTAAGCGGATAGCTAGCGGACACCGGTGTCCGCCGTGGCCTAGGCGGTTTGAAATTACGGCTGACACCGGTGACCGCTATGGCGCTTAACCTGTTAAAGTAATTAATTACCGCCAGGTAAACAGTTAACAAAATCGAGCAAAACAACTGCGGCAGTTATGTCAACACTTTCTTTACAAATTTATTACTGGCCTACTTACCTTTTATCAATTTTTACTGCTCATTATAATAAAACCACTGAACATAAAAATACTGGCCAAATAAGTTATTTTATTAACCGAAAATTTAATTTTAGCAAACTGACTATTGTAAATGTACTGATTCTTTTGCAATATTTTAGTGATTATTTATGATTTTATACTGTATGTACTTACATGGATAGAATTCAATACTGATCAGTTTATTGAAAATTAGGCAGAGGCTTTAAGTCTCGTTTAAATTTCCCGCGCTCTACTACGTCAACCAAATTGTTAAGAAATTAATATTGTTTTAATTAAATTTTTTTTAATACTTTACCTTATTTTATATATGTAAGGATAAGTAATATGTATTTTATATAATATAATTGTTAATAATAAATAAAATAATAAAGATAATTTAAAGCTTATATGTCACGACTACATAGTTATGCCCGGTAACTATATATACAATAAGAAAGCCATACATAGTCGTACTCGCTTCGGCGGTACATATACTAAAATTGGAACGATACAGAGAAGATTAGCATGGCCCCTGCGCAAGGATGACACGCAAAATCGTGAAGCGTTCCACATTTTTTTGGCTTTAGTTTTCTTGGTAAATTTGTTAATTATTAAATCTATGCAAAATTGCTAGATTTTTCTTTTACATTGGGATTAAAAATTTATTTATGGCTAACGTTACTTCTGCTTATATCAAGAAAACATTTTTACTGGAAGTGCTATGCTTTTTGTAGACAGTAATGTCAACCAAAACGCTTGTCAACACATTACGACTGGTTCACTGCAATTCTGTAGCAGTACCATTAATTTAAGAATCACTAAATTGAACGTTTATATAGTTTATAATTATCAAAAAATGCATTGTCTTATAAATAAACTTGGACTCCATAATGTGGGAATTTGAAAAGAAATTAAACAGACACATTTGACCCTAGAGAATGTATTCACAAATAAGTTTATTAACACTACACAAGCACCTTAGACCTACATCCATAGTGATAAAAGTCCGCGTTTGTTAAATTCTTTTGTACTGGCATGCACATAGTACCCTGACAAATGGGAAGGCTCCAGCAACGTACTCTTTGAAACATTCTTATACAACGGTTCTCCATAATAAGTGCCTACTACCCATCCTTCAACATTAGCCATCAATTTAGCTTCTTCGTCCCTGTTCCTGCGCAGTTGTTTCAGATATTCCCGATCTCTTTCAGCCAAAATCATGGGAAACACGGCGTTGACGGCTGACCGCATTTCAATCTCATCCCTATGTACCATTACGCAGTTCAAATAATAGATATACGCGGCCCCAGCAGTCATCGCCAAATAGCCCCCAAATAAGGTATAGCCTGCAATTTTAGGTTACATATTACGTAATTTGATAGGAAAAAGATTGGTAAGTCAATAAAAGATTAGTCACCGTTGAAGAAGGTTCTCGCCGGAATTCGCTTGAAGTTAATCGGGTTGTAACCCCCAGGTGGGGGCAACTCCTGTCTTTTTGCAACAGATGACATATTATGAATCGATGACAGCTGACAGCTTCAAGTCGTCGTTGACAGCAAGGGCTAACAATTGTTCTTTTATATAACAAGATATGTTACCAACATTTGCAACGACTCTTTCAAGTAATCAGATAAATTATTATGAATTGCGTTTTTATTTTTATAGTTTGCAACCAAGCTTGCAACAATGTAATTATTGGTAACGTCTAGAAGGTTCTAAAGATTATTTGGTCTGAAAATTGGCAACAGAGCACCAGCGGTTGGTAGTACTGGCGCCGCCATTGCCGCCATGTGACCACCATTATCCAATCAAAATCAACAATGACTGCGACGAGCCAGATGGGAAATAGGACGATGGACTTTTTTGTGTGATTTGATAAGAATTTGTGATGGTGTCAAAACGATTTTGTGAAACTAATTATGGTCCAGCAATGAACGGTGACCTCATCAGATCTTTGGAGGTGGTTGAAATGACGACTAATTTGTTAAAATCTTGACCGGAACAACACCATGAGTTGAAATGAAGAAAGGAAGAAATTCTACAGATGCTCACCAACAAGCGAGCCAGGAGCTGTCCAAAAAACTGTATCGGTACGTATAACGTGCTCGCAAAATGTCCAGTTGCCTTAAATAAATTCTCCTTTTGTTTGAGATGACACAAGGTGGACATAACCTCGAAATTATGTTCAAAACCAAATTTGATTGCAGAACCACAAGCGAGCAAGCGAAACGTATAGATGACGCTCGAAGCTGCGCTCGGACAATTGGGGATCTGTTCACGCCTAATCTGCAAATTCAGCGAAGAAGATTCTGCGAATATTGCGAGCGCTTAATATTTTCCGATCCTGCACTTTATGGGAGAAAAGGAGAGGAGTTATTGTGGCGGAAAGGTTACTACGACGTAGTTTCAACTGCGAAGAAACTGAAGAAGAGGGAGTATTCGCAAAATGAAATCAACATCTTGCAAGCTCACATTAACGCTGGCATTGGATTTTATCATCATTTAATAGCCAAGTTGCAATGCGAATTTAATTTGAATTTAAAGAACGTCATAGATTTTGCCATTGATTTCCATTATGACAACGATGTTAAAACTGGCGAGGGCTTGGAGTGGGCCAACCTCTCTGTACATCAATGCTTGATTTACCTGGGAGATTTGAACAGGTACAAGCTGGAAATTTGCCCCAACCTTGAACCCACTTTAGCTTTTCGATATTATTTACAAGCAATTGCGTTCAAACCTGATCATGGAATGCCGCACAATCAAATGGGCACTCTAGCCATGAATCAAGATCGATTCCTCGACGCCGTTTATTATTACATGCGTTGTTTGTCTTGTAAAGTTGCTTTTGAAGGAACTGTTAACAATTTACACAGTTTATTTGACAGGAATTCAAAATACCTCGAACAGTTACCTTTAGATTCTGAATCTACTTCACAACCAGAAATAGGTAAGATTGATCATTTGCCTCGATTTATAGCCAGATTTCTACTGCTAATTGACATTTGGTATTTTAACAAAAAAGTCACTAAAGTCTACAATTTGTGCCACCAAACTTGCAAGGATTTGGAAGAATGTTTATCGCTCATTAAAGCATCAAACGGGAGTTGCGCATCACCCATTGACTCTGAGCCATCTGAAACAAATTTGCCTCCAGTTACTCAACATTTAACCAATGATATGTTGTTTAAGATTGTGGTTATTTGCCTCATGTGCATCTCCAAATTACAAAAACTAAATTCTCCTCAAATCTCTACAGCAGTAGCTTTTACGTTAGCTGTTTACTCTCAGCTTGTAAGAAACGTGACCAATCATATCCAAGAGAGCGTTTTAAATTATCCTCTGCCCGATGTTGAGGTAAAAATCGAGAACAACAACGGAGTTGTCAAAGATCTTCTGAAAAGAAGCAAGAAGAAGGGAAGCAAGTCGAAATTGAGACGCAGAAAAGCGTTGAAAAACGAAAGCGATTCTGAAGCGAGTGAAGGGGATGAGGATTTGGATTCCAACGTTAGTTCCGATGATGATTCGTTTGCTTCAGATTCAGAAAACGTTTTAGCCGAATCGTCCGATGAAGAAGTCGAGGTAGCAGGTGACAATATTCCTGTCCAGAACGGCACTGAAAATATCCTGAAAGAATTGGAGGAAAAATGCGATGTGGTTGAGAAAGTGAAACGTATGGACGTGAATGATATGCTAGAAATAATCACCGAGGAGAGTTCATTTCGTAGCATTAAAATCCTCCATGATTGGTTGATGTTGGATTCTGATATCATCAAGTCGTGTGGGACAACTACCAGGAGTTTATTGATCCAAATTACTGATTTGCTCAATCTGATCAATATTAATTTGAAAAGTCCGAGTTTGACCGCGGTCAAGTTGAATATACATGATGTCGTCAGGGCCGAAGAGAAAATACCGCTATCTGAGGATATCGTTCTGAAGGGCTTAGAAATATTGGCTAATGCACATAAAAATGTGGATTGGAATTATATGCAGAAGCGAGGAATCAGCGGGAAAGAAGAAACCATAGTCAGGATTGTTAAGGTGATGGCTTTCGGAAAATTTCTAACTAATATTGAGGAAACTGGCATTGGTTTTGATGAAAAGAAGAACCTTTTCGTCTGCAAGTCCGAGCCCCCTGAAGAAGAGAAAGCCCCAGTTGCAGTTGTTGAAGAATTGGTGAGTACTTTGTAAATGGGACAGATTACGATTAGTTTTTCTGCAATACCCTCAATTTAGGAAATAAATTTCTTAATTTTTATTTAATCTGCTCTAATGGTAATGCTTGAAAAATTGCGTAATAAAAAGTAGATTTAATTTCTTGAAGAAATGTTTATACAAGTGTATCTACTATCTTTCGTTGTTAAGAAGTTATAGCGTTTTTAAAATAATTATCTACGTGCCGCGGGCGTAAATGAAATTACACCCTCGGGCACGGGTGTAAACTTTTACTTACAGCTCTAGATAAGTGAAACTATTACACACCAGTCAGCAAATCGCAACTACGAATACCACACGAATTTCTCCGAATTCCGAACGATTACTTACGAATATTTTGGCTGGCGTCACCAGACTAGTTATTATGAGTTAAAAATTTGAATCTCGCAGACTGTTCAAAATTATGAATCCAAATTGTTGATACAATTAGCTACAGGTTCAGACTAACTTTTAATATCTCACTGGTGGTCCCATATTGTACCATATGGGCACTACCAAAAATGGTCAAAAAGTCATTTTTTTCAAATGACAGCTATTGATTTTTTGTTGACACCATTAAAAAGAAAATTGGAGTTTCTTAAGCATTCCCTGTCGAATTATTATTAAAAATCTAGAAACCAAAGTCAGATATTTTTTACTTGTACGGAGCTTTCTTGGAAGTATGAAATGCATTTTCTCTCTTTTCAATACGTGCCCCTGCTAATACAAAAAAAAAACACGTTAATGCATTTTGCTGACGTTCTACAATCACAAATGATACAGCGAAGACGTTCCTTAAGAGGAACGTCTCCGCTTTATCATCTGTGATTGTAGAACGTCAGCAAAATGCATTGACGTGAGTTTTTGTATTAGCAGGGGCACGTATTGAAAAGAGAGAAAATGCATTTCGTATTTCCAAATTTCCAAATTTACGGGTAAAAAATATGTAACTTTTGTTTTTAAGATCACGATAGAGACTCCGGGGGATGATGCTTTGAAGAAAGTTAACATGCACGTTAATATGAACAAAATGCAAATGTTTACTTTGACATTAAATAAATAGTCCAATTTGACTTCAGTTTGCTGTAAACCTCATCATCCCCCATTCGCTATTGAATATTCTAAACGAAAAGTTAATTATATTACTAAAAATATGCGTGTTGCTTTTGCAAATTTGAAAATACGAATTTGGTGCTTATTGTCGTTCTCTGTTCGACACTCATAAAATGGGTTATACCCATCTGCCTCACTTTACGGCAGCGCGAAATAATGTAGTGCAATTACTCTGCAAAATATTGAAAATGTTCTCGCGCCAAACATTATGAATATTGACTTGAGTCATCATACTGGCGCGCGAAAACCAGGCCTGTATTAATACGTTTATTCAGTATGAAGTAACGACGTGTAAAATAGCAACCTGGTGTCAAGCCAACCCTGGATTAAGGCGGAGCGTATCACTGTGGACCAGCTGCGTACTCAATGCATGCCCGCGACGTCATTCCATTAAATTAACTGGGTTATTTACTTGCACTTGATTAATTCCATTTCCTTTTATGCAGTGATCTAAAATGATAGAACTAATCTCGGCACGTCAAAATGCATACAGTGAGAAAAAACCACATGTGATAGACGGAGACGTTCCTCTTAAGTAAAAATGAATTGAAGATGGAAAACTACCCGAAAGAAGTTGTTTTAGATCTGGTTCTAATTCATGGCATGTGTCAAAAATACGATCTTTTGACAGTCTCGATCTCAATGAAATCAAAAGATCTGTCGAAAGTAGAATAATAAAATGTTTTAATCAAAATAGTGATCATATTGAACATTAATTTTCTTTCTAATGGTGTCAAAAAAATCAGCAGCTGCTATTTGAAAAAAATGACTTTGACCATTTTTGATTGCGTTATTTGAAAAGCGTCTGCACCCATATGGACCACCATTGGAATATCACAAATTAGTCAGTACTTCTAGCTAAATGCTTCAAAAGTTTAGATTTTTAATTCTCAACAGACTAAAAGATAATTTTTTTTTCCAAAATTACCGCATTGACTATTTTTTTAAATTGACGGAATGTCAAAAATTATGAGTTTACATAACCTGGTTGTCGAAATTAAGACGTTCAAATCCAATCGAATCATGTAAAAATGGCAATTTTTGATGATTTGGGTAATATTGATAAAATCTTTAGTTATTCGGGTTTTTCTTGAAAACGACAAAGTTTTTTGAAAGTAACAAGAGTAAAAAAGTTTTTGAATTAAATTTTCCATAAATCCGTCAACAGGTTAAAAATTCTATCACATTTTCACGGTGCATCATCCCCAATCAACCCTTTAAAATGCTTCAATTGATCTGTACTTACTTTTGATCATTGCTTTTGGTACACTCAGAATGTATACCAAATTTGGTTTTTCTAACTTGAAGTATTACTGAGATATTGATTTTTTTTCGATATTTGAAACCCCACATTGAAGGCCTATAACTTCTCAAAGGTGCAACTTAATATAAAGGTAAGTTGCGTTAAATCACATGCCCCTGTTCTGTGTCGGTTCTTATGCGAAACACCCTGTATATTTTTATCGAAGATAGAAGAGTTGTTACCATTGAATTGGAGTTCAATGGTTGTTACCTACTTTTACACCCTGTGTACACCCTGTATAGCTGGAGAACCTAAATAGTTATTTAACAAACAAGTGTGTTAATGAGAGCGATTAATACTCGAGATATTTTAAATAATAGGGGGGTCTATTAATGCATGATTTATTTATTTAAGAAGAAACTTTCATAAAATCAATGTCAAATTTGAAAAGTCACTTAAATTCTGACATAATAACCGACAAACTTTTAAAACCAGAAATCTAGTGATCTTTAATTAGTCTCAATGAGTGTTGTAATGTTGGGGTAAGATTATTAATAATCGGACTTGCAAATACTAGTTATTTACGTATCAAGGGAATAAACACCGATTTTAATCCCGAGAATGAAAGTAATGCACGAGGCGCAGCCGAGGGCATTTTCGTTCGAGGGATTAACGATGTTTATTCCAGAGATGCAAACAAAACTTTCTTTCCAACCGTTTAAGTTAATAATAATAATAAATTAGAGAAGGAATAATTGTTATAATTGACAGAAACCTAAATAAAGTTGGCTGACGTTATTATGGAAACGAGTTTCTTTATGTTAGGATCGGCATTTTTTTTACTTTATTTCCCGGTAATAAAGTGGCACTTTATTCCCTAATTATGAGGGAATAAAGTACCACTTTATTCCCGGTTGGGAAGAAAATATTTTATTGATAATCGTCAAGAGTCCTAACCTAACTTAGTTAGGTACTAACTTAATGCTCTAAAAGTCCCTAGATTTATAAAGGACTATGAAAATTACATATAAAAACTATGGACATTACAGGTACAGTTATATTTCTACTTATAATAATATACGGTCGCCGGAAAAATATTGTAACTAACTCGTGTGTTAATCGGCGATTAATAATCTCTACAATTAACGCGTTCGCTTTTGCTTGCGCGTTAAAATGTCTCTATTATTAATCGCTATCATTAACACATTTGTTTGTTAAATAACCATAATAGAACTAGCATGATGGATTATGACTGCGTACCGAGTTTCTAAACCACCTGCCAGTTGAACAATTTTAATTGCACAGTCTACGTGAATCACCCTGTATTGAGTTCTCCAAAAAAAAAGCGTCGGCGATACCAGGGAGCTTTAGCTTTAAGTAGCAAATAAAGTAGGTCATGGGGTATTTGAGAATTATTTTACCTCGAAAAACTAGGCAAAAATCAAAGTTCTGACAGAATCAATCAAAATTTCTTTTTTCGCAGTCTTGATCTTAAAGTTATCGATTTTCAATTATTCCTGGAAACCTTCTAGTCATAAAGGTATTATCGAGCGACCATAAAACAATTCAGATATCGAGTAACAAGTTTAAGACCATTTTGACGCTAACTGCACCTCCAGGGGAACAAATATCACCCTCATTACCGCGCCGCCGGCCGGGAAACGACGCGGATGCGACTTCGGAATGCGTCCGGAGCTTGTTCATGCGGCGAAATGCGCCCGATTCCATATAGATGCAAATGAGTCTGGTGCGATTTCAGTTTTCACGAAATGCGCGTAATTACATCGCTTCCGGTTTGTAGACTTCGCTCGCGCCCCGCCGTGTTTAATTAAGACAACCCCGGAAAGTGCGAAACTGCTTGTACTTTGAAATTCGTTACTCTTAAGTTACGGCGATTTTTCAGGAACAGCAGGACCCCGACAACGGACCCGTCATCTCTAGCAAACTGGACGATAAAGAGGCCGACTGCAAAGGGCAATTGATCAAGATGAAACACATGGGCCAGTTATGGTTGGCGTCGGAGGTGAGGGCGTTGGAGAATCGAGTCAGGGGGAAAACTTCACTCTCTCCTTACTTGGTCCTGGATGCCGATGCCCTAATCCAATACACCTTCATGGTTAAGCACTTGGTGCATTCGAGGAAATTTATTGTTCTAATTCCTTCAGCAGGTTAGTTTCGAATTAGCGAATTAATGTGTTTTCAATCAATCTGATTTTTAGTGGTTTCCGCTTTGGACGATTTGAAACGTGAACAATCAGAAGCGCGCGACGCAATACGTTGGTTGGAATCGCAATTTCACCACGGTAATAGATTTTTCCGAGCCCAACGCCCCCAAGAAAAGGCACCGATCCCTTTCATTAAATATCCCAAGAAGAAAGACAAAGAAATGTGTACTTACATTGAGATAATTGAGTGTTGCCATTTCCTCGCCGAACAGCAGAAAGGAGCGACGAATCTAGTAACGCTTTTGATTGGAAACCAAAACGTTTTGTCTAACGGCGAGAACAGGGACTTCAGTTATGTGGGACTGGCGCAATCTGCAGGTGTTTCAATTGAATCTATTACTCAGTTTTATGGCAAATGGAAGAAGAGCTATAAAGGAAAAAGGTGAACGGGATATTGGAACTGGCAGTTAATGGAGCTCGCCCTGGTTGACCAGCCTCTACTTTACTTTAGCAGAAAATTATGCTTAATGATCCGGTTTATGTAACGAGATATTACTTTAATTGATGGATTGAATTGTTATTTTTTGATCCACGTTTTGCCGTTTCAAGATAATTTCGGTTGCATTTTTTTTTTATTTTCTTTGTTATTAATGTAAACGAAAACAAAACATGTTTATTTTACTGACCTGTTTTTTTTAATGCGGAACACATTCCCAAGGTTAAACAGATCCCAATGAGTCGTTGGCAAGGCGTCAATAGAATTCAAGAATTACTCAAACAGTCGCAATTTGGTATTCACCGATAAGTGATGATTTCTGCAGTTTGGATTGACCACCGACGTTAATCACGCTGCGTGCGTTATTGGGCATTATGACGCACCAATCATTATTAATATGAAGTATTAAACATTTATGCGCTTTGGAGTGGCCGTTTCAGTTTACTGAATCCAAATTCGCATTACATGAATGAATGACAAGCGGACTCATTAGCTATTATAGCTTATTCAACGTGTTGTGTATATGTATAATGAAGGGGGTGGATAAACTTGACCGACCGGACGGCGGTGATTGTGGTGCTCGGTGGTGGTTCGCACCCGCAACCACCTATCTGCTCATTACCCGAGTCTCGCGGTGCATGCACACTCTATCAACATTAAATTAACCACCAGCCGCGTTGCTAAACATAACACATTAATAAAGCGAATAACCACGCTGCTAGTGCTACGTGCACTATCGAATCGACCATGTTAAGTGCAGCGCAATTGTAAGGTAATTACCGTATCGTTCTGTAAAGTGTCTGCAGTATCATCAATGTTTGTTTTTGTAGAAAAATATCAAAGTGATGCTTTGGATTTGATCGTCAGGTTAAAGGAATGAACGCAGAAAAACTGAGTGACGCTTCGAACGGGGGATGGAACGGCGGAAGGAAGACGAGCAGTTGCTAACTAATTAGAGCAGATTACGGAAAATTGATGCAGACAGCATTCTAGATGGAGATGAGAGGTGATGGTTTAATAAATTATTGCCATAAAAAGTGTTTGGCGGGGTGAATAAGGAGCCGGCTCCGCAATTTGATGAAGAGGGTTAGCAGGGATCGGATTAGTGTGAAGTCGCATAGGGTTGATTTCGGCGGAGCGACTTGTCGCTTATGCAACTAATTAACCCTATCGAAGGCGGTGATGTGATCGAAGGTGTGCGTGGGAGAAGGACCCTTTTATGTCTTAGTTCGTGGCAATCAGCGGCTGGTACTAAGCATGGCGTGATGTGTATCCGGCAACCGCAGACCGACAGCCATCTATATTACTACCCCACACAATGATCATCGCGTGCGAACACCGTGTCGTGAGCGAATTAAATAACGTTGCTCAAAGATTTACCGTCGACGCGCGAGGAGTCCATTACTTATGGAACAATGGTCACGAACGTCCATGATTCACGACGCTCGAGTGTGCGATGCCGCCAACCACCACTCTCGCTGATGCTTGTTTGATGCGACTAGCGGTTAGCTAGCTGGATGAGTTCCAAGTAACAACTTTAAGAAAACGAAATCGCTTTTTTATTGGCAGTGCTGCCCATTCTTACGCTTAACTACTGGAAAATGATCTCCATAGTTCACATATTACCGAAATGGCGCAGTTAAACGCCGTTTTATCCCTTTGTTCATTCCGCGTCTTCGCCTTGAACACCTAGACCTTCCAACAGATTCCTGTCGCGTGATCACTGATCATCGGAGCAACTGATCACTACTGAAGCGTTACACCTTCAACTACGGAGGATTCGCCGCCACCATGCGGCATCCGATACGGAAAAGCGCACCATTGAAATTAATGAGTGGAACCGCCAATCCCATGGCCGAAACCTATTAACTCGTTCAGCCAACAACCAATTAGGCAATAAAACCTTTTATAACGGCCCCCGGTTTACGCTGCCGCTTTATTAATGCGCCCCCATCTTCCCGTGTGTTTAACAGTTTTTTATGGGCGTGAATGCAATCATTAATATCTTAGTGGCGGCCGTGAAGGCGGTCGGTTCGTTTTTGCGACCGCGGCCGTCGTTCTGCTGATAGCTAATGCATTTTTGAAGGTGGAGAAAAATGCAACCGAAGGGGAGATGGGGATGTTGTTAACGCGGCCATAAATGCCGCCTGTCGTAAATGAAACGGGGAAGCTAGAGGGGGAGTGCAGCAATAAGCTCGGAATTAGTCTGGATTTATCGATTACTTAGTGTGCCACCATTTTTATACGAGATCAGCGGCTCCTTTATGCGTCTACCGAGTTCGCAGGCAGTTTGCCGCTGCGGATTCCGAGCTTATATACCCCCGACGAAGAACTCATCATAAATTAATCAAACGAAACAACGCCAATCATCGGTGTTTTAAATGGCAAACCCTAGGTCTAGTTTGATTAGTAAACTGGATACTATACGTAGGTAACTGAAACGGACTTGTGATGATCCGAGAGGTCGGATGTGTAACGCTGTAACATAGATGTTGCCTTCTCTACCTTTCTTACATAACATACATGATACATGTAGGTATAGTTTTTGCATTTACTACAAGAGATTTAGGTAATAAAGTTACCTACTGGGCCCGGGAGAGCTCAATTCACATAGCAGCTAGGGTTTACCACCTAATTACTAATGCTCAATCATGCTCTATTTCACTCATTCCAGTTATACTTATCTATTGTTTAGAGAACACTGTCACTGTAGCTGATAAAGCATATTTTTCTTTGTGTCACTACAAATTTTATGCGAGTATGTAGGTTTGCTTATAAAAGTATAAGTTAAATATCCAAATGTTGTATGATTACATGTTGTTAGTGTCAAATCGAGAAATGACTTTAACTTTGGAAGAGAATGATAAAAGTCAAGACATATAGTAATCTTTCGTTCGTACGGAAAGAAGGGCCCTCATAAATGCAAATGATGTCTAAAGGAACTCTTCACTTTCAATAGCTTTTTTCAGAGGAACATCGAAATGAAGATCGCCTCCCATTCAAGATATCTTTTCAACTTAGTGACCTCAAAAATTTTCCCGTATCAAGTCGGACTAAAACAAGCCGATTTAATCTCAAATTTTCAGGTTCAATTAAACAAATCAATAAGCAATTAGAGACTTTCCAGGAAGACTTAAGACTAGAAAACAACTTAGTAGATGAAAACCTAAACCTAAAGATTTAGGAATTCTCTTTGACTTTTTTACAGTAATGTCCTGTCTACAGAGATTCTGAAACGGTGATTCGCCAGTTACGTACAGGTGGCCCAAAAGCGTTGATTGAGATATTGAGATATATCTCAATCAACGCCAAAAGGTTCGCACCACCTTGAAGGTACGTTATCTAAGATTAGTGTAGAGTACTGGAAAATTGCTAAAATTGCTTTTTCTCAATTCAGAAACTATAAGCAATTTAAAGTTAGGAAAAAGGCAACACTGTTATGTGAAATAGAACTGTCACCTATAGGACCTAGGCTCAAAAAAATTGTGTAATATTGTTTTCCTAGAAACCGTTTGTTATCTTATTGGCCATGCCCTTATGTTTTCCTAATTATTATATTAAAGATTTTATTTTATGATTTTAAACCTTGAACGCATAAGTTCGCCGACTTTTTCAACTTCAAGTTCTTTAAAGGAATGAACTATACTACAAAATATTTTTTTGTTTAAACTTTAATTGTGCCTTACTTAAAACTAGATGACATAGAATTCTTTACTCAATTATGCAGCATTTGAATACAATTCTAGATAGCGCATCTTCAAGGTGGTGCGGAACTTTTGGGACATTCTGTATAATGTACTTACCACATTGTTATTTGTCATTTGATGGTAGGATTCTTAGCAGATAAAATTTTAATTTTTTGTAATTTTAGAAACTAGTCCAGTAACGTCAGATGGTCTACAATTACGTATCTTCTACATATTTTATCAAATGTCACAGTATCATTAAGGTGGAGCTTTCTTGCCTTTATAAAACAGGTAAGATATCAAGATATCCCGATAAGGTAAGCGATTATACATAATTATAAAATGCAAGTTTTTTTGATAGCATGAAAGTTTTGCGCTTATTCATCAATTTTACCTGAACATCAAACAGTGTAAGATAATATCCATACGAGGTAAACAAAAATTTTCAGGTATTAAACCGAGGTTCCAGTCGCCAATTTTATCCGACCATCGTTTCTATTATGTATTCCATTTTTTGTTGGTCGAGGTTTTACTTTTAAATATTTAAAATTAATTTTGCATTCATTAAAAGGATCCCAGAACTTTTCTTAATTACATAGTTTAGACTAATATAAACTAATAACTTTGTTGTTTATCACTGAGTTAAACCTGGGATAAGAGCAGAAAGAACAACCTGTCTACGTGGTTTAATTGCATAACCTGTTTTATTTATTTGAACGATCACCGCCAATTAAAGAGACGAATTATGGACTAACGTCTCCGGTTCTTTATCAATATTAAATCCGATCAAGCAGCTTGTTAATAGTCAAAAGGACAAAACACTTGATTTTAATACGATTTTTTGTCGGATCAGTTCCTCGAACAACTACGTAATTATTTTAAGTAATTCATTCTCCAGCCATAGCATCTGACCTTACTGTTCTACACTTGAGCCAATTTTTTGTCTCAGGCTGTAGCACAAAAGAGGAATTGGTACAATTTTTACATTAAATTTTAACAAACATGCAGCGTGCAACATTTTTGCATTGTATTACCAGGGAGCGTAAGCGATTTGTCTTTCAATTACACCTCAAGAATTTTACGACAAATAAATAATTTAACAAGGGTCTCCCTGCATTTTTCTTTTTTGGGGGCCTAAATTTTGAACTTTTGTCTCTGGGATATAACAATATTGTACATTGTACAATGCCTGCTGCTGACGTTTTTGATTCTTCAATCTTGCCTCAATCTACCCTATCGCATGGTATCGTTTGGGTGTTTTCTCATCCTCACCTCAAGTGTGCTGCTATCAGTCATGTCACGTTAAGTTCTACTAAAGCTGTAGACAGTTGTATCTGTCGAGTGATTTGTTCTCCATTATCTCCTGAAATATTTGGATATGGTATCCTTTCCAAGAAGGTGGGGAGATTCTTTTAGATCACATTTAGATTACACTTATTTTGAAGAATGTCATGTACCTACTTACTTATCCGCTTCAAAAATCAATTAAATAGTTGTTATCTTTTTTAAAATTGTAGTAAATCAACGACTACAATTAGTATTTAACACTACTGAGTCACAATTGAAAGAAGATAGCAACAGAACCACACCACAGATCATTCTATGACCAAGTAGACAAAGTTACTTAAAGGTTGTGTATATTGGGTTGCCTGTCTAACCATGCGATATGTTTGATCTCTGAACACATTTAACAACCTTAATTTTTTATTACTTTTTAATACAAATAACTATAAGCTAATTGAGAAAAAGGCGATTAAACATTTTAAATAAACCATATTTATCGAAAATAAACAAGCATATTGCGTAAATTATAATGATGTATCTATCTCAAATTAGTGTGCAAGTTCTCTGAGAAAAGCAACACGGAGATGTTTTGTGATTTATATCATTGATTGAAGAAATAGACGATGGCGGAAGCATCTGTTTTTACAATATCATTGCAACATATTTTTCAGTTATTAGAAGTTTTCGTATTAAAATTTTTTTATTATCTTATAAATTAAACAAAATCTTGCAGTTCTTTTTCTGTGAAAGGATTTACGTAAAAGCCTAAAACAAATTATATTTTAATACGATTTGTACATCGTATAAGTGTTTCTCAGCTTCCAAAGGTCATTTTCAAATCACAACCGTAAAGGCAAAACACAAATAAGGTATTCAAGTGGGTACTTATAATTAACAATAAAGATGTTTCATCTTTCATCTCAACTTGGTGCACAAATTACGAACTCATTTGGGTTATAATATTTAGTACTAAACTAACTGAACTGGAGTAAGGAAGGGACGAGCAAGTAAAGTTCCTAAATCCTCTCGTAAAATGTTAGTTCAGTTAAAATTACATAACGATCGATTGTTACTTAGAGACAGTAGTTTTCTACTATCGCTTAAACCATAACAATAAGAACCTAATCGCTTAAGAAGGATATTACCTAATTATATTGTCTTGTAGTCCTGTAGACGATAAAACATCATACATAGCATAGTCATAGTAGATACTTACCATACACCAAAATGTGCTTCTCATTTTATTGCGTTCTATAGGTAGAGACCTATTTAGATTTCACGTACGTTGTGAAGTGGAAGTCAATTGACCTCCAAGCTCCAAGCAATAGATTGCTCAGACACCTGGACGTCCTATATGCAGACAATGTGATAAATAATAATTTAAACTTTCTAATGACTTCCACTGTTGTTAACGTGCCATTTTAGCCAAATGGCTATTTATCTATTTACTTCCTCGACTTTATATTATGTGAATATGTGTAGTTGATAACCCCTTTGTTAAATAAGTACCTAGTTACTCTTACTGACAATTAGCTTATGGTAGTTTATAATTTGGGCTTGTCTTTAATAATTACACTGATGTACGTAAATAGTATTAGATCGTTCTTCTTCAATTAATATTACCCATAAATATTTATGTGATTAATAAAATATGAACGTCAAAAATGAAAGAGAGAGATCAATAAAAATATATTAACTATATTGTAGGTAACTTGTAGGTTTATTCCGAGATCTTCTAAAAGAAAAAGGTGTACTGGCTGATTTGAAGAGGATCTTTAGTTTCTGGCTTCGAAATTATAAATTATTAATTGCAGACTGGTTGCTTGTGACTGTATAAATTTACTAAAAAAAGTACATATTGACAGAGGGATTTAGGAGATGTAAATATTAAATTATTAAACAAAACATAGATTAAACTGTTATTATATTTGTACGTAATGCAGACGTGATGATGGCAGGTATAAAGCCCGGCATGGGTGCCGGTGACACATCCGTTTGAGCCGGCGCATTTTTCTGGCAACTTCTGAATCGCAAATACCAAATACCTGTTCCTTTGAAATGACCATGCCGTAATTAACTTTTATCCATCACGGTTCAGTCGGCAACTAATGGTTGTGTACAGTCGTCCCAACAAAATCGACGAACCCACGCCACCGCCGATGGCCGCGAGTGTACCTTCACACATGCCTCGTACATGTGTGTTGACACTGTACCTTACACATGCTGGTGTATGTAAGTAGTGAGGTAAGGTTAGGTCTCTTGTACTGTATACCTACATACACATTAAACCGGTGCTATTATAGTAGCTACTCGCCGACAAGGACGCTTTTACCTCCGCCTCATCGGCCAGAAAGAGACTTCACACAAGCCTTCCTTATCGTTCTAATGTAAAGTGTCGCTCTTTATCCTTTAAGTAAATGGGCGTGACCGCGCGGTTCGATTGGCCCCGCTAGACTGACAGTTGAATGTCGAGTCCACGTTGACTGCGGGTTTAATCTTTCTCACTTTCCACTTTCATGAGGCCATAATGCTGTCTCGGTTTATAAAGAGCGCGCCGAACAAAAAGGAAGAGGACGACGGTCCGGATGTATCGGAGCGAGATGGACTCATAATCTTAAGGAACTGGAATTCGCAGTACGATTCTCATCTTTTCAAGACAGTCCAAGCGTATACTTATACAGGGGGCATCGCAGGGGGAGGTGCAGGGAATTTATATGTTTCCTAAGGGTACACTCCCGTTCACAAGCCGAAACGTCTCGCTCCGTCGAAGCGCACCGTATAAATGCGCTCGAGATAATGACAAGTTTTTAATTAATTACCAACCGTGAAGTAAGCGCTCATTTTAATTTAATAAATGCTTGATTTCTTGTAATTTGTTCACACACGCCGTTCCTGCCCACCAAATATTTTTATTGACCAGGCTAAACAATTAATTCGCTTAACTCTTGAATCGTACACGACAATCGGCTATAATTTATTAATTATTAAGAGGCTAATTAATTTTCAGCTCACATGGACGCGAACAGACAATGTGAAAAAATCTATTAAAAACGTTTTTCTACCACGATAAAAACCCTCCAGGAGGTCATTGAGTTAACATAATTATTGTAACATATCACCAATGATAAACACGCGCACGTTTGGAATACGCTGTGGATAAATATTCTCATTATTTGTCTATCCGGCAACTTAGATGTTCTTGTTTTATTAGTATTTAGTGCATTCCTCTCATAATAATCTATTGTAGTAGGTATGCCAAAAAATATTTCTTTAAAAATGCTTGTGAATACTTGCTTTTATTCTACTTAATAATTTTATCTCTTCTTGCATGGTAAAAGAAAGAATAGAACCTAGCCAAGTACCAACTGTTTCACTATATCGAAAAATAGAAATACTTAGGTATAGGACTGACTTCGATTTCAAAACGATCATGCACGGCTCGAAGGCGTATGCTAATTAAGGTATTCTGCCAGGTAGATAAGAGTTGCATTAGCTGGAATTTGTGATGATATAACATGCTTTCAAAATAGCGTGCACTAAGATTAGAGTTCTTCACCTCTCCTCTGGTGGGTATGGCAAAACTTGAACGATACTAATTCCTTACCCTACACACTACTACAACTACGTAGGTACGTGTATCGACTTCTGACTTTCGGCTCTTCCAAATTGCCATCAAGTTTACACACATGTCTATTATACCCGCGACTCTTTAAACCCTCCTGGTCTGTTATCTCAATAAGAAGAGGCTTGTCAGCAATGCCACCTCGATTTACCAAATTCTGTTACATGTAGGTATTTTCATTATTGTTTATGTTAACATATAATTCTACTCACAATAATAATTTATTAAAATACGAGTATCGAAGTAGCAATTTAGTCCCACAATATCTAGGTAATCTGGGTGGTTTGTAAACAAGAGAGTACAGACCTAATGGGTGCCGTACTTGCGTCTTTACGCACCCTCCATTTGCCACAGTTGCACCTAATTGGCCGAAAGCAATTTTTTATTGCATCTAAAGACCACAGAAGGTGAGACTTCAGCATTTTAGTAAAATACAGAATCTAAATTTATAAAGTTCAAGAGAACTATTTGTCGAGTCAAGTTTATTCTTTCATCTCTATAATACACGTCAGCTAACTTACCGTTTGAGAGTATTTTGTAAAAATTATTTATTTCTTACATAACAATTACAATAATGTATATTTCACTCTAAAATTTGTTCAGTCGGTGTAGAATTATGACATTTATATGCTTACCAAATTTTATTAAAATCGGTCAAGTGATTTCTCCCTTTTTTACAAATGGAGGTTTCTATGGGAAACTATACGACAAGCGCAGCCTTAAGTTTTGCTCACCGAGGCGAGAATCAAACAATAATTTGTAAGATCCTGGCGGGTTTTTATGAAATTATCTTTTCACGACTTCTACCTGTGACATTTGGCCCAAAATAAAGGTTTAACTTATTTTTCTTAACTCATTTGTAGGTAGTAGGTACATATGAAAAAAAAGAAAGGTAAATAAAAAAATCAAGCCAATAAAGATAAGAAATGTCAAAGAGACAAAAAATAATATTAATAAGACATTAGCATCCCTCTTAGCTAATCTTCCCCATACTTAGTTAACATTATTATATTATACAAGGTGTTTCAACGAGAACCGCCGGTGCCAAATTAAGTATTTTCAATGGAGTTAAAAATTTGAAATTTGGCAGAAATAAACTATAATTAATGCACTACAAGATGACATTCTCGTTTTTTTCTTTTTCTAAACAGTGTGAGTTTTACTTTCGATCGCGATTTTATTATGAAATATTTACTTCATCTATCTTCAAGCTCATGATCACGACCTCCAAGATTGATAACAAGTAATTGAAATATTTTTATATCAAACCGTTATTACATGGATTGTAAAATTTCAGCGCTAAAGGAATTTTTGATTAACAGCATGACAGCTTTGTTGCCCTTTACGTAGCGGTTAACCACATTAGATTTTATGATGGTCTCTGTACTGCAAAGATCTTTGAGTAGGTATCGCTTTTAAGTCATAAATAACCGAGCCGTTTAGGCCGGTCTTTGTCATAAAATTTGACTGCTTCAATAAAGCAGTCGTGTCATAAATTCGTCAAAATTCCGCGAACTTCTTAAAAACACAATTAGCGATAGGTACTTCAACTACAAATTTCAAATTTTTAACAACAGGAACGTATACCAACGTATACCTGGCGGTATTACGAACATAATAATAATAACAAAATACAGGATGATTCACGTAGCCCGTCCATTAGAAGTTTTTCAACTTCCAGTTGGATTAAAAATTTGAAACTTGGAAGGCTGTCATTATTAGTCATGCTCATTCTATCTAAAATATTTCGAGCTCTCTAGCTATACAGGGTGTGCAAAAAGTCGGTATCAACTTTTTTATTTTAAATGGAAACGTACCATTTTTTCTACATGGTCTAATTGGTCTTCCAACTCTGAATTTTTATAACATTTGTTATGTAAACTTATTTGACAATTTTTGACATTATGTTAATTTATGTGAAAAAAAGGGTCGATGTGGTAGCTTACGAAAAAATTCGTATTTGGCAGACGGTTTTGAATTTATGAAAACCAATTTGTAAAGTACTTAGTTTGAAGTTCACACTAACTTCTGATATCTTAAGGGTAGTTCCATTTTGTACCGTATGGGCGCAGACAGTTTTCAAATATCACACCCAAAAATGGTCAAAAAGTCAATTTTTTCAAATGGCATCTACAGATTTTTTTTACATCATTCGATAGAAAATTATATTTTGGGATGAGTCACTTAAGCATTCCCTATACCTAACTTTATTCCCTATCAAATTAAAAATTAAAATCCAAAAATTCCATCAATCCTGCCAAGAGATTTTTTTAATTTTTCAAGTATGCCATGGAAACACAAGTCAATTGCAACATTTTAATTATGAAATAAATATGTTACTAATTTTATAAAAAAAACAACAACAAAAACTACCAAGAACCATCTTAACAAAATTCTAATGTAGGTGTTCAATGTGAGCACCATTTTGATTACTACATACATTCTATTAATCCATTTTCAACAAATTGTGTACCTCTTTTAATTTCGTTGGGACCAAGACTGTCGAATGCTCTTATTATCTCCAGATCTTACCTCATTAAACTGTTATGTTTGGGGTCGAATAAAAGATTTAGTTTATACTTCACCACTTTGCAACATAAAGGAATTAAGCGGGAGAATAATAAGAGCATTTGACAGTCTTCACACCAACAAAATAAGAAGAGCTACACAATGATATAAAATGATAGAATGTAGTAATCAAAAGGATGCTTACATTGAACATTTACATTAAAATTTTGTTAAGATGGTTCTTGATAGTTTTTGTTGTTGTTGTTTTATAAAATTAGTAAGATAATTATTTCATAATTAAATTGTTGCAATTGTCTTTTGTTTCCATGGCATACTTAAAAAACCAAAAAATCTTGTGCAAAATTGATGAAATTTCTGGATTTTAATTTTTAATTTGATAGGGGATGAAGTTAGGTATAGATATTGCTTAAGTAACTTATCCCAAAATACAATTTTCTATCGAGTGGTGTAAAAAAAATCTGTAAGTGCTATTTGAAAAAATTAACTTCTTGATCATTTTTGGTTGCGATATTTGAAAACTGTCTGCGCCCATATGGTACAAGGTGGAACCACCATTAAGACATCAGAAGTTAGTCTGGACTATGAACTAAGCACTTTACAAATTAACTTTCATAGATTCTGAACCGTCTGCCAGATATGAATTTTTTCGTAAGCTACCACATCGACCCTTTTTTTCACATAAATTAACATAATGTCAAAAATTGTCAAATAAGTTTACATAACAAATGTTATAAAAACTCAGAGTTAGAAGACCAATTAGACCATGTAGAAAAAATGGTACGTTTCTATTCAAAATAAGAAAGTTGATACCGACTTTTCGCACACCCTGTATAGCTAGAGAGCTCAAAATATTTTAGATAGAATGAGCATAACTGATAATGACTGCCTTCCAAATTTCAAATTTTTAATCCAACTGCAAGTTGAAAAACTTCTAATGGACGGGCTACGTGAATCACCCTGTATATTGAAAATTTCTGAAAAAGCACTTTATGGCGTCCCGACGGCGCATCATAGACCAAAAAATGACGCCACATTGTAGCACATTGTAGCGCATTCATTAAAGTTTATTTCTGCCAAATTTCAATTTTTTAACTCCATTGGAAATACGCAATTTGGCACCGGCGGTTCTCGTTGAAACACCCGGTATATTATATTATAGATTTATTATTATAAATGGGTTAACAGGTCAGTATCTATTAAATTTCAGAGAAACATGACCAAACACTAATAAAAGCATAATCCTGGAAAAATTAGAAAAACATACGCGTGGAAGAATTACTGTTATGCGGGCATACGCTATACGTATGTTATGCTACTGTCCATGAGAAAGCAGTGTTTTGCTTTATGATAGTGAAGAATAGAAATTTGAAGATAACCTAGAGTCAGCATTGAATTACAGCTGCTTGTTTTACCCGCAGTTAGCAATGATTTTGACCAGTATCGTCGTTCCTGTTACATAACAGTGTTAGTTTCATTGTGCCGATTAATTAAGAATAATAAAGCGTCGGCAATGGGGTTCTTTTGAAGTCGAAGTTTCCTCGTGATTTTCCCCGCTGGTGGTGGGTGGATGATAGAAGACCCGGAATTGTTTCCGGTTTGTTTTCTTTTCGCGTCTATTCTTTCATTCGCATTCGGCGCATTCGTTACCGGCACTTAGGAACTTCTCGAGGTGGAGCAGAGCTATTTGGAAACAACAATAATTCAGTAAAGACGCTGGAGCCGTTCAAACAATAAATAATCAATAACTTGATAAGTATCTCGAACAATCAATTATGCAAAGCAAATACCGATGTTTATTCTACTCTATTTGTTCAGGTTCAGGTACCCACTTAGAGTATATAAAGGCGCGCCAAGGTCGTTGAACTTTTTGCTAGTTGATTTTAACAACCTTGTAATTAAACTGTTTGTGAATGTACAGAATTTATAATGCACTGTTGGTTATGCTTTTACGCTTTACAAATTTGCTATTTACCTTTCAATCCGGGACATTCGATAAACTCATTTGCGATTCAAGTTCTGCATAAAAGATAATTTTACACTCGAGATATTCGGCGTGTTCGACAAAATTCGTTTTCGAATAAAATTGTTGTCACGGTTCTTAATTATAATGTTGACAGAAGCGAATTTATCTTGTTTGCACAATTTATGGCAATTAAAAAAGTTGAAAGTTGTCTTGTTAACTCGATCTCTTTTTAATAAATTAAGCAACTGCCTGTTTGGAATTATTTATTCAAACACGTCTCAGAAAGGAAGTTCCCACTACAAACAGCGCTGGCGACAATGCTCCCGCAAGGTGTCAAAAAAACCGAAGAAAAGTAGGCAGTTCATTGCTCCAACAATATCCATGTTAATTTTTTTTTTTTAAATTTTTCCTCCACAATTGATCAAATACAGGTTTCACACATCAAACGACATCAATCCCACTGATCGGATCAGTAAATTATTATAAACATAAGCGTGGGCTGCTGAAACTTTTGTTTTAGAATCATCGCTAAATTACATCAGCGTAGGCCATATGTGACATATACAGAGAAGCTTATGGGCAACAGTAAATTTTTAGTCTTAAAACTTGCAATTTAGGTACAGTTAATTTTTTTCTTTCATGGTTGTTGTAATGAGAAATTCAAAATTGGTGTAGTTCCTACAAAGAGCTACCTGAGCTACCTTTTATACCTTAAAGATAATAAGTGTATGACATTATTAATTACGAAAACTAATGTCTCAGCTGTTCTAAGTTAAAAAGGTATACATATAAAATGTTGCTAAAGTTTAAAAAACTTTTTCGAGCTAGGATTATAATAACAACAACCATTAAACTTTATGAACGCCAATTGTTTTGGCAAGCCACGGTGGCTATCAGTTAAATTTATTTAGTAATTTTGAATAGTCCAGTTACCGAACTTGGTATGGTTGAAAATTGAGAAACAATCTAATTGGGTTAGCGTTGGCACGTTAGCACGTCAATAAAGATTTAAATTTCGGAATAATGCGTTACCTACTTGTATCAAACGACCCCAAGTTGTGTTCTAACCCAACGAACATATTGTGTATCGCGACCGAGAACTAATCGCACGGAAAACTAGGAAAACTATTAAACGACCCGAAATCGTAAACGAGCGATAAGAGAAACTTTTCCTCACAACTCCCATATAGCGAAGAATTATTGTGGCCGCGTATAGTTTTCATGTATAACGCATAGGCATAAAATAGGATCAAATCTAGCGTTAACGTTGCAATTTGGAGAAGGTCCGTATTATTTTGCCAGTTGATATATTTGAAAGTTTGGCAAATCGAGCATGATTTTAGTATTCTGGGGCGGTGATTTTGCCGAATTCCGTCATCCGCCAAGGGTACAATAAAAAGTTTTACGTCAGCGGTCTCTGATTCGATTCTGTCAATAATTTTCCATAACGCAATCTGGCCGGGAAAGCCAACACGAAATCGGCATTAACCAACGGAATATGTGCGGAAAACTTTATTTGACACGTTTGCGACAAAACCATCACATATGAACAAAACAACGCTATAAATATTATTGTTTAAGCATCACCGTAAAAAAAAAAATTGAAACATTTTTTAATTATTTGACACAATCGAATATAACTAGATGCGTCTTAATGTTACTTTATATCTTCGATCAAAAACTTAAGAAAACATTTTTTAACATTGTGCTACTGAACATGTTCGAATTGAAATTGTTGGAATAAGTATAAAGTTCGTTTTTACTTCTTATCAGCAGCGTTTAATTTCCATGCAATAACTGTAACTAACTCCACCGAACATCTGCTGGCATTGGGTACATTAAAATAAAAATATCGGAGTGGTAAAGTACCTACCCACAATAACTAACAAACACATTTAAATTACCTACACTTTATTTTGTCATTACTGATTGCTGGGTATAAAGCTAACGAGCCGAATCATTAGATTGTGTTTAATAAACTGTTGACATTGATACAACCATAAACTACTATTCTATTTGTTAGGATATCTACAATTGCTTCTTCTTTCAAATACTTCTTTCTTTTCTTTTGTGTTTGGATTATCCCTTCATTTCATCTTTAGTCTAGCCATATTTTTTTAATTTTACCCTACGCTCCACTCCACTTGTAGGGAACGCTTAGCAATGATCCACTGCAAACGTGCAAACGTTTAGTAGTGTTGAAAATTAATTCCCTTTCTGCCTGACTTATAAGCATAATATGTATTTTGTAACGACTCATGTGTTTTGTAAAGGCTCATGTGTTATTAGGCTGCAACCTTTAATTACAGGGGCAGTTTTTAATACAAATCAGGGATTTGGTAAATGTGCACTGATCTATTGTTAATTTGCCTAAAGTATCTTGGAGATTTGTGGATACAATAATATTAGGCATAAGGTTAACATTAAAATTTGATAGCGGTAAACTTGATTATCTATTCTTGAAGTTAGTGCCTTTGCTAGTTGTTTTGAGATCGACTTAAACTCTATTTAACTTCCATTGACCTGGTTATTGCCTCACAAACGTAGACATGGAGACTTTAAGAAGACTACAAGAATAAATAACTCTTAATAGTGTAACGATCTTAAGTCCAGATCAGATGCCTTCGTTTTTGGTTAGATTTTGTGTCTGTTGCCTGAGAGGTCCTGTAAGTATTATAATTTGATACGTGAAGGTAAAATCGTTGATTAAGATATGTAAAATTAAGCAATTAAGTAATAGACCTATCCAAATTATCTATCTTGTCCGTTTGCACTCAGCCCAAAACCCTTGATGCTGGAGAACGGGTTGACGCTATTTACTGGATAGGAAGACCAAAAGTTTTTCTGATATCCCCCGTATATTTTTCTAAAGAATGTCATATCATTGACCACTCTCGCCTAAAATTTACTTCGTTAATAATTGTTAAGAAAGCTTCTGATTTTTTTGTGTACCTACTTATAGATAGTAATGTTTCGGGTAGTTGCGAGATAATGCACACAAAAGTTTTAAAACACCTCACCATTCGCCAATCTTCCGTAAATAGATTCAATAAAGCAGCAATTTACTTTTAATTAATTTACTTACACACTTGTTTATAGTGTTCTATTTAGTCGCAGAGTTAATATTGTTTGCTGATCAACCTTAAACAAAACATTAGTTCGGTTCACGTGTGTGCTTTAGTCAACTAATAATTTATCGAGTTAGATTAATATCATTCGCAGCTACTTATGTGGAGGATAACATTTTTTTTAAACAAACTCAAGTGTGTACACTACAGATTGATTCGTTATCTCATCACTTATAACATCGATTCTGTAGAGCAATTTGAGATTGACGATGAAAAGACCTTTGAGGACTTACTTAGACTTTCAACTAAGTACAAAAAAATTAAGTGCTATATCTACTCGAAATTGCTCTAAACAACCGAAAGCCATTATCATTGATTGCTACTTTCTCGATCTTGTAACAGTACTTTTTTACTAATCCATTTAACTTTTGAGTGTTGCCCTTATCCATAATCATGGTCATTGTCTTGGGTACTTATTAATTACAATGAAATAATGTGGAGCAGAGTCAAAATTATTCACGCCGGTCTATGCAAATTAAAAAATCAACACGGCTTTAATAATGCTGATGTGCCTGAAAGAATTTATTATTTCTATTATCAGTCGAGAAAGCTGTTCAAATAACAGGGAGAGGTACTGAGCACTGAATAAATTAAATAATAAGCGAATTCATGACTGGAATTTCCAGGTATTGTCGTTCGTTATGAGACGCAACTATTTCATCAAAGGACTATTTATGCAGAATATTTTCTATCATCGTACTTGCAAAGAGGTGCAGTTATTGTTGCGAACAATCGATTTCTGAGAATGAGCTGTCGATGCTGTTATTTACTGTCTTTATCTCCAAGTGGTTACGATTGAGAAATTTAAGTCTTTAATAAGATTATTGGAAAGAGACGTTCTCACTTAAATGGATTTAGAACACTTCACCGTGATACGTACTATCGGCGGAGCCATAATGGTAATGATAATACTGAATGTCATGTGTTATCTATGCATGTCATCAATTGAATACAGTTGTTTGGCATTAACGTGAGTGCTCCTCCTCAAATTAAATATTTATATAGTTGTTGCCTTCATAATTTATTTGCGCTCTCATTATTTTTTTATTGGAATTCTCCGATTGATCGTAGGAAGTTAATCTCCATATTTATTATATTATCCATCCAGCTGTCCCGCATTGCAAATTAAATCCACTTATGGCTCTTTCGAACACCGTACAGCTAATTATGATAAGAATACACCATTTGCCACTGACACTTCATAAATTTCTAGCTTTCTGGCGCAGAAGTATTTTACGTCAAAACCCACTTGTATAAAAAAAACATCAAGGGTGTTATCAGAGACAACGCGGTTTTACTTTGGAGGTGGTGCATATTGCCTGCTTACCACGTACTTTCATCCATTGAAGAACAAATCTCTGCCCTTCTCAGCGAGCAAGAGTGAGATCATCGACAGAAGAACAGGACGTAGTATTGTAGCTGGTTGCAGCGGACTCTTCTTGACGTTTTTATGGCTTCTCGGACTTCAATTCAGAATCTCACTAATTACGTTCCAAAGGTTATCTGACCAACCAAAGTTAGTATGTGTTTTATGGCGACTACTTATTTTCCTTTAAACTCTTAATGTAGCGCTGGGGTTTCTTACAGTTCTAACTTAATTCCTCTACTCTCTACGAAGAGGTGAATAACATGGTTAATTCCGGAAAGCCTACAAATAATCTCAATTCGTTTGAAGATTGTAGTGTGACATCACGTTATATAAGACTGCTGAGTCTGATGTAGGTATAGATTTATACCAAGTTGTTTTTAAAATAGTAGGTAGATTAAAAGTATTATTCTATGTTATGTTTTCAGTACTGAAATATGGTGTCCTCGTGTGAATCCTGTTTTATGAGTGGTATTACCTCTAGGTTCCTTATCTTTGGTTTGTCAAAAAGTTATTAACGTAGTAATTAATATTTTGGTAATTGAAGAAGGTGAAAAAAATGTAATTATTTGTATTTAAAAAATTTTGGATAAAAAAAAATATTTTTTACCACTGGATAAGTGGGCGCTCAAGAATAGCGTGGTGGTCAATTTTGGGCCTCGATATCGCATCCTTGTTGTGTCGAGTGTGTCGATTCGTCCGAAATTCAGATATTGAGGCTGGGCCATAGCGGGCGTTAAAAATTTAGATAGGCGAAGTTGGGGCAGCGCCTTGAAGTCGTTAATATGATAAACCTCCTAGAGAGATTCTTTATGCGGCATCAATATTAATTAAGTTACTAATTGGATATAGAAGAGGCAAGTTGGGCCTTGCGGTCGCCTGGGAATGCAGCGGTGGCGCTCGAGAGTGAACCCTTGTTTAATAGCCAAGCCGCAGAGAACCGGGGAGCGGTCTCAGTTAGTGGTGCCTGGTCAGGCCAGACGCGCCACTTGGTCACTACAAGCAGCGCCCGCACGATATCCAGCGTGATGATGACCGGCGTCCGTCTCGACGCCCGCCTTGAATTAATTATATACACAGGGAAGCTGGCTGCATTATTTGACACCACTATAGGTGTAGGTATTGAACGATGGGGTGAAAGGTTTATCTTCAATGTACCTACTAGGTATGCATTTTACAATAATAAAAACATATTTAGTTGCTGGGAATGCGAGGCGAATTCCCCCGGCGCATCCACCATTACGCTCGTTTAACGCCAGTTTCTTTTAAGCCCCCTATAACTCTGTCTGCAGGAGGTGCATTTTGGATTGCCATAACTTATAAATAATAGCAATATAAAACATAAATTAGTTGGTTTTTATAGCATGACACCTCTAAAATTTTCAACTTGACACGTATAAATATTATAAAGCTGTATCCTCAAAACTACCTCTTCATTTGCATACAATAGGCTTTAAGAGTACAATAAGCTGGGACTTATTTTTGTTTATCTACTTTTGTAGGTACTCCACCATTCAATTCACAGTTCGATTGTGTGGAGCAGTTATACAATCATTTCTCAAATAAAGTCAATTTTTCAATAAAATTTGTTGAACCGATAAAATTTAAGGGTTGCACCGTTTAAGTTTTATTTTTATTTATTTAGATTTAGATCAACTCAAATGACCGGTGCATGGACACCTTTGGGTTTTGCAACACTTGTATGTGACTTTAGCTCGATTATATAACTAGAACCAGAACTAGAAAACGGTTTTTGATCAATTTTTGATTACATAATGGCGTAATTCGGTGACCGTTAATTAGATTTACTTTTTTATACTTTGTCCAAATCTTGTTTGCTTCCTGTCCGAATTCCGAAATGGCACGGATTGAACTGCTGTTGCGGATTACCATTTTGGATTTTGGCCAAGGAATCGCGAAACGGAAGTTTATGAAGTTATGATTTGAGGCAAATGGGACTAAGTTGCAATATTGGGCGATTGGTAGTCGGGTAATAATGTTGCACAAAGTAGTAAAATTGCCGTTTGCATTGAGTCCGTTTTAAAATTTGATGTCGGTAAACGACAATACTCATTATCCCGGTTCGTAATAGCACGTTTCTCATATTCACCGTATCTGCCTTAAGAATCTCACATGGCGAATGTCATAATAACACTGCTGTAACTACCCAATCTGCATTGTTAATCCGTTGTTAGTGCGGTCTATCCGTGGAATGGCTCGGCGTTTTATCTCTCTCACCTTGCGCTCCGCTCAGATAATTAGAAGGTGGCTTGGTGTTTAGCCGTGCTTCGGGCCTTCTTGGCGGATAGCACAGGAAGGATAAATCCGTAACTACGTGTGTGTTAACCTTAGCAAATGGCGTGGGTGAGAAGCGAACAGCGACCGCATTGTTGAAATGTTGCAGTTATGTTTAACATCTGTACTAACACTGATGGCTGCAATGAATCGCAATGCTGTGATAATTTAAATTTGCCTACCGTTCTTCCGGCTTGTTTATTCAAACCTGAAAATCGAACTTTTCGAACAATTTTGGATTATTATCCAGGTGGGTGCTTAACTCAGTTGTTACCTGAAAAATTAAAGTTTTCAGGCAGAGAAGGACGGGAAACATTTCTCCAACGGTGCTGGCTCCGGTTAGGGATTACGGTTATTCGTTTTCAATTAATTTTAGGTGTATACGGAACATGAACGTCTTAACTTATTCTTGAACGGAATGCGAAGCAGTTTGCACAATTTTTGGCTTCACAGGCAGCACACTTAATTAATGGGGGAATAAAAGTGTGTCTACCCAAATAAATTTGCAACCAGTTTAGAGTCAGAAGATTTTTTTATTGTCTCAAGTTAAATGGGAATTTTCTTCTAGCCTTTAGGCTTTATAAATCTCACAAAACTTCAATAATAACCAATTATAATAAGTAGTCACAAAAGAATATATTTTCTCAATTTTTTTCAGAATTTAAATTTTTATATTTTCAATGCCTGAATTTTTTTCAAGCAATGCTTTCCAAGTTAGTTACTCCTATTTCCTTCTATCTTTTGTCTTGTCTTTTGTTTTCAAGATTATTAATCTACTTTAATTTCTTTTTTCCTTCTTGCTCTTGATAGTCCTCGATTTTGTTTTCAGTCACCATATGTTTTTCTATACCTACGTATTTATTTATTCAACTCCTTGTTCTGTTCTTCTATTTGTTATTTGAAACTTTGTATGGTTCTTTATTACTTTTCGTACAGATTCTCACTTTACCAGTTTTTTCAATAATTTTGTTAGCCAATCTCGTTCTTTTACTCTTTTTTACATTTTTTTCTTAATAATTCTTTTTCATTTGATTTATAATCTTCGTTTTTAATTGTTTTTTTATTTAATATTAATCTATTTTCTATCTTCAAACATTTCTACAGTTCTTCATAAAATATTCATATAGTTTGTGTTATTTTGTTGATATCTTTCATCAATATGGAACCTTTCTTTTCACATTTTAAATTCTCTATTGAGGAACTATAGTTCCATATTTTGTGATAACTACCTCATACCTCTCTCCTAAAGCGGCATCCACACTATGCGTAGTGCGCGATGCGTGATGCGTGATGCGTCGATTCGTGGCAATTCGTCAAACTGACGCACTAGGTGTCCACACTATGCGTGGTTCGCGGTTCGTAATGCGTGATGCGTCGGTTCGTGGCAGTTCTTCAAACTGACGCATCAGGGTGTCCACACTATGCATGGTTTGCGATGGACCACAGCTTTATATAGAATTAGAAATAGGTAATGAATGAGTATTTAATAGTTTGTCAAACATAGTTATAACATTATTGTGTGTAGTTATAGTGGAACGAACATGATAATGAATATGTGAAAAGAACCTTGTGGGAAATTTGAAAACTTCTGCCGCATGAGCAGCGAGGACTTTGAACTTCTTTTGCATAATATTGGGCCACTTATCTCAAAACAAACTAAACATTTACGTTCCCCTATACCTGCGAAGGAGAGGTTAGCAGATACCACGCATCAAACTGTAGACGAAACAATAAAGCCATCCACACTATGCGCAATGATTTGTGCATCGATGCGTGTCCTTTGAGTGCGTTCAGTTTACCGACATGAGCGGGAACCACCACGCACTGATGCGTACGCACCAACTTTGGACGCATCAAACCATTCACACTATGCGCGAATCAGACGCATCACGCACCACGCATAGTGTGGATGGCGCTTAAGGAGTGATGCTACATTACTCGTCTAATAGTTACACATAAATTTAAAGAAAAAAATATTGTACAATTTTCAGAGAACATTTGTTTAATAAAATTAGTTTAATTTTTAAAAATATTTTCTTTTATGTAAAAAAACTGAAAATATTGCATTAGAAGCTTTAAAAATTTCCACTTATACAAATAGAATCAGATAGCATTGCTACATGAAATAACACAATAAGCATTGAAGGCTATAAGATAAGCTTTATTACCCATCTGAAATGTAGATAGGATGGATGAAGGTGGCTATAGACAGGAGCTTTGTACCTACAATAAGAAGATATGAATGTGTGTAGTACTGGATGTGAATGGACTCTGTAGAAATAATCTATGTTTGCATATTTGATTACGCCGGTGATTTTGCTTAAATGTTCTGTAAAAAAACATGTAGGCATATTTGTATATTTACATCTTTAAGTGAAGCTATTTTCTTGAGATTTTGCTGCAATATCACGTTATAAAGCTCTAATTTTCTAACAATAATGCTAAATAATCCAACGTTTCGTGCCGTCTAATCAAATGAAGCTACAAAAAACTGCCAATTTTCAGTAAATTTTCTATTGCTTTTTTTCCATTGGTTTTCTTTTCATCGTTCTCTACACATTCCTTTCTTCTTCCACGCATAACTTTTCAATCAAACATTAAACTTAAAAGGTCTCCTATTTAGCCTTCAACAATTTGTTTCTCTATATTTAGATTTCCAGTTTTGTTTGTTAGTCCTGGGTGGCGTTTTCCTCTAATTGGTATGATAGAGTAGGTACCTATATAATTATGTTAATTTACAAATTATTATAATGGACTGACATGGCGGTTGCTTGTAATTTTAAATTTCACCCCGTCCTTTAGACTTCTTTCTCAAATTTGTCCAGCTCTCTTTAGCCAGCTTTTGTTATCTCGACCGACTGGACGTTATCATTGTCCGCTAAATTAATATTTTATAGAAACACGACCTCGCCGGCGTCGCACGGCCTTTGGACAATTGAACCGTCGGATTTTTTCGTATAATTAAACTTTAAATTGATTGTCAGCACCCTGTATTTTAAATGTCAGCTTAATCCACGGACGCTTGTTTATAATCAAGCGCGGTTATCAAGATAAATATAAGAAATAAACATGCTACATTCCTTACGAGATTAAATCTACACGCGACGTTAAGCACCAACACCGAGAGTGCTTTCGAAAAACGGAATTATGTAAATTTTTTCGTATTAACTTAAAGATGCGGCGATGTTGGACGAATATTTTCAGGGAATTGATTAGTATCAACCCGATAGGTTTTCAAATGTGATATGATACTTTTCCCCAAATCGGACCAGGCAGAGGAATCGGAAATCAGTAATTCACTACACCACCAACCGTAAGTAGGAACCAGGAAGAATAAGCAACAACAGACAAGAATTTTGCTATAATAAAGCTTTTTTTATTATCATCACTTTTACCTGAACGTTTAATCTTATAATTAAAAGGCTGGCTGATTTCAAATCAGGAAGGTCTAATTCATTAGAATACAACAATTGAATCGCCTCTACACAAACACAGACATCAGATTAACATCAATAACGTAATTACCCGTAATTACTTATAACGGTTGCAAAATATAATAATAATAAAAAACTATGAAATCGACAGTTCACAGTGCAGTATAGATGATAGATAACAGGCTCACACCTTTTATAGGTTTTATACGGAAGGAGTAGGTAGTTGACTGTAACTATCTATCTTTTATATAGTTCTTCATCTATTTTGTCGACAAGCCGCAGCATGGTTCATACAATGACAAACTGATAAATAAAACATTTGTTTATTTACTGGGAATAAGGCGTGCATTCTGGTGGTTGTGGTCAGCGGTTGTGGTGTGAAAAGGAAGAGATTTAAGAAAATAAATGGAGGTTTTTCTTAAGATTATCTAGAAAAATAGTTCTCACCAAAGCTAATAACATAGTTCTTCCATGAAGGATCCGATGAGCGTAATAGAAATTATAAAACCGCCGCAAAGTTATAATTAGGGATTCACGTGCAGAAATAATTATCATGGTAAACATGTGGTTACGCTAATAGCATCGGTGTAAGTTAGCGGAAAGCCGTAGGTATAGCCTGGACTCGCCTTTAAAATATACAGTGTGTCGTCGTTAAGAATCAGCGCCCGATTTAATCAGATTCCCACTATTCCGTCTTGTCGCACCTTGGTGCAATTAACGCTCCCCGGATTTAATTGAAAATATTCAACGATCCCGGCTCGTCGAAAGGAAGCGATAGCAACCAACGAACGCGGTTATTAATAATAACAAACGTATTTTCCGCGGCCGTATTCCCATCTCCATAAACTGTGTATTATCTGCTTTGTTACAGGGCCCCTAACTAATTTTAAATTTATAATCACAGCCGCGCTCTCACATCGTACACACACGATATTGTTTGAATAGTACAAGTCAATTTAGCACAATACCGGGCCAAGATTAGAACGATGATGATAATTTTTAACTGATGCGGCCTTTAATTTCCTATTAGTCATTGGATACAATGGGACCGAGAAAAGGAGAAAATTATGGTGAATAAAGCCGACCGAGTATGCGGATTGGAAATCGAAAGTGTTCACACCGGACTGTTTTCTAGTGAATGCCATTGCATTGTTTGGAATTGATCGATCACGTTCTGTTAACGTCAAGTTGCCCAACCGAAGTTTACCTACTATCCAACAATTCCAGAGTAACTCAAATTATCCACCATTGCAACAATTTCATTTACCTACTTTCTTATTTTAGGATAAAAAAAATTGAGAATTGGCATATTAATGACAAATCTATTATTGTTGTTCAAAGAAGTATAACAATTTTTTTGCATTTATATTAAATATATTTACTTGTATGTAACCATCTCCTAGTGGAACTTCACCGCATGACATCCTTCTAACGTCCAACTGTTAGCTAGTCTTTCTGCTGAAGACCTCTACATATCACATTTACTTTATCTACTTATTTGAATCTCTTTGATTCCACGATTATCTTAATACACATAATTTTAGAAATTTTTTCAATGGATAATCAGCATAATTTTTAGTAAAATTATTGTTTTCTCTGTAAAAAAATTTATATTCAATTTCTTTGTGCATCAGTCACAAGTTATATCCTCTCTTCTCCAAAAATTGGTATTTTGTTGACTGCTCCCCTTGCCAGTTGCTTATTTTGCACTATACGGGTGGGGCAATAATGCGTCCGACTTTGATAGCTCGAGTTCTATGATTGGTAGAAATTTAATTTTAAAACACAAATAAACCAGAGAAAGAAGTCTATAACCGGAAATTATTTTTGAACATACAGGGTGAGCCAAGACTATTATACAGGGGTAAGTAACATTTTTTAAAATAAAATGTAGTGTGTAAAAACAGATTTTTTAGAGCCTTTTTCTAGACTCTTTTTACACCAATATTATTACTGACTATCTCCAAACCAAATGGATGTAGCGAATTTTTTTGTTCAAATAATTGCATCTGTAGATGCAAGTTAAAAAAATCACTACAGCCACAATTAGTTTTAAGAAAAAATTATTAAAGTAGTAGTTAGGAAACATCTGTGGGATGTCCTTGAATCGCTTTTACTTTTGAAAAATTATACAAGGTGGCTAAATTTAATTTTTCAATTTAGAACTTTTTGAATTTAATTTTCTCAATTTTTTCATATAAAACAGCCTGTATATTTTTTAACGATATGATGTAGAAACTAAAAACGAACATTTTTTGTACGTACACATCTATGACTATTTGTAACCATTTTGATTTATTGTTCAATAATTACAAAATTCAAGAATAATCCTAAAAAATATTGTTTTTTAAATAACTCGACAGATAATTAATTTTAATAAGTGCTCCAGATGTTTTGCCCATAAAAACCGCATAAGTTTTTTAAGTAAGTTCACTTTATGTTTGTATCTTTATCATTTTTTGCATTTTATATTATCCGACAAGAAATACACATTTATCGCAGTTACCTGGCGTCAGTTGTCATTTTTGTGTCAATTTTAAAACATTTTAAGTTTTTTGTCGAGTTATTTGGGAAACAATCTAATTTTTTAGGATTATTCTTGAATTTTGCAATTATTTGGCGATATTTCGAAAATGGTTACAAATAGTCATAAGGGTGTGCATACAAAAAATGTTAGTTTTTAGTTTCTACATCATATCATTAAAAAATATGCAGGGTGTTTTATTTAAAAAAAAATGGAGAAAATTAATTTTAAATTTTTTTTTAATTTAGAAATTAAATTAGTCACCCTGTCTAATTTTCAAAAGAAAAAGCGATGCAAAGACATTTCACAGATGTTTCCTAACTAGTCTTTACACATTTTTTTCTTAAAACTCGTAATTGTGACTATAGTGATTTTTTTAACATATATTTGCAGATGCCAATATTTGAACAAAAAAGATGGCTACATCCAAATGGTTTGGAAATAGTTAGCAATAATATTGGAGTGAAGAAAGTCTAGGAAAAGGCTCCGAAAAATATTCTTTTACACACAACACTCCATTTAAAAAAAGGTCACTTGCCTCTGAGCTCACTCTGTATGTTCAAAAATAATTTCCGGTTATAGATTTTTTTCTAGTTTATTTGTGTTCCTTAATCAAGTATCTAGCTATCATAGAAGTCAAACTATGAAAGTCGGACGCACCACCCTGTATAGTAATTGAGATTTGTATTTTATCTTTTAGGATTCTCGTTGCCCGTGCATTTGCTGCTCATATTAGAAGCTAGAACGAGCAACAAAGCACATGTTAAGGCACAAGCCAAAGTTAAGTGAACGAGTAGCGCAACCACGAGTTTTATAATGAACGAGTGCCATAATTGTTTTATGAACCAGTTCTTTATACTATTTTCTTTACTATGGACCTTTTTTAAATAAAAATTTAAAATTTTAAAATTTAGGGAATTTGGTCATGGTTGGTATTACCAAAGTTAGTTGGATGCTAAATTCGAGTTTACTAGATAGTGTATTGTCTCGCTTTGACGTTTATTTGATGTTTTAATGACATTTACCCAACCTGAAGAAAGTAAATTGGACTAGCGCTATTACGAAACCCAGAAAGCTATTACAACACGGTTTTGGGAGTCGTAATAATTTTATTATAGAATCAAAGTGGAAAAAACATTTTTGTTCAGCGAGAAAGTTTTTCTGAATGATTAGGACTTTTGCTGTCTTCAAACTTTAACTGAGAACAACATCGAACTCACTTGTTGGGTTTGGTTATACCTTGCTTCCAAAATTCTATGAATTTAAGTAACAATTGATCTGGTCCTGAAGTATCGTACATAAAAATGAGTTGTGAAGTTATTCGCGGCTGGTGAAAATGAGCTAACGTCTGAAGTGCCGCCTTCTTTGTTCCCTTTGTAAATTTTTAAGGCGATTGTTTCGAAATTAAGCGCAACGCTGATTTGGAACATTTTCATTTCCCGATGTTTTATTATTCCCAAACGGAACGGCCGCAGAATATTAGAGACAGTCGAGCGGCGTTTTTACTCCGCCAGGCCTCTCTGGATACCATAATAAAGTCGATGTTAAATATTTAGCAGACCGGGCTAGAGCTGCTTATTCTTCTCCTTGTCTTCTTATTTTGTAATTTAAAAGTTCGCCCCAAGACACGGCAAAGTGGAAGAAGGCGTCGGCGCTCCTTCGTATTTATTTTCCTCGAATGACTTCCAACTATAGTCTGCATTTGAGTTCAGGAACGTTAAATATTTTATTAGATGTTATTAAAATTTACTGCTTGACAAGGCAGGTATTTATTTATTTTATGCTAACATGCCGTAAACTCGCTATTATTTAGCCAACCAATTACCCGCCTGAACGATATTGCAAATGACTTAATGTTAATCTTAATTATGCGTTTCGCAGAAATATATTTTGTTTTGGCCTTAATAAGTGATTAATATTTTAATCGTTCGCTTCAAAAGCGTCGTGCGACACACCTTGAGCATTCAGTCAGAAATCTATATTTCATTAATAGTCGACGTGTCACCTAATATTTATTGTTAGTCCTCACCAAGGATGGTTTATAATCTGATTGTGTTGAATAAATAAAAAGATCTAAGCAAAAAAAAAAATTAGCAAATTTGCAATTTCCATACGTAATCAAAAAGGGTAACGAACTAAACAAGCAAATGAAAATGTGAAGAGGAGTAAATGCTGTATGACACAATAAACCCCGATTCCATTCGCAAACTAAAACTTTAGAAACTTGTCTTTGTGACTGACTCCACTATTTATAACCTATAAATTCACATAGTTGCCATATCAAAAATATGGAAAATTGTTTTCATACAGTCCACTTGTTGCTACCTGCAATAATGTTAATGTAGTAGGGGAGCGAGGGGCTAGTTGTAACAATTTTAACAAATAATTATATATCTTGAAGTGTATTGGCTAAATTACCACTAACTAAACTTTGATTGATACTCTAACTATTCTTCTATTAAGTCAAATCGAAAAAATATCAAATCTACAGGTAACTCTTTCACAATTAATTTTTTTTCAAAAAAAGGGAAGTGTTACAACTTACCCCGTGGTTGGGGCTAGTTGTAACAACAATAAAAAACAAAAATGTGACACCTCCAATCGTTTAATTTTTTCACATCTTGGATCATTTTGCTTTGTTTACAACAAAAACTAACTAGATATTTCTATAATATGTATTTTTTATTAAATAATTAACTGAAACATACTTTTTTATAATCAACAAATTAAAGATTTAAGTTTTTAACTATCTATCTTATTTTGTACTTATATATATCAATATTGCACTTTATAATCACAGTAAATTAAATTATAAACCTCCAAATTAAGTCTTGTAATGATCTCATAGTTATACCTTACATCTTACAATGTTACAACAAACCCCGAGGTTTTGTTACAACTAGCCCCTAGGTACAGTTCTTAATATTTATCACGATAACTATTAAATCAATTTAGTAATCTTGAAAACTGTTACACAACATCATAAATAGTTATATTTTAGCATTAAATAAAATACATAAAGCTCCAATTAGTCGAAAATAGTAAAGCTAACCAAAAAATTGCGAAAATAAAATTATAGGTTACCTGTCAACAATGAAGCGTTTGCACACACCCACTCACTGCGCCGCCTGGCGGGACATTGGCTGTGATAAAGTGACGTGGCGCGGTATAATTTTAAGATTAGGTAAAAAAAAATCGTGAATGAAGTTTAAATTCCTATTGAAAAAGGTCTGTTACTACTTACCCCTGTTACAACTAGCCCCTCGCTCCCCTAACCAATTTATCAACGCGGTACATCTCTCTTATAAAATTATTGTTATGATTTAAAAACATAGAAAAGTTCACTTCCACTTTGGACAAAATTTTCGAAGCATCAGTAAAGCGGTCTTAAAGACAGATGGGAGGTTAACAACACGTATTTTACGTCGCTTTATTGGAGATTATTCACTTTCTTGTCTGATCTTACAATTTGTTTTGTTATCCCTTGCCTAATCTTTAAAGAATCTTTTTTTGTGTCAGAAGGGGAACATATGCGGATTTTATACCAATTTTCGTACTCTGAGGCTGTTTTTCTAAAAAGTATTCATCGTATCACTGTAAACATGTTATGTGATCTAGTGATTTCGTTTTCATTGTCTCAAGCAACTAAATAACTGCTGAGGGGGCATACCCAGGTCTCTTAAATCATGCAAGAAAGCAGTTTTGCCCTTACAGACAAAAACTACACGCTTCCCAGCTTTCTGCACAATTATCATTACTAAAATTCAAAATTCTTACATCGTTGTTAAGATCGAATGTCATCTATAGATATGTGAACGCTCGTGGTAAGAATCGCTTTTTACACTATAACTGTATGCTTTCAGCTGCAGTAGAGGTTAGTTTCATTCAGTAAATTAATTGTACTTTCCAGGACCATCGACTTCTGGAGTGGTAAATTTAGTCTCAGAATTTATGTGACACTTCTTCCGACTACTTTGGGCTTGGGTGGTTTCTTTGACAATGTCTTTGATGCCTTCCTTTCTAAAGAATTTTCTTTTTAGCAGTTTGATTGTGCTTTTCCCTGACTGTCACTGTCCAGAGTTTGATCAGTTCCTCTATTTTAATCAACTACATTCAATTGTCAAATCCAGCAGTTATGTTATGTTAAATTCACCTCCTGAATGATGAGAATAAAAATACAAAAATATTGAGGTTATAAGTAGTAACCAAAAGCGTATGGTACTGGCGCATTGAGGATCAGATGCATCAATGGACTGCTATTTAGCCAATTTTGTGTCAAATTGGATCAAACTGTGGAACGAAAATAAAAGAAATTCAACTTTCATCCAACTCGTTACTTAATTACTGGCATTACTTAATTGATTGGGTGTAGGTACATACAAAATAAATATATGACTATATTTTGATCAATACGACAAAACGTATAAATATTGATGAGTACTTATTACTTATAAGTATGTAAGTATAGATAATGATACAATAAGTATGCAATCAAAAAGTAAAAATTTAAATCAGAAAATCAACATCACTTGCAATCATTCATTCAGTCCTATTGCGTCTAACATGGTCTAACATGGATGTTTGCTATTAGAATATGAACGGTTGTGCCTACATTTTGAAGTGACGGTAACATTCTAATGGCAAACACTAATGTTAAGTCAAACATCTTGGATACGTCCTAATATAGGACTGTGGCAAGATTCTGTTCCACTCGTGTCTATACGGGTCGATCCGTTTCACGACTCGATAGCCAACTCGAACTTCGAGTCGATAACGAGTAGTTCAATATTCGGTAATTGTTTACAATTTCCACTTTTCGCTTTTTGTGCCGTTTTTACATCATGAGAATGCCATTTTGAGCAATGAAATGTTGTGCAAATGATAAATAATTTTATGAAAAATTTATAGAAAAAAAAAGAAAAAATGTGCTAGGGCAAGGAAAATGATTAAAAATAAAAGTAGTTTGCACAAGAAAAGATATTGATTTTCGTAATGTATACATGGTGACGAATGCGTTGGTGTAATTAGTTTTTTGAAAATCGAAGAGTGGGTAAAGTAAACAATGACCCGATATTCTAATTCACTTTCGAGACCTAGACGATCCCCGACGTAAACTCAATTCGTAGTTACCAGAGGGCGACCAGAAAGCAAGAAATTTGCTGTGTTGTGTATAACCCGGTTATTAAAAAATATTTTGACACCATTTATTGAAAATAAAGATTGTCAAAATATCGATATCAGTATTAACGTCCCTATCGTTATTCGATATACCGAGATCAATTTTGATATATCGAAAATAAATCGCAGATCTAGTCACGAGTCGACTCGATAGGTGAATCAGAATTCCATTTTCGCTCGTAGACTTCGAGTTCGAGTCCACTTGTATCGACACGAGTGAAATAGAATGCCACCACTGAATCACTGATTCACTGTGACTGTCTTTTTGAAGTAAACCCGTTGAAACTTAATTTGCGCATGCGCAAATGAGACCATAATGAAGATAAGGGAACATAACCTGTACAATTAGAATAATCGGTGTAGGTATGTAGGAAAGTAGGTAGAATATTAATAATTGGAGATGGCAGCTTGTGAGCTAACTACAGGATTAGGGACGGTGAATGGCGTCCGTCGGCGCCACGCTGTAACATTGTTTACAGGCCGCGATAAGTGGACGTTCTATCGTTTATGCGCCGAAATAGGAAAGGAAGAATTGGGGAAATAGCTCTTGCGACCACTACGCCGAGCCGGCTTATCTGATTTGCGAGCTGTCAGTCACGCAATATTGACTCGCCGGTGTCTACCGGATGGCGTTTTAACGTAATGAAACGTCACAGAGAGAAATTCGGTGCCGATTTTACGAGCACCAGCCGAGAAACGTTCTTGGCGTTATGGGGAATAAGCCATGTAAAAATTAGTTCCATTGTAATTTGGCCATAAAGTTTGACCTTTGTAAACTCGCCTTGGGTCTCTAATAACTGGTAGGCCGGGCGAGGCTTTTGTTCTGCTACGATGGAGCCCGCACCCCGACCCACTAGATTTTATCGGCACTCATATATATTTTTTTTGGTCGGCTCTTATTTTTGCTGGTTTGCCCGCTGCGTACAGATCCTAGCAAGCCATGTCCTGGCACCTCGGCAGTCAACGTGGACTTGATGCGGCACGTCAACCAGTTGCGTGGCAACGAACGAGCGTGTTCGCGTTCCGATTGGTCGATGGCGGGGTTTCATTGGCTATCGTTCGGATGAAGTAGCGGGTTCGTTTAAATCGGGCGTGTTTTCGGCTCGTCGTCGTCGGGTTGGATGAGACCCGGGTTTCGCGTGGTTCTATTGGTGTGACGTGTTTGCGTGGAACTAGTCCACGTTGACTCGCGACCAGCTTGGTATACTGGCAATCAGGGCGCCATATTTATAAGGGTGAAAGGGGCTGAAGTGAAATCACGCGGGTGGAACAAGGACAGATTCGACCCCTGTTTCAGCTAAAATGAGATGCTTTCTGCCAGGCAGCCATTTTGAGGGTAGTTTTTTGTTTTTTATTTTTTTATATTTTTTGTTGCGAACATGTACGGATCATTTTAGGGGTGTGAGTACAAGCGAATGTAAAAGTGGCGTGGCGTAGTCAGGTGGAGTGACCGACCGGAGTGGCGAGATCGGGCGGCGGCGGCGGCGGCGGCGGCGTGGGAATACACAACAACCCGCGACAGTTTACCCGTATTACATTCACGCTAATTGCAATCACAGTCCTGCCAATTAAAACATGACCTAGTTCGCTCCTGCAGGCTGGCCACTACGCCACGGCGGTTCTCGATACTCTTCCACTAATCGGACTCGACCACTTAAGCAATGCGGGCTTTGCTCAAGTATTCGATTTTATGAGCCGTCATTATTTCCACAGCGCATAAGAATTAATTCGCGTCTTTTATAGCGGCACTAAACTTTCATATGTAGCCGCTCGTTACTGGCTCATTACCCACTTTTAATAATAAACCCACTATATGCCTGAAATGCCACTAATTAGTTCCCGGCGTGTATTCGTTGTACGCTAATCAATTTGTTCCTACGTGTTCCTCGACGCGTCTCCTTTTTTTACCGACTGTACGAGCTGCCGGTATTTTCAGGGGTTGTAGGCTTTTTGTAAGGGAGTGTGGGGTGTGTGTTAGCGGTTTTGGGGGGTCGCGGTGCGCGGCGCCGACCAAGTGGTGGGGGAACCCAACGCCAGTCGCTTCTTGAACGCGTTTGTGAGCGGACGGTCTATCGTCTCGTTCTCGTTCTACATCGTCGTTTCTACACCAATCCACCCCTAAAGGGCCACCAGGTTCAGCCCCATTCGTCACAGTAACAGTGCTGCGATCGGAATCGCGTGTGTTTTGGTTTCTTTTTAGTGAGTGCCAGTGATCAGTGTTGGTTCTTGGTTAGAGTTCAGTGTCCAACGGATACGTTTTTGTGGATTACGGCGGGGAGGTTTTGCTGATCGCCGACGTGCAAGGTGTACCATGTGCTGTTGCTGACGTAAGATGTACCCTAGTGCAGGAATGAACGCGGCGGCAGCAGCAGCAGCGGTGGCGGCCGCGCGCCATCCGGTAAGTTTCCGTTTCCGGTCCACCAGGCTTCACCAACGGACGACCATCAACCCGACGCGCTTTCCCCGATTCCAAACTAAACTCCAACAAAGCGTACGACAATCGAAAAGTGACCTATCCCAATAATATTCCCGCCGACGGCAGACGTCGCGACGACCTCTCACCATTCTATGCAAATCTATCTCGCGTTTTCACCGAAATCGTTATGTAACGCCGGAATGCAGATCACTCGTAATTTCTAAAATTACAGATAATTGCCCACATTCTTAGCATTCTTCAATAACAGGTTAGGTCCATTTGCCTACGGTGAAATAGGTAGAGAAAAAGTTTTGGTGAAAATCTAAGCCTGGTTCTTCCCCCTTTTGAGCTTTACGACCCCACAACATGCAATGCTGTACATCTGGTGTTTATCCAGGCAGCGTTGTCGTCAAGTTTAGACTCCTGTCGCCCTAACCCCACTTTTTCAAATAGCGAGAAGGGTGTTTTTTTTTTTGTACCGTTTTCAATTTGTTTATACATTCCAGGAGTCGTGGATTTTGCGATTTTCCGGTTTATTTTAGTCAAGTCTAGGTATCTAATATTAATGTCATGTGACCACGTGTTCCCAAAAATAACTCGCTTCAAAGCCAAGTTTTTTGAAGAACTAAATGCATAATTTGAAAAATTAGGACCAATTAACGGAAATGTCAAAACAATTAGATATAAATACAACTGATGATAATGTTGTTCCAAATATTTTTGGTATTTGCTTCAAATAGTTTTTAATTTTTTTACTTCTCACTCTTAACCAATATTCTAGCTGTGGGTAAAGCGAAACCACTTGGAGAACTACACATGCGTCATTAGAAAGTTGGGAGAAAAATTTCTACCAGTGGCGTAACATTGCTCATTGCTAATGAAGCTATGAACGATTTGGCGAACGGATGACACTGGCTTGTTGCCATGGCGCGTGATGACGTAGGTATGTGTGACTCTTTAAGTGGTTTTGCTTTAATATGTTTATCCTATTTCTAAATCAAAACAAGACACAAAAGACAATCTGCATTGGTGATTCCATTTGCTAGAAAACCTTGAAAATTATAATTTTTTGCAAGCTAATTATTTTCAAACAAAAATAGCTCTCTACTCTCCCCTTTTCTATATCATCCTGCTAGATGCTTATTTGAACCACTATCGAGAGTTCCTTGTTGACTATAGTCTATTATTTAGGACTTCTAACTCCTAATAAAGAAAAAATATGTTTGGTTTGGCTGTTGAGGGATTATTTTGTCGCTGTTTTCCCTTGACGTTTCAGAAGGTCTAGGAATTTTGTAAGTGGATTTGGGGGCATAAAAATGAACCACTTTTCTACGCATTTGTGTTCAAGGTCTGCCAAAAATTGATGTCAATGAGTATAGGAATGTTGTCGGAATGCAACTGATTCCATCGCCTTTTATACATTATACAAGGTCTTTCTACGCCAGTGGATTGGAGGAGATGGGATTTAATCTGAGAAATTGATTACATATTTTCTAATTTTTTCATTTTGAAGACAAACGTCCAGAAAAGACTACTTGACTGAAATCTACTTTCAGATTACTTTTTTGGAGGTTAACAATGCTTCTGATTGAATCAGCTATTTATTTACATAACATAATTATTAGCTATTAGAGATTTTATCGTCAGCGTTTTATTCTTCATGTCTTTATGTGGAGACTGATATTATGCATAAAAAAATCAAACTACTTATTTAGATATTCATAATGTAACTTTTGGAACCAGTTTTGTATGCACAAATCTGTAAGAATTTTTTTTCTTTGCGTTTCATTACTCACTTTGTTTAAGGATTTAGATTCTATTTATCTATTAACTATTCAAATTTGTTACTAATTGTGGATTTAAATTTTTTGGAACATAACTTCTAATGCCTTTTGCAGCAAATAATTTAAGTTTATTCATTTCAACCATGGATCTATTTGAACCAACACGACTCTTTTTGATATAAGTAGACATTAGTGTCGTAAAGATGTAGCAACTCCTCGGTGAACACTAAATGCGAAATTCCCGAAATTTGCATTTTTTCCGCAGACGTTGCAGCTAACATTCCGAAACAAACCTTTTACCTGCCAATATTACTACAGTCAGTTTCAAAAGAAACCAGACGAACCCTGCTCTCTCTTGATTTATTTCTTCTTTACTTGGGGGTGGCAAAGCACGAGATCTGTTGGTTTCTGCTGGAACTGTCTGTAAAGCGTCTTTACTTAATTGCGTAATGGACCTGTTGGTTCGCCAAATATTCTCATCATGGTCTTCTGCTATTAAATTTCCAAAACAGTCATTAGCTCTATTCTCTTGCCTCGAACCATTTCTGTTGATGACAGTTGCAGCTGGAAAGATTTATGGCGTTGGTACTTGTTGTTACTAAAAATTATAGCGTTACAAGTGACGTTGAAGGATCCATTTCTTCTTTTCGAAAATTGTCCGCAAAGAAGGCAGTTGTCGGTTCGAATTTGGGTCCAGCAATTGAAGTGCGGTTTGGAAAAGTGGGTCTTGTTTCCGTCCCTTGGGTCGGCTTTACCTGGAAAGTTGGTCGCCCGCTGTGAGTTTGTCGAATTCTGAAGGGACCGTTTCATCATGCCAGACTTGCTTCTCTGATGCCTGTGGTCCGTATTGACGCGTTCCTGGAAGACTTTTGTTTGACTTCCTTGGTGGGTGCTTTGGGGGAGGACTGGTGCACTTGTAGGCAAGTTGTTACCTATAATTAGTCAGATTTGTGTCGGGCAACTAGTAGGCATAACATGTTTGCTGCAAATTTATTCCTAGCAGAGGCCGGGAAAGGTTGTGTCGCGACGACAATTTTAGCATTCTAATGTCGCGGCGGGGTCGACGACTTGCCGATATTAATTGCAATGCAAAACCGATTTAACTACCAATGTAGGGACATCATCGTAATCCGGGGCGAGAGCGGGATTCCGGCGTAATGAGCGCCTTTCGTGGCGTCGGAACGTTATAATTTGACCTCACGAACGTCGGCTCCGTGTGCGTGCGCCGTGCAATTCACACGTTTTGTTTCTCGTCTCTTTTTTCCCCCTTGTAATCGAGTTTTTCTTGGTTATCTGCGTTGTTGAGATTATTTTACGGCTTCTTGGATATCACGCTTGACGGCCCTCTTTATACTTGGACATGCGATTTTCTAAAGATCGAACCGATCGTCGGTCGAAAGTGTTCCAACAGCTGTGGGGGCCGAACCGAGGATGGAGCTTGGTTTATGCAAAGAGCGCCTTTTCCACGGCCTGACAAGCGCGACTAATAGAGGTGTTGTGCTTCACCGGGTCCCACTGACGGGGACCCTCCCAAACACCAAACCGACTCGCCGATGAAGAGTTTCGTCACGAACCTCATTCCCAGATTAACACCTGATCGAGCCAATTATTATAAAATTTTCCCCAAACAGAAAATCCGCCTTTCCCACCCCCCAGTTTCGTCGTCAGATGTTATTCAATATTATTAAATCAATCCCCGACGTCGTATCTCGGCCGAACAATGGCCCGCATCGAGGGGCGTTGAGTGAGTAATAAGCGTAGTCAGATCTCCTGCTAAAGCCAAATACCAGATCCGTCGCTTCCACGCCAAGGGTGTTCGAAGGGGTACGCCGCCCCTATTTGTAATTTCTGCGGGCTTACCGAACCTCTCCCTAACCTGCATTAATGACATATGGCGTCAGTACGCCGCTTTCTTGCTTAATCATCGTTATTATCCTAAATTACAGACTTGTCGCACGTATATACCTGCAATCATGTTATTGTCCCTACTTTTTAAACTGTAATTAATTATTAAGTCTCAAGTACGTAATTACAGACTTAAGAATTCGAAATTACCCAGACGATATCGAAGAAAGTTTTGCTCGGCCATATTTTCAGGGACTTTCCGGGATAATTGATGTCATTTGCAGCAATTACCCCATGATTCAGTAAACGAGTCCGTTTAGCTGCTCGCCCTTATCCCGAAGGCACAATAACGTCATAACTGGAATCGCAATTACAACAAGCATAACACCAAGTTTCAGACTGTATTCGAAATATTTTTAAAACATTGCAGTCCATCTAGAGAGCCACGATCACGCCACTAACAATGGGCCATTTCTAACGTTGAACAGCAATTTTAGTTGCCAATTTTCCCACGTTAATACCGGTGTTTGTGGCTGATTCACAACTGCTTCTTGCACTAATCTCATGCTTGTGACTCTCACTCCTCTTCGGCTCCATAAATCTACCTCAGAAGTTACATGAATGTGCTTGTGCAAGTATTTTTAGTTGTTGCTTTGCTGCTTAACAACGTAATTTGTTAATAATGTCCAGATATAAGGTTAAAAGCAAATGTTTGGTAATTTCAGTAATATTATGTGAACTCTACATTTTAAAAGTGAACCATCGTTATCTTCAAAATGGTATTTAAGGTTCAAAGGGGTAAAAAGTGTACTTAAAGTGCCTATTACACAATCTGAGTTTTTGTGAGATTTTCGGTTTGACTTTGTATTTGACAAAGTAAGATGATGCCAACATGTTATCTCTGGAGCCAACTGCCAACTCAGACAGCCGATTACATACATGTTTGTGTTTACATTGTCAAATTTGCTCGAAATTTTCGGTCTCAGTTAAATGAGGTTTGGATTATATTTTAAAGTTATGTCATGTCAGGTAATTAGTTGTCAAAATCGAAAGTATAGCCAGAGGCCGCTACTTATTCAAACTCTCCATTGATGTGGAGGTTCAGTTTCAGTCAGTGATGTGATGATAACTAGATAATCTGATTGATGTTAATTCACATTTATCTTAAATTACTTGACCTGATTTTAGCCTTACGGTTTGTCAAGACATGTTAACACGCATGCGTCGATTGAACTCAAATGACTCGGACGAAGAAGAATTGGTGATTCCATTCTTTTGAAAGTCAAACGCTTCCACTCAAATGGAACTTGAATAGTGTAAATGTTTCTCATTTGACAAAAGGTGATATTGCCTACCAGCCATAGATAAAGTCTCACCCCAGCGTGGCTGTGCAAGAGTTGATTCTTCTAAACGTGTAATAGGTAGCAGGATAATTGGCCAGGTGGTCAAAGCCGGAAATGCTCGCAGGGAGAAACATTTAAATTGTTCTTTCACCCAGCAAAATTTTGTTTTTCAAATAAGTGCACTTTTACTGGATAAATTTTGAAACTGCATCATCTGATGTCCCGGAGAAAGTTTCTATTTTTTGCATGTAACCGAGCTCAATACATAATTGATCTTTTGAAGGTATCGTTTGATTAAAGTTGAGCTCAAAGGTAAAGAGATCTAAAATTTGATTCATTTAAATAAATTTTTTTATTTTATTTGTATTAGTATAATTAACGGGTAAGCCATCTGGCGAATTATCAAAAGTTTTACAAAAAAACATTACTTGTCAAAATGACTTGATGATCCACGTAAGTGGCTTCTGCCTCACTAATATAATATGCAGGGCATATTTGGGTGCCGGCGTGAAAAGTATTTCTGCGGTTAGGGCGCCGCGGGCCCATCGGACCGGTTGTGGGGTTTAATTTTGACGACAGTTGGAGCCGTGCAAATGCTATGGGAATTTAATTTCTGCCATTCTCCTCCAGTTAATTCCCCCATTCACGTTACGGGTTAGCTGTTTGTGTTGAAACTTCTTTTTGGTATCGCCTTCCGGACCCACATGCCTACCTGCTGGTTCCGACCTATTGTATTTAAGTATGTATTCATATCGGCCGCTATTTATTGCAGGGGTCGTCTGTAATCTGCCCCTCGCTGCGCTTGCCGTAGGGTGGCAAACGTGCCCCTGCCCCATGCACAATTATAGACTCCCCGCATCTTCACGCTGAACTAGGGGACCACAAGGGGTGTCTATTGTCATGTCTGGGTATTAGCGTCGTTAACATTGTAGCGCTTTCATAATTTACGTGGAAATTGTAGGATTTGGAAATTCGAACGACCCTCCGATATTCATTATTTACGCACCTTTGATTTTTCGATCACTTTATCTTATCTATCGTCAACATTACTTAGCGGGTGTTTATACAAAAAATTGTTGTGTTAACATTAACGAGGCGAGAGTTGCCGGTGTTGCGGAAAACGCGTCGACAATCTAACTGAAAACAATGCTAAACACAACAAATTGTGCGGTTCTCGGTATGCGTGTTGTAAGTTCTACAGTCGACGCCATCGAAAAGAGAGCCGCCGACAAAGCACAACTTGGAAATATTATTTTTTTGAGTAATGATGATTTCTTGTAAACCCGAGTTCGTCCCGTACGCGTAGGCAAAATTGCTGGTGTGTGCCTCGAACACAACACGTTTTGTGTAATTTATTCACGGGTTTTCATTTCCATTATACGCATTTTTGTAATGTTTCCCAGCACGACACGGCGTCTTACAACTGCGCGCCTTCCATCACATATCATCGTTTCGTGTTTTCATCCGTCTGAATACTAATGCTCCATTCTTCATAAATTCACCTTCATTAGGCGGCATTATCGGCGACCATCCTCCTAAATCTTGAAAGAAGCGTCGGTAAATAATTAACCAATAACACGTTCAATCGGTTGTTTAATGCAGACGCGTGGGCCGAGCAACAAATGTCAATCTCAACAACTAATTATTATTACTCGGTATCCACCCATATTTTTATGTATCTTTTAAATTTTATGCCGAGTCGTAACAAAGGTTGATGGTTAAACAGATCCCCGAATCGCGTTTATAACGATGTCAGTAAGCCATAAAAGAGATTGTAGTGTCATTGTAACCAAATTAATATATCCTCAGGTTATTTCGTCACATCTTAACCCGGCTTTTAAACTGGATCTCTTCCACCTTTCTCCCTTTAATATTCATCAAGTGATTCAATGCCTAAATAATTCTTCCTCGATAAGAACAAGAATTGAAAGTTTATAATTGTAGAGTTGCAGAATGCACAACTGCAGTTATTGATTTCATTGATCAGCTTCTGGGAATAACGTGGCATGAATTATGTAAACTTAATTGTCCTTACCGATGTAATTTATACTTCAATCTTACACTAATGTTATTGTCAGTCGAATCCATAAAAATTCCACAATAACGTTCATGAGAAATGGATTTGTTAACCGCCGTACTTAGGTCTAGCTAGCCGCTAAATATTTAAGATCCGTAGATACTACCCTTTTCTCATTATTTAAGGTGGCGAAGGAGACATTTTGCCAAATTTTGCTCGACTTTATACCACTGTAGTATGAAAACTTATGCCGTTAGAAAAATACATTTTATTAAATATTATAAAGGAATCTTTCAGTTACATACTACCGTATAATTGAAGTATGCACCTCAATTAACAAAGTGGTAATAGTTAATTTAGAATACGTCTGCAGCAATCTTTTGATCGTTATATCGCGGTTACAACCAAAGATTTTGAGGACGTGATCATTTCCTTGTATACAAAAAATTGTAATCTAAAAAATAACGAGCTCAAAATCCGGCTAAAGTTTGAAATTTTGATTTTATGATTAATTAATCAACGTTGCCATTATTTTTTTCTATGCGGTTATATGTTAATAGCTAGATTTTAAAGCGCTATTAACAAAAGTTAAAGAAATTTTAAGAAAAGTTAATTAGTCTACTGTCTATCTTAATCGACAACCTACGGTCCTATGCTTGCCATGTTAAATTTAGTTCGGTGTAGAGCCACCACGTGGCGCTTCAAAGTTTGAGCTGTCACGGACCTGTCAAGAACCGAACCTACGACCTCGACCGTCCACTTTCAGCCACTAGCCCATGCGGCTACCTTACCAGCAACCCTCGAGTGCTCTATCTTTGAAGTCTTTTGTCTCCATGCGCGAAGTACATAATGCGCATCTTTCAGGAGCAATAACTCGGTGAACGTCTGTCTGTAGACGTAAATTTCGAAAACCAACTCGCCGACAACCTCGTCACAGGCCTCGTGGCAGTTACCAGATGGCATGTATTGTGATAAGAGAACCTTTTCGCGGAAGGTAGTCGACCAAAGTTTATTGCCGATTAGGACCCAGTAAATCTTCTTTTCCATGGGGTTGTGTCATAAATTATTTTGGGCCAAGAAACAGCGCCATCTGTAGAGTCAGAAACACAACTTGAGGGGTACATCGTCGCGTTAAGACGGATTGCAAATTGATTTCTCGAAATGCCAATTTCAGGAGATATAACCGGGACGTGATGCACTAAATAAGGTGTGACGCGAAAAATTAGTGTTAATTAATTTGTCGTGGCTAATTCGTCATATTCTTGTTTATATTTGGCGTTAGGGCAGTTAGCGAGCTTTATTGGGCTGGTTTCAATTCAAGTTGAAGTCCAGCCCCCCTGACCGTTTTAGCCTTTGTAAATATTTATGCAGTCACCTAATGGACCCAGCGGCTTAGCACAAACAAGTCCGAATTAACATCATCTTTCGTCTACATTCACTGAAACCTTTATTGTTTCTCAAAAATAGTTTGGCAAGTTTCCGACCGTAAAACCGCTCTAGTGGCACCTAATTCAAACTGAACAGACGCGTATTAATAAAAACAAAATAAAACCGTTCGGTGTTTGTTTACAACAGTCGAAAAACGGCAATTGCCGGATCAACATGCAATGATTTAATTGCGTTGGAGATGCTGGAGGACCGCAACGTTACTATGACCAATGGATTTACAGGGGGGGACCACGTGACTATGTATAACGACCACAAGTCAGTGTTCGATTCAAGTCCTATTTATTACGCTATTATTAACATACAACGTCTAATGGTTTACAACATAAGCTAATTGATCCGGCTTAATAGAAAGTTAAAAGCAATTATGCGGCATAAAGAAATCCATTGAGGCATATTTAATTATTGCCACATACATAATAAAATCTGTTAGGTTATTGTGTTTTTTTACGAAAATACAAGGTCGGACCGGGTTTATTATGTGCCGTTCAAATTAACGGAGGTGCGTCAAAATGCCATAATAGTCCTTTTGTTGAGCCGGCGATATTGTTAGGCAGGCAGCAAGCACCTTTGGAGGCTGCACAATTTGAGTGGACTTTTGGTATGTTATGCATGTCGTTTCGCACTTGACACCTCCTGTACCCCGTCCGTATACAGTATGGGCGGTCATTTTAAGACCTACTTAATAAATCATTCGACATTTATGTTACAGCACAAGAACGATTGCCCAATAAAACTGCAAGTTTTCGTGAAAGTGCATAAATTTGCAGAAATATACTGTTTGTGTCTTGTTTTATTATCCGTTTCGAATAATTTGGTTTTTAGCCAAATTAGATTTTACGAGATTCTTTTAGCTCAAAGTGATTCTTGCCGACCAAAGATTTAAGATTTTTTATGCTAGAGTTTAGTTCACGATCTGGCGGTATTACCGTTGAAAGAACCTCAGAAAAAAAATCACTTTTTATTATAATTTACTGTCAACAGATACCAGGCAACAAGAAGATGAAGTTTTTTAAATACAGTAGATCTCGGTTATAACGTCCTCGGATATAGCGAACCCTTGCATATAACGAACCAAATTTGAAGTCCCGCCATACCTACGTCCCTATCGAACATTGTAAAAATTTGTTCGTTATACCATACCGAACTTCGGACATAACGAACTGATTTTGACAGTCCCTTGAGGTTCGTTAGTTATAACCGAGGTCTACTTTACATACCAATACAGGGTGATTCACGTAGCCCGTCCATTAGAAGTTTTTCAACTTCCAGTTGGATTAGGAATTTGAAATTTGGAAGGCAGTCATTATCAGTCATGCTCATTCTATCTAAAATATTTTGAGCTCTCTAGCTATGCAGGGTGTGCGAAAAGTCGGTATCAACTTTCTTATTTTAAATGTAAACGTACCATTTTTTCTACATGGTCTAATTGGTCTTCCAACTCTGAGTTTCTATAACAGTTGTTATGTGAACTTATTTGACAATTTTTGACATTATGTTAATTTATGTGAAAAAAAAGGTCGATGTGGTAGGTTACGAAGAAATTCGTATCTGGCAGACGGTTTTGAATTTATGAAAACCAATTTGTAAAGTACTTAGTTCGAAGTCCAGACTAACTTCTGATATTTTAATGGTGGTTCCATTTTGTACCTTATGGGCGCAAACAATTTTCAAATATCGCAACCAAAAATGGTCAAGAAGTCAGTTTTTTCAAATGGCACCTACAGATTTTTTTTACACCATTCGATAGAAAATTGTATTTTGGGATGAGTCACTTAAGCATTTCCTATACCTAACTTCATCCCCTATCAAATTAAAAATTAAAATCCAGAAATTCCATCAATCTTGCCGAGAGATTTTTTTAGTTTTTCAAGTATGTTATGGAAACCAAAGACAATTGCAACATTTTAATTATGAAATAAATATGTTACTAATTTTATAAAAAAACAACAACAAAAACTACCAAGAACCATCTTAACAAAATTCTAATGTAGGTGTTCAATGTGAGCACCATTTTGATTACTACATACATTCTATTAAACCATTTTCAACAGATTGTGTACCTCTTCTAATTTCGTTGGAACCAAGACTGTCGAATGCTCTTATTGTCTCCCGACCTTACCTCATTAGACTTTTATGTTTGGAGTCGAATAAAAGATTTAGTTTATACTTCACCACTTTGCAACATAAAGGAATTATGCGGGAGAATAATAAAAGCATTTGACAGTCTTGACATCAACGAAATAAGAGGAGCTACACAATGATATAAAATGCTAGAATGTAGTAATCAAAATGATGCTCACATTGAACATTTACATTAGAATTTTGTTAAGATGGTTTTTGATAGTTTTTGTTGTTGTTGTTTTATAAAATTAGTAAGATATTCATTTTATAATTAAATTGTTGCAATTGTCTTTTGTTTCCATGGCATACTTAAAAAAACAAAAAATCTTGTGCAAAATTGATGAAATTTCTGGATTTTAATTTTTAATTAGGGGATGATTAGGTATAGGGAATGCTTAAGTAACTCATTCCAAAATACAATTTTCTATCGAGTGGTGTAAAAAAAATCTGCAGGTGCCATTTGAAAAAAATGACTTCTTCACCATTTTTGGTTGCGATATTTGAAAATTGTCTGCACCCACATGGTACAAGATGGAACCACCATTAAGATATCAGAAGTTAGTCTGGACTTTGAACTAAGCACTTTACAAATTAACTTTCATAAATTCTGAACCGTCTGCCAGATACGAATTTCTCCGTAAACTACCACATCGATCATTTTTTTCACATAAATTAACATAATGCCAAAAATTGTCAAATAAGTTCACATAACAACTGTTATAGAAACTCAGAGTTGAAAGACCAATTAGACCATGTAGAAAAAATGGTACGTTTACATTTAAAATAAGAAAGTTGATACCGACTTTTCGCACACCCTGTATAGAGAACTCAAAATATTTTAGATAGAATGAGCATGACTGATAATGACTTCTAATGGACGGGCTACGTGAATCACCCTGTATATGCCACATTATGAGAATCGTAATTAAAAAATGCCTTTTAGATAATGGTATGGATGTATAATTTTTATGTTTTTTTCAAGTCATCTACTTTGACTTGGTCTGATTACAGCGGACCTTTGTGTTCAAAGACATGCGAGATAAATATTATGATGCAAATCTGTCAAGTTTAAAAATGTTCAGTTTTAAAAACTAAAATTCCAATGCTGGAAGGAAGGCATAATCTCATGGTAATAATGTATATGAGAAGATCATCACACGAACTTGTTTAATGAAACATTAATTCAAGACGAGCGTGCTAATCTGCATAAAATGACTAATACCCGGTTTTTTGAAGAGATATAGAGTTCATAAGCTATCGGTTGAATAAAGCCGTTAATAGTGTCATCAACATTGGTTCAGGTCGGTCACGTGGAACCTTTATTGGTTCCATAATTTTATCCATCATTATAGAATGCGAGCACTAACGAGTGGTTTATTTTGTGGATGCTTTAAGTACATAATAAAATATGTGTTTACAATAAATTATTTCAATAGATAGGTACTCAATTTTGGATCAAATTATGTTTTGAAATGTTAGTTTTATTAAATATATCGTGTTTAGGGTTCTCAAAGTATATTTCGTATCAACTGGTGTTACTACATAGGTATGTGTTTTTTTGTTGTGTCTTTGTTATCATTGCTCAACGCATGATATTATCATCTATAACTTCATTTATAAATTCTGTGTAATAGTAATAACTTTTCACATTTCAGACTTGTTTTATTCAATGAACACATGAATATAATTATTATATCATAACATGTTGTTTAAGAGAAAGTCAACTTATCCATGACACTTTTACTAAGAATAAGATTTTCGTTATATTATCTCACTTCTATCTTCCATCTGTGCTGTCTACGACAGATAGGACAATTTTCGGATTTATACCGTTCAAGTCTAGAAGATAACAATGAAGTAAACACTTTTCTTTTTCGAATTATGTATTTACATCTTGTTGTGGTGCATAAATCATCTTAACTTTTTCGTTGATCTTACTCAGAACTATCTTAGTTCCTAAATCTTTGTTGTCATTATCTTGACTCCGATTCTGTTGGTTAAAATGCAGACATTTTGGTTGAATATCGCTTTACCCTTGCAATCGAAATATCATGTGATGTGCCAGTGGGTCATTGCATGCGATACGGCCCACGTAACGTCCCGACTCACGTTGTTGATGAGTAATTAGGATATTTTGACACAGACGTAAATTTAGCCCGACCGCGATTTCCTCACGCCCATATTTCGTCTCGTGAAAACGCCATTATCGCCCCGTTAAAAGTGGGTGCATGTAATTTCTCGGCCCGAAATAAAAACATCAAACGGGCCGTAAAGTGTTTAGCCGAAAACACAAAGTTAACGACTGAAAGGAAGACGCCAAAACGTACTCGAGTCGAATCCATAAATACGTCGACTAATGATGGGACGTTTTATTTTCAAGTGGTGTCACTTGGACGGGTTTCAAGAGGCGTCGTCGCCGGCTCAACGTCTTTCATCCGAAGAGTGCTTGATTGATTCCCCGTTGGCATTCCGGTCGATTACAACAACGTGTTTAATTAGCGAAACCACGTACCTATTTATGTAATAGCGAAATATTACGAGCCAGTTCGTTGAAGCGTACAGCACGAAAATTATACAATTTGTTGATGGCGAATTGGGTTGAAGTCAAGTCAAAAGTCAAGACTGCGTCACGCCACGACCGGAGTACACAATTTCCAGTTGATGACCACGTAACGTTGAAAATAATGATTACGCTTTTTGTCCCCGTCATTAACAACACCCATCATTTAAGTGGTAGTAATATCGCAGTCATGTTGAATAATTTAGATCGATGTCCGTAATTACATGCTGTGCGCAAAAGTGGAACAGTTTTTGCCAACTTTTATGTTGCGGTCCAGCAAACACTATAAATTAACTCATGACCTTGTTTATTTTATTATTATCATAATATGAATTAATACCGCGTCAAGAGCCAGTTCGTGATAACCACCCAAATCCCAATAAACACCCGCCACAGTGATGATCAATCAATATTTTATTAAGTAATCGCCTCCAGCGGCCATCCGTATTTACGGAATTTTCACAGCTTGCAACTAATCTTCACAACTAATCTTCAGACTGATTACCGAGAATAACATAATGTACAAAACGGCCGCGACCGCTGTTTTGCCACTGGCGGTATCTGTTGCGGCTGCCATGATGCAAATTTTTGAGGAAATGACGGCGACGGAAACGACCGTATTTTATTGGACAAACCTCAATATCCTAGCAAAGCCGCAGAATTAAATTGGGCGGATTAAACAAATTTAACGAAGTAAGTGGGTAGGTGCCTACTTGATGTTGGCGGCGGTTGCCTTGAATGATTTATAGTAATCGGAGTGCGAAATCTTGTTTGTTTATCGTGCGTCGGGCCGAGTCAACAGCGTAATGAAATAAGCAATAATGGTTTTTGTCGTTGGCCGAAAATAAATCCGGATCGCATTCGATGGGTCCTCAAATCTCATCCGAACGTTCTGAAGTGGAAGAGTCTCGAGGAAACGTATCTCTCGCACTCAAGAGGGGAGATATGCCGGAATGGTACGTTAAATCTTATTTGATAAATAAAACGACCAAATATGTGTACAAGTATTTGCTCGCTGTAAATAACAGCTATCGTATGACGCCGCAAAATAAATTAGGGAACAGTCAATACCAGAATATTATCTTTTAAAAGTGTAAATTGTTTTATCTTTACAATAGATTACTTTAGATGTTTATCTAGTGTATTAACACGGTATTTGCTCAACGTATAATCTGTCAAAAACAGAAAAAATTCTCCGCTTCTTGAGTCAATATTTGAAAACGCAGGTACTCAAACAAGTGGGCAATGTTTATATATTGTGGTTCAGAAAACGCTGCAGCATTCAAGGAAGTTCACTAGAAAACATCCCCCCCAGTTCAACAACCCTTATTTTCCTTTGTGGCTTGATTTTGCAATTGCCGACTCGTTCAAATTATTGTCGTTCTTTCGCCTATCGTCATTTAGGGCGTCTCGTCAAGATACACAATAGACAAGGTGTGGTTCTAGCTTAGCAGAGGTGGATAAATAAGTAGTGACGTGTTAAAAATAGTGTCTTCTAATACAGCATATCTAATTGAATTTCTCATCTAGTGCGTTCTAGAAAAAATGAGTCATGTGTGAGGGTTCGCCGGACGGTTTCCTTCCTCCCCCCCTCAACAATTCGCAATTTTTTCGCTAATTTAATTTCAACGATAAAAGTCTTCTGTTGATCAGTAAACGCCATCTTTGCCAATTTTGTTACGGTAAATGAGGAATGTACATGTAAAGCGCCGAAAACAAGAAACAGCGGTTTGTTGAAACTGAATTAGCAGTTTCTTGTTTTTGGCGCTTTGCATGTATATATTCTTCATTTACAGTAACAAAATTAACAAAGATGGTGTTTACTCATCAACAAAAGACTTTTATTATTCTAGCCTCAAAATGTGAGTTGGGTTGGGATCTCAGTTACGATGCACTTTTTTGAAGATTAAATGTGCCAAAGCCAACTTTGATGAGAAGTTCAATCAGGCATAGATCTACTACTAGACAAGCACAGCTAGTTTCAAATGAAACTGGTTGACCCTGTGCCCTGTGGATCTTCCTTTTTCTCTACATTAGGGTGAGAGAGCAGAAGGTCCGTTTGGTTTCTTTTCAGACTTGTATGTGTAGGTACTATAATAGTTAATTCAGAAATGCAGCAGAAAATGGAAAAGTGAGAATATGTAGATCAGGTATACCCATTGGGTATGGTATACCATACCGGATGGCTCAACACTAAAATTAACTCTCGAAATGGACATTAATTCTAAAGATAAAAATTTCAAGTTTGGAATGCATGGTCGACTATAAGAAGATATACCATATGACCTCTGGATATGTCGGGTACACTGGCGGTCTCAGAAAAGTGAACGACTCTTGAAGCAAATTTTGGTTGAAATGGCATCGTGTAAGCACTGGGAGCGGGCTGTTTGACCAGTCGTCCCATGCCGACGTCTATAAACGAATCAACGATACAATGAAGTAGTTATGGCGTTTGGTAATGGGCCCCGTAAATTCGAGGGTCAGGTAGATTGAAAAGAAGGAGGCTGGAAAACGGTTGCTTTTGAATGAAAGTACGCGGTCAGCTCCTCGATGTAACAGATTTTTGGAGGAAACGACCAGTAAATGAATGCGAATGTCGCTCGTTATTAGATTATATACCTAATGCAAAATAATATTTTCAAGAAATTTCAAATGATGTTACGGGTTTTCCACAAAGATTGTCAAAACGAAGTAGTGCGCGGCACAGCAAAACTTAAGAATATTTATTTGAATAATATCACAACACGATTTTAATTTTAAAATTATTTAGGCTTAAGAATCAGAATCTGCACAAAAATAATAATATAAGTAGGGTTTGAGGACCAGAACAGTTTAGTCATGCATGCAAAGTTTAAAATCATAAGATGAGATCTTTAATATAACAATGGGAAAAACATGGCAATATGGCTAATATACAACAAACGGTTTCTAGGGAAACAATATTACACAATTTTTCTGAGTGCAGAGGAAAGTTTAATTTCAGATAACAGTTGCTTTTTTCCTAACTTTAAATTGCTAATAGTTTTTAAATTGAGTACGACGATTTTTTTTAGCAACTTTCCAGTACTCTTCACTGATCTTAGATAACGTACCTTTAAGGTGGTGCGGACCTTTTGGGCCACGCTGTATAATAATAACTTAATAACAACCTAATAACTTAATAACAACCTAATAACAACCCAACAAATATATCTTTAATATTTTGTATATGCACCGTTGGCTAAGATGACGCTTCTTAGCCTACGGTGCATCGATTCTATTAAAATTTGGATGTATTGCGGATCTAGCTGCTCCCACGCATTTTCAATTCCTTCCCATAGTTCGTCCCGATTGGCTGGTCTGAAGTTGTTGGCATATAGGGCTCTTACCAAATGTGCCCAGACATTTTCAATCGGATTTAAGTCCGGGCTTTTTGCTGGCCATGGCAGTTTTACAACTTGATTTTCTTCAAACCACTCTCTTACGACATGGGCCGTATTTACAACTTACTTTCACAAGCGCAACTAAGTTATTGGCTTATTAAGAAGTGAACTCACGTGCAATCAAACAATTGCAGTATATTGTATAATTTCAACCTTATTTCAAGTTTATTATCAGTTTTAAAATAAATTTTATTTTGCATGTAAAAATTTACAAACTATTTAATCGACCGACTGAGCAACATGTCAGCACATTTCCATTTAAGAGCGCGTGGTAGTTACTTATCCAACTTAACAGTTGCCTGACCAAAAACCGCCCGACAGCGCTCTTCCTAGTCTACCTGGTATCACAACAATGTTAAATATTAAATATCTTCGGCGAGCCGTGAAGATCCTTGCCTCTGAATTTTATGGGCACTCGGTCTTATTGCAGCGTATTGTAGCTGTAACGATCATTATATTACCCATCAGTCACCGCTTACGTCTCGTTTTGAAGTCCGATATTTTAGCTTACACTAGCACAATCTTGTCGTTCACTTTTCTGAGACCGCCACCGTACCTGGATCGGTTACCGGATGCAACACTTGCTTTGCACAAGACGCAATAAATTTTGGTCATTATAGTTTTCCATCATGTTGAGAAATATAAAAGTGGTAGTAATATTACGATTATTGAAGGTTTTCTGCAAAAAATCTCAAGGTACGAACCAAATTGACTCCAGGTATCATAAATATCTCTTTACCGACCACTTGGATACGCTATGGGGCTGGCTAATAGTGCTAGGTGTTACAAAGAAAAGATTTCTGCTATACTTCATGGTGACAGACAAATATTTTACATAGTATTTCTCAGTAGTGCAACATAAATGCACCTAAATAGGAAATCAAGACCTTTAGTAAACACTTTCTACTAATGCTATCCAAGTCGATTCTAATCTTAAAAGATTAAATTTAATTGAGTAGTTTTCCTATAATCAATATTTTTATAACAAGTGGTAGGTATAGCAGAGATATTTATACTTATGGTGTGTAAATAATTTTCACAAAATCGAACTTTTTTAGCAAAGTCTGTGACGTCAAAACCTATAATTGTCTCACCTTACCCCTTACCCGACCCTAACGTTAACGTTTGCTCGTACTTACGATCACAATGGGCGGACATAAGTCTTGATATCAATAAGTAATAAGTATGCAGGATATGATCCTTTAACTTTAAATCAATGATTGAGAACAATTATTCTCAAGCAATACTTACAGCATATAAGTATGAATTAAGAAGACACAGGTGTTCTTGGGTGCGCTTGAGTGCGTTGCGCAGGAAGTGGCTACATTACAGCGACGTTGTAGGCATCAAATCAAATTAAGTTGTTACTTTAATGTCTCCATTCAGATTTGAATAATAGTTGGATCTAGCCCGGCAAACTGGACGTAAAAAATTAATGAAAAAACAATGAGGTGCTTTCTCAAAAAATGATGAATGTGGGTAATAATTCGCCCTCGACTGCTGCCAGAAAGACCGAACGAGACGAGAAATCTCTCTAATTGGACAATTAAATTAAGTCACTTCCTGGGGGATTGCAGTGGCAGTTGTTTGTGTTCCGGCGGCGGATTAATAATTGTATTCGTGTCCACTTTCACTGATGCGGCCATTAGAACGATCTTCAACATAACCATCAGAAGCAGTGATAGTGTGAAACGAGGTGTATTTCCTCGCTCCGCAGAGCCGTGACTAATTTGATACTTATTTTTCCTTGCAGAGATATCGTTTACATGCTCTCTGCAACCGTGACGGTGGCAGCTATTTAATGTCCCGAACGTATTCATACGAGGAAGTTGGCCATGTTTACACTTTCTTTGAAGTTTTCGGCTGTTCGTCCCACCATGTCCGCCAGAACCGCATAATTCTCAACTTGCGGAACAATTTTTTGCGTCTTGGCCATATTTAATGACATAATTCGAACGTGGTGTTCTTCTTCGCGGTTTTCGAGTGTTCGGTGCTGGTTAACTGGCCCAGCTTAACCTGAGCAATTAATATAAGGAAGCCGATGCCACAATGTGTAATAGTTGTGAATGGGCTCACTCGATAGATAACATTCTGAAGCAGTTGTTTGGGAGTTTAAGCACCGTCCTGTATGATTAACTGTTCCAGCGGCCCACTAATCGTGGGAACATGGCGAACACCGTAATCTACTTAGCTACCGGATTACGAATATCAACTGGATTCCATCTGAGCATAACGAGTAATGACTCACCTTCCGATGCGTGCTGCTTGCTGCTGGGGAGGTTATTTAATGCGTGTTTAAATTCATAGCACCACCCATGTCATGAATACGTAATCAAATTTTAAAATCTTCTACTGCGTGGGTTATTTTAACTCCTCTTTTATCTCGTCACGGTTTTACCTCTTTAAATTGTTAATTGTAACCCTCCAAAAACGGTCTTCAGAACGACAACGGCCATAAATTCTCCACCGCCCTGATTACCGCCACCGACAGATTTGAGGACATGAAAGAAAAGTTCTTCAGATTCTTCTGTTTTTTTTTGTGAAAGTTATCGCCTCATGGAGCGGGGTTTCAAGAGCAGCTGAAGTGCCTAAATGATTACTTGACCAGTAACTCGATGATGGATCAATAGCCATCGAGGATTATAATGTTGCTGATGGCAGACACATAAAAGCGTTTTGAGTTTGATTCGCGGCAATCTCTTCTGGCTGGTGGACGATTCGTGGCGAAATCTGCATGCAATCATGGTAAGAATACCCGGGAGTCCGTGCGATATGGGAATGTGGAAAGAAAGCGTAATTTGCACGAGTGTTAAATTCGGCCAGGCCTCCGGACTATTCTGGTGGAATTTGTTACGACTTCCCAGAGCCTTTTCGGTGAATGCACTTGATATAAACAGGATCCCCTGTGGGTAGCAAAGAGCGACGCTGGGAACACCACCTGGCCCCTCGACCCTAAATTACATGAGGAAATAGCTGTTCACGATCTGCCTCGCCTCTGGAGCAATTCAATTCGGACCGCCTAGCCGTTCTGCGGTAGCTTATTTACGGTCGCATCTACCAAATGTCGTTCGATATTACCTGCTGGGTCGCGCACCCTATTTCTCCGCCACCTGAAAGGACGAAATCCCGCCGAACAATTACTATGGCATGCCAGGCGCGTGGCCCTTTTCGTCTCGGGAAACAAATATCTCAAAATAAGTATGATTGACCACTTTGCGATTTTGATGTTGCACCTCCTCTCTGCGGGACAAGTTATACTTCTTCACGTCAACTTATACCAGGTGTCTCAACGAGAACCGCCGGTGCCTTTTTGCGTATTTCCAATGGAGTTAAAAATTTGAAATTTGGCAGAAATAAACTTTAATGGATGCGCTACAATGTGGCGTCGTTGTTTGCTCCATAATTAATTCCATGTGCCGTCGGGACGCCACAAAGTGCTTTTTCACAATTTTTCAATATATTTTTTTATTATTATTATGTTCGTAATACCGCCAGGTATACGTTCCTGTTGTTAAAAATTTGAAATTTGTAGTTGAAGTATCGCTAATTGTGTTTTTAAGAAGTTCGCGGGATTTTGACGAATTTATGACACGACTGCTTTATTGAAGCAGCCAAAATTTCGTGACAATGAGGCTTAAAGGGTTCGGTTATTTATGACTTAAAAGCTGTACCTACACAAAGATCTTTGGAGTACAGACCCCATCATAAAGTCTAAAGTGGTTGACCGCAAAAACGACTACAAAGCTGTCAACTAAAAATCCCCTGAGGGCTGAAATTTAAAAATCCATATAGGTACAATAACGGTTTGATATAAAAATATTTCAATTACTGGTTATTAATCTTGGAGGTCGTGATCATGAGCTTGAAGAAAATCAAAAAGATGAGGTGAATATTTCTATATGAAATCGCGATCCAAAGTGAAAACTCACACCGTTTAAAAAAAGAAAAAAATGATAATGTCATCTTGTAGTGCATTAAATTTTTAACTCCATTGGAAATACGCAAAAAAGCACCGGCGGTTCTCGTTGAGACACCCGGTAGGTAGTATCTGTTTATTTATAACTCCTTTAGACTCTAAAGGAGTTATAATCTATTCACATTATACTCTAAAGTTTAGAGTATAATGTGAATAGATATTAATAATTATAGAAAAAGCTCTTGCAGCTCAAAAGAAGCATTATTTGATAGATACCTACTAGTAGATATATTTTTGATATAATGTTACTGAACCAGATCTAGACCACCAAAAGGATTCAAGTCTTCAAGTATAATCTCGAAATCCTATTAAAATTATCTCGAAAATCGTACATGGCCAAGAGCAATGGCGTATCGTATCGGGGGTCAAGACACACGCTCGAGCGCCCTTCCCACTCTTGACACTTCTTATCTAGTTGGCAAAATTTAAATTAGAAGAAATAGAAATACGTTATTTAATTGCTTAAATTCATAATTTTTCGAAGACATTGAAGTTAAAAATATTAAGAAAATTTAAGATTTAAAAATATTTTACGAAACTGTGATTAATAGCGACATTGCATGTGGATGAATATATTTCTTGTGCAATATTCAAGAAGATACAGCTACTCAAGCAGACAATTCGCGGAATTTATCTCAAGTATTGTTATTAATGATAAGTAATGATAATGATCTAAACTTTTCCAAATCTTTTCAGAATTTTTCTGACTATTTTGATTTCTAATTCAGAAGCTGGATAAATTTTTCCGATTAACAACAATAAATACTTACACCAGAAGCACTATGCCAGAAGATAAGTTATGTAATTTAGCAAATTTAGCAATAAGATAGAAGTCAAGAAATATCCATTTTTAAAAAGTTCTTGATACGTTTCAAAACCTGAAACAGAAGATTATGGCTGTAGTTTTTGATAAATGAATCCTTGTTTTTAATTTTTGTTTTTGTTTCTTACAACTGCATGTTTGATGGGTTTAACATTTTTTTAAATGACGGAGGTGTTAGATTGAGCTTCTCTTCTTGACTTGTAGATGTACAGTCGCCGTCATTGAAGATGCCCAGGATGAAGTAAAATTCATTCCAACTTACGTTGTATTCCAACTTACGTTGTGCTTGAAGCTGTTTATAATTTAAAACTGAAATGTGCCGCTCTATTTCGACTAATCTTAGTTCATTTGTGCGGTTCTCAAACAAACTGTACCCGTGGTTTAGCCTGGTTGCAAGTGTAACGTAAGTTAGAATGAATTTTGCTTCACCCTGGGCTTCTTCAATGACGGCGACTGTACATAAATTACATAACTTTATAAGATTTCAAATTCCACAGCAATGTTATTTAAATAAAAAAATAGTACCATCAGTATCTGAAAAATTTTAAGAAGATGACTCTTCACCTTTTTGTGCATATTCTCAATTTTCAAATGCAAATGGTATTGGAAAAAGTCTTTATTTCTTAACTAACCGCGAATGGTAGTAAGTTACAAGTGCTTAAAATGAAATGAAAGCAACCGCAAAACCGCCAACCTTGATGTAGGAGCCAGTCAGTGGTAAACAATTCTGCTAAGATGAAGTTTTGTTTAATCAGATGAATGATGGTTTTAGTAATAATACAATCGAGTAGTGCAAAAGTTATAATTACTTTTTATGTGCAATTGATTTGACCTCATTATTCCAACGTCGAACTTTCCATTAAAATGATCCATCTCTAAATATTAATATTCAAACTCCAGAAGTAATCAAATCGATTTGCATTTAAGTTCAATTCATTTCAAAAATGCAGTTGAGCAGGTAATTTTTTTTCTCTCTTCCTGTATTTTGGCGTGGAATTGTGTGCAGGGTTGGTCCGTTGAATACTCATCCTTCAATTGATCAAACTTGAAATGAAACCGCAGCCGGACCGTTAACCTGTGGAAATAATGGAATGTCACGCCATTATGTCGGTTAGCAGCGGCTTCCCGGTTCGTTTGAGTAAATTTCCTGGCGAAACCCATACGTCTTATTGAGGCATCACTTCGATTGTTTCACCAGTCCCGAACAATCAGATAAATTCCAACATTTACCGGATTTGCGGTCGCGGCCCGAAGCAATCTTAAATCCATTGTATTCTTCTGAATATCTCTCGGTATCTGCGATCTTTGATGTATGGATGCTGCTGAAGTGCTTCGATTTGATTTAATTGGATGATAAAGGCCGGAATCCGTCGAGGAATGGCCGTGGCTGGATTATATTTATGGAATGATCTCGTGTTTCTTTACCGCATCGTTCGTTCACTAGATTATCTTCCCGGCGATATATTATAAATTGTGCGGTGCTCGGAATATGAAACGTTGTAATTGATAATGAAAGAATCTCGATTTGATGGCCGATTCGTTGATAACCTTTCCAATGAAGCCGGCGAAAGTGACCTCATCCTATCCTATCACCCACTTTCAATCAGTTTAATTGACTCGAGTTCTGTAAATGTTTCCCAAACTATGACGGCATCATAGCCCCGAGATTCTGAAGGCGGCGCCATTGATCCTGATCTCTTGATGTGAGTTATCCCTTTCACTTGCGGTTTGCCTCATTTTTCGTGTGTCCCACTGCCTAAATCCACTTTGAAAGTGTCTGGCTGTGCTAATGACAAAACGAAGGGTATCATCGGATTACACCCGAGGTTGTGCAAGTTGGAGCCGTGGTCCGTGCGGCTGGAGAATAGCGCGCGGTCTGCGGTCTTCGCCACACCGCAACCCCTTCGGACAACCGACCACCCCATCCCCGCTGGCATACCAGACGTGCCGACCGTGCACGTGTTCACTTGTATAAAAGGGCATATCACTAACAGATAGAGGGATCCCTTGTCTTATTAAGCCCAACTTGACTCGGCACGGCTTTCTATCAAACGGCTCTTCCAGCGGGTGGATCTGTCTGGCTGTGCATAACATTCAATTTTACCGCTTTTTCCGTTTGCCACCGAGGACAAATCGAGCTCTGCATTTTTTCTGCTTCCATCATCGACTTGGTGCGCAACGAATCGAACGGTTTTACAGCATATTTTTTTTCTTTCTATTGATGCATTTCCATGTCTATTGTTTCCCAAATTCTTCTCTTTGGACGATTACGGAAAAAGTTTCGATGGTTCAGAGTCAACTGCTGCCAAAGGCTGTTCACACCACCCTAAAAACAGTACGACGTCATCGCGTTTAACTAACTTTCGGAGCTGTTCCCTGGAAATATAAATAATTTTGTGCTCAGATTTGTCACAGACAATGAAACTTGGGGTCATCACTTCGAACAAGATGCCGCCGATCCAAGTTTCTGTATCTATTGGAAAAGTGATCTTCGTTGCCGTTGTCTGGAGGCGGACAACCATAAAATATTGCCAATTAATTTAAAAACAAAAGTTTTACCATGGAATTTTAAGCATGATGCAGTTGAGCATCGTGACTTATAGGTATAGAAACAGAAAAAAATATTTTTGAAGCTTATAAAAGCGTTATTCGATTAATCCAATTAGTGTTTAACGTTTATTTCTATTCATTTCCGAATTTTTACATCTTACATCATTTCCTTTTGTAATGTAAGAAACGTGACCAGTTAAAAGTGTTGAAATTGCTTTGAAACTCTTGGTCAAACTTCTTAGCAAGGATAAGCACTTGGTTGTTATTTGTGTCATTTGTAATTTTTTTCTTTGTTTTCAGGTAGGGCATTTTCCGCTTTCTTCATTTAGGCCTAAGAGCGCGGTAACGTATATTTTTATATTTTGTGAGAATAACAAAAGCACTAAACAATACTTTACCAGCGTCACTGTGGTTTTATGTGTATCTACTAAACATATCGCTGCTGTAGAAGACGAAGCACTTAATAAATTAACCTCCACAATCTACTTCGAATAAAAAAGGCGAGAGTTGAGTGGAAGAACATAAGATTTCCCGTTGTTGCAGTTTAATTTGGCAAGGGGCATTAATCATTTAATTAGTGTTTTGTAGGCGAAGTGATAATTAGTAGAGAAGGCTCGGCGCCATCTGAATAATCTCGATACGACTACACAGTAGCTGTTTTAATTACACACAGCCTTCATGAATACGGAATGTTACTTATGGGACTTGTGCTGTTGTAGCACTCACCCCCTCTCGTCGTAATTTCATAATTTAAATTAGGAAACTCGATAGCACCTGTTTATTTAGTACATCAAACACTTGTCCATCGTTGCCATCCGATATTTGTTGTGGTCGATTGCAAAAACTTCAATTTTTTTAGTTGCTGCATATTAAAGTCGTGTCTGGGTTTGAACATTTCTTTATTTTTTGTTGCGACTCAAGAAACCTGTATGGAGAGAGAAGAGTTTGTGGATTTACTGCCACGACCTGGGAGACGCTACCAACTGAACACATGCTCGAGAGATAATGTTGCCCCCACACATGCAGCCGCGAAACCTGTACAAAAAGAGAACAAAAACAAAAGTGCTCCTCGAGAACAAGAATGGAAACAAGATTAAATAAATACAAGGTGTGGTCCGACACGGCACATATGTTTTAGTTTACAATTAAAACAAGACCCAGGAATTGTTTGTACACTTGGGCTTGTGCCCGCAAAATAAACATAAAGTAAACGATTAGAGCATTAAAACAAACAGTAGCCATCGTTATAAAATAAAACCGTTTCATTACGCAAGCCAGAATTAGACCTGTCATCATTCGTGGAACCGTCACGGGTTGAAGAAATCGACAAGATTTAATTTAATGCATTGCTGTTCGACGTTCAGGATATTTATCTCCAATAACAATTATTAAGGAATAGACAATTAACTCTGGGCTTAAGAGTGGTATTTAATTTTAAGTCGGTGTTGGCGTTAATGATCATATCCTTTATCTAAAAAAATCCAGTTACCAGACGGGAATATTAAGTGAGCACCTAACTTAAGTGCCAGCCATCGAGTCGAAGTGTATCATCTTAATAGGCATGTTAATGTAGCAGGCTGTGCCGTGTAATGCATAGCTAGGAGGTATGCGATGAGATGACAATCACTAGTAGGTAATTACACGTACAATCTACCACAATCAGTCGGTGACTAATAACCAATCAACATGCTAAAACTATTAACATATGAGCGGAATCATCGAATATCCTTAAACGCGTCTCAGCTTTTATGAGGTGCTGCTTTCCGTGATAAACGGACGCCTCATTTTTTTTACACAACTTTCCCAAAAAACGCCACCATTAATAGATGTCGCTTTCACGATTAATTATACAGAATCCGTCGAACGGGATCTTTCCGCCATGCATGATTTTGCGGGGAAAAAACGAACGTCGCCTGGTGTTTGGTTGACTAACGCAATTACCGGTAATTAGGTACGCCCCCCGTAAATGTCAACGTTCGGAATAAAATTAGTATTTAGCTGGGGCGAGATACGTGAAGAAATACCGCAGAATTATTTTGGTGTAGAATGTCATGGCTAATTAATTTCGACCGAACGCAGCTAATAGTCGAAGGGGACTTTGGCAAAAAAATTCACCGGCCGCAATGTGCTGAAAATAATTGTGTGGTTTCGAGTGTAATTCACGAGGAAATCTGTCGGGAAATATGGGAGCCGAAAATAAAGTTTTTATGGTGCAGTTGATTCGTCATGCAGTCTTGCAATTGGTGAACAACGCCGTTGCGACAATAAGGAAAAGCCAACTGCCATATTAACTTTACTGCCGCAGTAATTTCGAGTTGGTGGAATTGCCCGGGTCATCACCCACGATCCAAACTATCCGTTCCAATTTTATTGTCGTCAGTCAATGAAAAAACCTACCTCACTGAAAAGAGAAACAAACTTGTCTGTGCCGAATTGTTGAAAAATTGAGAAGCTTTCAAAAGCCTCGTCGGTGGCAAGTCACAATTCGTAGTCGGATTGGAAGGAAAAATTAATTATCCCGCAACGCACCTTGTACAGCACCTGGAGTTGTACCGTGCTTTTGCTCTTGGAGCCATCTGTGCTCTTGGTGCGAAGTAGGGTTAGGACTTTCAGTGGCTTGTCAGTTGTCCTAACTAAACGTGGGCACTAATCCCTGGCCATTGCTGAATTACGTTTCTTTTCTTCACGAGGACAGCAAAGCCGTACAAAATATCTACTCACTTAATTCTCTGAGCGATTCAAATCAAGATACCTATTGTATTGAAAGTGGCCATTTCTTGAATACATTTTGGTTTGTCAGAAACGTGTTTTAAGACCTTAAAGGTGCACATCTGTAGTTACAAAAGACGTAGGAAAAAGCGAACTGAAGAAGGGATTACAAAGAGCAAAAACCGCACGAATAAGTAACAGATAACGAAAACCACGAAGATCATAGCAGACTGGATAAGGGTGAACAGGTGGCTAAACGAAAAACCGTCTCCCATTGACACGTGGCCTAGGCTATGCTATAATAAAAATACAACGTCGAATGCTTTTACCGAATTGCCTACACCTACGAGTGGTATGGGAGGTAGTCGAATGTTTGCCGGAACATCGAATATTTCTATTCGACATTCGTGTTCGAGGTTCGTGCAACTCCCACATGATGCGTCTGTCTATTAGGTCATTCAACGAGCATTTGCTTATGTTCGCGAGTCGTGTGAGAGGTGGTTGGGCGTGACGAAGCGCCAGCAAAGATGTGCTCACACTGAAACATCGCGCGTACGATGCGTGCGCGTACCGTACGCCTCTATTTTGTCTATTTTTGATGGTTGCGTAGTTTGACGCATTGGCCCTTCCCAGCATATCGACTGCAACGCATTGTTTGGTGGCGCAAGTATGTAAAACTGTGAGTTGTCTTGAAGCGTGTATCTTGACCGGGAATCTATGTAAACATTTTGGAATATATATTTATGCAGCCGCGCGGTTTCTGGTGTCACGCGACCGGGAAATTATAATGGAAAAAAATAAAGTCGTCAGCTGTTATTAGTAGGAGTCGTAATAACTAAGTAGGTGATAATACGGAATGGCGTGACTCTTGATGGAAATATGCGTGCCTCCCAGTGCGTAGTCGAACGGGAACAATGGGATATCTTGGAGAAACGTTTCGGTCGATCGCTTCGCTAATATTGATAGTGGCGCGGATAAGGTCTTGCATGCGACCGCCGCCAACGTTATAAAACATTCCGGAGACATGTTTAGATTTTGAACCCCGTGCACAGCACACGAGTCCGGTTATAAATCTGAAAAGTTTTACGGTCGCTGGACTTGTCGAGTAGTGCGATGGTATCAAGTGTGTGTGTGTAAATAAGAATTATAAGAACATGATTTCCCGCCTCATTCAAACACATTAACTATTCAATTGGGCTTGAATGAAGCGACTCCAGATGACAGCACCGGATCAACTGGTTATTAATGTTTTTGTTTGGTAACCGTTTCATGCCTATGCAAATTAACTTCATCCAACCAACTGACACTGGTATGAACGTCGACTAATTTGGATTAAGTATTGTACAAACAGAATTAGCGAAGCGTCCAGATCAACGCCATCTTAGCACAAGGAAAAAACAAATGGACGCTAATCAAATCAAATCATCTGCCATCTGTTCGGAGCCTTAATTTTCAGAAATTCGCTTTCATCTTTCAGTTGATGGTGTAACGCCAAGTTTGAAACGATCGACCGTCACCGCAATCAACACACAGATTTATCTGTTTACGGGTCTTGTTGATACAAAAACTGTGGGCAGAAAGCTGGCGATTTGAAAACATTAAACTAGACATGCAAGGCTTGGAGTTATTGTGTGATAATGACCCCCCTATCAAGTACATGTTGGTGTATTCATTTTGCATAATGATGGCGTTTATGCCTTGACTTGTTGAGACCGCGTTGTTTGTAAAGGCAATTTTGCGGTCGAAAAAGCGAGTACTAACAATACAATTGAACTTATGAATATAATTCGTGGTAAATCTACCAGTCAGTCGACAAGTTTATACTTTTTTTGGATCCCCATTGTACAGTTCTCAGTTTTATCATTTAAGTAGGTTCACGCTGTCTATAGTTATTTTATATTGTCCTTCATTCTTGCATCGACTTCAGACAATGGATCTAAGTTGTTGATAATAAGTACCTACTGATACTATTTGTAAAGTTAGACTTACAACTGCAAAAAGTTGCCCAGGAATCACAATTCGAAAGAGTTAACTTCGAGATGGAATTATTCTATATACAAATTTTTATTCTAGCAAACCAGTGTGCAACTGTGTTTACGCTAATTGGCTTGTTAAGAAGTTTGATGTGTATATCTAAGTCATAAGAAGAGAATGCGCTCCGTAGAAATTGTGCAAATGTTAAAGAATCCTACTTAATCTCTTATAAACCAGTTTATTTCAATACCTACTGCTAGGTGACGCAACTCTAGCAGAGAAATTTGAGTAGTGACAGTGTGAACCAATTATGCATGATTCAATGGCGCATGTTTTGAATGAAGCTTTACAGGATTCATTAAAATGAAATATTAAGAGTCTGTGACATTCAGAATGTGAGTAAATTAAATGTGGTTGAGATGCTTGAAAAAATATTAAGGAGTTGGAAGGGCCTTTATATCCAGTTTTGCTGTATGGCTTTGTTTTCAACTTGGGGTTGTGATTTGGCAGTTAGAAATATTCTCCTTGAGCTTCAAAAAAGCAAAAGTATTTTGTTATGTGCTTTCATTATTTTGATGGTGGTTTTGACTCACAGAAGGAAGGATATCTTAGGAAAAGCATATTTTTGGATCCACTGCCACCCAGAGATAGAGATGCTAGAGATATAGATTGTACCTGCCTATCTTTTAGAAATTTTGGATATTTTTAGCTCTTGACACAAAGCGTTTTAAATCTTTCATAATAGTGAAGCTAGAGTGAGTTTGAGGCCGTTCCACAGTAGTGTATCGTTAATATTTCCTGTTAATCGGATGTTTGAGTGATTGAGTTGATAATGAAATAAGTTGTCTTATCAAGCAACAGTTTGATTTGACTTTGAGCGTTAACCCTGACGTCCAATTAATAAAGAAACTACCGCTGAGTAATAAGTTTCTAAAAATTTTCCCTAGTGCAATGTAATTTTGGGTATCTTCACTTTTCCTATGTTTATAAATATAAGTTTCTAAATTGCTATTTGGTCGAGTAATACATTCAAGTTTGGTGACGACGTTGTTTTCAAGAAACACTCTGTTTAAGAATAATATTTCAATTTAGTCAGAAACGTCAAATATCGTGGCACTATTAAAACATTAAGAACTAATTAAAGACAAAACAGATTGCTTCATTTTCCGCACCTCATCTGCTGCTGTTTCGGATACGGTCGTTAATTCCGTTAGATTAGGAGGTTCAGTGCCGACGCAAAACGGGAGACGAGACGACGCCAGGCGTTAAAGTAACAACTCACGTGTGTACTTACCTATTGTTTTGGTAAAAAAAAGTTAATTGTTAGTTATTGGTTCTTAAAATCGATTTTTGCAGGACGACTTCAGGATGTCGAAAAGCAGGTGTTGGTTGTAGGGGACAAGTGCACACACGTTCAACTGGTCTGCTTCATTGCGATTATCGGTCTTGCTTATTAAAATGTCATTAACGTAATGACAGGTTGCTTCGACCAAGTGAATAAGTTCTCTTGGTAATGACCATTCAACAGGAATTAATCCCCCGCAGGTGGCCGGTCAAGCGCAAAACACCGTTTAATGACTCTTTCACCCATAGTTCCTTTCTTGCTAGTTGGCGGGTCACTCGTGCAGGAATAAATTGTCTTCTACTTCTACTGCTTTATCTCGAATCTCGACAATTCGTCAGTCAATAACAGGTGTTCGAATGTTCGCCACCTTTAGCCACGGAATTCGATGATTGTTCAAGGAATGAATCTTGACGTCGTTGACATAGCTTGCAGTTGGGAGTTTAGACGGGTCCCAATTCTAGCGAAAAATTCTCAATCTGCAGGTTCTCGTCGACAAACAATTTAAAGATTTTATTTGTTTTTTTTACCTCTCCTAACAAGAGTCGCACTTTTTTAAAGAGGTTCTTTGGAAAAGTTCTTGTAATTGTTTAGCAAACAAGTGTTTATTAATGTTCTAACTGTTGCCTGATCAAATATTGAAATAAATATTATCTACACTTGCAGCAAATAACGTGCTGTTGTTTTTATTTGGCTGGACTTGAGGTGGCATGTTTGCGCGCTATGGAAATAATTTCTGGCCACCCTTATCCGACGGTGGACGTGCGTGGCGATTCGGCACTACATTACGGGGCTAATTGCCGATTTTCGAGCGCAAAGCGAATATTTGCCCGGCGCTCTGAGCGAAATTGCTGTCCAAGTGTAAATTACGCCCAAAATCAATATTTATCCCAGAAAGTCTGAAATATTTGTAAGGAAATGATATGCAGCCTGTGTACACACCTGAATGGGCGAATACTAATATTTACTTCTGGCAAATAAATATTCCGTGACGCAATATCCGGCAGCTATTTCTCTTTAATCTTCTGCATTTCGCTTAATTTCAACGGGCAGAGTTAATGCCGTGTCTGATGGTTAATCTTCGCTCTTGCCGCGAATCTTTTTCAGTTTTTATGCATCGTTCACACGGGTTTATTACACTCGACTAACAATTACCTCCTAAATTACCGACTCCGGCGATGGCGTTAAGTTCCATTGAGTTTTAATTTTATTCTCAACAGGTGTTGCGACTATACGTGGGCTTATCGAATACAATTTGTTATTCCGGACTGCCAAATGTTGATAATTATCCGGTTTGTATAAGAAGTCAGGCTTGCATCATAATTTATTATTAAGTTGTCCTTTATTTGCCAGGTGCGTCAAAATTACATTTTTATAGTGCCGTACACAATAGCCAACAATTTATTGCCACTTTGTCCGAGTGAACATAAAAAGAACAAATAGTCGTTTAGGCTTTTCGAACTTTCCGTTTATGACGGACGTGTAATTTGATTCTCAAACATCACATTTCCATTATATTGCCGGTAAGTGTGCTACGGCGACCTGGCAGTAAAATCGCAATGAGTGGAAAAGTTGTACAGAATTTCAAATAAAATGTAAACACGTATGGTCTCTGTTTGCTTTCCTTCATTGCGCATTTTGTTTGTTTTAGAAGCCCTGCCTCTGCTGCATTCGGAGCCTGTGCAAAAAACTATTCACTATGTCGGGGATTTATAGTTCACATTGTGGGTTTATTATAAAAATACCTGCCCAAGATATATGCTTCCACATTATTTATATGGCCAGAATTTCTGGGGTGCCGTTATTTCTGAATAATATTGCAGCAGTATGCTAAATAATGGTAATGGGCCGATCCGTTTTAATTTAGCTCCCCAGGAGATCAAATTATAGTTTGCACCTACAAACCACGAGCAAGGCGAAGAAAAAAGATATGATGAACGCAACTTCTGGACTAATTGGACTTTGGATGTCCGCCACATATCTTCAGGCTTTCAATACCTTTCGTGCTTCTTGGACGTTCATAAAAATTGTCTACCTTATGATTCAGGATTTAAAAACTCATGATGATGCCATAATACCATGTAATAATATATTTAGATGAATAAAAGAAGGATGGATCAACCGTCACCTCCACTTGCACATGAATCGAAGCGTTGATTATACCGCGACTGGTTTGTCTTGGCGATCCGATCATCTGCGCGTTCCGGGGCATCGGATCGGGGGTTGGTGTTTGGGAAACGCCGGAAACCCGCGATGGGGGAAGTGATGTGTGCGCTTTAGGCCGAATATTTATAATACGGTCCATTGAAAATCGTTTGGAGATTTAATGAAAATCATTTACATATCGAAACGCGTAATTACTGTTGAGTACACGTAATGTACATTTAATTAATGTCCGCAACCAAAACAAAACATTTGGGTTAACTGCGGCTCGATAAAATAAACAGATGCTAATGAAAACCATCGAAATTGTTAATTGCAGAGGATAATACAACAGCACGTTGAAGTATCGAAATCAATCAATCCCAACCCCGCTGCTATCGTTAAACTGCACGTTACACAGCCTCGTGTACAAAAACACAAATGAACAACGGATCCGAAATTGATAGACCTTTATCGGCTCCAACAAAACAGCACGGTTCGGCGCCGCCCGCCGAATTATGATGTTCCATTCACCACGAAATAAAAATCCAGCTTTTATGTCTCTTCATATCTTTCGATTTGTAAATATTGCCACAACTTTTTTTTTTTGTACAGTTGGTTACGAATTTAATGTCTATCCTACATCACCTATTTGATAATGTTGCCGGTAGTTGCCTCTACGTTCATTTGCATGGCTTAACAACCCTACCTGATGCTAATAGCGTTAGAGCTTTGCGACTTTGGCGAGAAAACTCCCAATTGGTGACCGAGAGCAGCTGTCATCGGTGTAGGCAGTGATGTCTGATCAGAGAACGAATAATTTGGAAAGAAATAACGCAACACCTTGCTTCTTGACCTCCGCAATTTGGCGAAGAGCTACAAAAATGCGACTTAGCTAATTACGTGGAAATCTAAAATGCCACAGTTAACCTAAATACATTTATTGCTCAATTTTGTATTACGACATTAAAGTGGCAGAAATTTTAATCGCGGATTTTAGCGTTAGGAACACCTATTAGGAATGTTAGTGGATCGTAACGACGTCGGTTATAAACCCTTAATGCCACCGTTTCTTTTCTGAATCGAAGAAATAATAAAACCGATGAAGGCTCGGAAATCTACCAGGTCGACTAAATAATCAACTAACGTTTTAGCTTCAAGTTTCAAAATTGCTAGACTTTTTATCAGAATGTGGTGCGCTAATGATCTAATGTAACTTGGAGGACGGGAAAGCCTTAATATGAATGTCAATTCTTTTGTTTTGTGTTCATATGTTGCCCTTTTTACTTACTTATCGAAATTTAGTAATTTTCCTTATTTTCAGGGTCCTCCGCAACCCGGACAACCGTTCAAGTTTACAGTGGGGGAATCTTGCGACAGGATAAAGGAAGAGTTCAATTTCTTGCAAGCACAATACCATAAGTAAGTATCCTTAGATAAGTTGTAAATTGTAAAAAAAAAACAACGACAATTTTATCCTATAAAAGGAATTTTTTTTTTGCAATGTATCTATACATGGTGCATTTAGAAGGGTTAAATCGAGAACAGCTACCCCGCTTGGTGGCGTTTTGACAAATTATAGGAGTCGTCTCAATAGAATAAGCACGAACATTTGGCGTAATGTTCTTGCTACTCAGACCAAGAAGAAAGAAAAAAAGAATGATAGCGTTTCTTATTAAAAGAATATTTGAAATTGCCACTAGTTTTATTCTACAATTATGCAACTGTTGATAGAGGCATACTAAGACAGTGGATACTAGTAAAACTTTCTACAGGAGAGCCAAAGAGAAATGTTGCATAAGTAGAGATTTTTTACGATCAACTGTCACCCACTTTGTCATTTTAGACTTCAACCGAGCTATCTCTTCGAAAAGTTGAATTTCAAGTAATTTTTGAAGCTTTTGAAGCTATCCTAAACGTTCTGTTTTAATATTTTGCTTAATTCAGCTTCGATATTAGTAACGTGACATTATTTTTCTTAAAGTGTTGCTTTCGGCGTTGATGATGAAAGTGGGAATTTTGTAGCAGGGCGTTACGCCCTTGAACTGTTTGCAGATTTTTCTCCTTTTTTGCCGGCAATGTTTATTACTGATCCTGATCCGATTTCAGTAATACCATAGAATTTTCGTAACTACTTGTTTAATGTATGCTAATAACAGCGTATTATATATTTAGTTAACAATCTTAATATATGCGTGTGATGTGTTTGATGCTAGGAATTATTTACAAGGTCTGTTTAGCATAAATGTCCAATTCCAACATCAATTTGGGCATTTGTACGAATTTCTTTGTGCGGTCGCCGCAACATTCTTCTCCCCATTTTCGTCGGTCGATAATTGATTTACTCCCGGATTTGGCGTCACTATTTTACTGGCGTTCTTTTATTAATTAGTTACCAGCTCGATAATTAAACATTTACGACAGATTCCGCTGGGATAAAAATGCAGATTCACACAGTTCCATGATAGGACAGAAGTATCGGCGTAGCTTCAGGCATCTTCGGAATGCTTTTGACCGCGTCTAATTGAAAAATTGTAATTGATACTGCCCGATCCCGCCGGATCCATTAAAATAATCCACTTGTATTTGGTAACCTGTCTAGTAGAACTTGTATTTCCACTTCCAAAAACACATAAAATGAAGACGAAACGTACGCGTTTAAGATAACGTTTTTACGTGCTACCGATTTCCTCCTTTGGACCGATCATTAACTTAATGGGTCCTTGTTTTTTGTTCGACCGCAGCTTTTTTTTCAAAAACATGACGAAAATTCTAGGAATCTATGTTGTGAGGAAGCCTGTCGTGCAGTCGACATGACCCTTCATTATTTTCAGGCTTCAACGCAGGGTCATTAATAACAAGACTTAATTCCATCATCACTTGATAATTATTGCTCATAGTTTCAAAAAGTCGATTACCTAGATATTAAGGGCGATTCGTTTTTATAAATTATTTTATTTTGCCACCAATACCATTGTTGGAAATTTCTTGGTCCTAATTCGAGCCCCTTGGGCATGGTGAGAGAAGCTAGGTCCTGGATTTAGACGATCCTGTTTGGTTCTTTTATGCCTCTTTATTTCTGTGTGTATTGTTATGGACACCAAAGGCAAGAAATAGCGATTATATCGTTAAAGACTGTAATTTGGAGTACTATTAGGGTTAGTTCGTTATTAAGTTACAGTGCCGCAATAATTATATGGCCGTTACTACAGATTCCTTGAAGATATTGACCCGTTCGCTGGTGGATTATTAAAGGCACAGCCTTTTACGTTGCGGACGTTCTCCATTGTGATTATAGAATAGTTGCAATGGATGTTGGACGTGTACAAACCAGTAGCGGTGGCCATGATACGTGATATCCTCCAGCTCGTCGCCGGTTAAATCTCTAGTTTAGTCCTTTTCACGTCAAACGTCTCCTCGAAAAGGCAACCGGTTGACGTTAATAATGCACGCTATAACACTTTTGCTGAACGTGATTTATTTTTTGCATTTTGTTGGCCTCTCTGTATATTTTTAAGCTGCATTTGGTTTCAAATCTTTTCTATAAGATATAACCAATAAGAGAATAACCAATATCTAACTGCATTTTTTTTTGTTTCAGCCTAAAGCTCGAGTGTGAAAAGCTGGCGAGTGAAAAAATCGAAATCCAAAGACATTATGTAATGGTAAGTTTCCCAGTTGCGAGCTGCATCTCTTAATATGGGCGAAGGAGCCGGCAATTTTGTGTTTAATCCAGCAATTAATCGCCATTAACAAAAGAGTTACTGCAAATTGCACAAGTCCTCCTGGTGCTTTATTAACTGTTGGCGTTTCAGTAAATTCGCCCAATGGCTGTTTATAGCAGCTTTTATGTTGCACACCTAGCTCGACTGACTGTGTTTCAGGGTGAAAGAATTCGCGATAAATTTTCATTTCCAACATGCACCTGCTGTGACAAGCCATTCGATGATGATAATGCAATTATTTGTAATGAGTCCGTGCCTGTATTAACGGGCGAAATCGATGCGAATACTGGTAGTTACGTGTTTTAATTATAATTCCAACATTTTGTTGCTGAATTTCACAACAATGCCGGCACGGAATAATAGGTATTCATTTGTTTTAGTAAATGCCTCACGCTAAAATTTGGTATTGGTACCTAGCGAATTTATCCCGATTTAAATCTAAATCTGTTCGGCGCTGGGTAATTTTAATTGAAAACACCAACTAATACTCCCAACTGTTAGTTATGCAGTTCGGTGCCTGGAATTGAAACATCAGACTTTCAACAGATTATAGCGCAAAAATTGCCGGAATTGTTTTTTGAAATGAAACTTCGACATTCATTTAATAGATCAAAGCTCTCGTCCATAATATGAAAATACCAATAAATTTTAATAACAAATCTATGCATTTGTACCATTTTTGTATGTTTAACGGGGTAATTTTGGGGATTAGTTACTCTCCTCATTTATTATTTTAATGTTAGAGTAAATTCTTTCGACACAGGTGTGACACTGCATAAATTAATTAGGAAAGTTGCGCAGTTATTCAACATAAACTTGCTTTGACAGTCAAGTTAGTTATTAGATTACAACACGTGTTTTTCGGTCCTGCAATAATTTATTCATAATGTTAAATGCCAACTTTTAATTTATGGGCCAATGGAATTAGATTCTGTATTATTTTCTAAATATTTATCCGGAAATGATGTGTGCAAGAATAGTGGGTTAATGGTGCGAACGCTGAAACCTAACTCGAATTATCCTGGGGTTATTTTCGGGCCCGGTTGGGAAGAAAATGGGTGGGGATGTCCGCAAAGTAATCGATTGGTTACGTAAACTGCAATAATTACGGGGTCGTTATGCCGGGATCATGATCGACCAGCGAGGCTCATTGTTTTTCTTCGCGCACCATTTACGTTAAGATTTCCGTTCCAACGAGTCGCGGTCTCCTCGGATTCCGATGCATGTTCCTCGTTGGATGGAACACCTCATTACAGGCACGTCTACTAAATCGTACACAAGCAATTGCCCATAATTGTCAGTGCATTGCTGTGAAATTTGACGTTGAATTTCTAGCTGATTTACCTTGTACGGTTTTAATGTTTGTTTCTAAAGTGGCATGACGATTTTTGCTGAAGCCGGTCTAACCTACTAGGCAAAACGACATGGTTAACATAGACAACAGCAGTTGAAAGTTGAGATGTTACACCCAGTTGTCATTACTCTTGTTTCTTTCTGTTTTGCCCTTCTTTTCTTGGCGTTTATTTCATTACATATTTTTTCGGGTGGTAAAAGATTTTGGATAACCAAGGGCTTGGTTTAAGTTTATAGCTAGGGCCCGATTTTGGGTTATATGTATTGTATAGCTGGGGAATTTTGTAATGCACAGGAATGCGCAAATAATTTACTTTTGCCATGCACATTAAATCAAGTAAGAACATGGAAGAAGTTGAGGATTCGTCATTCGACTGTGCTTGTGTAATGCCTCCTATACAAGTTTTTCCACGTTACGCTTGATGATAACGTGGGGAAAAACAAACTATTTGCGCACCGTCTGTGCATTACTTCATTCCCCGACTGTACCTACTAACAAGCGGACTTGCTGAGATGTAAATAAAGCAAAGGATTTTACTTTCATCTAATGCCCTAGTTATCTCTGTTTTTATATTATTATTTTGTCTATCATTATCATGCCAGAGACATCCAAGCGTGGAAGTTTGCTCGTCACCCACCTTGTAGTTGATGAAGCAAAATCATTGTGTTGATAGAACTCAAGATTAAATAATGTTTTACTTCAATATACAATTTTCTGATTGCTGCATTAGAATCCATCGTTGCTGCTTTACCGTACACTTTCCCAAAAATTATAGTGGGTTTCGTTGTTGTTAGATTTTTTATCTCTTCATACTCTGCAAATTCTTTCTTCTTCCGTTATTTCCTATTTCAAGTAGGTAAGATTTTTTGTAAACGCTATCAAGTATTTTGTATATGAACATTTTCTGTTCCTTGTTTTTGCAAGACGGTATCTAGGTGTAATGCAGCCTTTTCGTCCTTGTTCTGCAGTTTTTTTCTTGTTATTTATTTCACCTTCTTCAAAATGGAAAGGAGAAAAAATATTTCAATTAATTTGATTGATTTTTTTATATTTCGGTAAAGTTAGCATTCTGGTCTAGAAAAGGGATAAATAATTAAGACCTTTTTTCTTTTCCTTTTCCATATTTTTGTTATTTTCTCTCTATATTCTTAATTTATCGTCATTTCAATCAGACAAGTTAATCCAGATTTTTTTAGTTGACAACCGTCTTTGCTTCTGGTCTTTGAATTCTTGGGTTATATTTTTATGTGTGCTTGGCTTCTTTGTTGTTATATTAACTCTTCATCCCAAGACGTGATAACTCAACAAAATCTGCAGTTGAGGAACATTGTTCTTCCAAAGGTCATGCAAATTACAGAACAAAATTTCTTGCTCATGTAACATATTTATAAGATATTATTGACCACAGATGTGAGATGACCAAAGAAGCGATCGTGTACATACTGGTAATTCAGTATTGAATTCACTGATTTGTTTTTATATGTTACTTAATCAATATAGGTGGAACGTTGTAAGTGTTTTTCGTTTAAATAAAACAATTTTTGATAAAACAAAAATATCTGAAAAAATTGCGTTTTAGCAACAATTATTGCGAAAGTTTCAAGAACGACGTAATTGTTTTGCGGGTTTAAAGGGATTGCGTTCTGCTCTAGCGATTTAAATAAAAATGTGTAGTTTTACTACCGGCTTCCGCTGCGTGGGTCACAAAATGTATTAATAACGGATTAGGTGCTTGTTAACAGCTACCAAATGGGCAGCTATCTGTTGGGCATAGAAAATTATTATTGTAGATCCATAAAAGATAGTTATTAACCGTGTACAACAGTAGTGACTTGTTAAACCACCTTAGATAAAATCGAAATAAATCAACTTTTGTATGAAACATTCGTAATTATAGGTCTCTGTGCGATGCATATCGGTAATAGTAGCACATTAGCAATTATCCCACAACTTGGAATGAAGATATTATAGTAAGTAGTCGCTGAAACGGTAGTTGGGAGTGGAGGGCTCAATTAAAATTTAGCCGTTTCGTGTTGACAATTAACATTTTAAAGTGTTCCAACTGATAGATCGGGAAAAAAACTAATTTGGGCGCAGATTACATCGGGCCTTTTCCCCGGATTATACAAATGATTTAATTAAATTTCGGCCAGAACGACACGCCGCGACGGCTTAAACCAGTCGATGACATGGAACGAATTCCGGAGCAAATAAAAAGCAGTTTGTAATCCATTCCAAAATAGGTGGTCTAGTTAGTCGGTTTCATAAACATCATACGGGAGAAGGAATGTGAATCTATTAGCATTAACACGGCTATGGGACGTTTTTATTGATATACTTGTTTCTCCTGTTTTACATTCCGAGGCAAGAAATTTTCAGCCATAAAAACTTGATGACCATTTTATAACAGATACCTCCGATGGCATTCCGTCAGCCTAATGGTCGCCATAAATTTGATAGATTGTTCTAATATTGATGCAATGCTGTCTGTCTACCTCTCCAAGTCGATCGTGCAATCGAATTAGATGGTAGCCCCGTTATAAATCAAAAAAATCACGTGTCGTTAGAGTTTTTTCGAAAATGAGCCACGATTCGACGAGGGTAATAGTATCATATCCCTGTCCACCATCAAGTATTTATCCAATCAATAATTAACGGTCATCAAGAGTGTGCTACTGTAAGGAATATTTTATAAGACCATTCCGCAGCGAAGATAATTTAATAAAATCCTTAATGACTCCTAAAAATTTCATGGTAATTGAAGGACAGGTACGACTGGCAATAATAATTTATTACCCAACTTTTATTTCTAGCTGTAGTTTAATTGCTTTTTAATACTCTTGAAACTATTCTAAATAGTTTGCTCATAACTTACCTGCGGTTATTTACCAATCGAGCACTTGCATTTATTTCTTTACTTTAAGCGGAAAATGGCGTGATAATAAACCATTATGCCTATAAATAACGATAATAACGTGTAGTGCAGGAAATAATTCAGTCAGATCGTATCGGGGCGAGTTTTTAACAGAAAGCGTCGGTTCAGCTGCATTCTTTTTATCTTATCGGTGGGGAACATTAGCATTCATTACCTTCCAACACACGAGCGTTAGCTAAAGCAAATAATGTTACCAATGCAAATTATGTGCATTTTATAACCACCACTTATCATTTCTTATTGATATTCAGTTCCCGCCGCCTCCACACCCAATTAAAAACTACTGCGTTGTTTCAATTAATGGCGAATTAACACCTCAGAAAATGAAATGACCACATAACCACTTGGCTCCCACAACCCATTGTAACCAAATTAATGTTGTAATTTAAGCAATAAAAGATAACTCGTCATCTAACCCTGTAAGTGTCTGTACGGCAATCATTAATCTTGGAAGGTACAAGTGCAGTTTTTTTATTAACAATTGCTCATTGTTAAAGACGTAACGTAACAGGTAAAGAGACATTACTTATTTCTTCCAAAGCATCCAAGAAAAGAAAACAGTGTTTTGGTGCTAGCAGTCACTTAAACAACAGTAGTTTAAATTGAGCTTTAAACATAAGTCAAATATGAAATGCAATTCAAACTTCGGCCAAACTTTAAAATTAAAGACTCTATTAATGATTATGAGAGCGCCTGTTACCCAATCTTTCATTATTTACTCCGAAGAAAGTAGCGTCAGTTTCCGAGGCACCACACCACGCGAGGCAGCTAGGAGAGCTTTCTGTAGGAAATGAAGCAATGTAAGAACTAATTAGTGATTGTCGATTCTTATGATTTGGAAAGTTGAAGTTAAATGCTTTAGTTATGCAAAGCATCTCAAACAATTAATTTATAAGTTGTCTTCTATTGCCAGGAATGTAACCCTCTTGATGTCTTCAACAATTGCCATGACAAAATTCTTATAGAGAAGCTTTTATATGAACAGCTGAAGCTGAAGTCAGTGCACAGTATAATGCTTACCCAGAGCTTAAGTACAGGCGGAATCAGCCTAAGTTTTGTTGACAATAGACTATGACTAATCTCCTAATAGTGCAAACGCTTTTATGTTATGGTCCTAGTCTTTTAGTCTTCACATAAACGATGATAAAGAGTTCTATGGAGGTTCCCTCCGAACTGAAGTCAAATGTGGTCTTAAAAGTACTCCTATTGGAATAAATTGTTGGGAGTTTTATACCTTTGTAGTATGAGTAGTATATTGTGTAGTTTGATATTTGTTGCATGATTCAATGTGCCCAGCCAGTAATTTTTTTTTTTTGTTTCAGTATTACGAAATGTCGTACGGATTGAACGTCGAAATGCATAAACAGGTAAGCGTTAATTAATAGTTTTCGAAAACGTTCATTGACTTTCTGCTTCCACTGTAATCGTTCACGTCGGCCTTTGGTGTTGTAAAATTTTAATACAAACCCAGTGCATCATCACGTGACTGTTTTCTCCGTAACATCTGTCAAATATCAACACGAAATTCCACTTTCCACCTTAATCCGGGTTTGTTTCAATAATCAGACGACTGCAAGCCACCACTGAAAAATTCACGTCGTTCTCATCGGTTGATGTTATCGTTCCCTCATAAAGCTGCCACAGCGACCGTTGCCATAACATAATTAATTTTCCTCACATCTCATAACTGTCGTCTCGAATGCACGATGAAATTGGAAAATCGATTTTGGCCTCTGCAATGCAATTTATCTTTTTTCGCGACGTGCTGAAATAACAAGCAAAACTTTGTAGATATGGAAATGCCAGTGGAAAACCCTTGAGTAATAAAATTATTTGAATTTGAAATCAAGCTCTATAGCGATGGCCCGGGCTCCACGTGTGATGTGAAGTGTGGGGTGGCTTGTTTGAGGAGGGTCGGCAATATTGAGGGTGTGTTAATTGCCAGCGGTACGGTCTCTGTCGACTGTTCCCCACTTTATGTTTGCATATGTAAGCATCGTGCGTTGTTTACCGGGAACAGCTTTAGGGACGATAAATGTTCTTAATTTCGGGTTATCACTGCTGCTAACTTTTTCGCACGGATCCATTCAAATATTAATTTGTATGACGAATCTAATCTTTGAAATTAACGCCCATTTTTGGTGAGTGTTTAGCAAGCGTGCCAGTGGCAAAAAGGATTCGTGATGTTGATCGGTGGGGTGACTGGTGGCTTCATTATAAAGGGTCCGAATGGACGGAAGGAGCAAGAACCGAACCTGAAAACTTTTCGTGTTACAAACAATCGCGTACAGTTGATAAACGCGTTGGGGTATAAAAGTTCCGGTAGCGACTTGGAAGCCGGAACCGTAGTCGTTTCCGGGAGCTACGAGGAAGTTTACAGTGCGGTTACTCACAGAGACTCGCCAAGATTTACAACCCCAGTGCCGTTTGTAAAGTAGCCTGCAACTCGGATTGTTACGTAATTGCTGATGTAATGTTGTGAGCGTCAGGATGGGGTTGAAAGTGCTCATCATGAGCGTTTCTTGTTGCATTAAGTTCTATATGGGTTATTATGACGGGATCCGGTGGAATAAAGCGTTTGTTGTCGGGACGTGTTGGTCGGTGAGTGGAGAGGTTTTAAAAAAATGACGAAAAATTCCGCCCTCTTTAATAAAACACACATGAACAAACAAGTCTGTTTCGCAGCATTAAGTGCGCTACAATACACCCCGATAATACGATAATCAAGCAGCCGTTGCAACCCCGATCGTAATGGGCTCAGGACGTGGTTGGGCTGCCAATTTCTCTCTGCTGACGAATTCTAAACACGACCGACGCGAATCGTGCTGTTGCCAACCTGGGGTGAATACATTTCCCGGCAGAATAAGGCGGAATTCACTGTCATCCTTCGGTGATAGATGCCTTCCAATTGTCTTTAAAATTGTTTGCCGAATTTTAAAACGTAAATTGGATTAAATTTCCGATTTCGTTTTGTAAGTGTCCGGAATTTGCCACCCTGCATCGATTTACAAGAGCGTAAAATCCATGCCGAATCCGATTTCGGCAGAAAACCGGATTTGGTCCTGAAAAAATAGAATTTTATTCAGGTGGCGAGGGCAGCGCGGTCAACGTTTGTATTCTTTTTTACGGCGTGGTTAGGATATAAAACCACCCCATTTCTTGACAAAAAATGGCTATCCTGGCATATAAAATGCTTTCCAAATACCACTTCAGCTCCGGCAATAAAGCAGCGAGGGTTAAACCCCAGAAAAATGACACGTGCACTCATTTTTACGAATGGCACGAAATCCAATTCGCACCGATAAGAATTCCTGAATAGAAAAAGTATACTCCTGCGGGATTGAGACTGCGCTGATATATATTTCGTAGGGGACCGAATCCGTTATGAAAATTACACTTACTTTTTACCCCAAACAAAATCATATGTGGGTAATGAACTTAAAGGGGCGATCGCCCCCCTACGCTTTCGACCCGCGTTTTCAATTATACAATGGACAGATTAGGCGATACGTGAACACAATAGTTCCATTAAATACTTCAGAGGGTCGCGACTGGAGGGTTGGCGAAAGTTGTTTCGTCAGCTGTAAAGATCATCCCTTGAATATATTACAAGTATCCGGTTATCTGATATGTGCACCCCTTGCCAGGTGTGGCAGCAGGTGATGGCCCCCATACGTTGCGCTTCCAAATCACTGGTCTTGACGCGAGCATCACGTTTAACACACCGTCTAGAAACATACGGGATGCGTCACCCCCTAAGAATTTCATTATCTTGCATCACCAAGCCCACCCCGTCGGTAGTGCGAGGCAAAGATGATTCAATTACTGACATTTGCTGCTGCTCCGTAAAAAGGACATATCATCGATAAAAAGTAAAAGCACTTAGATATCACTTAGATACTCATATAATTAGGTTTCGATGAACCCACTTTTTACGACTTAGTACTTGGAACTATGAAATTTTTATATAAAATTTTCCGAGTAAAGTGGCATATTGGACTGAAACCCACTACCAGATGGGATTTTTGCGCTGGTTTGTTAGTCTTAATCATGCAGTATAAGTTTTTTTGTCTCAAATTTTAAAAAATTGTTTGTACACCTACTGGTTTATTTAATGAGTCACTTTCCGTTTTTATGGCCTTATTTTGCTTTTCTAATAATGAAAAATATCACTTGTTGATAATGGGCTCAAATAAAGAAAATAAAAACACTTTATTTTTTGATGAAAATATTTTTTTGTTATTTGTTTGTAAGTCTCAAACGACACCACGCGTCTTCTCACTTTTTGGCATTTTATTATTGGATCTTTTGGAATTGGTTTCCTTGTTACAGCATGTTTAATGTTATCCTCTTCAGGAAAAGTTTTTCAATGTGCCAGAAGGATTTTTTATAAAATTGTTGTTTTTATCTTGAATATTTTTCTGATTTTCAATCTTCACACTTGATTATTGTCCTTTGTTCATTGGCAGGTGAAAAATTACCTCTTCTCTGGATAAGAAAATGCTTTTAGTTGTTGCTTTACTGACAATTCAGGATTTCAGCCACACACAACCTTTGGGTCTGGCGGTAGAAAACTTGAAACTGAGAGCCGTTGGATAGAAAGAGACTGGAAAGAACTAATAATATCTTCTTTATAAGTATTGTCGTTGCGCAAAGACTCCTAAATTAAATATTTTAAATTCTTCACGCCAAATATTCTTTTTTTTTTCTACTTACTATTCTTACTATTCTTTGTGCTATGTGTTATAACGTCAATAAGCTGTAATTCATAGATGAGATACTTACGATAGATATGACTTATTTTAGCTTATATTTTTCTTTACAAATTTTAAAATATCTCAAAGGGTCAAGTTAGTTCTAAATGCTCTTTGAGTGTCATATCAAGACGTATTTAATCTTTAAAATATTCTCAATTGACTCTATCATGTAGTAAGGAAAAATTTAGGAAAATCTAACTACATATCATTTGTGAATGCCATTTCTTCCAACGCCCAGTTGTTTATCGTGTGAATTGAATGAAATGCGTGTATTTCAGCGGGTCGCCTTTAAATATTAATTGTCGGTTGGGCCGGGGCTAAAACAATAATCGTAATGTAGGGCAATAAAAGCAAAACCGTAAAAACGCAAATTGGAGCCAATAAACGATTGAACACCGGCCTCATCTGTCACTGTCCTCTCCGTGGAATAGGTCGTAACGTGATACAGTAAAAACCAAATATCGCATGTAAAATGGCTCAATAAACATCGTACGTCCGTTGCAATTTGTAGGTGCGTTAGCTCATAACGGGGAACAGCAGTTTTATTAACCGCACCGCACTCAAATGTGCGTATGTATGTAAATATCGAGGGGTGCTAAGAGCGGAGGGACTCGATAGGGGACGGGAAGCGATGGGGTCCGTATTTAGCAGGGGTGTAACTCGCACCCCTGCATGGGGAGGCTTATCGAGCATCAAAACGTGACCTATCATTATGCCCGTCTCCGTGCCTCACTCGTCACAGATTAATAATGCAGGCGGCAACGGAAACAATAACAACCCCTACAGACCAATAATTCTACCGCAACGCTACTCTTGAAAACAATTTTAGCCACTTCAAAGTTCTAAACTACTAATGCCCGGCGTTTCAGGAATTGAACATCCTCAATTTGATATCTTGGTTGATGATTTTTGATAGTTAGTTAGATAAACAACCCTCGAGCTCTTTGCGAGGATTTTTAATAAATTTGGCTAACCGCTCGGGGCGGTATTAGGCAAATGTTGTTCTTGTGGTACTATTTGCATGCGTGTGCGGTAAGTGTCGCGAGGGCGCGTTACGATATGATATTAGGCAATAGGGGGGTGCCATTAGGCTAACGAGTGAGTCGGTAACAATGTTGGTAATGAATATGAGTCCCTGCCGCGGCGGATGATGTCATGAATCGTTTGATAATCGATAGCCGTTTAAATTAATTACGTCCATTAAAGGCGGCCTCTCGTGATCTCCTCTGCGCGCGATAAAAATGGGGGTGGGTTTATTTCCAACGAAATCGCGTCGTCGACGACTTGACTAGACGGGTCGAGGGGTGAAACGAACATCGATTTGCACGGCTCGTGATCACATCAGTGGCCACTTTCCCCGAGGCTGCGGGCTCGGCGTTACACAAAGGCTTTCTCTCCATCCCTTGCTTCCCCCAACATCTACTCGACGTTGGGGTGGCCAGTGGCGTGTAACGGACGAACGCATTACACAGCTAATAGAGAAGGCACTTTTGTACAGAACAAACCTTGTGCTGCCCGTTCCGTTCTATTAACGTTGCACATTATGCCGGAACATGTGACGAGGATATTGCGGTGCACCACTTAAACCGTTTCTAAATCAAATTTCATTAACCACGCCGCGGCGCCCTCTGTTCTCAAAGAGGACGCCCAACTGCGCCACCCGCCACCTCGACGCAATTCGAAGGAATGGAATAATTCCGACATGCAAGGCACACCACTGCACTGGCTGCGAGCCCTACGCGAGCCCTTTCCATCACGCTCCAAGAAATCGATTTCCCCCAATAAAAACGAGAAAGGGAAACGTCATGTTTGTAAAGTACTTACTATTACCCCGCGTCACCATTCCTGCCCTACGACACGAATATTATAATCATACTTGTATTTTTGATAAATCACTAAATTTGCAAGTTTTGTTTAATAATGATTCAATAAACGTTATTAATATTGGAACTTTCATCAATTGGTTAGGTCGAAAGCAAGATCATTTTTTTCTACTATGCAAGCTGAAAAAGCTATTTCACCAGTTTTCAAATTACTAGAGGTTTAATATGTTCCAAACGCCACATATGACTAGATTCGATAAAATATGTATTTTTATGTCGCTGATATCATTTGTAGGATTACATATAAAATGGTGGAGCGTCGCGGGGCAACTAAAACTTAAATCATGTAGCTCACGTAACGTTAGAACCCATTTCGTCTTGTTCTGGATCTCAGATTCTTCTGGGCAGCGGAAACCAATTTTCTACCCTCTCGACGTAAACTGGCGTTAACCCTTGAATTTTTAGAAAATGTTATTGCACAAGGAAATTTGGCTTTTGACAGTTGGCCTGTTGAGCAACTGAGTTAGTTGTGAGTGGGGGTTGAAGGAGCGGAGTTCAATTAAACGGTCCCCGAATTGTTGTAAGGCAAACATTGGCAGCACGTCCGTAGTTCGGTTACGCAACATAACAAGAGCAACATTTATTTCTGTATTAACAAAATTAACAGCCTCCCCGAACGGGAGAGCAAATCGTGTTTGCACAAAGCAAACAGCCACCAAAACATGCGTTTACAAATATACAATATACCAGATTAAACCTGCGTGATTCACATGCAAGTGTATGCAAATGCGAGCGTTTATGGGGGCCGCACGAACGTTCCGGGGTCCGGGCATCGCGTGCGTCGTCCGTAAACCGGCAGTTGCGACCGGCCTTCCGGTAAGTGATTAGGACTTGGTGGCCGGAAAAGTGCGAATAAGCAGAGCAATAAATCAACACCATTGTAGTGTCCGGACCTTGTCACGCTAGTTGCGCCCCCACAATATGCGGCGTACGCGGCGCCCACCCCCGGTTCTTGATTGAGGCCTGCAAAAAAATGAGCGCCATAATCCGAAAAATTGCCAGCGAGGCGGCGGTCGAGGGTCTAACGAGATTGTTCAGCGTTTTGTAAAAGCGGGCGAAATTAAATTATTTGTTTGTGTGAACTGTAATCCCCTGACGTTACGCCCCTCGTATCGATTAAATCGGGACCGTTGAAAGGGCAATAATTAACAATTTTCCCGGAATTAAGACGGGACATGAACGACGGCGTGTCGAATACGAAATTGCTACCTGTTTTGATTTATTTGTAACGAGACGAGCAGCGACCGCTAATTATGCAAATTAATTCTACAATAAAGTGCAATTGTGCCGGTTTAAGGCACTCTCGTTCCGTTTAAGGCTTGTAGGTTTAATGGGATTTAGCTAGGCGAGCCCGCTAATGCCGAACATCCAATATGGCGCTTCACGATCGCTAATTGCAAATTAAAACAATTATTCGTTTGAGGTAACTAATCGCTTAAATTCTTCGCCGTTGTTGTGGCTTCGCTAATAAGGTTCAAGGCGAACTAGCGGAAAAGCACCAGATTGCATCAAGCTCCAGGCTTACAAACATACCAATCGCTGACGGGGAATCCGCTAACCCAATAAGATACATCAAACTCGGCTTTTATCTCATAATCGAGAGAGAGACGTGGTCGTTTCAGTTTTGATAACCACAAAACTTAGGGTCTGGTCAGGGTTACAGATTTTTATTTTCTGAAGCTCTTTACAGTCACGCCATCATAGGCAACACATTATACTTACATCTAAAACTGTATCATAAAATCCAAGCTGATCAAACACTTTTTTTGACCCTGAAGACCATTTTTACAGGAAGGAACGCTTATTTACTATTATTGATAGTATTGATCGTTGTTACCATTATTGGGTTATAGGCAGCCCCTCTGCCAATATACTTAGATCTTCTCAAACTAGGTGATTGTCCAGAGGGTTAAGAGGCTGGACAATCAGCAAATTAATTTATCGTGAGTCATATTTTTAGGTGGCAGGTGTAGGCTATCTGGACGGATTTCCCCAAGACCTTTCATTTCGAAATTTTTCTGTTGATTCTGGGATTGTTCACGAGTAGTTTCCAATGTGGACAATCTCTAACTACATTTTGGACTCAAAGAGAGTTTAAATTTTAAAATTTTAATGATGCTTTTAAGAATCATTGCTGCATTGGAAAGAAACGTTGACGTAACCGTCTAACTACATTCAATTGATTTATAACATAGGACAACAGGTACCAGTATGTGTTTTATGATAACCACTACCTAACATTTTCAACGAGTCTTTCAATTTTGCGGCAGAGATACCTTAGGCTTCTATATGAGCACAGCATATATACAGCAGCGTCACTCACAGGGCGGCACTTTGATCTGCTTGGAGCAGTTTTCAGTGACCTCGAATTCGCGCATAACGTCCCGCGCATCCAATCTCGGGATCCAGAGCTCATTCAACATTCGGCATCGTTTGGGTGCATTACGCGATGGTACGAGAGTTGTGCCAGGAGCGTATTCAAAAAAATTGTACCGTTTATCGATGTTCTTTAATTCTATAACTGTGCTATAACGATGGACTATTTTTGCGATGAATAAAAAAATATTGCCCTTAATATGTATTGTATGGGTTTAATAAAAAAACATCTGGAATTAGTAAATCCACCTCTATTACTAATTTTGCACGGCGGTGCCCAGAGATAATTTATTTAGTCTACTTATACATATATGCTGTATATACAGGGTGTAAGCAAAATAAGTGCATTAATTTTAACTGGTAATAGAACTCTTCAAGACCAAAAACTTTTCCTAATATATTTTTTTTAAAACGTTTTAGTTTTTGTGTTAAAATTATTTTAAAATTTTACACAATTTTCTTACACGCCACTGGAACCAACGTTACCTAGTCAACAAGATTACCTTATAAATTAATTGTATTATTATTGTTCTTTGTTGAAGCATTTCATAAAAAGCTCATAAATTTGTAGGGGAAAAAATTATTTAAAAAAATTAGATTTTGAAAAAATGGTACATAGAATTTTTTGGTCTTGATGATTTTTACCACTGGTTAAAATTAATGCACTTATTTCGCTTACACCCTGTATAAGGTTGAGGAAAACAATTAAATATAAATTAAAATATTATAATTAATATAATATATTAATATTAATATAATAAATATTACAATTAAAATATAGACTATAACAGTTAATTTTTTACTTTCTAGTGGATATGAATCCAGTTGGAATCCTAAACCAACAGATTTTATCTGCAGTTCTCATTTTATTGGAGATGAAAGGGGAGAAGGAGTCCTAATTATACAGGGTGATTCATATTGAGTGGTATCTTAGAAGTATCTCGAGAAGGGAAAAAGTTACTGACCTGAAAGTTTGGCTAAGTCCTAGCGAGGTAGGATCTATTCACTGAAAATATTTTCAAAATGGTGGTACTTCCGCTAATAACCGGAAGTTGACATTAACTTTGTTATTTTAAACGGAATACTCCAATTTTTATTTTTTTTCTGGATTCTATGAACAATTTGGACATTATTTTGTTAATAAGTCCCTATACCTAAAATCAGTATCTTACGAGATATTCAAATTTTCCTGAAAAATTTGACATAAAAGTGAAGTAGCTAAAAAGTTAAAATCTCATCTACAGTTGACAGAAATATGTTGAATTTTTTATATAGGTGAGAAATTAAGGTTTCATAAAATTTCAATAATATTTAACAGTTAATATTCTAATGAACGACATACGTCGACCTCAGAAAAACAGCCAAAAGTCCATTTTTTTAAATGGCATGTTACCTAATTACATACATCAATTGGTAGAGAAAAGTAATGCGTTTCTAATGATGTATGATGTTCCTAAACCTAAAATGTATGGTTCTTTAGATATTTGGCTTTTTACAAATTATAACCTCAATTTTGAATGTGGAAACGATAAATTATTCATTTAAACGTTATACTTACCGTGTATTGCAATTCGATACATCGTTGTTTTAGGTTCAAATGTAAATAGTAGTAACGCAAATTATGATATTGAAGTTGTACCAAATTCAATTAGTTTAAGTGGTTGTAAAAATGTTACATTTATTTTTAATATTAATAAATAAATAATATTAATTTCCTAGCGAGAATTTTAGGGTATTATTTATCTCCGGAAAATAATTGGTCATATCTGTCATAATTTTGTTGTCATAAAAATCGACAAATTCTCCCGGCTGTGAAAAAAATATAGAAAACATACGTAAAATGTTGTGTATTTTTCATAATCTTTCTAACAAAAAAACATTCGTAATCCGGCCCTGGTGCCTAACAGCGACACGCTTCATAATTTATAGATTTGTGCGTAACCCGATCCGATACGTGTGTTTTATAAACAACTTCGAGGTCAACGAAAATTGCACTACCCCCACCAGGCAAGTGACTCTGCTGTATATGCTGTGATATGAGTTCACTCTCCTTGTTGATGTTCTGTCATGGCGTGCTTGGTTCTTGATCCAAGACGTTGACAATCTAAAACTTTACAGAAAGATAAATGATCTGGTTGCTTATGATGTGCTCGAGAATGATCTGAATTTGCTTCGTGACTGTTGACACAAATTATATATAGGGTTCTCTTACTCTAGGAGAGACTATCCTATTCTCGTATGGCATTTTGGAGCCAAGATATTAAGCGATCTTGGTTGATAGTGCCTTGGACGTACTTACGTATGTACTTCAATGTGCATAGTGTAGACAACATAGCATCCAAAACGGATTTGCTTATAAACACCTTAAACTTCTTAAGAAAATTTATACTCTTGAAGTACATATTGCTGAATTAAATGCCACTGCTCCTCTCTGAAGTCTGTTTTATGAGTGAGTGACATGAACTTGCGACGGATGTTGTCGTGTCAAGAGGACATGCGGTTAATCAATAAAGGCCTTTTAATTGATAAAAATGGATGAAGATGAATAGAATGTAATGTTGAACTTTGGTAGATCTGGACTTGAACACTTTTTTACCCTGAGATTGGATCAACTTCAGCAAGAGTAGGGAGGGTGTAGGCCAAGCAGTGGTCACACTCCATACCCGAAAGCGACACCACAAATGGTGTTGAAGAAAAATTCCCGAAACTGGTCATGGATGTGTGAAAGACTATTTTGATTTAAGTCATCCCATAATATTATGCAATTTGCTGTTTACGAAAGTTTTTGTCTTCTTATCCGCACTTATGTTTTCTTGAACATCGACAGTACAGTCCCAGGATGCATGTCGTAAAATACTTGAGATCGAGGAATTGACTGAAATTGAAGAATATGAGGGCAATAACACCAAAAGTAAAACAATCATCAAATAATTTTGAGACAGGTTGTCAATGAGTAGTGTTGCCAACCGGAGCTGGTGACATAGGAGGCATGCCAATGTAATTGCGGATGATCATTTACAGTCACCCGGTATACGCCTACACTCTACAGGTGACCACCGTGGAAGTGTGACACGATTCTTTTCTATCTTCTGCCGGCCAGGTTTTTGCGCTTGATTATGGATGTTAATTCCTCGCGACGGCCGACCTCATCGCCACATGTGGGGGCGATGTTTGTTTGAATGGATTAAGTTTCGCCTACTTTCGGGGCGAGCGAATGTTAATTAGCCGGTAATTAACAGTAACGGCGCGTTCCCACGACCGGGCCGCTGGGCGAAATTCACAGCCAACTTGTCAAGAGAAGGGGGCCGTTGAGGAATCGCGGTCCCGAGGTGGGCGTATGTTCTGAAACAATGGCTGGAAACAGTGTAGCCGAACAGAATAGAATTACCGCAGAGCAGCGGCGGCCAAAGACAAAACCGCACGGGAGATATATGGATGTAATTAGATAAAGTTCTGGGCTGCGGCCGAGTTAATCTGCTCCACGGCGATCGGCTGAATTATACATGCGCGGCCGCCTCGACGCCACAACCGACGTCCAGCGGCGCTTCGTCCGTCGTCGTCAATTAATGCGACCACAGCCACACCACCTCTGCTACATCTTACCTCAAACGACCCCAACTGCCGCGACCCGCCGGATTTATGCCCGTTATTCACCAACTATCAGCGAAATCGCACTGATACGGGCGAGCGCCACCGCCAAAATCACCCCCGGCACGAGGGCATTCGGAAACCAAATTGTACTGCCGCCTATGCACTTCCGCCCCACCGCAACGTATTTAACAATAACACGAGAGTAGCGCGTCCAGACTACCCTTGTAGTGGGATCCTCGAAAAAGCGATAGCGATCGAGTTGCTATCTTTACAATATCGGTCGCTTTGGAGAGAAGGGGTTTAGGGGAGGATCTTTTCAAAAATGCGTAAACCTCGTGGACTTTAACACACTAAACAATTGTCACTTATAATATTCCTAGTGCATTGATTATTTCTGGAAATGTTTTCGAATGCGTTTCTAAAACGTATTAATTAGCCCGAGTGGAACATGCATGAGAATATAATTTCCGGAAAAAAAATTCCAGGTAATTTTTATATTGTCATAGAAACGACACCGAATTCTGTTTTTCTATTAGCTACTTTTCAGTGTCGTGCCATTTTCATCACAATGGATACCAACGATACATGATAACTTAATTCAGTAGTACATGTGCAAACATTCGGAAAAATTGATCATAAGAGTCAAGAGTTACGACAATATTCAAGAACTCTTCCTCCGTTATCAACCGTTTTCGAGGACATGTTCATTAAGAAAAGCCGTTTAATTTTTTGATTTTATATCCGCCTCTCAAGTTTGTAACAGTTATTCCGGGACACTCTGTATACAAAAATTGAGATATGCGTATGGATTCAAACTCGCGTTTCAATCTGACAGTTAGAATATAAGCTACTGTAAATTATGAATCCAAAAAATTATTATAAATGTAACAAAATTTGTGGAGGATATTATTTTGGGATAGAAACATACTTTATTGTACGATTGTACTTAGGACTTTTGTTTACAGATATTTTTTCTGAATGTAATTACAAATGTCCAAGTTGACTGGGATATAACGTTTATTCAAGGAAATAATTAAAATGTTTGTCGAGATTAAGATTTTGTAAAATTTGGAAGCACGTTTTGAAGAAGAAATTCAAATAATCTAGAGATCATTTAAAAGTGGTTTCGGAAATGAAAATTGTTATTTTTTACCTACAAAAGTAATAATATTGGTACATATTATGAACAACAAGATAAAGATTATTTAAAATCCCTTGTTAATCTCCAAATAACGATAAATATGCAGAATCGCTTTTAAAGCAGCACCTTCCGACTTGTAGAAACGATTTCTACCAAAAACAGGTAAACTTGGGTGCCGGAGGCTATAACCCTTCCACTTGTACCTGAAAATATCTGAAAATCCAGTCCCTAAGCCGTCATCTACCAATGCCATTCATAGGGATGCACCTTCGGAACACCAAAAAAAGCCATAGGCTCTTGGAACTCTCTGTTTGACCGATTGAAATCCATAGCGACTCGGCTGATATTTAGCCAAAGCAACCGTTTTTGGTCGCTTAGAAGCGACTCGATCGCTATCGCTTTTTCGAGGATCCCACTACTGGACTTGCAGCATGGCCAAACGCAGGCGACAAACCGTCCTAACTGTGTCAGGGATGCGACATGAAAAGAGCCAAAAAGCTTTTTTTTCTTAATTATTAATTTTATTGGATTCCACCGAGAACTCTTGCTTTTATTGGGTATTAACTAAAGGGAACAAATATAATGTACACCAAATTAAACCATACATCCCTTGCACTGTCCACCAGAAAATTTAATGAGCATCAAAAAATGTAAATAAAACCCAAATTATTATATACATCAGAAAATGAGAACATCACCACTAAAATAACTATGCTGCGTATTGTTTTACCATTGCTTACATTTTAAATTCTATATGTCTATCAATTTTACTAAATGTTTACCAAATTTAGAACGCTCAAGTTACGCGTCCGTGCTGTACATGATAAATATTGGCGCAATCCATTTATATTTAGTGTTTCTCAAAAAAATTATTTGTGCGTCAAATAATTATTTTATTACTCCAAAAATGAAATATGCTCCCGCATCTCTCCTTGCCGCTTGCGCTTCCAGACAAGAGGCACGCGAAAAAAGTTTTGTACAAAGTCAGTTCAGGGCCCTGAATTTTTTTTAAAGCACGATTAGAAATTATCACTAAAAGAAGTTTTACGTTTTACATAATGCAAGCCAATTACAGCAAAGCATTTATATATTACGGAAATCAATATCTTTTTTTGTGTAAACCACTTCTATTTTTACTCTTATTTTCCTTGCCCTAGCTCCTAGCACATCTACATCTATAATTTTGCATAAAATTATTTACCATTTGCACAACATTTTATTGCTTCTGTATTTTTGATCAACAAATAGTATTTTTAACTGCTAATTAATATAAGACATTATCGAAAATTAAATATCTGGGTATTATGTTAAAATTAAATGCGGAATAAAATTTGGTGAACATTTAGTATTTATGGTCAACAAAAGTTATTTTGGTGAACAAAATATATAAGAGGCCAGCCTTATGTCAATATTTGGTTGTCGCTTTAGGATTATGTATTTTCTTAATTTTGGTGAGCATTTAGTATTTTTGGGAAATGAAAGTATTTTTTTTGTATGAAAATATTGGGTAAATTTGGTAGATTGTTAAATACGACCCTTAACTAAATATTGGTTTTATTAGTCAAACCAGCAATAGAGGAGAAGGTTGTTGCAATTTTCAGAACTATTTTTTATTCATGAAAAGTTGCCATACGCCACCAAATTTAATAACGTTTGTTATCAGGTCACTTAGCAGCTGGGTTGGGTCTTTACATGCTCCAACTCTAATCTCACTAGTTAACAGTAGTGGGTGGTAGAAGCTGTTCAACACTAGCACTGATTCGCCTTTCATCATTATTGGAATAAAAGGGTTGAGCAATTTGGAAATTGACTTCTTCGAAATATGAAAATTTCACATCCGTACTTGGGATTGACGAAACTCCTCCGCACCCATGGTTACTTTTACTTCCGTATACCTTCGATCCGACTATGCCGTTGAATTTAAATTATCCGCTGATCGCCCCAATAAAATGCATCGCATAAATATTTACAGATCTGGACTGGCCGCCAATACAAATCACGGCTGGGGGAATAAAAATGCCATTTCGGAAACGATGTGGCGCCGTCCATACGTGTATTTATGTGTTGTTTATGTTAGCAATTTCTTTGAGTGGAACTCTTCGTGCGGTTGTGAAGTGGCGCGCTGTGCAAACAGACGTCTCGACGCTGTCGACGCACTAAAAGCTTAGATAATTGAACCGCTTGTTAACGGGTGGCAACGCTATGCCGCTATAATTAAGCTTTTATAAACACGCCCTCCGCGGGTTTACTTAATAAATTTCGAGATTTTCGGGCGCTTTGTGTCGGCGCAAAGGCCCGCACCGCGCCGCGCCAATCGTAATCAGTTAATTGAATTGGGCAATCGTCGAAGACTTTTTGGTTTTATTCAAGGCAGTTTTTTTAAATTGAAGGTTTTTAGGTGGGAATGTGGGCAAGTCCATGATGTGAAGTCTCGGTTCCGAGCTGCTAGCCGTCAAAATTCGGAATATTGCCGTGAAGGGCTCGCGAAGGCAACTGAACTACTCCATGTTAAAATCTGGCTCTACTAAATGAGACTGGAGCTTTAATTGAGATTTTAATTACTCCTGCTTAAACCCACACCGCGAACCGGCCTGTAATTGGCTGTCTAATTATCATGCCGCTGTTGTAGGAACGGCTCCTAGAGACCGTCTGCGAGTCAGTTTATTTTGTTTTTTTCTCTTCCGTTATCAAAGGCTTAAATGTTTACTGCAACTTACACAAGCTCGTTAGCTGATTCCTTGTAATGAGCGACATGCTACATAATTTATTTCGAGTTCTTCCTCACATACAAACTACAACTTAACTCCTACCCATAAATCAGTTGCGCACATCGGACGATCCTACCAGAAACCTGTTATGCCTCCGGGATAGCGATATTTTAAAATCCAGGGTGGAAACGGCGAACTTGTTAATTTCGCCAGCAGTTGAATAACGTGTTGGTGGGTAATCCGTGGTCTCGACTGGATTAAGTCCAATATTAGCACTAGCAATAACAGTAACCAAGGAGACCGCACATAGCAATCGCTTCCGATTCGGAATTAGACCTTGTTTATTTAACGTCTGTTTGAAAAGGCGTTGAATGATGATAGCGTTCTTCACTGATTCCGATTTCGAGAGTGTGCCTCGTCTCCAGTAACTTGATGCTCTTAAAAACTCTTCCAGACACGTGTAAAACTGACAGCAAATAAAGATGAACCTCACGACTCGGTTCATTTGGAATTATTTTTGTCAAAGAACGCAAGCAACTTGTTTCGGTGTAGAATCACATGTAGATTCAATATTCTTTTGGATAGAAAGCGAACAGGGTGAAACGGGTGAGATATTCAATTTGGGCATAGTGCAAAATGCGCGTTTTCCTGACTCTTTACAATCCAGTGCATTGAAGCAGAGAGTAGCGAGCTATCAATAATTCTCGAGGAATGATAGGGCAACGCCGTTACCACCTAAGCACGGGTTCGAGTCAATTTATTAAATTTATCTGCACATCGAATAACCTCCCGCCTCGCAAATAACGCAACCTCCTTGGCGTTGTCGATTTTCCTGCCGTCGTATGTTTGAAAGTAATTGCGTTGCAGCACAAGTCTCGACAATCATTTTATAATAGTCTCCCGGCTGCATTTTTGAAAATCTCTTATGGAAATTGCCGCACACGTATATGACAATTCCCCGGAGACGGCTTGAGTAGAAACATGAGTCTCGCGGCATAAAAAGCTGACACAATATCCCAATGGAGTTATTCCGATGGAGTTCTCGTTGAATGCACCGAATCGATTCCTGCCAGCATTGCGTTTTATCTTTGTCTGAGGACACAATTCCAGTGCCCTCAAATTCGAATTGTGTCTATACCAATAGCTATCGAAACGTCTATAGAAATATCTCCGACGTTATCAACGGAAGGTGGATGTTCTTAGGTATATCATTTCGAAAGTTCCAATTCAATTTTGTCGTCAGAGGGATTCCAGAGGCATTAAATTATGTCAGAACCACACTAAACAGATGAAAATCGTTCTAAGAAGTATTAACGTCAGTGAATCAACACCGAAATTTTGCGAGGGATGAAGAGAGATGAAGGGGAAAGTTTGGAAGGGAAGGTGAATGTCTTTGGTGGGGTTTAAAATAGACTCTTCACCTGAACTCGTGGAAATGAAACGTTCCGGGGTTGTCGGTTTCCGGAGGGGCGACGCTGCCGTTATTTTATTATCGAGAAATACGGGCCGTGTAAAGTCCGAGTCACGTCGCTTGTGTCCTAATAACAGCCGTCATTCTATATGACCAAATATTGACACTTCGTGGTCTGTACACATTCTGTCGCGTCGTCCCCTTCCTCGCTTTCCCAGCTAGCAACCCTGAACAAACTACCGGCTGCAGTTCTATTGGGTAAATTATTTGAGTTGCTGAACTAACAAAACTAACGGGCCCGTGTTTACCCTCAGTATTATCTGTGATGAAAATGTGGCTCGTTTATCTACAAACAACTGAACTTACGACGCAATTTCCCGTCTCTTTCTCACAATTTTCCAGTGGCGTATTATCACCGTCGAAATCGGGGGGATTATTTCAATGTTTAGATTTCGTCTTGTTCAGGGGGTCGATGGAATTGGAAAGGGCGGATTGCGAACTTTTGACGGCCGCTGGTTCGTCTTTCTTATCGCAGGTCTACAACACGGAGCTGTTGGGTCACACTGTCTCTTATTGAACCCCCCGATGAACCGCCCTTCGTCCTTTTCTGCTCCCCGAGCAACCCACTTGATCCGATAAAACCTGACAAACATATCAAGATTTCCGCTCGCACCGAGCAGCTTCCTTTCCCTTCAGGACCGCCATGACAACCGGATTTACACCGCACCAAAATTGCCTTCATTTCATGCAGTTTGCACCAGACAAATGTGCGATTTATGGCGGCCCGATGCATGATCGATATTTCTAAGTGAAGAGGTAATATACGGTTTAGTTTTGTTTTTTGGACTAATCTAACAAACATTTTATCATCTTGCGCGTGTTCTTCCATTTATTTCTGGTTCTTGTCAATGCAATGTTGACCAGTAAGTACTACAAAGGTACTGGCAATGCCTAAATTGTCATTGCTTTGACTTTTCGGATTAAGTTTCAAGTTGAGTCTTACATCATTACAGCTCTTCTTCACTTTGAACCTCCACTAGACAAGGACTCTGGTCAGAACGGTACTTTCCCAAATATTATAATCTAAAAGATTCAAAATCTCAAGATCCGACTCATTATGGCGAAGCAACTTCAAGAATAAATTATTAATTAATTATTAATTAATTAATAATTTGCCGGTGTTGCAGTAATTTATCTTCCATTTAGCGAGGTTATATCGTATAATTCTTATTCTTGAAGTTGCTTCGCCATAATGAGTCGGATCTTGAGATTTTGAATCTTTTAGATTATAATATTTGGGAAAGTACCGTTCTGACCAGAGTCCTTGTCTAGTGGAGGTTCAAAGTGAAGAAGAGCTGTAATGATGTAAGACTCAACTTGAAACTTAATCCGAAAAGTCAAAGCAATGACAATTTAGGCATTGCCAGTACCTTTGTAGTACTTAGTGGTCAACATTGCATTGGCAAGAACCAAAGACTATAGAAATGTGCTTGAAGCTTGAAAATATTCTGTAATTCAAAACTTGTCATTTTTCTCAATGTTTTAACAAAATTTTGCCAATTGTAGAAAGGCGAAGAATGATGGAGGATCTAAAAAATTATACTAATTATACCAACTATAATTTGATATGTAACTATTGGAACAAAACCTACTTCAAATATAGAATAGACTTTACGTTACCATTAAAAATGGTCACCAAAGAGAAAGAAATAATACTTAGTCATTGTTGGCCCATAATTATAAATGTCTCTAAAGAAGAAACGGCGATTGTACATTTCACATATTGCACATTTTGTGCAATAAACCAATAATACATCATCAATACATGGATCAAATTTAATACTAGATTCATCATATGTGTCAAAAGAAAACAAAGATGGTTGATGTCAATCTTATTACGAACGCAATAATATAATAAACACTGTACTTAAAGTGCCATCGAACGGCTTCCCATTAAAGTGCCGTTAATGCTCGCGCAACACGCAAATAACATTACAGGAGACGAGACAGTACAAAGATCGAACACGCAACGACTAGCGAGGTTGATGAGAGTCGTGGAAAACAAGTTGCGCACCAATAGACAGGCTTCGGGTTCAAATCCTCGTTCGAACGATACTTTTTTTTGGGAAAAAGAAGTTCTGTGCAAGGTCAGTTCAGGGCCCTGTAATTTTTTTTTTTTTAAACACGATTAAAATTTACTACTTGAAAAGAACTTTTCTAATCTTTTTCCTTGCCCTAACACACTGAAGTGCCGTCATATGGATTAGCGGCACTTTAACAGGAAGCCGTTTGACGGCACTTTAAGGCCAGCGTATAATAAACAGTATAATAATTTTTAATTAAGTGAATCGAACTAGTTAAAGACGAAGAAAAGTTTCTTTGAAATTCTGGAAGATTTAAGTCAAAGCTCATACCTGCACGAGGCGTCCTAGGGGCCTCTAATGACCATAAAACATGAAACGTTGCACCACCAGATGGGGTGCCAGAAACATATGGTTTCGGATTTAATTTTGGCATAATGTCGTGTGCAAGGATTGATAGAATTCTCTATTTTTCTGGTAGTCGGCAAAATTTCCTCCAAACTCTCGTGGTGGCTCCGTTGTGGTGGTATTGCCCCAATCAACGTGGCAAAGAACAACGTTTTATATTGTGTTTGGTTTTAATTAATCTTCCGCTGTTAATTGAGAAAATTGAAAAAATATTTGCGGTTCGGAATTAATTAGTAGGTAATGTCTGGCAAATACAGTGTTGGCGGAAGCGCCGTTATAATTTATTTGCGGGCAATCGATGCAATTAATGTTGAAGTGGCGCATTTCCGATACGCATCGTGTATTCCGCAGTTGCATCGGTGGTTAGGGGGGCCAGAGCCAGGATGGGCATGTGGTTGCGGCGGTCAACCACGACAACAGTGACGTCACATTGTGTGGTTCTCCGCTTGAATGCGGCCTGTGGTCATATTAACATTAACATATGTAGTTCTCCTACAATTTGACATAATGCATTTGTAATAGCTTCCATCTATTGGCGAACGACAAACGAATCAATTCCTCCTTAAACATTAACAAACATCACTCGCCCATAACGTCTGATAAAATATGTAAAGTCATTAATTCGGCAATTCACATGAATGTTGTCGAGGAATTTGTTCTCGCGTCGGCGGTGAAAGTTGGGAATTTTATTTCGTTGAATTGTGGGAATAATTAAATTTTTTCGCGATTAACGATGTTTGTGTTAATTTAGCGATTTCTCTTTCCACGGTCGAGGACTTTAATTGTTTTTCCCAGAAAGGCGTTTTTGGTGGAAAAACAATTAGGCGCGGCCCGACCGGCGTCTGTCATAATAATGAGGTGAAACCGCTCTGGTAGTTGTTATGAAAGTGGCAGGAATTAATTGTTGGATCATTACGAATTTAGCCCCTAAATATTTGCAAGGAAATATTTCATACGATTGCTAAGGCTAATTGTCAATTATACCGGCAAAGCAGCAGCATATTGTAAACGCAGAATCAGACTTGCACTGAACTGGAAAAACAAACAGAGAACACAATGTTTGCACAAAGCTAAGTAAACACTCGTCAGCGAAAGCTCGGAGTTGGGAAAAAGTATAAAAAGTTACAATAGCAGGCCGTATTTATTTTTCAAGGATCGAAGTTCCGAGTCCAGGGGCATCATTGACTTTGAATGATATGGACGTGTTGACATTCAACTTGTGTTAATATCCCTCAATTCACGTTTGCACCACCACAACCACCAACCGAAATCGCCCGCAAATGTCTTTTCTAATTAGTATTTTTTCCGTTTCAGACTGAAATCGCCAAGAGACTGAACGCCATCATCGCACAAATCCTCCCTTTTCTTTCCCAAGAACATCAACAACAGGTCGCGACGGCAGTCGAAAGGGCCAAACAAGTCACCATGACAGAACTCAACGCAATAATAGGGGTAAGCGTCAACGGAATTCATTGATATTTAAATTGCGCCGAACCTGGTGCCCAACACCTACACGTGCCTGCAATGGATTTCATATTCCTGCAAATTGATGTTGATTGCCTCACAATTTGATTCGGTGATAGCGCCTATTGACTGCGCTACATCGGATAAGTGATTCGCATCAAATAACATCAATAAAAACCGTGTTTCATCCGGTTCGGTGCGTGTCTAAATACAAAACTGGCTTTATTGATACATGTCGAAATTGCAAAGTAGCTTCACCGAGTTAGAGTTGTTGTAAAAGTGGAGATTGTTTGGCAAATATCCGCCTGTAATGAGCGATGTGCTAAACATCCATTTTAGCGCCTACATGCAATCTAAACAATGTTTACCGACTCCTCAGACGTCGAGAAACCCACAATGAGTATAACGAATTAAGACAATTAGCGGTTTAGCTTTGAAACGTTTACCCCAACGCGAACGGTTGTGTTAAAATATACAGTCCCTAACAATGTAGCTGTATTAACTCAATTCTTGTCGGTACTCAAGCGACCAGATCTACCTCCACGGCCATTTTTCAACTCTCAGTTTCGGAATAATTTTTGTAGGGGATGCCACTAAAACAAGGGTTTGGTTCGTGTTACAGCAAAGGCACAGGCACTAAACTGAAAGCGCAAACAAACACGGCTTTGCTTAAAATGTATTTTCTATTTACTATACGTTTTTATTGTAAGTTTGTTCTTCCTATAAACACCAGCAATTTATTGGGTAAATACTGTTCCTTTTTACCAGCTAACAACAGCACGGCATTTTAAATTCGTTGGCATGTTTGGACAAATTGTTTGTTTAAACTTGCGAGTCTCACTTAAGTCAATATCTTAAATCACGATCCGTGACAGTTTTAAGGCATGACAAGGTTTTTCAGCACCAACATTAATAACCACAAAGCGGGAATTTTGATTAATCAAACCTGTTGTGAAGAAATGACGGCGAGGGGCACCGATATCTATTTTCTTGAAATTTCGTTATGTAGAGCTGCGGTGACAAATGGTGGATGCGCCGGGTGAATCGTGCGATTGTTCTGTGGCGGACGTGTGCGTTATGTTGTCAACTGGATTTGTGTGAACGCGCACGGAAAAAAATTTAACCAATCTGTGGGGAGCGGGGTGAGGCGAAGGACCGAATTAATACGGGATGGCGGAGGGAGTTATAAAATATGCGAAGTAAATAGAGCGGGGTTAATCAAACCGAAGTTACTCCACAAATATTTTACAATGCCTGTCCAATTTTCTTGTCCAATCTCCGGAGTCGGAGGGGTAAAACAATTTGGAATGTGCGTCCTGAATACGGAATCAGAGCTTACAGCGGATGAGTCGCATAGGAACAGTTGAGCTCCGGGAGATGCTCACATCCACTTACTTTACCACGGAGCGTTTGTGCCAGCGGTCCGTGTTAGCATTTCACTCTCGACAATCCACTTTCGTTCTTTTCATTCTTATCATGAGGTTTGCACCGTAGACGTGCATGAAATATTTCTATTTGCATTTCACAATTTCCAACTGCAATATGTATGCGAGAGCAAATCTTCGATATTTGCGTTCCTCAAACGTAGACCGCCTCACGGAATAGATGTCAAGAAATTCTAAATATTTAATTTCCATATACAGCGAACATCTTACAACTTCCTCCACCTGCTGCAACCAGCTTCCACAATTCGAGAGACATTTGCCGATGATAAGTTGCTGTTGAGAAACTTGGTCCGGGAAAATCGCGCGTGACGGATAATGTTTTCGCATGTTATCCCGTAAGCCGGACTCAATAAGGCCGGCCATTTTTAAAATTCCCAAGAGCTGGGAAAATCCCGTGGTCGGGATAAGACGACCGCAAAGCTCAACCACGTGCGCTCAAGTTCCTCCACGCTTTCGGGAGCCTCCCCTGGGGCGGGCCGGGCTTAAAGGACTGTGTTCGGACCCCTCTTGGAGAATTCCTGCTTCCGCTTCCTGCGCCACCGCCACCTTAATGGACACAGACTGATTGTTTCACCCTCTGAAACCATCGCCTCGTAAAGCGGAATGTTTTTGTCCAACTATCTCTTTTACGAGCTGCCAGAAGCGATGCCGAATCTCCTGTAATTCTTATGTCTTCGCCTACGTTTTTGCATTCATGATTGATAGTTCGGACAGAACAAAACTACCGACCTAGCATTTGCCCAGTGTTTCAGACGCTTTTGCAAATTACCCGAATTAAAATGGCCGCTTAAGTATTTTAGTTACTTCCTAATGATTGATCATGGAAGAAGAGAAGTTTTGAATTGTTCGAATCCATTCGTTCTAGTAGGGAATTTCTACTTTGAATCAATTTGTGACGAAAACTCTTACTTCCTGCGGTCGTCCTGAAGGAATGGCTTCTAATGGCGCTTTATGCGGCGTCCGGTCGTAACCGCGTAGCGTTGCGGATCTCCAAATAATATTTTATCGCCGGCCTTTATCAATGTTGTTTACAACGTATCGTATACTTTCAAGTTTTCCCATCAAATTCCTGAAAGCATCTGGCTTACATGGCTGCAATATATTCCGATCGATTGCAGCGTAAAATAAGATTTTCCCGACCCTCATGTGTCTGGGGGATGAAATTTCTCGACTCCACTTAATTTTCCTGTCGGGAATTGCCGGGCCTCCGCCCGATAAAGTCTAAAGGTGATTGGAATGTTGATTAGGTGGAGAGGAGAGAAGAATGTCTTGAGGATTCCCCTTCGTGAGGGTGGAAAAAGTATATTAATATTTTATAGCTTTCATAAGTTTATCGTAAAAGTCTTATAAAGTTGAAGTACGGTAGAAGCGCTCCAAGAGATCATAAACTTGGTACATTGCTGTTTTACAACAACCTTTTTATTGACTTTTTATCAGAATTTAGTTGCACGCGGGGCTTCCAATCCAAGTGTCCTGTACTTTGTAACAACTTCCGCGGAGTTTAATAGAAATTAAAAACCTAATTAAGCCCTGGGTTGTTTTTTAATTTGTTGTTGTTGCAACGGTAACCAAACAAATTTTCTCTGCAAACTTAATGCCTTTCTTTCTGGAATATCAATGCGGCGACGAGCCAGACCCCTGAGAGATGAAGTAGGGAAGAAACATTCTGCTTCAAATGACGCCCTTCTAGCAAACGTTAGATCAAATGAAGATGTGCGGTTTGACTTGGTGGTTTGCTCTCTTTTGCATCTTCATTCCCGTTTTACGCCAAGGCCGGTAAATGGGGCATTTCTATTGGACCTCACAACTCCTCAGATTCAATTTTGATAAAAGTGAATAAAAATGTTTTTTCCGGGTGCTGTTGGTGGTCAAAATATTGTATAAACACCAAAAAAGGTTAAAAGGTTTTAAATATTTCAGAAATTCAATCTTCGTACTGGCTAATAACGCTTCAAGTTGGTGTAACAGCTTGGCATCGAATTCAAAAATTAAACAGTTTAGAGGTTTAGCTTTGCATAATTTTCATATTTGGAAAGAGACGTGAAAATTTTATATCCGACGACAATTTCAGACTCCAAGTGACCAATATTACGTTCTTGCCCAAACTTACCCAGATTAGGGTTTGCTGATTTTAAGTCCAACTTTTTAAAAATTTTAGCAGTGGTATCCCATAATTGCCCAATGTAAAAGTACGTATAACGAAAAGTTAAACGCTCCTCATCTCGTCCACAGCACAGCAGATTGAGACAGGCGTATGATACTGTTTTCTTGTATGTGCTGGGAACACTGTGGCGACTTCTCTAATATCTAATAGTTACCTTGTCCTTTCACTGAGGAGCATGAATGTTGTTAAAAAAGAATCACGTCTATCAATTCTCTCTATTAAATTGTAGGATTGTTTTTTAAGAAATGTTTAAAGAGTAAATATTGTCTTTTCCTAAATGGTGCTTTCTTTCCTTTTATTAAAAAAACTGAAAAAAATTAAATTACCGGGAAATGTTTGGCGAATTATCAAATATTCATTCTTGAGAACATGTTTGTTAGACGGAAATCACAGCGAAACTATACATAATATAATGTAATTATGTATAATATGCCTGCTTCAAGTAAAGTAGGTGTCGATCCGAGTGTGTGTGGGGCGGGAAGCTGTAGTAGGTGACAAGTGACTTAAAGTGTTAACAAATGTGAACTATGAAATTGAATTAAGAAAAATCCGATTATGGGCGATAAATCCAATTAGGGTGTCGTGCAGGGAGTGGTGGAGGGACAACGTAACAATTATTTATTCATCCCGGCTATATCATAACATTATTAAGACTAGCGTTAAAAACGAAGCGTTTTTCAGTTAATTAAACATCAGCGCGGCGCTGGAAAAATGTAATTATAATGAAATCCATCAGCCCCAACCGGGGCGACCGGCTGGAGGAGGAAAGAGGGTGCCAAAGAAATCAATTTGCAAGCTCTCAGCAATGCGAATTTTAAATAATGGCTGTAGCAGCGGTCCAGACGAGCGGTTCATTTGCGACGAGAAAAGGCGGTGAAGAATTTATTTGGTCGTCCGGGTTTTCCCCCCGATAAAAATATAACTTCTTGTCACGTGTCTCGGATCCATTCTGCTCAATTTAAAGTTGAAGTTGTGTTTACACTACATTTGCAGCTCGCGAGTACTTCACCCCTTGAGCTCAGCGTCGACGAGACGGATTACGGCATTAGGCGACGTCACCCTTTCGCGAGATGCCTTTCTAATTACTGCTAAATAATTAATGGATACGACGGGGAGCCGAATAATACCGCCAATTAAATATAAATCTGAAGGATCTTATTAATCATAAATTACTTACTTTGATTTTAACCATTATTCCAGACAGTTTTCTCGCTTCCACTGCGGCCCAAGAAGATACTCTTTAATTAATTATATCCGCGATATCCCTTTCAGGAGCCGAGGCACGACCCGTTTAACGACCTTTTAAAAATTTAGACCCCTTTAAATTCTGCACCCGCATAATCCTGGGGGTCAATTAGGTCAAGTTTCCGAAAAACTGCGAAAGGGATGAGAGTTTTCGGGATCGGAAGGATCCGGAGTCGCGCCCGCCCCATCGAACGTGATGAATACTTAAATTTCAGTCGCGCGGGGGCGCAACATCGGCAGGGATTGAACAATAAAACAGCAAATAACATTTTAAATGGCAGCTCGAAAAGAACAAAAACTGCCACTCAATTTTTAATCCGTTCGAACCGTTGGACTGGTTTGTTTGAAGCACAAAGGGAGCTGCCAGATGATGCCGCTATAAAAAGCGCCAACCAGCGGGACCATCATAATCCAATTAGCATTCAATGTGAGTGACGCGACTCGCTACCGACAAGAGTGAACTTTTTAAATTAAAAGTCCTCCGGCTGCATGGGGAGCCGACTCGCAGCGAGCCCTGAGCTGACTGCATTAATGGGATTGTTGTTTCATGTTTGAGCTATTATTGATTAACGCTCCGCAGACTTTTACAGATTTTTTTTCGGATAAACGGCGCGACACGTTTCACGGTCGACAATTTTAATTAAATATGCAAAGGCCGTGACGGCAACTGGAAACTACGTCAAAACAAGATAGGCAAACGCCCGCCATAGGCGACAACGCGAATCAAAGCCCCCCTTAATTTATCAGCATGAGGCGCATACTTGAGAATTTTAACATATTTCCAACCCCCAACGGCCGGATCACCACAACTTTGCCCGTATGATTACTCATCATAGGAGTATAGGAGGCATAGGTCGCATAGGTCCGCATCATTACTCGTTATAGGAGCATAGGAGGTAGAGGTGTTGATTCTGATGGATTGGACGAGTTTCGTTTTTGAATGCATGGACCGTAGAGAAGCGGCGAAATTAAGAGCCTTATGAGGCGGGAAAGGAAAAGAGGAGCGAGGTTGGTGCAAAAATGCGAAATCGGCCGCTGAAATGGTAATGAGTCTGGAGATTAGTATTAAAAGTACCCCGCAAGCGAAATTTAGTTGGAGTGTTCTTACGTTTAAAATTTGCACAAAACTCTGGAAGCGGATTGTCGGCTCCCCGAAGAGAATCTTTTGTTATTCATGCAGCGCCGCGTACTACGGGTTTATAAAAAGGCGAAGGAGGAAGGCATCGCCTCGCTTTACCTCAACCCCCTGGAAAGCTCTCATCCCTTTCCAATCCTCGTTTCTCGAGCTACTTTACATTGGTGCGTTCCGAAGATCCGAATCGTCGCCGCTTTTGTTTTACGACGACTATGTAACTGCCGTCTTTCCGTTTACGATCAATCAGGCTTCAGTTTTTATAATTGGATCCGATGAGTTTTCGGACTTAATTGGTTTTTTCCCCGGATTTCTATCTATTAATCAGTGAAGCGTGGACTTTTTGGAGATGACACAGCTATGCCGTCGCCACCATCCCTCCTGCGCGTCCTTTAAATTTCTGGCTGAAAGATTTTTTCAGCAATATATAGTGGCGGCCCTCCTTCCTTACGTGACTCTAACCGCTTTATCCGCCAGATTTCAGACGCAGTCACCCGCAAAGTCGAGTGAGCAGATAAGCCGATTTCTGATCCCCTCTGAATGTCACATCCGCGTGTGTGCCGACTTAGCAGATCCTTTGACATACTGAGGGAACGAAATGAAATGTTTATCCCCACATTATTGCCGTCGTCGCATTCTCAAATTAATTGATGACTTTTTTTCCAGCAACAAAGACCGGACTTGCCCAGGTTGCTCCAGCAGATGCACGCCCAACAGCTTCCAGCCCATGCGGCCCCCCCTATCCCCATGATGCCTCATCCGGGGTTAGCGGGGGCTCCCCCTAGCAGCGCTGCCAGTCTTTTGGGGCTGTCGAGCGCCTTAGGGGCCCCCGGCCAGCATCCCCTGTCGATGTTGGCGTCCAAACCCGACCTCCATCGACCGGACGACGTCAAATCCAATAGCGGTTAGTATCGTTTCTCAAATTAGTAACTAGTTTCGCAAAGTCGCAGAGAAACTTAATAGGAGATAAAGAAAATAACTGCTTCCCTACAAACTCGACGAGTTTTATGGTCTGCGAACCGCAGTTTAAGTAATAAAACAAGACTGGCGCGTTTGTCAAAGAAGAAGATATATTGAAATGGATTTTGTTTCTTCCAGCGAGCGTCGGCTTTCTGTCGACCGCTCCACTCTATTGATCTTCTCATCGTAAATATGATTTATCATGCGACACAAATCGCGTTACATACCTCGATACACTTCGAAAATTGCTACTGTTACGCCACCATAGTCGATCGAAATTATAGAGTTGAATTATGGTCCAGTTTATTTTTTTTGGCATATTTGTTTTAACAAGATTTAACACTTCTTAACTCTGTTATATTACGTATTTTAATTGATAAAGGTTTGCGCCCCTAGTTTTTAATGATGCACTTGAAGAGTGTCGATGGGACACTTTGACATTGTACTGTGTCATATTTCGGTCTACATCCGCGTATCGCTAAATTCCTGCAAATCCATTAAGATCGGAAGATGAAGTTACTTTGTTGTGTTTGAGTTGTAAGGTGCCGGAGTAATTATGTCTTCAGGCTCGTTAAAAGTTACTGGCATGGTCTCCGTTTTATTTATTAACACCATCAAATCCTTTGCATCGCTTGATGATGCTTTTACGTCCCGGAATAAATCTCGTCGTAATTTATTTTGGTCATTAATAAGATAATGGCGTGTTATAAAATCCATATCGTACACGGGTTTATTACTTCCTTAAACAGCTTTCGTTTAATTGCGTTATTATTAAAATGTAATAAAGCCCTCGCGCAATCTTATTAAAGAATAAACGAATGGAAAGGGCAATAAAAATGTTTTATATCGCAACGGGGTGTCGCTTTCCATTATTTTACAAGTCGAGTTCCAACGGCGTTGTAATTAGATATGAGGGAATGACTACTACCCCGCCGCTTTGAGAACGCTTCATGGAAATACCCTACAAAATACTCCCTCATCTCGCCTACTTGATGTTTCACCGCTCTTGAGATTTTAATTTCAATCTCAACAAGGCTACTTGGTGGCGCGAGTCAGCAAATATGTTCCGCCTCTTCCGACTCTTGTCTTTTCCAACCCCGAGATCGATACGGTAGTGTTTGATGTTTCGCGAATTTGGCCTCGTCGAGAGAGCAATTATCGGGTCGTCTGCCAACCACTTTTTCTAAAAATAATAAAAAATAAAAACATGTCCAGAACAGTTCCGAAGCGGAGATTATGAGTCGTTATAGTAAAGTCAAGATGTAGATCTATTTTAGTTGATTGTAGGTATATATAATTTCCGTGTTTGCGATGTAATTTGCAAGCGCCCGGGGGCGCTAATTTTTCCGATAATGACGCCGCTGCGAAAAACGGATGAATGCGGGGCGGCGCGTTGCGAGGGTGAATGAGCCTTCACAATCTGCTTGTTCATAGCTTAGAGAGTCTTTGCACTGCTATTCAGGCCGCAGGGCGAAGATTGAATGGGACTCGCGAAGATCTGCAGAACCACCCTTTCCGACATAAAAAACGAATCAACGTTTCTCTCTCCATTCCGCACCGCCTCAATCAGACCTTTTCGCTCCGCAATTCCACTCAAAGCAAAGAAGAGTCGAAGAACCCGTTGGAGTGTCGGTAATAGAGGGCTCTGCCTAACTACCGTACACAAACGTTCGAGAGACGGCCCCTTTCAATGCAAATAAATTACTTCCATGCGAGACCCGTATGCTGGATGACTTATCAGATTCTTTGATCTCGGCGAGGGAGGCACCCTTAAAATGTAAATTTTCCGAGTTTTCCCCGCCGTCTTACTTTGAGATCTATTTATTAAATTTGGAAACCGCGCGGGGGATTAAAGTCGAGCGTCGTTTCCGACTTCCGGCTGAAAAACACACGGTTTTTAATTAAATGGGGGTGGGTGGCGCGGTGGAATTCGGATATGCGACGCGTGGTCTCTAATTAACGAGGACGGAACAACGGGGTCGTCTTGATGGAGTAATAAAACATCAATAATATTTACCGCCACTCAACGGCGCAACAAAATCCGGAATCCAATTTCATTTTCCTCCCTCGCTAAAAACTCCGCCGTCAACCCTTATCCCATAATATATTCCGTCTGATTTGGGGTTGTCGGTATAAAACCGCCCGTTCGTAACCCGAGATGGAAATTCTAAAAATAATGCAAAATGCTTCTCGTTTCGCATCCGAAATCTGTAGTGAAAAGCGAGAAAGAGAGGGTGAATAAGCCGAACGAGCGGAATTTATAGACACATTAGGTAACTTCAGGGCCTGATTTGGAAGAACATAAATTCACCGCACAAAATTAAACTTTTTCACTTCTTTGCGATCCCCCAAGGACTCATTCATAAATCATACGCGAGCGAACTATCGGTATTTTACACAAAAGCCGTGCATTCGTTTCCGCTCTTTGGCGGGATGAACGTTTTATTTATTATGAACTTTGAAATACTTCCTGTTTGTGATGATGGTGTTTCGACCGAGGCTTCCGTTCGTGCGTCCGCGGCAATAAACTACCGCAGCCCCGACTTGACGGGACCGGAGAAACCTCCCCTTCGAGACGAGCGAGATCCAGAAGAACTTATTAAAATAAACTGCCTGGCTGCGAGCTGATGGCAATATTTAACCAAAGGGTGAAGCTTAAATAAGGAAATATCGCGATAATAACCATCATTACGCCGGATAAATATTTATTGCGCCAACATGACCGGCTGCGCAAGCAAAATTAATTCCTTCCGCACGCACCCAGACTAATTGACTATTCATTTTTGCGAGAGCCACCAAGACCGTCGTCATCAAATTTATGGCAGTTGATCCGAACCGTCATCGCCAATAACCGTGAATTTGCTGAGCACCCCCCGATGAGGTCGGTTCGAGATTTTGTCTCAGTGCCGAAACGAAACCTTTATTTGAAAACTTTACGAGGCCTCCTTATCTAAATAGTCCGGATTGGTGTTTACCCAGCATACATCCAAGTGATTGTTATACCGTTTTACAGCGACGATAAAATTGAACGATCTTCCAACCTCCCAGTCTCGATAAAACCTAGAACATAGTCGGGGAAATTTTGATGACTATTCATATGTCGCGGGTCCGACGCCACGCTCTTCGCGAGGATGCGAGCGAACCGTAAACGATGCGGTGATGGTGGGACCAAGCAAGCGAGAAGAGATCTCTCCAGTGTTGTCATGCCAACGAGATATTGTAAGGAGCGTCTCATTCCACCCCAATGCACCGCTTTGGAAGAATAATCATGAAATGCGGAGGGTGGTGCAGACGTACACCTTATTTTGTTTCATCCGCCCGTACGTAAAGACGAATTGAGTTCGTTCGCTCATAGATTTGCCAGGCGTAACCGGCATCTAATTGAGAATTAAGTTACGACGGCAGCTTTGTAGCTGCAGAACTACTAATTAATTTGGATTGTGACGCGGCACCCTTGTTCTAATCATCATCTTCATTATGGCAGGTGCAACTGTTGCAGCAAGATGTTTGCTTAATCCTGTTGACGTTTTATGCCATAATAAAGTTAAAAGCTTGTCAACGGCGCTAGTCTGCCATATTTACTTCGTTATCCCTGCACTCCGGCGTATAGGGTTTCTATTTAATTAGAACACGCAGATGCAATTCCCCATCGTTACAGATTCCCAACCACCAAGAATTAGCTTGAGATATCGTAGCGGGGGAACAATGGGGATTTTTCTGTTACATTAGTGATGGTTAGTTGGGGCAGATCCACAATGGATGATTAGTTGTCCAACAAAACGAGTTAAATAGCCTTCATAAGCTCGGAAAGAGTGCACATTAAGCACTTAACTTTATTTATTATTCATGATTCGGAGCTTAATGCATTTTAATTTGTAAAGTTTGCCACGTCCATTTTCGCCGCATCCCCGCCGTCCTTGCAGCTAGCGCAAATAAAAAAAGCTCCCATGCATTTTACATGTCACGTACTTTTTGTACAAATCACAAAAGCATAGATCCGACAAGCTCACAGATGCACCACCGCCCATAAAAACACCGACACGTTCTGTACATTTTATCTCAATTGTTTTCGTCTCGATTGTTCCATGTTGCTGCCGATTGGCCAATGTTTGCTGTTGGATGCTGTTGCCATGGATCCTGCAGGTATCAACTCCGCGGAAGAGCGTCACGTGAGTACCAATTGAATACGTAATTTCATTATATTACACTTTGTCTGCTTCTCTTTTTGCATCGTGGATAGATACGCCGACTGTTGGTTAGTTTACGTTTTTTTCCTTCACGCTTTAAGCGCGATAAGAAGGGCAACAACCCAATAACTTTTCAAACGCCCAAATTAGAAGGGCCACACGGCAAAAAAATTAAGGCGCGCGAAGTTCAAAAATTTACCGGGACCGACGATCAGTGTTGCTCTTTTGCACAGATTACTCGATTTTATGCTGAAGCCCCTTCAGGCTGTACATTTTTAAAAACAGATTAGGGGCATCACAAAAATATTGTCTTTGGTCATGAATAAGAAGAAGAATTTATTTTTGGAGTCAAAATATTGCCCATTTACGCTGCCAACCACTTCTAGTAAAGTTTCTCCGAAATATTGGGTTAATCAATCCTCAAATTGAATGCTGCGCTCTCGTGGACTGTAAACCTCTTCCACTGTTCTCTGGAGCAGTGTCGCACCTGTGAATAGCTTCAACACAATTGTTTCAATAATGGGGATTTTGGTTGTCGTGAAAGAGTGATCACGTGAAATTTTCAAGATGCCGTCAATCCTGAAATGTCTTCTGAAATAAGGACTGAGAAGGGATTTAAGAATTTAAGTCGGTAATTCGGGGAACACGCGGGTGCAAGATGAATTATATTTGCAGTTCACCGAGTTCACATACCTATCCACATGGGAAAGGACATGTTTAAATTTTAAATGCCACCCCTTGGCTGTGGGTTCTCTTGAGAGATTTGACTGTCGCCTGTATAATTCGTTTTTTAATGACCCTCACCTTTGTTTGGCTGTTGAGCGAAGTGTAATTATTTGAGCGCCTAAGAAAAATTATCTGGCCCGATTAAGTTTCTTGAAATTTTGCTAACGAGAAAAGTCGGAAAAGTTGTGAAAATTTAACTAACAATCTTTATTGGATGTTCCACCGCCATTGTAATCTTCTTGAATGACTGGGAGCTTAATCTTGGAAGCGCGTTCGCTTGTAATCCCGACAGTGATTTGTCACCCCTTATTGAAGCATCCCCCGGCTTCTACCCCCCGAGACATGCATGATCGGTGACACCGTCGATTGACTTGAAACACTTTGCCGAACTACTCCCCTAGTTGTCATTTCAAATTTGCGCACCCGTCTCCAGCGACTTGGCCGGCTCCCTCTTTATTTTTGAATAATAACAACTGTTATGGTGCTTCCACCCAGCTAATTGCGAATAATAAGTACCCCTCCTGAGCCGAACGTCTTAGATCGAGTTAAGTACTTCATCACAGTTGAAGATGTCATTGGTGTTTGCTAACGGGATTATTTTGAATGTCATGATGTCGATTTTTGAAGTTTTCGCGATTTAAAATGATCTTTGGCGCGATATTGATTTGTTATTTTTGTGTGTAAGTTGAGTGATGGTTCAATATTTACGTTGCTTTGAAACTATTATGTACACAAAGGCCGTCCCGAATTCGAGATCAAATTAGCCCTTGGAGGGTTGGAGAAGTGACAGATCGTAATGTCCCCTGCCCGCCCGATCCCCGGAGCGGCGGTCGACACGTGCAATCACACCCTTGGATCTCGATTACAACATTAACAACCCCAAGGCATGGCTAGCCCCACACTCCCCTACAGCTGTCGTCCTACGTGTTCCCGTTTCCCCTTTTAGTGCGACCTCGTCACCCGGAGCACTCTTTCACCGTCGCTCCCTCTTCTCATATTGTTAAAGTGAATAAGGCCATTCAAGTTTTACGATGATTCCTCTAGTATCAATATGGGTAGGGACATATTGCCGTTTTTATATTTTTAGTTTATTTGTGCCGCAGGACTGTTTTATAGTTCATTACGTACGTGTTAGGAGAAGATACGAGCGCGGATATTGATTGGCTTTTTATTTGGTATTGAGATGATGGGGGATTATTGATGGCTGGTTTTATGTGCCGGGGAAAAGAGATTGGGCGAAGGGGGTTATTGAATTTTAATGGATTGTAATTCGGTTGTAACACGTCGCCATTTTAGATAAATGAGGAGCCTGCTAAAATTGCCAGTTTGTCATTAACACATGATTCATTTGAGATCAGTCGAGACAAATTGTTTTGCGAATAGTAAAACGCGACGAGAATCCCACTATGATAAGTGCCTCACCTATTGGACGGATTTAAAGACAAAGCGAAAAATAATTAAAAATCAAGTAATTTCTTTTAATGAAAATTTGGCGCGCTGCTCAATTCCGACGGCGTTTTGGGGATGGTTGTGGGGGTTGTTTGTCGGACAACTCTTGATAATACGCGGGAAGAGCGTTCGAGTATCTTGAGATTTCCTGTGACACAAATGTAACATTTGGTGTTCCGTGCACAGCTTAGGGAGTAACCAAATCTAATATACATTCCATTCGCATGCGAATCCAACCCGAACGATTTCCACACAGACGTATACATATTACATACATCTGTATGCTAAAACAAACCAATCTCGCAGCAACAAGCTATATCTATCCAGGAGAATTTGCGATGGGGGGGGTGGCAGCTCGTCACCCGCCAACTTAAGGGATTAGATAAGGATAGGCGGCTCGGATGTTTACGCGCTCGATTATTAACATCCACGGGTGCCGGAGGGCGGATTTGTCTACGCGCGGAGTCGAGCGTTGGTGTCTTGTTTCTCCCTCAAACCGCAACTCGACCGCGGCGCTACACAAGTTTACATCCCGACCGCAGCTAGGGTTGAGCGCTGCGGTCGGGGGCGCGCTATCCGTTCGTTGCACTCGCACACCGACGGCGCTTATGGCGAATTTACACAGCACATTACATTTTTATTGGGTGTCCTTCCATAAAGGCCCCTATACGAAGCACACTTGATGTCGATATCAGGTAGCCATGAAAAGGCCGAACCGTTTCATTGTTTTTCCAACGCCCCGCAAAAAACGTAATCAATCTGATCTGGACGACCTAGCCACCCTAAATTCATCTCGACCCAGAGAGCCCTTCGACGGCGATTTTATTACGGTTCAGCGAAATGTACAAAGTTGCCACCCTCGATATGACGACGAATATGTAATGTCGGCGATGCTAAAAGTTTGCAGAATACATGATAACTGAGGAACTGTAGAGCCTCGAATTGTAACTAATTAACAAGAGCAACTAACTGCCCACGCTCATGTATATTACCAACCACACGAAGTTTTGAACAAATTACTCAAAGAAAAGGAAAAAATCAAGAAAACATCATTGTCAATGCAAATATTATTAATAAATCCGCTACACGTTGTAGAACGAATTTACAATGGGAATTAGGAAACAAGCACTAAGGCCATCAAAAGTGTTAATTGCCCTTGAGCAAAATAAGAGAAATAATAAGAAGTTTATTATTTTGATAGTTGATCTTTCTCGCAGTGGAAAACATAGTTTTTATGTTTATTTTGTAAGCTCAAAGGAAGCATTGATGTTGACATTAGCAGCTATTGCCTTTTTAGGGATCATTCTTGAAGAGCAGTACTTTTTCAAAATCTTTATGAGGAAGTCCTCTTGTGGTGGATGAATTCTTTGCTTCTGAGTTTTTGGAGTGTCTGAACTCTCCCAAAAGGGATAGAATCTCGAGACGATATCACCTTAGGTTAATTGGTTGCTAAAATCAAACCTGTGAACAACAGATTTTTGAAATTTTATGGGCTATGATAGTGGGGGTCAACTTTTATATGGCGGAAGAGCCCGCAGTCACGTTTTTTATTAGGCTCGAATTGCTGGTTAACACGAGGGTAGATGTTATCGCAATCTGGGCTCTTAATGGCTTAATTGAAATTGCATTGAGCATTAATTTATTTTGTGATGGGTGTCGTCATCTCGAGCTGGCGTTAAATCTGGATCAAACACTCAGTAATTAAGTCATGTAAGTTGAGGGTTTTTCGCAGAAACTCAGGTGTATGTTGGAGGTATACGGTTTGGCAGTGGAATGTTTGTGCATCTGAAACGAGGGAGAGGCCGGATGTTTTCGAGAATGCCAGTGGAGAGAGACAAGGGTGAGAAAATGGGGGGGTTGTAAGGGTTTAGAGACGTCTTGTGCAGCCGCGAGCACAGTAGAATGTAATTAAAGCAGCACCACTCTCTCGAGGAAGTCACACATTTAATTAACCCGAGTTGGCGCGTAATCGCGATGTTAATGGAGACGAATATTTAATTGCATCGTTATTGCTCTTCATGGATTTCTTATTATTGATTTTGAGACAAGTTAAGTTGCAGCCGTCAAAGAACAGAAAGCTGTCAAGCAAGAGTGACTTTTTAAAGTAACTTTCAAAATATTGGGTCTCGTTTACATAGGTCGTTTCTGGAATGTTATTGATTCAAGGTATTTAAGAAAAAATTAAAAATTGTATTTTACAAAAAATTAAAAATTGGAACTCTATCAATAAAAAGGCAACCGTTTCTAATAATAAACGTTGGGGAATGAAAAAAATTATGCTTACGTTTATTTTTTTATAATTATTAAATTAATTATGTATTTAGTTTTTTCCAAAATCTTTTTTATTTCAACTATCAACCTGGGACATTTTTCGACAAATCTGCGAACCCTCAACAAAGTTGATACGGAATTATTGGAGTAATAAATTTTTCTGTTGAACGTTAGCCGATTGAAAAGATTCTACCAATGTAAAAAAAGTTTTATCACCGGGGAAGAAAAATTTCTATGACAAGCAGAAAAATTTTTGTTTCTGAGAAAAGAATTTTTTTACTTAAATAGTTTTGGTTATTGTAAAGAAAAAGTTTGTTAGTTGAGCACTATTCATAAGCAGTTAACACGAATTTTATTGAGATATTAATGTCCAATCTCGATTACATGTTGTTAACCCTTGCTTGCAACTGATTAATGTCTTGTGTTTTAATTTGGTCGTAAGTGGGGTTGTTTTTGTAGACGAACGTCGAAGGACGGTGCAGTTTAATTTGCAAATGGTGTCGGGTGTATTGGACTAAGCGGTCGTATTTTCCCCTTGCAACGAGAGCGTTTTAAAAAGTTTGTAATGGCGCATAATAAAAATTTATGACGTTGGCGTTGCGATTCGTATTTAAGGCAAGAAACGCATTTATGTAAATTAGAAGCTGTACGTAAAATGAATAATGAATTTCAAAGTTTAGAATCTAATGCATTCGCGTAGTGAATTACCAAATTAACCCCAGTCGCAAAGAAGGGGGAATACGATTTAAACTTGTGACAATACTAAGTTACCCAAATTAAATTTCACGAAACCTCTTCTTTGCCAGCGCTGCCATAACTCAGCCTTAATTAAATTAAGAAAACTGCTCTCGAGTTTAGAATTCCAGAAAATATTTTTTGCCGGTAACGAGGCCTTTTGTCTTTGGAGCGTTCGCAGAAGCCAGATGGGTTTGTAAGGGGGTTGTTTGAAGGATCTGGAGTATAATTGCACCTCGAGGGTGTCGTTGCGTTACCCCATTCGAGATGTTCACACCCTCGGCGCTGTAATTGTGTAATTTATGAAAGGAATCGCACTTCCCAGTCCTAATTTCTGCTCGCAAAGTGGGTAAATTGTTCACAGGCGCTCTGCGAGTTAGTTGCTTCGTGGTTGCAATGCGGTCATCACTTGTGTGCTTTATGCGATTACGTCGACAACTCCTTCAAGGGATTTGCACGTCTCCCTCGTTTTATTATGTTATGCTTGTCACGTCTTACATTATGTCATGCACTTGGGATTTATTTCCAAAACATCAACTTCCGGCACATACGATTCTATCCTCTCTCTGTCGACATTTCTTAAGTCTAAACAACAATTTCAACAAACAACTACCCGACTTCAACAATGCACAATGAGGGTTTTATTAAATATTTGCACAAAATTTGTTCAACAAGTGCCCCCCGTCGCGCCAAGTTGGAAAAGCCGCCACTGGTGTAGTAATTACGGCTCTAATTAGTCCAATTAACACTCCGAAGCTTGCGCTCTTCCTCGCCTCAGGCGTTGCAGTCGCGCTTTCGAGAGGTCGAACGATTCAAGTGGTAAAATAGATTTGCTCCGTGCTCCTCTCGTTTTCTCCAATTTACCAATTTATGCCGCAATGGAAAATCGATCCCGTTTTAACTACAGCGACAACTCGTTTATCGATATGGGCGAACATAATTGATGGCATCGCTAATGATACGTCAATGATTGTTTTTTTTTTGCGTTTTTGCACACTTTGACCATTTAAAATAATGTAATCGACAAAGCGACACGAAACACCAACAAATTGCCTAGAAGGTATAATAATTGATTTCATTAACATTTATTAACTGACACAAAAAGTTACAAGGATTAGCATAGAAGTTTGACATGTTCAAGTGCCTATAAAGAGTGTTTAGTGACCTTTTCTAGTTCTTTAAATAATATTATCATGAGAAATGACTCCATGTAAGGTACGTTACTCTGGAATCTCTTACTATCAAATCACCCTGTGTACTACATAATAATATTGTTCGGCAAGGGAGAAAGGGTTGAAACTGTCGGACCGTAGTAACGACACACAGTGTAACGTCTAACAATCTCCACTTCCACCTTCCTACTTCTTTTGCGAACATGGTCCTTCGAGCCTTTTAAGATCCAGTGCTACGGACAAAGCTACAACTTGAGGTGTGAGGCTGTACCAAGATACCCATTTCCAGTACCACTTGCTCAAGCCCGCCCAAGCCCGCTCAAGCCTACAAACTTGGAACGTGAGGCTGCGTTCCGGTATTACTTACATCCTATACTCATCACCTGCACCACTTAGCAAGCCTACAAACTCTGGAACGTGAGACTGCGTTCCGGTGGCATCAATTGAAAATTCCCACACTACAACGAACTACGTGTAGTGTGCAGCATCCGGCTCGAAGGACCATGTTTAGAAAGGGAAAAGTGAAGATTGTTAGACGTTACGCTATGTGTCGTTATTACGGTCCGACAGTCTCTTCCACCTCCTTCTCCCTTTCCAAACAAATATACATAATCATTTTTTTACAACATATTCCAGTTTGTAAAGTTGCATTTGTATCTGGAATAGAATTTTCTGAGAAATTTACTAGACTTTCTACCAGACCCTTTACTGAAATAAACTTTTTAGTTCAAACCTCCATTTCATGGTATGTGCAGTAATGGTTAAATATGTGTTGTGCATACCGTTGTTTGTCAGTTTTTAAATTTTAGGTATTTGTTGTTTTAGGAAATATTTAATGAATGCGGCCAAACTCTTTGGGGTAAATACGACCTGCTATCGATCTTCTTCTCTAAACTGTGAATATGAAACGCCCTCAGACACGTATGCATGAACGAAACTATTCCATAGGTTCCTTGGGAGGCAATAAAACATTTTACGGCGAGAAAATTTTAATATATTCAAGAGGAAATAAAGATACCAAATATTTAAAGGTAATAACACGAGTCGGTTTTTATATCATCCGTAAATTTTCGAGTAAAAATCTCATAGGAATATAAAAGCTCCAACGGAGCATAAATATTTGATGTAACAGCGCAAAGTCGAACGACTAAGTCTGGGGTGCATTCATGTGATACATACGTGAATACGTGTTATAATATTGCCGGCGTAACGGCATTATGCATGACAATGATAATAAGAAATGCGCCGACAATGTCGGCTCGAAACGGATAAAACAAATAATGAAGTTTTGTTGATTGAGATCTGCGGAAGCGCATTTTTATACTGAATATTAATTTGAATAAAAATTTGACTTGTCATTTTTAGTTTTTAAATTATTGCCAAAAATTTGAAAATTTTTATTCTCGTTTTTATTTTTTTAATCAAAAATTATTGGAGCTAGACGTTTTTATCTAAGCCATTGTGAAGGCACTTTTTACAAGGAATCTAAATCTGTCATCGTAATTTCCATTGCACCCTAGACACAACAGCTGCAAGCTACAACATCCAACTTTGAATTTTCTTATGGGCGCCATATTAGATTTTGGCATTTTTTGATTAAGCTTTCTTTTCTGACCACAATGTATCACACACCACTAGAGGGTTACGTGCCGTCAGTTTATGAATGTCATAAAACCTTTTCGAAGTCAAACTTTTCAAGGAGTTCGTTTACATTGGGTACCAATATCGTTCCTTAGATTCTTCCAGTAGCTGTACCTAGACAAGTACACAACACCAAAGAGAGAGACACTGGTTGCTAAATTTACATTTTTTTTTTTTTTGTAAAATACGGATAAAATTGTTCGAGGGGCTTCCGTAGAGATCATTTGGACGTTAGCTCGTCGCAATAAAGTAGTCCATTGGCCAATTATAGGCGCAGAATTAACGAATTTACAGGGAGATACCGGTGTAATAACATGCGGGCACGAAATGATGAAATTGATTACCGCTTTTGTAGTCGATCAGTGTTCCCGTCCGGTCGGAATTTATGGCCCGGTAAATTAGGACCAATGCGCCGCCACCACACACTAACATCTGTCGGTCCTTCAGGTGTTTATTATCATTAAGCGCGCTAACAAAATATCAATGCCTAATAATAAACGGCCGCGTGCAATTGCTAATGTACACAATAAAACACCGGTTTAGAGATAATGCTTTAATAACGTCGGAACAAGTGGGGACAGCGCGCTTAATCACGCGAACACGAAAGCTTCCGCGTAACCCCAGAGCTTGGGCTAGGCGGGCGGGCCATCGAGGAAGTCGCGGTTCCCTCTCATTTACGGAATGATATTAACACGACGGTGCGTGCACGTTTTATAGACCGCCCACCCTATAATTATATAGCGTTAATGTACATAAACATAAATAAGGGCCGGATAAACATGTAATGAGCCAAAAACACGACAGCTAATTAACATAAATAATATATTCGGGCGATCAGGTGAACCCGTCAACGTATTTGCCTTCTTTTAATTAGGACGTTATCCTTAATGCATCGGGGTTCGGCACGCCGGGAATTAATTGGCTTAAAATCGACGCCCCGGGGAATTTCTGAAGGACTCGAATTCATTGCTAAGTCCCCAAATTGCAGGAACTCTACTCCGATAAGTTATTTTACACACGCGCTTGGTAAGTAGTAGGATAAATCGCTTATTTCATGTTGTACTGAACGTTCAACTAATCCCGAACATAAAGCTCCCCCCTTCAGCGCCATCAAAGTAAAACTTCAAGTTACGAATAATATGTCAGGGTGATTATTCTAAAGCCCGCTAATAAACTTGTTAAGAGTCTCCTTAAATACTTTTCTTGCATCATACGAATTTCCAGGGGAATCTCGGCAACTTTAACGTTTCAAAGTCAACAATTTCGATAAGGACCAATCAAAGTTCACATAAAAAGTGTGAGCAGACCACAGTTTACAACGTTACATACCGTTCAAAGTAGGTACAGCTGATCATTTCAAGCCAAAAATGTATAGATTTGCCATTGTGGAAATTCGTAGCAGGAAGGTTTGAAGTCTACAACAATTAATCCTTGAAGATCACTTCTGGCGAATCTATACTTTTTATATGCCTATACTTTCTGAAACTTGGATGGCAATTTTTAAACAAGATTTAGAAATTGTCTGGAGGATGATAACAGTCATATCGCCGCCTCTTTTGCTAAGTGTTAATTGAAAAATTTGAAAATTGAATCAATTTATTGAACTTAATAAGTCGTTTCATGAGGACTCTCTACTGTCACTAACATGATAAAAAAAATAATGGAAGTCATTAAATGGATGTTTTCGAGTTTTCAAATTTTTGAGTTGAGTCTCTTTATGAGAGTAGTCATAATGTCACAACGTTGGGTGTTTGGGTAGTTACCTAAAGTCGTGAGCATCACAGCTGAACGAGTAAATGAAAGTGCAACATGTGGCACGCGGCAATGACGCATGCTACACGAAACTTTCCAACCGAATCCCCATGAAACGACATGAAGCATGCAAGCATGCCACACACTGATTAATGTTCCAGAACGCATGCGTAACCTTTCAACAATCCAGTCACCGGATCATAATTTACCGAAATCGTGGAACAATAAAGGTTGCTACTGTTATGAAGATAACAATTTAGCAAATGATGAGTTATAATAATAGATAATAAGATAATAATTAGAGAAGATTTTCATATTCATGAATATCGCTTATTTTGGCAAATTAAGACATTTCGAAGAAATGATGCAAATGCAGAAACTTGACAAATGGTGGAGGTGCCGGGTGAAAACTCTAACATAGAAAATCGTAAAAACTTCACAAACAATGCTACGCCAGTGGCAATTTTTTCTTGAAAAGGCTGTACCAATTGGCTCTTTCCAGGCGGCCAGAAAATTTCAGTGCCGCCACATAGGCAGTTCAAAATTTACGACTTTTTATGTACAACCTTCCTTCTTATCCACACAAACTTAAAAAAAGTGCATCGGTCAGTCAAAATTTTAACTAAAAATTTCACAAGTGTTGTTTGGGATCCGTTAAAATTAATTCATAAAAAAGGAATATTAAGAAAATGTTAATCTTTTTGACTAAAAATTTCACCGGCGACAGAATAATGATATAGAAGCGAATTTTAGTGCACACGTTTTAGCGTGTATCGTAGATAATAATGGTATCCGATTCCTAAATAGATGTTTTAGCTTAAATTTGCGCTCTTTTCAGCCAGTTCTTAGGCCATTAATTCGTGGTTTTATGAAGTTGGGGAAGATTGGGAGTGGTTGAGCGCGAGGGAGGTATTATGTTTTGATTGTCGGTCGCCCTTCGCACTGCCTTTATTGAAATTACGGTCTAATTGATTCGTTAAAATGCGAGTAGTCGTTCCTTTAAAATAAAACTAATTAGTGCAGGAAACGCACCGAACAAAGGGGTGCCGTGCGAAAAACGAACAAAAGCTCGCGAGAATTTTCGCGCCAATGCTGCTCGTCGCTTTAGAAAAAATTACTTTCGACGGTGCCGTGCAACAGTCAGGCCATAAGTAAGCGTCGTAATTGCGGAAATTCGCTAGTGTCACATTCTGTGCCGGTCCTGGATGGCGTCGGTAAAGGCCCTTTGATCAGGGAGTACGGCAGTTTGCGCGCCGACACGTTCAGGCGTCAAAAGACAGTTTCGGTGTTCGTTGACGGTACGTTGATCGCCCTCTGGCGGCGTCCGGACGAGTCGCTTTGTTATCCCTGCTGAAACTCGGGGAGGTTCGCTCATGCCCTGGCGCTAATCCAATATCCTCATTTCTTTTGAGCTTTTATAACGAGCCCGAATCGCGGAAAACATTCAACGTTATTATGCTCTGTAATGGATCGTTTTCGCCGGCGTTCACGGAAAACGCCGTTAATACGTGTGTCGCCCCACATCCTTTCAATTCCGACAAAAGCAAATTAAAGTTGCTGATGGAAAATCGTGGGCGCTCCGGAAAAACGACTTCCTTTCACGGACTCGTTAAAGTTTTATAAGAAAATTTTCACGAGTACGCTTGCACGGAAGCATCAATTCAACTTGGAGTATGGAAGTATGTACTCCTGCGCTTTGAAGCGCCATAAATTTTCCTGCAATATTTCTGTACTGTTAGCTATTGGAATTTTATTTCTGGTGCTGCATTGGCAGGACTCCAACTGCAATTCTTATAAACCTTTATCTCAATGCAATTGTACGAACGTTTAGGAGTACTGCCAAATCGGTAAATCACGCAGGTTCTTCGCCTCCGTTGTGTGGTCTCAACAGCAAAGCCGCCGCGCGAGTTTCTTACTTACTTCTATATTTTTAGCCCAATGAATGAATGCCCCCATAATTTATGGTCTTGGATATTAACGATTATCTATTTCAGACTTCTATTAATTGAAAATAGATAATCATCTCATAAATTACTACCAGATTGTCGGGTGTAACGTAGCCAAAGTGTTTCGAGGCAATAATTACACATGTCTGATCGAGAAGAATGCGCCTCACGACCGCTTTCCAAATCTGTCTTGTGCAACGCCCAAAATATTTGTTCAAGACACGTAACCTTTAAATCAACGCAAAATCGTGGAGCAGTTTCTTTCAACGTATTAATAAAAGGGTCGTATTTAACAGTCTACCAAATTTACCCAATATTTTCATACAAAAAAATACTTTTATTTCCCAAAAATACTAAATGCTCACCAAAATTAAGAAAATACAAAATCTTATATAAGCGACAACCAAATATTGACATAATGCTGACCCCTGATATATTTTGTTCGCCAAAATAACTTTTGTTGACCATAAATACTAAATGTTCACCAAATTTTATTCCGCATTTAATTCTAACATAATACCCAGATATTTAATTTCCAGCAGTGTCTTATATTATTTAGCAGTTAAAAATACTATTTGTTGATCAAAAATACACAAGCAATAAAATGTTGTGCAAATGGTAAATAATTTTATGCAAAATTATAGATGTAGATAGGCTAGGGCAAGGAAAATAAGAGTAAAAATAGAAGTGGTTTGCACAAAAAAAGATATTGATTTCCGTAATATATAAATGCTTTGCTGTAATTGGCTTGCATTATGTAAAACGTAAAACTTCTTTTAGTGGTAATTTCTATTCGTGCTTTAAAAAAAAAATTACAGGGCCCTGAACTGACCTCGTACAAAACTTTTTTCGTGTGCTTCTTGCCTGGAAGCGCAAGCGGCAACGAGAGATGCGCGAGCATATTTCATTTTTGGAGTAATAAAATAATTTTTTGACGCACAAATAGTTTTTTTGAGAAACACTAAATATAAGTGGATAGCGCCAATATTTATCATGTACAGCACGGACGCGTAATTTGAGCGTTCTAAATTTGGTGAACATTTAGTAAAATTAATAGACATAGAATTTAAAATGTAAGCAATGGTAAAACAATACGCAGCATAGTAATTTTAGTGGTGATGTTCTCATTTTCTGATGTATAATAATTTGGGTTTTATTTAGATTTTTTGATGCTCATTAAATTTTTTGGTGGACAGAGCAAGGGATGTATGGTTTAATTTGGTGTACATTATATTTGTTCTCTTAATAAAATGTGATTATTAGAATTCGGGGTTCTTTTTGATCGATTCTAGGACCGAAGATTTGCTTTGACGTTCGTTTTATTAGTATTTTGCGTTCTCCATCAGAACCTACGTGACGGTCGCGGTCTTGTCTTTGTTCTTCGTTCGCGTCTAGCCCCCAGCTAGACAGGAGCTTGTCTGTTCCGGAAGGAAGCAACGAAATTGCGCAGGACCGGCGATTTCTGGGCGTCGAATCTGTTATTTCCTTTAATCGAAATTCCAATTAGCCGCCGCATTAAAGAGCAGTTAATAGGCAGAGACACCGTGAGTCAATATTAATTATTCAATGATCTCAAATTGAAAACTGATTTGCGCTAGCGAGGGTTGTGTTTATGCGGTGCGCCCGATCTCTTAATCTCTCTCAATTACCCCCGGCGAGTTCCGCTACTTCCAGCTATCTCATCCCCCTGTTTCTCACCCTCGGGCGCTCCACGCTTCCACAACACCCCCAATTAAAACTTGTTCGCTACCAGCTTGCCCTTTCGTACACGAGACGTGTTTGGTTTTTACATATGTACACCTTTTCGTCGCCACGCTTTTTGGTGTGTTTTTTTTTCATTCAGCATTTTCGCGGCGGTTATTTTTTTGCCGCGTGGGCCGCCGGTCCATCGACACCGGATTAATTGAACATCCTGGATTTTTTGTCGGATCCATCGATGCGTTGATAATTGGGGTGATGGGGGCAACAAAAACGCACATCCATGAATGCTAATGTTGGAAACATGCGTCAGCAAAACATCAACGGCGCGATCTCGACGAGAGCATTATTAGTTATTACAAAGGGACAAGCTGGGCCATTAAGCAACATATTGTCCATTATGGGGTATAACGTTTATGTTATAAGCATGGAGAGTCACTTAGGGATGATTCACATCCGAGAGTGCCTTTCTCTGGCCCCTCTCCGTCATTCCACTTATTGCTAATGCCCTATTGTACCGATTCGCCACGTTGCGTTGTTCTAACAATTACATCTTCCCTCAACAACAAATTTCTTTTTAACGAGGCGCCACCGAAAACAGGGGGATTGCCAAATCCACCCCCCGTATTATTCCCGGGACGCTTTCAATGGCTTACGATAAAACGAATCATTTTAATTCTTTCCTTGAAATGACAGGACAGGATGGTGGAAGCGAAATCTGCGCTGATCCACCCTCGGCACCGGATTAAAATCGCACCTTTTTATCATCGCGAGTTGTGTAATATTTTTTCATTCCCCCTGTCTGTATCTAATCCATTTAGCGTCCCTATCCGCCCTTGCCGGCTGTCAGTCGAGCTTAATGCCGCGCTTTATTTCCATCCGACAAACCCCACGGCTACGCGGTAAATAAAGAACGAACCTCAGACGACGCTGCAGACTTGCACTTTTGGAAAATTAAAGCGCCACATGCTCCGCCACGCACACGTAAATTTGTAATTTGACATCTGGCAAGGGGCGCCAACCGTAAAAATCGCCATTTAATCTGGGAATTTGCAGCCCACCCAACAACCAAAGACTTAAATACCTATGCTAGTTCTACCGGTTCTAGATGAGCAGATAAGTAAATGGTAGATGCGGGGGTAGATGGGTTTCAACCATTTACAAAGGTTTGTCTTATTCTTATAACGTTGATGCGAAAAAAGAAGAACAGAAAATTTTTTACACTTCAAACAAACAACGTTTTTGTGTAACAGTTTATTCCTTCAGTTTAGACCTTCTAATTCTATAAGTTCAGACGTGTCCATTCTATATAGCAATGCTTTAGTGATAAGTGAACCGTGCTTTTGGAACACAACTTTGGTCTCAACTTTTTCCTTTGCAAGTAGGTACAGCCGACTGTAGAGAAAATGTCCAACTCTCAAACTTTGAACTTGTTTATTTTCCACAATAAACAAACACATACATTACACCTCATATTTATGCCAAGCATTTGAAATAATGGAACATATGCATTGGTTTTCGTTTATCCAGTACTTCATCTGTAGAAGAAGTTTTTAAAAGTGTGACATGGACATTTTCAATACCGTCAATTGTACATTTCTTTGCCTCCTCAATTTGGGGAGATGAAGCCGAGAGATGCAACTGATCTTTTCACACGTAATGAAGAGGTGGTTGGGACGTCTCCAAACACCGCTTCTTGATTGACAACTTGAGTAGAAACGAAACCGAAAACCGATACCTATAACTTGATAGTCTACGCTCGGCAGACTGGTTGCTCCATCAAACCAAAATGTTTGTTGAGTCGTCTGTCGTAACTAAATTAGGTTGTTTCATGATTTAGACATATCAACCGTTGGTATAACGCAGCTCGTTGAATCTCTCAAATACCAAGCCTCTGAAATCAATTTGACAGAAGAAACAATTGTTCGAAGCGGACCAATCAATGGGTAAAAATTTTGGCCATAAATCCGGCATCAGCCGATAAATTTGTAAGTAAAAGCTGAATAGCCACTCCAAACCACAAGTCACTATTTCAGCTCAACTTCTTTATGTTGAACGTCTCTGTAGAATTCTTGTATGTCGTTTTGCTATTTTTGTACAGGGGTGGTTTATGGGCCAAGGAAATTTTTTGAGCGGTTATCTATTAATTATGGCTGATCGTTTTTGGTGCGGTGTCGGGGTGATGAGATGGCGCGCTGGGGTGGGATGTCGTGCCGGTGACTGATGGTGCGAAGATCGGGGCGTTTTATTAATTGCCCGTCAAGATTTGAGGTTGGAGACCGTCGCGTCGCGAGGGTTAATTCATCTTAATACGGCCCGGCCTCCTCAATTTCGGCCAGGAAAGTTGCTTGTAGTAAATTAGAATGAATGGCGCCCATTCAAACGCACCGTCTCAAGTAATCGAGTCATCCCTGAAAAATCGCGCCGGCTTTCAGCCCCTAATCAATTTACAGGCCGCGGAAAAACTAGCACATTCTTCTGCCAGAGGCAGACCGCCCTGTAAAGTGACGTGCCCTAATCTATTGTTAAATCCCGGCAGCTTCCGACCCTTTTATATTGTGTGTTCTACGTCGTCCCCGTATTAAGCGCCGTTTCAAATCACGGACCTTTTGTGCGGCCGAGCGAAACTACACTTTATATTCCCCGACTGTTTCTGATTCGATTATTGTTTTGACTTCTGAAATGTTTTATGGACGCCAGTTCGCCCGCCGCTCCAGTTTTACGTTGCCGACATTAATTTTCCTTTTTTGTTTGGCTTTTTCCAAGCTCAATTAATTTCCTAAACTAAACACATCAAGTCATTCCGGTGTTTTTGGCACTTCCAAGTGTCGGAAACGGCGAAATGCGACCGCCGACAGAGGAAATCTACAACTTGGCTCGCAATTAAGCAGACGCCGCAGCGCCGACCCTCCCCCACAACCCACCTTCATCACTCATTTGTTTAATTGGACACCGGTTTTTCGCCCAACTTTGCCACTTTCAGCCCCAATCCGCAAATGCCCATCTGCATAAAATCTGAACACCCCCAACCATGCCGTGGTTCCAAACTGCGGTCCTCCACAGCCACGCACGCCACGCGCTGGCGGTCCGAGGTTCAGATTCTCCCGGCGCATCCGCCAATTTTGACCATTAAAGACTCGACTCGTGTTTGCGCTAGCAAATTTCGAATTTTAGAACTACAAAACCTCAAATGCATGCACAATATCGGACAAAAGTGGAACAATCATTGGTTAAATTTGAAAAAGGTTCCAACACATTGTAAAATAAAAATAACAAAGTCCCCAGCCTGACAATGAAGAACAAGATCTTTAGTCTAACCAAGAGACACGTTACAGAATAACAATAATCGAGAATATTGATGTCAAAAATGATAGTAGGCGGACTAAAGAATATATTATTAGCAACATTGTCGTATTTACGTGTTTTACAAGAAAATACATAATGTAGGGGATCGGGGCAATATGGGGATGTTAGGGAAAATGCTAAGGCATGTTAAAAATACTTATCTACTTTAATGACAATTTAAAATTGTAAGCAAAAAATAATATTTATGCTATTTTTATGGCATGCTCCCATTTTACCACTCATCCTCATAGTGTTCCTAGTTCTCTATTGTTGCTCTAGATCGAATAGGGAACCTTTCAGTTTTGGTTACGCATGTTACATTTTATGTTAAATATAGCGAATGCGACCGGCCGAAATATTAATTTGTTCATTGTTAATGGGCGCAAACATAAAATTGCTAAAACTGATTGAAATTAACATGCGCACGTAACAATCAAAAAGTGCGTAATTAATCCTACAAAGCAGCACCGCTGTAAGGTTTAATTTGCAAATTCATAAATCACACTCTAATAAATCAGTTCGATTAAAACTACGGCAAACACATAATGAACAGCTTTATCGGTCACAATTTATCCCAATTTCGTGCGCTCCGTTGGTCCCCCCGTTTGTACAGGTAAATCGCAACTGGTGACAAACAATTTTCGCGTCAGTAACGAAGATTCGATCGGACATCGGATGGAAGGGGGTGACAACCGACCCCAATGCATACAAATTCTACATTGAGGCCCAAACGATCCGTGATTCGATGCGTTTTACTACTCGATTTTATTATCATCATTCCCGTGTGTCGGCGGTTGCATTTAACATTTGACTGCACCCGCACGAGCCGCATGGAATCAATAACTTTATCGTATTAACCCGAATATGCGGTTGTTTGGTTTGGTCGGGGGGAAAAAACGGGTTTCGGGCCTGTTGTCGCTGGATCTGGAGCAGATCAACGTTTTATCTGCTCTAGTTTGTTCACAGATATGGCGGAAAACGGCGGCGCTACAATATTGCACATTACGTAGATAGCTCTATTTCCTTACAAAAGCAATGTGAAAAGACCAAGGCTATAAAATGAGAAACTCATTGTCCTCCACTCGACTGAAAATGTTTAATAGATAAAGATACCTCGAGTCATAAACTGTGAAAGCCAGTAGCAGCTATGGTTTATAGCTGCGCTAGGAAGGTATAACATGCACGTATACCTCGCCCGTATTTCTGCATACACCGTATATATAAATACAAAAAGACCGCCGTCGTGTTATCATATATTTTTATTTCCCTCATGTTTACGTATAAATCTTCCGGATGTAACTTCGCTTTAGCATACCAACTCCGAATCTTGGATACAATGTGAACGTTTACAAACTTCCAAACCAACTTCCAGGACGAAAACAATTACATCGTTTTTATTGGGGTTTCATGTCGTTGCGCTGAAATTCCGTAATGCAATTGCACAATCGCCGGATGCTGGTAAAAATATGACAGGACACGTCGGCTGCTGGGGATTCCCCGCGAAAGAGACAGGATGAATTTAATATAATAATGCGGCGCTAAACTAGTAAAATGCAGGACGAATGAGGAGAGCTAACTTTATTGCCCCGACTGTACAATAGGGGCCATTCAAATGCGCGGCACATATAATAGCGTGGACTTTATTGTTTGTAGTGCCATCCTGTTCGCTCTCTCGAGAAAATAAAACTGCCACAAATCTCCCGACACGCTCCAGGGCCCCTTCTTTTCCTGCATCCCGGCCATTATCACGGTATACAGCGGACGGAACAACTGCCATGTTATTCAGGAAAAAGTTTTAAGAGCCTTAATTCGCCCACCTAACACTGCGCTGTGTAAATGGAACGAATGACTTGTGAACGAGGACAACTTCCGCAGTTCTATACGGGGTGATCGATGGTCAGCACAAAACGGGATGGCAGAGCGGAAAGCTTTCCTCTGTTGTCTTCTTGCCACTCGCTGATACCATGGTTTGATGCTCTCAGTCAAATTTAGATCGATTGGTGTTGGACGAAACAACCACCCAGACCAAAATTATTTGGGTCGTATTTAACAGTCTACCAAATTTACCCAATATTTTCATACAAAAAAATACTTCATTTCCCAAAAATATTAAATCCTCACCAAAATTAAGAAAATACATAATCTTAAAGCGACAACCAAATATTGACATAATGCTGGCCTCTTATATATTTTGTTCGCCAAAATAACTTTTGTTGACCATAAATACTAAATGTTTACCAAATTTTATTCCGCATTTAATTCTAACATAATACCCAGATATTTAATTTTCGACAGTGTCTTATATTATTTAGCAGTTAAAAATACTACTACTACATACAAGCAATAAAATGTTGTGCCAATGGTAAATAACTTTATGCGAAATTATAGATGTAGATGTGCTAGGGCAAGGAAAATAAGAGTAAAAATAGAAGTGGTTTGCACAAAAAAAGATGTTGATTTCCGTAATATATAAATGCTTTACTGTAATTGGCTTCTTTTAGTGGTATTTTCTAATCCTGCTTTTAAAAAAAATAAAAGGGCCTGAACTGACCTTGCCTCTTGTCTGAAAGCGCAAGCGGCAAGGAGAGATGCGCGAGCATATTATATTTTTGGAGTAATAGAATAATTATTTGACGCACAAATAGTTTTTTTGAGACACACTAAATATAAATGGATAGCGCTAATATTTATCATGTACAGCACGAACGCGTAACTTAAGCGTTCTAAATTTGGTGAACATTTAGTAAAATTGATAGACATATAGAATTTAAAATGTAAGCAATGGTAAAACAATACGTAGCATAGTTATTTTAGTGGCGATGTTCTCATTTTCTGATGTATAATAATTTGATTAAATTTTCTGGTGGACAGTGCAAGGGATGCATAGTTTAATTTGGTGTACATTATATTTGTTCCCAAATTATTTTAAATGATATTGCCCAGTCTAAGTTATTCTCTGACCTCTTCGTACCTTGAAAGACCTCTACTAGTTCACATGCATGGTACTTGTAGTTTAAATTAAAATGAATCAAATAAAAATATTTAAAGATTTGACCGTAGTGGTAAGTATTAACCCAGAGCTCAAGAGTCATAGGATAAAACTCACAACTTAATGAGCGAAAGAACTTCTAATCTCATATCGTGTGATACCAAGGTACCACACGTTCACGTTGTTTTCTTGGTGTTGTTACTAGCAAGAAGTAGTGACCCACTATGTGTTGACTATATGATGAAGATAATAAATATTAGTATCGTTGCGACCAATATTGATCCTCTACCTACCTTAATTTGTGAACTCCAACCTATTTGGTCTAACTTCCGCAACCCTTGAGAAAGTTGTGTTGTAGCCAGCAGTTTGCGTCGCGACTTGTTAAATCCGAATTGATGAAAATTTACATGCATTTATTACTTCAGGTTCAATTTTATCCCGTTCATTAATAAACATGTTGGATTTGCATCTCCCGTTAATTGAGTATACAGAGGCGTCGAATCCGGGCCAGTGCATCAAGTGCATGCATGCGGATGCTCTTCTCGACCCGCGTGATATGCAAGAATAAAACTGCACGTTCCAGTCGACGTTTCCATGCAAAAGCAACATCGGTAATACTGGATAAACACATAATTTATATCCAACAGACGTTTTCGTATCCTCGTACGATACTCGGCAATATATCTGGAGGTATTTACGGGGACACGGCGATACAGGTGACACTTGAATGTTACATAAAGCCGGTGGAGATGCGGTGCTCAGGCGGGAGGGCATAAAACTCCGCGACAGGGGTGTAAAGCGCCTCCCAAGACGCCACTCTTTATCCAAGAGTGATGAGGTTTGAAGCGACGGAATTTCACCCTCGAGCAAATAAATATTAATATCAGCAACCCGACGGAGCTGAAGCATGTTTTAATTCATTAATTTGGTGGAATATCTCATCACTTTTTACCGGGTGAGGCTGAATTCCGCTAACACTGAAGGCTGTTGGGGCAGAAAACACGCGCCCGTTTTGTACATCATAATCGAATCGGTGTACAACAGCGATTGCACGGATGCTGTTTACACGGATCACTTCATGCTTTTCTTTAGTTGTGCGCAAATTGAATTTTTACCGCGCTTCCAATATCCACGGAAAAAAGAACAACGAATCTCTCCCACATTCATTATTACAAATTAGAACACCACTCTTAATTAAAAATATTTTCGATTTTTAGACTCTTCGAGGTGTCGGACTGTGGGGTAAAAAAGAGTCAGCTTGCGTTCCGTCATTGTAGCTTTGCTCGTGGTTTCAGTTGTTGAGGTTTCGGCGGGTTCAAACGTTTATTGTCGCGTTGGCCGTAAAGAAGACCTGCGGTCTTTCCAAGTGGTTTTGGCGAGAGCTCGGTCCTAATTGATCGAGTTGGGGGCGGTTTTCCCTGCGGCAGAGAAGGCAATTACGAAGTTTTAAAAGCGAGATGACACCGGACGTATTATATCAAAAGTTGTAACGCTGTTCCAGAACAAATATTTGATGGTAACATATGCGGCAGATTCGGAGGTAAACATTTCTCTTTTCCCCGTCCCTATCGCGGGATTCCGACGTCCCGGTGACAAAATACGTGTTTCGGTTCCGTATAGTTTCATTTCTCGACTTGGACAAATTCCCCGGGGGAAATAAAAGCTTCATCGACTCGGAGCGCGCAGGAGAAATTGCCCGGAACACACGGAACGCGGGGTTGTAAAACTCCAATGCTTCCATGACCTATTTCATCGCGACAGTCGCCTCATTTACTGGATTATTAACAGTACATTCGCGACTCGAATTCCCGGTTACTTTAATGTCGCTGGCGCTGCGCCGTTTCATTAATTAATTAAATCATTCGTTTTGCTAATTTGTTTTTGATTGGCGGCTCTCTAGAATTAATAAATTCGCCGGCAGCTGTATTTACTCGGACACGCCGAGTCAGCAATTAGCCGACAGTCGATTACAAATTTATTTTGGCGCACTCTCGCAACCTTCCGCGTAATCAATCAAAAAGTATTAGGAACCGACGATCTAATAGTTTTAAGCGACTGCCGGAAAACCGATATCATTATTTACCCGCTCACCCAGTTTTACTTAGTTACCGGCTATTTTTACAAGTCGTTTAGGATCGCGTGTCGGTGCGACTCCAAAGATAAATTACACTTCGAACCTACTCACTCAATCTTACCAAGTCGCATCAAATTATAATCGCCTGGAAGGATTGATCCTCGTTTCGTTGGATGATTGATGCCATTAATGCATCCATAATACGGCGATCATAGAAGCGCGCTTCCACTGACGCAACACTAGGCGACATGTCGCTTGCCGTATGCCGCACGCGAAATTGGTCGTCTAATGTCGCAAGCGCGTTGTCGTTTCAATTACTTGTTGTCCACTGATTAGTTCCGGGCATGCCACAATAACGCACTCTTCATGTCGCTTCATTGCACTTGAGTTGAAAAAGACTTTTAAGCATTGCTTCACTTGCTAGAACTTAATTTTACAGTTCAATTATCAGAACTTTAACAACGATTAATTTTAATTAATGCCGTCAATGTTTCTCAAACAATGACTTTTTTCTAACCCTTAATAAAGCGGCACCATTTTCCCTTGTAATTATAACAACCAATGAGTCTTTTTGGACGGTTTTGAATAGTTTACAGCTGCTAGATTTCAGTGTAAATTCGACCGGTTTGTTCAAACAATGGATCCAATTTATTACAGATTGAAATAATTTTAAACTCCAAATTTCCCCATCCGAATCGATACCAATTGTCGGCGACGCAATTTCCTGTAAAGTTATCAGGAATTAATTTGACATTTCCAAACAAATCCCGGTTTTTCTCGATCAATTTTTGCTCAGTTCGTGGCGCACTTTAAATAATATCATCCACGTTCGTAATTATTACTATGCAGTTCTATTTGGAAACTTTCCAATTGACCGTGAATATCGTTTTAAATAATGAGTAATGAATATTGATGAACATATGCGCTGCCAGTCGAAATTTACCCCGTGTCAGTTATAATTAAGAGATTGTTGCATTTACTAGATTAAGCTGAATTAGTGGCATAAGTCTAATGGCTAATAATGATTGTTTTTGCAGAGGAACTCGATATCGCCCGCAGAAAGAGAAAAGTATCGACCACGAACTCCCCAAGAATCCGAGCACAACAAGAAGGTGAAAAAGGAAGATAAGGATATGGGACATGTAAGTATTAAAGTAGGTAAACTCAATTCTAACATAAAACGGCCATATTCTTATGGATGCATCATGCCTCTAGATAACCATTTTCTTGTTAATCTCTTATTTGTCTAAACGCAATTCATGCTGCCTAATTCAGGGATCATAATCTTGTTTCTTGGGCAGCAATACTGAAGTTATGTGGACTTGTACCGATTCAGTTATTTTTAATATGATCCTAAACTTGAATGCTATAATGGATTAATGGACCAAAGACTCATTTTTTGGAACCATTGCGAATGCTCATGATTTCTTCATAAAACTGGGTAACATTAAGTTTGTTCCAACACGTATTTTTTGAACGGTTCCGGATCAATTTAGTTCGATTCAGAACTGAATATTGCGCATGCGTGATAATGAACCATTCTCAGTAACAGAAAGTTTGTTGGAACGGTTTTTTTGTTTATGCGAAGGGACGAACGGTTCAATATGCAGCGCATGCATAGCAAAGCCTTGTTCTATTTTTTTTTTTTTTCGTCATTTGTAGGCCACTGAATACACTGAGGTGCCAAATTGTTCAAAAAAATCTTCGAATTATTCGATGTAATGTGCTGATCGTGATATTGAATCGGTCACCCACGTCTCTAAAACTTGCTATTTAATGTCTCACGTGCTACATATATACCAAAACCTACAAGCAATTAGGTACTATAGAATAGAACCTATAAATAATATTTAAAATTATTAACTTAATACAATGCCGATAGTTTTCTGTATTGACCAAAATGTCTTTAAACTGGCTATTTCGGGCCAACGTAGTTTGAAGATAATCAACAACTTCCCTACTAACACGAAAATGTTTAAAAATTCTTTGTCGATATAAGAAACTACAGTTTGTTTTAGAAATAAAAAATAAAAAACTGATTTTAAAACTTTGTATTGTAATATTTACCCAAGTAATTTTCATTCTTGTTTTTATTATTATTCAGTAGTAATTCAAATTCATTCTCATCAGATTTACGACTAATTTTTTACTATTATATTATTTATATTTCTATGAAAATTTCAATTCGTTGAGTACTGCGCTTGTGCGAACTGTTGATACTACCTTTAGGGCAAGAACTGTTTTCACGGTTCAGTAGCCGGATCCTGGAAAAAGCGATTGCGATCGAGTCGCTTCTAAGCAACCGAAAACGGTTGCTTTGGATAGATATCAGCCGAGTCGCAATCGGTTAAACAGAGAGTTCCGAGAGGCTATCGCATTTTTTGGTGTGCCGAAGGTGCACCCCTATGAATGGCATTGGTAGATGACGGCTTAGGGGCTGGATTTTCAAATATTTTCAGGTACAAGTGGAAGGGTTATAGCCTCCGGCACCCAAGTTTACCTGTTCTTAGTAGAAACCGTTTCTACAACTCCAAAGGTGCTGCTTTAAAAGCGATTCTTCGGATATTGCATATTTATCGTTATTTGGAGATTAACAAGGGATTTTTAAATAATCTTTATCTTGTTGTTCATAATATGTACCAATATTATTACTTTTGTAGGTAAAAAATAACAATTTTCATTTCCGAAACCACATTTAAATGATCTCTAGATTATTTGAATTTTTTCTTCAAAACGTGCTTGCAAATTTTACAAAATCTTAATCTCGACAAACATTTTAATTATTTCCTTGAATAAACGTTATATCCCAGTCAACTTGGACATTTGTAATTACATTCAGAAAAAATATCTGTAAACAAAATTCCTAGATACAATCATACCATAAAGTATGTTTCTATACCAAAATAATATCCTCATTATCCTCCACAAATTTTGTTACATTTATAATAATTTGTTGGATTCATAATATACAGTACGCAAGTTTGAATCCATACGCATATTATCTCAATTTTTGTATACAGAGTGTCCCGGAATAACTGTTACAAACTTGAGAGGCGGATATAAAATCAAAAAATTAAACGGCTTTTCTTAATAAACATGTTCTCGAAAACGGTTGATAACGGAGGAAGAGTTTTTGAAAATTGTCGTAACTCTTGACTCTTATGATCAATCAATCAAAATGCATTCGAAAAAATAAGACTTGTGGTCCACGAGGTTTACGTTCACGATACTTAGGTTAGGTAGTTTGAAAATTCAGTCTTTTCACCTTAACAAATTGCTGAAAAGTGATTGGTTTCGCATTTTTGAAAAGATCCTCCCCTAAACCCCTTCCCTCCAAAGCGACCGAAATCGTAAAGATAGCGACTCGATCGCAATCGCTTTTTCCAGGATCCCTACACAGAATCGGTTCTAGAACAGTCCAAAATGGAGTTGGAACATCATATCGAATCATGCGTAGAACGGTTCATTTCTAGTTGGAACAGGAGGATTGTTCTGCGCAAACTCAGTATAATTTTGAACCGATTCACACCTTAGTTGGAACAAACCTATTGTCTTCGAACCGTTCTTGAACTAACTGGACCTTCTAAAGACGATTAACGTCCTTAGTCACCATCAGACTTTTCGGTAATTGTTGCAAATCTACAAAAATAATTGATTCGGTACTGTGAGGATCAAATAAACAGGTTTTCAGTAAGCCTCACATTTAAGCTTTAGTAGCACCATTTTTTCATGTTTCCCCAATCCCATTACAACACGTGAAATTAATCAGTTGCGGATGGTAAGACAGCCAATGGTTATGGACAGCCATTATTTCGATATTATCATTTTATTAACAGTTTTATACTGAGCATCAAATTGGTGAGAAAGCACGGGGATATAGATCGGCGGCTTTGGACGGGCTTACGCTGAACCGTTTATTTCATAGCAAATCGTAATCATCCGAATTTTACGTCCGCTTTTAAGCGCAGGTCGGTGTCAGTATAACGACGTTTCATTCAGAACCCTGCAAATTTAAAATGGAGCTATACATTTTTATGTACCAAGTGAGCCGTCTAGTGCAGTTCACAGCTTGAACCATAAACGTAACGCGCAATAAACAGCCGCCAGTAAATGCAGAGAATGTTTTATTATAATGTAAAATGTCGTTGAAGAGGCGACGTTGCTCGTTGCTCGTCTAACAAGCATTCCAAGAAAGTGCATCTGGAAATTACAAAGCCGCATGACCTAAATCCTTCCCATTTCGTCTCTTATTTGCTCGACTGCATTTCTGCATCGAAACGAAGCCGCAGCCGTCTCCACCACAACATACATATTATTCCAATCATCTCGGTAGTCTGGTGCATTATCCTGAAGGATGAAAGTGGCATTTGGACAACGACACGTTGCACAATTCATGCTTCTCCACGAGAATTTACGGTGATTTGGTCAAAATCGTGACGCAGAACGTCATCAACTGTTCCTCCTCAGTCTCCCAAGCTCCAGAAATTGCTGCACTCTTTCCTGCAACATTAACATAAAGAATTCTATGAATCTCGGATAAGCCGCCCGTAGCAGACTCTAATTATACTGGAATTTAGATGATGTTGGTATGTTCTGTTGATTAGTCCGAATCAAAATTTACTGTTCAAGGTTTGCTTGAACTCGCTGAGTCGTCTAAACCAGAACATTAAATTACGTTTAATTGAAAAAGAAACGTCTTTAGTTTTTTCTTCGTGCAGTAAGAATTCGCATTTTTTTTTATTGTATAATGCAAGATATTTATTTTGGCCCACCAAGAAACCACACATTGCGACTGGTTATGGACTAAACTTGTACAATTTCTTCAAAAAGATTTGTTACATTTTTCTTTATTTTTATCTAAAATGAAAGGTACCTACAAACCGTTAACATTCTCGGTACTCTGATACATAAAAAGGTTCTTTTCAAGCACTTTTACAGTCATTGTTTATTTGCTTTCAATTTTGTTGCATGCAGAATATCACCAAAAAATGACCACACCAAGATGAAGATCATTGTATGTAGTTACATAAATATGCAACTAAGTTATTGGTTTATTTTTCATGTAGTTAATGATAATGGAGATTATAGTTTAAAGAAAATTTTACTTAAATAGGACCTCAAATGATCGAGAAAAAAGTCATTGAAGTGACAGCACTTTGGATGTGCTGAAATTTGCGTGTTGTCAGACTTCACTTGAAGAGAAATTTAGGAAACGTACCCTTTATATACAATTCTTTTTTAATCCGGCTCGAAGGACCAAAATGTACATTTAAACGAACAAGAAATTACGTCTGCTTTACTCAGATACGAAAAATTGAGAAGTGGATATAACTGTCAAGTTTTAGAGAAATCAGAATATTTTTATGTCTTCTATTATAGGAACCTGGCCCGCTTTTAATGGGCACTTCAATTTTATTGCTGAGTAGTGTACTTTACTACCGCTCAGGTATTTAAAGCACCATGTTTTGCTTGCACTAGGGTAATGCATGGGGCATGGGTCAACATTTATCCATCCGCTGCTGTACCAAAATGTAACACGATAGGAATTACTAGTAGATAGAGCCTGAATCTAGAACACAATACCATAAAGACCATAATTAATTAATGTGTCCGATCGTGTCACCACCAACAAATTAAACCAAATTTAGGTTGTAAACATTTAACGACGTTGTGCAGTGTGTGGTACCAGATGTGAATCTTATCAAGATTCCACAGTTAACACGAAACGTGTGGCACTCATTCGGATTTGTGCTTGTTTATCAAGTTTTAATTACCTTCTTCAACAATGGATAGTTAAAAAGTCGAATATCAACATCAACGCGGGTTGAGTTAAGGTGAAAATGAAACAAATTTGTTGAATTAAGAACTCGGTAGCTGAAGACGAGAAGAGTCAAAATGGTTTGCGAAAGACGGGAAAGAGGTTGATCGAGTTACGTAATAAGGATGCGTGATGGGAAAACGTCGGCGACCGAGCCATTCTGCAACTTGAAAGAGAAAACGGAGTTAAATGAAGCGAAGTAACAGCGTAATTCGCACGACCTGCCGTTCGATTACGAAATTATTATCAATCGACCCGGGATTAAGTTTTCAATTCGATATCTTGGCAACCGACAACATTGGTCGATTTGATTTTCTCGAGTAATTGCCGGCTAATTCCAAAACCATAGATTGCTCACGCCTTTAATTACTAATCTGACACGGTCATTTGCACATTGACTCTTTGAAAAATTAATTCACCTGATATATGTATAGCCGTCGCCCACACAACCGCCGCCTTAATTGACTTTTCATCGTAATCTGTAACGGGTACCGTAAGATCCACAAATTAGTTGTTTTTCTGCAAATATAGACGATATCATATTATTTTTCTTAATTCGACCAAGTACTGTGGAAGTTAAAGTGAGATCAATTTTTAGATAAGCAGAAAAATAATTCAATCAGAAAGAAGAAAAGTAAATTAACCAGAAAAGTGCAAGTGGGGGGGAGAAAGCAGCTATAATAATAGCTGATCGGCATCTACTTAACCACTGCAAATTTATTTGTTATTGCTATACTGAGGCCGTTAATTATTATTGTTGGTTGTTGATTAATATATGTAAATATTATTTAAGTTTTTCATCCAGTGCTTGTTAAAAACAATTCAATAAAGAACGTAATCATTGAGTTGGGAGGCCAGGTCTGATTTGTTGGTAATGTATTTTTAATGATTACCTTTATAACGAACCAATAAATGAAAGTTTTTAACACTCACACAAGTCGGCAACAAACCGGCGGTTCTTGATTGCTAATCAGTGGGGCAATAAAAAGGCCAACTGAAACAAATTCGCAAAATACCGTCAATCTTAATGGCGTTTATGTCCGCGTTTTATGTCCTCGTAAATATTTCTTTATACATTTTTTTAATTTCCCACTTTGTCCATATCCGTGAAATTATAATGTCGAATGTGAGATTAAAGTTATTTTGCATTTAACTGCCGACAAATAACTGCAGCTTATCGCACCGCGGTATTTCCCTATGACTTAAGGCATTTGCCCATTTTGTAGAGCGACCCTAATTTTCAACGGACATCGGCACCAAATATTCAGATCATATCTATCAAACATTTTTCGGTACATTAAATAAACTATGTTGGAAGCAACACGAAATTGAATGAGAAACTCGCTTCTTCTTCGCATGAGTAGCGCAAGTCATGTCGAGTTTCGCCGCTTGCTTCCCGGAAGCACTGCGGCGACTTTTCTTAGTTATCCCGAACGTCAAGTAGTGGTACAACTATTTTAGGCCCCCTAAATCTGCAATGCTCAGAAGTTGTATCGAGATTGTCACGTCAAAAATTTCAAAATTTTTTTCAAAAATTTCTGCAGGGTCACTTGAAATCTTAAGCTTAATTAGAGGTCACCTACGTTTCAGTGATTTGGTTAAAACATTAAAGTTTCACTTTCGTTAAGCTCAAAACGCTTGAAAAATCATTTAATCTTTCATCTGCTTGTTGTTCTGTTTTGTTCTGAACTGCAGGAATTTTAATTGTATGACTGTTACTACTTTACAATTGTTAGATGGATTTTCGGCTCCCTAAAAAGTTTTGCCGCTAATTTCTTTGTAACCGCAAGCTGTCTTCCAAGTGATTGACTCTTTACGCCCATTTTTTTATTAATTGCCTGGTAATTAAATAAAAAGTGTTGTAGTTGTTGTTTTGATTAATGATAGTTGGTCATTTGTGTTGTGAACTTCTGACACCTTTGCTGTGCTAAATTCACAATTCAGTCACGCTAGACCGCTGACATTCTGGATAATAATCCTAGTTTGTTTACGATCCAAACAAGGAATGATTTACATGCTAGAATTGTTTAAGTGCATAATTCATGATGGTTCGTAATAGTAAAGACTTTCATGGTGCAAATGAAATTTACCAACGATGTTGCCAGTGTTGTTAGTTAGCTAAATTACTCCAAGTTAACTAATTAGTTAATTAGTGCCTGACGCGTTTTGATCAAAGGTTCTGTGCTAATTCTCCAGGCCCCAGAACAGCAGGCGCTTGGATATTGCAGTTTCTCAGAAACGCATACGATGCCTCTGCTTGAAAGGAAAAAATTCCTGCAGTGCAGCATTCTCATACAAGCGACTGATTTGTGATTATGCGATAAAGCCGTGTCTGCAGCCTTGCGGTCTGCACCTCCCGCCGACATCTGCAGCGTGCGTAGGCTACTTAACATTTTGTGACAACAACAGTCTATTTACCATATAATGGGTCGTTACGTTGTCCGTTTGATATCTTGATATCACGCCACCGTTATAAATCCCAACTAGTATCATTTACCTACCTATCCCAGCGAGCAAACTTTGCAGTTCTTGGAAGCCGTTTAACAATCAAATACCTTTCGAGGTTGCATCGCTGCAACACGTCCGCACTCACCGAAATAACCAACCACTTTCATTAATTCAACTTCCAAGTTAGACTACTTTAGGCAATGATAAATTAAATTTGACCGTGGATTTTTACTTTTCTACCTATATTATCTAATTATCTGATGGTGGTTATTGCAGCACAGCGATGGAGAAAAGAGTGACCAAGATTTGGTCGTCGATGATGCTTCTGAAGATCCAGTTTCACCTCCCAATGGCACCACGTCTCCTAGAGAGAATGGAATCGATAAGTTGGTGGCAAAGAAAGAACATCCTGGACCCCACAGTCCGCGTTCGGGAACTTCTAGCAATGCTTCCACCCCATCGACCAAGAAGCTGGACGGTGAGAAGCCATCAACGCCCATTTCTAAATCAGTAACACCTACGTCGGCTGCTGGATCATCGTCGGGAAGTGCTGGTCTCAAGGCAGTCGTTAAACCACCTGCCTTGGGACAATATCCACCCTATCTCGCGGGAATGTCCAACGGTAATTGCGTTTGTTTCAATTAGGTAATGACGTTGTTACGTTTGCGTATTTTAGGTGCGCCTCATGATCTTCAAGCAGCTGCTGCCGCGGGAGCCTACGCGGGTCTACACAACAACCTTCCACCTGCGTTGAACAACTACCCCAGGCCTCCTCTCCAAGTTGGATACGACCCGCACTCACAGATGAGAGCGCCGGTGGTACCCGGCTTAGGCGGGATACCCGGAGGAAAACCGTAAGTGGACGGATATAACTTTTGAAATTCTTTATTAATTATTGTGTTTTAGCGCTTATTCGTTCCATGTTAGTGCTGATGGTCAGATGCAACCGGTGCCCTTTCCGCCTGATGCCCTTATAGGGCCGGGAATCCCCAGACACGCTAGACAAATAAACACTTTAAGTCATGGTGAAGTTGTTTGTGCTGTGACAATATCGAACCCCACCAAGTACGTGTACACAGGAGGCAAAGGCTGTGTTAAAGTGTGGGATATCAGCCAACCGGGGTCAAAGAGCCCCGTTTCTCAATTAGATTGTTTGGTAAGGAAATTATTGTTTGCGTATGATGACGACCCCAAAACGGTCAACAAAACTATAAGTAGCATCTGGTGAAAAATGAGCAAGACATTGACTGAAGAGGAGTTTTTTATATGGATTTTGCGGTTCCACCGTTTTAGTTATTGACTCTTTGCTTAATTAACTTAAATGGTCATTTTTGAGGGTCACTCATAAGAACTGGTAGCTAGATATAGTAAGAAAAGAAGTTTTTGTAGTTTTGACAAGCTGGAACAAAGATACGAAAATTAAGGGAACATTAACTCTAATCTTAGGGGTCTACTGCTGTAGTTTTAACATGCTGAGATTTCAAGTTTATAAAGTTACAATGTGAATAATTGATGGTAAATTGTTTAATATTCATCAAGTTTAAGCAGATTTAAAATCACCTAATGGAGTTTTCCAGCTACTTAAACTCGAAGTTTAGTTCTGGTTAAGTTTATGATTATAAATATTGTATTTCTCATACAAAAGCATTATACAGAAGAAACATAAGTCTTCATAAAGTACTCAGCGAAAATTTTTCTTAGTCTTTTATATTATAAAAACAGATTAAACAAAGTGTTTATGACCTGGAACCTAGAGACATTTAATTTTCATGATGACCCTATGATGACTACCTACACAAGTAGCTATCTATTTTGTAAACTCCCTTGCATCTATCTTGAATGCCTTATAGCATATACTTTCTGTAATATGATTACTTTTCACACAATATATTTGCACATACAATGTGCAAATCAGGATGTCTGGTAAAGGTTTAGTCAAATCGGTCCATGCGTTTTAAATTTATAACTTTTTGAGTCAATTTATAAATCAATCCTATTTCTGTAACTTCTGCAGATACGTCAGATAATACCCATTTTTTCTTCAAAAATTTGCTATCAATCATAAGTTTTTCATATCTAACACTTTTAGCCTGGATGTAATTGCGATCATAGATGTACGAAATATCTTTTCTTATTCTAAAAAATTAGTTTAATTAATTGTAGTCGTCTAAAGGCCGGTTTTACAAAAGGACGTTATTCCAGGTATAACTCTATTCCGGAATAACTTGTGATAAGGGTTGGTTTACATATCCTCGGTCCACAGTTGGGTTTATTCTATCCGCCTTTCGTAGAAGCTCAGTTAGCGTTATACTTGGAATAACGTCCTTTTGTAAAATCGGCCCTAAACAAGATTAAATAGTAAATATATAAGGAACATTCATTGGCCACTCTCCACTTTTTTTCTTAAGTTTGTAGCTTTTATTCAAGAACTTCAAAAAATCAGTAAGATAACACATAATTATGACAACGTGCCCCAAGCCACATTGCTTGTTTTAATATAGACATTGTTGGGCTATAACTTCTTCCTACTAAATATGGCACAATGCTCACGTACTTTTTTTCTACAGTAAACAAAAGTTATTATCACTGCATGTAGATTCAGTTATACTCCATTAACTAAATGGAATAAGATGGCAGTAACATTGAATCCTGCAGAGCATAACTACCTACAAGTTGTTTACAAAAATTGGATCAAATGTAAGTTTAGGGAATTTGCATGATGCTGAACATTCAACAAAAATGTAGAACTTTGCGCCATCGAAGCATAATTTTTTTTACCACAAAATTTTCAGCATAAATATTTTTCTTTGGCTGTAATTTGAAATAACTATGAATATATTTGTTAAAATATGACTTTTATTACAAAAAGCTGCAGAGAGGACCACATTTAACAGCCGTAGGTATTATAAATAGAAACTAATCATTGAACTGCTATTTATCGAATTTTTCGAGACATTAAATTGCTTAACTGCCTTTTACTCAAATGTAAAACAAACGTGTCGCTTTTTTCCATCAGGTTTTGGGAACTAAACTTACTGAAAATGCTTCATTTAACTTACTGCAGCTAAATACTTTTATCGAGACACAAAATAAATGTTGCTACTAGCTGGTAACTTTACTCTTAAATTTTACGGGATATCCTTGAAATTGCTAAAACCATGAATTAGAACATAAACGATCCACATGTAGAATCCGGGTTTAATTTCCGACTCCTTATCATAAAGTAGGTTTTTCTGCTTGCACATCCATTTTTACCTGCCAGAACATTTTTCAAGCTTTTCCTTCTTGATTTATGTTTCTGTTTCAAAAATTGGGCACAAATAATACCAACAGTCACTGAAAAGATTGACTGTAGTAAAAGTTTCACAGCTTTACGTTTTGAATTGATGATTGTTTTTTGCAGCAAAGAGACAACTACATCCGTTCTGTGAAATTGTTGCCCGATGGTCGGACCCTGATCGTCGGAGGCGAAGCTAGTAACCTGTCAATCTGGGACCTCGCCAGTCCTACGCCCCGAATAAAAGCGGAACTTACGTCGAGCGCCCCAGCTTGCTATGCCCTAGCTATCAGCCCCGACTCCAAAGTGTGTTTCAGTTGTTGTTCAGACGGCAATATTGCTGTGTGGGACCTTCACAACCAGACATTAGTGCGACAGTTTCAAGGACACACGGATGGTGCTTCTTGTATAGACATCTCGCCGGAAGGAACAAAGCTCTGGACAGGCGGATTGGATAACACTGTCAGAAGTTGGGACCTACGAGAAGGGAGACAGTTACAACAACATGACTTTAGTTCGCAAATTTTCTCATTAGGTTACTGCCCAACGGGCGAATGGCTTGCTGTAGGCATGGAGAACTCGAACGTGGAAGTCCTGCACGCCACAAAACCTGACAAGTATCAGCTCCACTTACACGAAAGTTGCGTCTTGAGTTTGAGGTTCGCAGCCTGCGGAAAATGGTTCGTTTCAACAGGGAAAGACAATCTCCTCAACGCCTGGAGAACACCGTACGGTGCGAGCATCTTCCAGGTAAATATCACGAATTTCGGCTATGTGGACTGGTTTTATCGGTTGTTTTCGTTTTAGTCAAAGGAATCGTCTTCTGTTCTAAGCTGCGACATCTCGGCGGACGACAAGTATATTGTAACTGGATCTGGGGATAAGAAGGCAACAGTGTACGAAGTGATTTATTGAACGGGGGAAGAAATTAATGGGTTCTAACAAATAACTCAGTGACGGCGCTGAACGTGTGTAGTATAAATTAAAGAAATTGTGATAATTATGTGTAATAGACATATTGCGTATCAAACTGTCACATAAAGATATACTAGTGATCTGATGTGAAAAATAGATTGTTAGATTCAGTGATCTCCATGACAATTGAATAAACCATGCTTGACGATAAGTTATCTTGTAAATAGGTAATTACTTTGTAGTTTCCAGCTCTTGTTGAATTTAAAGTTGTTAAATCAACACCATAAATACTTAATTTTCTATAATTTTATAAGACCTTCATCCATTGTAACGTGTAAATACTGAGCATCGTGCACATTGTTTTTATTTGTTATTTAATATTTAGCAAGCATGACTCGAAATCCAGACGAACATGAACACAAATGTATATTATCTATATATTTGTAATTAATGCTAGTATCGATAATGAAATTTAAAAAGTATCTCAGTGTTGCCTACACAAACTTGCTCCAATTTTGCATGTGCAAAAGTTAGTACCTTTGTGTAAATCAATGTCTTTTGGTTCGATGAATATTTAGATAGCGTTTAATACATCTAAAATTTATGTTAGAGATTTGTAGACAATTGAAATTTATATTATTGTTTTTTATTTTAATATTTAACAGCAAATTGTTTTTCAAATCTTTCAATTTTAATGCCTACACGAGAAACGAATAAGTAATAGGTAAAGCTTACCTAGGACATTGTTTAGTGACATGCACACGGTACATAATATATTGTGAGTTGACAATATCATTTGTTACCTTATGCATGTCACCCTGTGCTGTGTTCATTTGCTATACAATTTACAATAGACCAAGTACATGATGAACTCTCCTCATACCTCAACACAAACAAACAATAGCCCAAACAAATGTATTTTTATCATACAACTGGAAAATAAACTTATGTTACTTGCATTTTAAAGATGTGTCTTACTCCGGTGCAGCGTTGATGATACATTAAATAATCTGTCATCTTGGCACTCCCCTTTACTTGGATGAATGCGCATTATGATCAATACATTACAAACCAGAGAATATGAAATATTGAGAATTCTATTATCAACTTCCTTTGGCTGAAGCATACATATCAAATAATTGAGATTTCAGAATTAGGATATTTATTGGTCATGCAGTATTCACACACATCCGCAGGTGGCAAACACATGCTTATGCTATGATTTTTGCTCTCCTAGGGCGTCATTTATGAACGTATCTATGGATAATAAGGTACCTAACCATAACTCTTATTTAGATTAACTATGATAAAATTTAATTATAAAAAGAATTTTATACTTAATAATTTATATCATAAAATCAATGAATTGCTCCAAAAAGTAAGTTAAAAACAATATGTTGCAACTTATTGCTATCAATGTATATGAAAACGACTCTCGTTTCACTAGTAAAATTGCGTTACATAAATATAGATAGAAATAAATAAGGATAAATGTTATGTGCATATGTGTGCCTTTCCACTCTGTATAAAGACTCCCAGCTTATGACTTTTCCTAATTACATTTTTCAGATCGTTACTTAACAAGTTCTTGAAGAATAGACCCATCCACTAAACTAAACTTGGTGTAGTTGTTACGGATTTCCATTTTTGAGAAGGAACAACAAAAATTAATGTCGTTAAACGTATGTATCAAATAATGTTGATATCAAACCTCGGTAACTAGGTAGTAAAAACTTTTTAACTGACAATCAGGAAAAATGTTAAGCTTGAAGCTCATATACAATAATAAATGCTAATGCAATATAAATTGCCTATGTTTAAATTATGGTTTAAATAGATTGTTTAAATTTAATGTCGTTAACAGCGCTACATTATGTCGAAATAATGAATAAAATATGAGACGCTTAAAACAATAATATCTATATCTTAGAAGCATAATTGGGTTTTAGAAGAAACCGATATCTTTTGCAAGTAAAGTTTACTGAAGTCATAGGAATCTGTATGAGCAGATTTGATTTAAAGACCTCACGTCAAAAAACATAAAATTTAATCAAAACATAACATGAATTACACAATAATTGGAGCATTTTCTATAATAGCTAATAGTACTGATTTAACTATGTATAAAGCAATGATGAAGTAATCTTTTAGAATAAGTGACACCTCAAACCTTTCAAAAAAAGCAGAAGACATAAGGTTTATGGAGTGGAGGCTTAATTGACTATTCAAAACATACTATCTTATCTGATGAAAACTGAAGTATAGTATAATCTACAATATTATCATCATTGATCATGATTTATGATCAATTTAGTAGTTTAGTACTTAGTAGAATTTTTCAGGTAAAATACCCGGTTTCAGAACATTATATACTAACAGTATTTTCTATTTCAATATAATAAACGAATTTACTTTTTGAAAAACCTTACGATGCGATTTCTGAAACAGGAAGGAAAAAAATTTTATAAGCTCAATTTCAAATTACAAAATATGCAGAATAATACTTATTGGCATGTTTTATTTTTACACAAGGATAGACGATAATCACCTGGATATGAGGAAAACATTAGTTGCGTTTTCATAATTCTAAATAAATTTTAATGAAACTTCCACTGTTCTTTATTGATGGAAACAAAGCGGTTCGAAATCTCTCTGACTCAAAGACAAAGGTTCAAGGCGCAAGGGGCGCATGAGTCAATTAAGTAAAATATGTTTTTCGGCTGCCACAAATTTAATTGCGATGCCACATAAGGAGTAACGGCTATTTTATGGCAGAATTTATGTCTTTTGTTGCACCTCGTGAGACTACTATTCATAAAAGTTCGGTAATAAAATGCCCAGCTTTATGAAAAGAATTGAGAAATTGTTATTTTTACCTGTACTTGCCCTACAATGTACGAAAGAACCGAAAGGCACAATATGAGATTAGTTTCGCTGGGAAGAATAACAAGTCCTTTGCTCCTTTTCATTTCTAGCACACAGGGACTCGGGGCCATGGTAACAAAAAACCGGTAGTTTCCCAATTTCGGGGTTTCTAACACCATTTACATATTCACAAGGGAATCTAGACATTTACGCGAAATTAATAGGCAGCTATGCTAACGCAGCCCCTCGATTAACACGTTACTGGGTGCATTTGTCTATAAGGATACGGATTAATTTCGACAGTAATTAGCCAATTTTACCAACGCCAATTCATTGTATAATTTGACATCAAACGGTTGACCATCAACTTCATTGCCTAACCCTCCAATTTCGTCAGCACTTCAACCGGTACATAAATTAGAATTGTTTATATGTAATTATTCTAGTTAATTGAATTTAGATCCTTCACCTTGTTGCGAGCAATGATACATACTGCATAACTATTTGCCAATGGATTTGTAGATAGATGTAGGTAACATGTTAGACAAGGTTATGATCGCACGTTTTATGGTTTTGAGTCTTGGGTATTAAATGTTTTTTTTTTTTCGTCAATTTATAGCAGTTATCCTACCCTTTATATAAAGAAAAACAAAACTTGGCTTTAACACAACTGTTTACGACTACCATAATTTACCCCTGCACAATTCGCTTCAATTTAAATATAAGAGACGGCAACACTAACCATCTCCGCAATGTAAGGAAATAAAGATTAGGTGTGCATCGTTATAATCTTCATAGCGTAATAAATATTAAAAATAAAAGTTTTGGTTACACACAACAAGTAACCGTCAACATCCCAGTACTTTCATTATGCTTACTGAAGATACTAATTTTTAGAATAAAATAAAGTGTTAAAGTAAAAAATTACACATTAGTAGACAACTTTATTAATACAAAATATTGTAAACTTGTCTTGGGGGGGCGTGTAGTTATATATTTTTTTTAGGACTTGGCTGGGAAAAATGGAGCAATAGCACTGAAACACCAATACCTACAAAGCTGAAATAGATTTGGTGCATTAGCCTGTGACAGTTTTCATTTTTCAGTTAGTGGCGTAATTCCAGGAATTTATGTTTAATGTGAGAAATTAGTTGCCGCTCATTTAGTGTTGTTTCCTAATATACCTATACCTACATTAGCTCCTGCTTGCCAAGTTTCACAAACACCTCGGTAGCAATCACCGGTTTATAGCAAACTCTATAGTCTGCAATATGAACCTTTTCTTGCGTTCTGAAAGATAAGTACATAGTTTAAAATTTCTTAATTGGCGATTTTTAGTAGATATACACATTTGCTTAAATATTATTACTAAAATTATATAGTTTTATGTAAAGCTATTGTAAATAAATTTCCAAATATAAGATAGGTACTACCAAAACTTGATCGGTTGAGCTAACGCTTTATGGATTATATGTTGTTGAGTTTCTTCCTTATTTTTTTAATATCTTTCGATGTATAGATAAGTAGGGTAATGAGTAAGTATCTCCTGCTTCTGTTTTCCTCATCTTTATGAAGCCAAAATACACATAGAATGTCCCTAAAGAGGCAGAATTTAACGGAAATAAAATAAGATAGACCAATTCTGAAATAAATCTAAAGAATTCATATTTTGGAAAGCTGGAAAGAAGAAAGTTAAGTGCGAACCAAGACTTCCAATAGTGCCAATATGCACATAAAGTCAACGTGACTGTTAAATAAAAAATGAAATATAATAGGTATATTTTGCATTAATGATGTGGTGACATGTTATCAATGGTAGCAACCCTGCAAAGTTCAGCAATCTAGAATTTTGGCTTGGATCCTCCTAAAAATAATAACGTATATAAAAAAATTACTTAGTTATCACACAGATGTAGATTTAGAAATGTATGGCAATCTCCAAATAAGTGTGAGTCCTAATGATATACCTACATACTTATAATTCATTCCATTGTTGTATACCTCTAGTCATAAAACAAACCAATACAGGGTAAGTCCTTAAGGACATCAACGGGGATTTTTTTTATTGAGAAAATTACCTACCGAAAATATTTCTAGTTCTCATTCCTTTTTGAGGGGAAGTACAACAAGCGATAACATAAAATAAACTTTAAAAAAAAAATTCAAATGTTAAAACATATCGAAATGTACTTAAATAGAAAGCTCGTTAAATTTCACCTAAGATGAGTTTCATTAAACGTTTAAAGAATTTTATGATCAACTGTATACTTTTCAAGAGTAAATATAATCCATCTTTGTTTTAAAAATCGTTTTAAAACAACTCGATAGTTTTATAAAGTTCTAGAATGTCCTGCATTGAAAACTTTAGTCGACACGGTATTTCTATTTTCTTCTAAAATGCGCAATCAGTTTTAATAAGAATTATTTTTCCTCACGTTCTGAGACAAATCCGAAGACCGGATTTATCTCAGAACGCCTAAACCATTGTATATTATGCCTAAACTAGCGTTTTTATCGGATCCAGGAAGTAGCTCCAGAAATCTCGAGTATTCAGCTGTGTCGTATTTCTGTTTCATTTGAATTCATGTTGCCGACAAAGATAGTATGAAAGAGTGTGCGGTGAGATTGTATTTTCGTACGTAGTAGTGATTCATACAACTATACCGGTTTAAAATTTAAACCTTTTTAGTAAATTATGGTGTAAAACTTTTACATATCTTTGTTCAATCAATTAATATTTTAGTAAAGAAATTAAAATTAATTGGGGGGACAAAACGTAATTAAGGATAGAAACCAGGGTGCAAACGAACAGTTCTTTCATACACCCAACGCATTCTTTAGGTTTAGGAATTCATTGCATCATTTATTTCTTTAAAAACCTATAACCCGGAAGTCCTTGTCGATCTCGGTGAAGAGGAGAGGATTGACAAAATCTCGTATTGTAGCTCAGTGAAGCTTGTTCTTATCTATAGACAATTTTATGATTTATGGCTTTCCAAATTTGACTTAAAAATTTTACGGTTACTGACTTTGAAATATGCCATTGTTGAGAAAATTCCAACCTTGCCAGACTACCACGGTCTTGCAAACCAGATTTGAGGTTCCAAAATCGAACATTTTTATTATTAATTGGATAATTGTTTACAATGTCCATTTTTCGCTTTTTGCGGCGTTCTTTTTGGAAACCATCGTGAAACATCATTATAATGCCATTTTGAGCAATGAAATGTTGTGCAAATGAAAAATAATTTTATGCAAAATCTATAGAAAAATAAGAAAAAAAAAAGATGTGCTAGGGCAAGGAAAATAAGAGTAAAAATAAAGTAGTTTGCACAAAAAAAGATATTGATTTTCGTAATGTATACATGGTGACGAATGCGTTGGTGTAATTAGTTTTTTGAAAATCGAAGAGTGGGTACAGTAAACAATGACCATTAATTGTTATTGTTATTATGTTTGTTTGACCGATCCGCAAGTTGCATATACAGGGTGTCCCGGAATAACTGTGACAAAGTGATAGGCGGATAGAAAATGAAAAAATAAAGAGACTTTTTATAAAAAACATGCTCTCGAAAGCACTTGATAACGCGTGATTCAAAGTTGAGTTTAAAAAAATTGTTTTTTTTTTGTCGTAACTCAACCCTTGATCGATTTTTCTGAATGTTTGCATATGTAGGTACTACTGAAATAAGTTTATGTACGGTTGGTATGCATTTTGATGACAATTGTTTAGTGGCGTAGATATTGGTGAGCGTGTTCCTTTTTCTCCTCCTAGTTTCGACCTCACTGAAAATATTCAAAATTTGGTGACATTCTAGAATTTTGCATTCAATTTGAGACAACAAGCTACTTTATGAAATTTTGATTTGTACAACCGCTTCAGAGAAACTCTCGATTAAAATGGTCAAAACACCTCAATTTTAGAAAATTGACCACCTATCGGTTTTGAACGTAAATAAATATTTCAGAAACGAGACGACAAATCACAATTTTGCAAAAGCAATTTGAGATGTTTTGACCATTATTGAGGATTTTCCCCAAAACGGTTGTCAGTAGAGTAACTGTGCGGGTTCTGGCTCAAAATCCTGTGTTATTTCTTATGGGCCTAAAAGTTACATTTTAAGGTCATTTGTGGTGTCACAAATGACACCACAAAGATGTAGCTTTTAGGCCCATAAGAAATTACACAGGATTTTGAGCCAGAAACCGCATAGTTACTCTACTGTTGTTTAAATTAAAATTTCACAAAAGTAACTTTGTGTCTCAAATTAAATGCAAGATTTCAGAATGTCACCAAATTTTGAATATTTCCAGCGGCGTCAAAACTGGGATAAGCAAAAAGAACACACTCCAATATCTACGCCATTGAACAATTGTCATGAAAATGAATACCAACGGTGCATGATAACTTACATGTGCAAACATTCAGGAAAATCGATCATAAGAGTTAAGAGCTACGGCAAAAAAAAACATTTTTTTTAACTCAACGTTGGAGACCTCTTTCTCTTATCAAGCGTTTTCGAGAACATGTTTATTAAGAAAAGTTCTTTTATTTTTTAATTTTATATCCGCATCTCAAGTTTGTCATGGTTATTCCGGGACAGCCTGTATATGTCAAAAACGGTCAAGGTAAGGACTTTTAATCCCAACATAACAGCAGAAGCTGAGTCCTGTCTATAGGCAGTGAAGCATCCCCGTTTTCACGTTGTCATCTACAGAGTCATATTTTCTAGAAACATCGATTCATGGGGCTCGTTCAGACGAGAATCGCCAGAAACTGTTTGTCAACACGCACCCCGGGAAAGCGGTCCTTGAACGATGATTTCCCGGAGGCCCTAGAGATGTCGTTACGACTCTTATGCGGACCCGCCGTTAATAAATTAGGCGGCAGTTGGTCCGGTAATTACCTGATTAGCAGCAAGCAAAATCCCTTGCATCGGAACGGCGGCCTTTCCATATTAAGATTAAGACAAACATAATCTGAAAACAGACAAACAAAAGTCGGAAATTCTTGAAAGCCGGTTGAGGCGGTTAAACACCAAAGCACGTGTTCCTCTTTGTTTGCAACAAACTGAAACGTCGCCAGTTCTAGTGCAGTGGGGATTTCAAAGTTGGACGGGTCGCCAATGGCCGTGCGAAATTCAAAAATGGCGCGCCGGCTTTTCCAGGATCATGCGCGATTCCTGCAATCCTGCGCACATGGCGGCAGCCCGACCACGCTGCCGGTTGTTAGACAGCGCGGACTCCGCAAGAAATTTAGTCAGTTACAAGCAAGCGGGGCGAGAGCGTCAGCTTGTCCCACAATAAACGTTTAGACCCTTAACTAGATATTTATATTTTTGTACGAGTGAACCGTTTTTAATAATATAATAACGTCGTTTTTATGTCTTATGGACGTTGTTGCGGTCGCGTTTGAGGGTTTGCCGAGCCCTATGCGTGTCTGAACCTCAAAAATCCACGCGACAATCAGTTTGCTTTCGTTTCGAGAACTGTGTGTAAAAAGAGTCTTCGTGCTTGTTGGAGGGCGAAATGCCTGCGTCAAGTTTGTTTTCGGAGATCGATCGCCCGAATGGCATCGGGGACGAAAGGGCCTTACAGTTGGCCCTGGAACTCTCGATGCTGGGATTCAGCGAATCCCTGAGCTCGGTCTCGGAACCTGAGAGTCCCGGGGACCTCAACTCCTTCGTCAACCCCTTAGCTAACGTCGGCCTGGACGAGGTTCGCTCGAAGAAGTCGCAGAACATGACCGAGTGCGTGCCCGTGCCCAGCTCCGAACATGTTGCCGAAATCGTAGGCAGACAAGGTAGGACCCTCTTATCACTTATCATTCGTTGCTTGTTAGTTAACCCCAAGTTTCGATTCCGTCAAAAATCAAACCAACCAAATAACTAAATAATTTTTGTGATGCACGAAGCTGTAGGTAAAAATGGGCAAGAAAGAAATTATCGTCAAACCCACGAGTTTTTGCTTCTGAAAATAGTGTTTCTTCGATAAAGGTTGACAATTTTGGTTTCGGTAAACAAACTTTTATAGTTTCCGAGAAGTTGCAACATTATGAGAATGGCAGTTTGGATCTTCTGATAATTCTAGGAACTATTTCGTTTACTTTATTTCTGACAAAGGAAACTGGCGGATCACCCCTTAGTTAACGTTTTATAAAGGTGACGGATTCTGGAATTGGGTTTGGCAGGAGCTATTAAGGTGAATTATTGATAGGACAACCAATTTTTTTGGTCGCAGCCTGAACCGTTTCAAAACCTTGAATGACCCGTAAATTGATCTGATTGACCCAATAGACGACTAAAACACCACCTTTCTGGTATTAGGTATTTCCACCAATAAATCCAAACAATTAAATAAACAGAAATAAACGTTGCCAGTGCAACAACCCTGCGCAATAACGTTATAATAATTATTGTAAATGATGGTACCAATTAAGTTAAATCGGCATTTTGGCCGTAATTTCATCTCTTTGGGGAGGGTAAAAATGCAATTTTTGCGAAAAAGTTTTTAACATTTCTCAAAGTGTAGAATTTCAATAAAAATATAATAAAGATCTATTTTGACTATAATGCAGTGTAAATAATTTAAAATCTATAATATTCAAAATAATTAAATAAATTTTCAAAAATAATTTCAAATTTAAAGAAATTTTTTTCAATTTTAAACATTATACCTGATGTAATAGTAGGGTGAGTTAAGTCATCTGGATCTGTTAACAGTTATATGTACCCCACCGTCGAGACAGAGTTAAATTGCCAGTAGACCAATTAAATTGATTGATGAAGCAGTCAGTTAAAAAATTACTTTCTTTTTAACTAAACGACCATTTTACTGTTCAGATGGACTTTTATTAGTTCTCCGTAGCATACGCTTTTTCTAATAAATTTGTTGTCTATTTTGCAACCAATTCCTGCTACTCAATAATTATTATCATAGTGCATAAGTAAAGAAATTCAAGAATAAGTAGGTATGCGTGTTTCGTAAAACTGCAGAAAATATATTTATTATTAAATTTATACTTAGTTCATATTTTAAAAGTGAAAACAATGAGTAAAAACAATAGGATTCAGTATTTTATTAATGCTGTGAATCCTAGGTGTTCCCATGATAAACCCCAATGCGATACAAATGTGTCATCTAGGTCTAGGAGGAACAATTAATTCCGCCAAAAAAATATTTATTTATTATTAAAATGTAAACGTTAAGCGTGAGTACCTACAATAGAAAGAATATTTAGTTCTCTGAGTTGAATGTTGGGTCAAGTTGAAAATTGGCGGCGGGTTGGCCGCCGCATTTGGATGCAAGTTCGCAGTTGTTGGGACCAGCGTCCCAATTAGTGTCTGGCGGGTTGAATTTAATTTAAAAGTCCCAGGCTCGTCCACGATATTTCCAATTAGGTCGTCCTGGCTGTGCCCTTGATCGGACGGCCTCCGTCAATGAATCACCACGGTTGAACGCTCCTGAATCATCCCCCGAAGAGTTTCGTGATTTTTCTCTTACCTATACGTGCGATGAGGGCGTAATTTCATATGATACACGCCGGTATATTGATCGAAATTCGATGCCCCCATCCACAGGATGTTCGCTTGTTCCTTTGTTGTTCCGAGCACCGTAATTTTTGTATTCTGCCGAAGTATAATCTTACATTGACTCAGTGACAGGAAGTTATGAATTACTTCAGCACCGATCACACGTACTCCCATCCTCCTCGTGAATATAATAAATATATTAGCATTTTTTTCGGCATCCCCAAACTACCTCCATCGGTTTCAGGTAATTTCGCTACCTGGACCTGGAGGATCTCAATCGAGAGTCTCACGGTTTTAAATTTTTTTCATTATGCTGCAACTCGTTAGGGAAGATGTTCAAACGGCCTATTGATTTTTGTGAACATGTTGTCATGACGTAATCAACCCCAGGAGGGTTGATCGAACCAACGACGAAACCGTAGGGTGTAGCTGACGGGGAACTTGTAATTGCAACGTTCCCAATATCCCCGTTGCTAAGTAATAGACCTGTATTTTTGTTTAAAATGTCGTAAATATGGCTGATAACGGAGTTTGTTTACCTGCTTAATCTAACAACCAGAGGCGGTATATATCTAATCTGCGTAACAGCTAGTTCCTACTTAAAAATTCTCATGTTGTAATCGACTGTTTATTTCTCTTCCTTGTACAAGGAGCAATGTTCGGTACCGATTCATCACGGGCATTCTTCTAATGCTTCTGGTCAAATTCGATAAAAATCGCCAGGTTGCGGTCACGAAAAAGGAATGTTGACGACCTTACACCCCGGAGTTGCCCCGAAAAATCGCCAACCTCACCCATCCACATACGTCTACGTGCGAGGAACCCGATAATTGCCTATATGCTCCCATAAAAAAGTTAAATGAAATCTCATTTTCGATTTAAAATTACAAAAAACAAATGACTGCGTTGCAACAGAGTTCATGGTCATTGTAGTACAATTCCTTTTCATTCATTTTCGTTTTAATCTGCTCAAACGTCCTCCCGTGTTCAAGTTGCCTCTCGCTCATTTATTACGGAAGGTACGCACCCGGTAGAAAACAGTCATGGGTACTTTCAAACTCGCTTGAAATTTTGACATGGTCATGAGGTGGGTTCATTAATGCGAGGATCAACCGTGGCGCTTTTTGCACATCTATGCAGATGTGCTGAACAGCTCTCAAAACGAATCGATCCCTTGGGGGGTGTGCGGCTGTTGGGGATCAAGCACTGCAGAGAATTTTCTAAATTTTAGATCGAAAATTTGTCAACAAAATACTTAGAATCTTAGAAGCATGACCAACAAACTCAATTACAAATCTTTAGGATAGGTACAGCCAAGGAATTAAGTAATGCACAGGGGGAGCGCAAATAGTTTACTTTTTTCATGTTATCATCAACTGTAACGTGAAAAAACTTGTAGGTAGGACTCATTAGAAACGCATTGGGGGATCACGAATTGACAACTTTTTCCACCTTATACCTACTTGATGATAATGTATGCATTACTTACTTCTCCGGCTGTACATACATATACAGTACAATCTCTCTAATAAGGACATTTAAATGCACGAGGTGTGGTCGGATTAGTGATTGGTCCGGATTACCGATTTTTTTTATTAGAAATCAATAAAACAAAATTGTTAAATTATTATGGCAAACCGGGGAAAACCTTTTTTTTGAATCTTTTTTATGTTAAAAACAATAATTCTCTGATAATTCCGTTTTTTTGTATTTTTTTAAATTTTATCCTATGCTCATGTTTATGCCAAAAAATAATTAGGCTAATGTGGCAGAGTCAAGAGAAAGAAATAGTAAATATTGTAGTGCTTCTTCTAGTTTTTAACATTTTACCGCTTCTGTGGTTCTTTTCCTAACCAATTGTAAAGTAACCAAATTCCTAGTGTGAAAAAGAAAATCTCCAAAGAGTGAGAAACCTTTAACCATCAACTTAACGAATACCTATGTACTTTGCAGTTGTCAGTTTAAAGGCTTTGATTTTTTAAATTTATATTTTTGTATTTGAAGTGTTAATTTTATGTAAAGACGTGAGGAATTGTAATGTTGTAATTGTTGCTAAAAGCATTGGGGGATTACGTATCAACATTTTTGTTTCGTTGACTGTTTTTGACATTTTGTGAAACATAATGTTATTTATCTGATTGGTAGTGTTCCTTTTTTGTACTGAATTTTGACCACAGAGATGTTGGCGATGAAGATTTATATTTGTAATGGTAACACCCATTTAGACACACGTTTTCAGTACTAAACATAACTCAATTATGCCAAACACAGAACATTAGATATATTTCAAATCCTTAAAAGGGGAAAGTAATGTGTCCAATGACATAAGCGATTACGGGTTCAGAATTCACACTATTTAATTCATAATTCATAGAAGTGTACATAATAGGTTTGGTTGAAAAGGTAAAACTTCCTCGTAGGAAAATTGTCCAATATGGCAGTAGAATTTTCTTCTGTGTACGTAATTGAGGCGTTAGCGGAAAATTTTCCAGTGTTAACCTATAAGAAAGCAGAGGCAGTGATCATTGGATAAATCCTGTCTGAATTTTAATTTTGTTTGCATAAAATCGGGCAGTAACCTCTGATTGTCACCTCTAACAAGGCAGTAATGACACACATAGCGTTAGAGACAATGAATGAGCAACATCCTTATTTCGTGAGTCGTTTGCGATAGTTATGCCACATCAGTAACTGAACGTTTGGCAATTATGAAAAAATGCTAAAGGTTACGGGTTACATATTGTAACAGACTAAGAAATATCAAAAAGCAGCATTTCAACGTGTTAAGTAATTTTCTCTGATCTGACACAGATACAATCAATAGTTTTATCCGCAACTAGTTTCACGTGGTTGCAATAGAGAAACCTTTGTAGAACACACATAATGGGGACCATATTCAGGTGGTGGAAATAAATGACGAAGTGGGTGTACGGATAAAAAATCAAAGTGGGACACTACTCCGCGTCAGGCTACCGCCTGCCTAACCCTCGGTCATGACGAAATTTCCGCAGAAAACAATAAGTTAGCGCATTTTTGCAGAAGCAAAACGGCCGACCTGAGGGGAAAGTACAATTCAATTAGTTCTTATCTAATGTATAGTCTGTTTCTATCTGGTTATGCACGTGTGACATGTGCCGCAACCAGCCGGCTTTATTTATTTATCTATTTATTTATTTATCATTAAAACTTTTCTCGATTGAATTGAGTGGAAAGGTGGCTGGGCAGAATTGGCGCAATAAAACCACGCCGGTCCCACACAAGAAGAAACCAGACCGGCGATGCCGGCAACCCGATCCTCGTCGACACATCGGTCTTTTTATTAGTCCTTCCGAAGCAAAAGAGCACCCAGACGGCGAAAAAAAAGTCTTTCTCGTCGAGGAATCCGCCCGGTAAAAAGTTGTGGCACAGATTTGGGTGTTTTTCTCTCGGCCCGATCCTGTCGATGATTGTTTATATTACAGAAACGCGCTTCTATTGTTCGAATCAAAGAAACCAGCCGACTGTTAAGTCTTTAGATCGGTCTGGTAGTGAATAAACTCGCGGCCTTGAGGATCGCTGTGGAAGGTCAAGGAAATTGTTACGCGAGATACATTTCTTCTATAACTAAATTGTACGTTTCGGTACGGTTAGAAGGGCCGGGGGGCACTGACACACAATTAGAGTCGTGTACACAATTCACTTGTTGTCGCATTGAAAGCGACTCGGGCGGTGCTATTAAAAATGGGACGGAAGACGAAAAAATATGGCCGTAAATGGGGAAATAATGACAAACTCTTCTCGTTGTGTCGACTACTACGTCCGCGGATGATGTTATTACTGTAATAAAACGGACAGTCTAAGCGGATCATACCATTGCGTTTTGAACCTGACCTCATGTAAATTAATCCTTGCTATTTCCCACAACGAAAGCTCCCGCAGACTACTACCAAGCGACACTGCTGCAAGTCGGTTAAAGCCGGCACAATTTAATCCAATGACATCCAGACAGAGGAAAGCAGTTAATACGCGACTTGAGGTGGTAATGGCACCACAATTTATTTTAAAATACAGTTTTGCCATTTTTAGGATATAAATTTATTTTCCAACGAGACATGGAAAACTTGTCAGCCACAGTCATAGGCTAGCGTGCGTGACTTGCCGTTGGCGTCGTATCGTCCCGCAAATTTTTACCAACCCGTGAATAAGGGAAAGTGGAAATGTGGAAATCGATAACATTAATCACTGTTTTATAGATTTTGAGCAAAACCTAGAGTAGAGTATAACCGTTCTACAACTGTATTCTTCAGAGTTGGGTTACTTTCTGAGATGCGTATATACCTTTGTTACACTTCTTTCTTTATGAGTATGTAATCTAATTTTCATGTTTTGTTTTTTCCAACCCAAATTAAAAAAGGGTCGTATTTAACAGTTTACCAAATTTACCCAATATTTTCATACAAAAAAATACTTTCATTTCCCAAAAATACTAAATGCCCGCCAAAAGAAAATACATAATCTTAAAGCGACAACCAAATATTGCTGGCCTCTTATATATATTTTGTTCGCCAAAATAACTTTTGTTTACCATAAATACTAAATGTTCACCAAATTTTATTCCGCATTTAATTCTAACATAATACCCAGATATTTAATTTTCGACAGTGTCTTATATTATTTAGCAGTTAAAAATACTATGTGTTGATCAAAAATACACAAGCAATAAAATGTGCAAATGGTAAATAATTTTATGCAAAATTATAGATGTAGATGTGCTAGGGCAAGGAAAATGCGAGTAAAAATAGAAGTGGTTTGAACAAAAAAAGATATTGATTTCCGTAATATATAAATGCTTTGCTGTAATTGGCTTACATAATGTAAAACGTAAAACTTCTTTTAGTGGTAATTTCTAATCGTGCTTAAAAAAAATACAAAGCCCTGAACTGACCTTGTACAAAACTTTTTTCGCGTGCCTCTTGTCTGGAAGCGCAGGCGGCAAGGAGAGATGCGCGAGCATATTTCATTTTTGGAGTAATAGAATAATTATTTGACACACAAATAGTTTTTTTGAGAAACACTAAATATAATTGGAGAGCGCGAATATTTATTATGTACAGCACGGACGCGTAACTTAGCGTTTTAAATTTGGTGAACATTTAGTAAAATTGATGGACATATAGAATTTAAAATGTAAGCAATGGTAAAACAATACGCAGCATAGTTATTTTAGTGGTGATGTTCTCATTTTCTGATGTACATATAATAATTTGGGTTTTATTTAGATTTTTTGACGCTCATTAAATTTTCTGGTGGACAGTGCAAGGGATGTATGGTTTAATTTGGTGTACATTATATTTGTTCCTATTAAAAAATAACATCCATACTTTGCAATATTTTATGTGTTTCGATCCTTCATTGCTGTTACATTAGTGTTGATCTTATTAGTTAGAACATTATAAAAGTGCGACACGCTTTAAAATATGGAGAGCCTTATGTATGAAGGCTCTAAAGAGTGAATAACAAAGAAAGAGATAAAAGGCGACTGAATCTCTAAAAATGATTATTTTGTGTATTGGATGAAAAATATTTATTTTGAAGTTTTGATTGTGAATGTATTTTTAGATATTTTAAAAAAGATTTTAGGGCAAAAATGGATTAAGACTAATTAGCATTTCTTAAAATCTGACCAGAAATACTATTTCATAATTACAAGTGATGATGCCAAAATTTAAAAATCAATCTTTTTCTTTTCTTCTTCGGTTTTAAATTTCTAGTATTTTTTAAAGAACTTATTTTCTTTCTGAATTGTCTCATCATTCTCATTTATTATACGGTCTTCATTCTTATGCAAAGGCCACAGATTTAATTATGTGAGATACTCTAGTCTTCCCTTATTTATAGATATAGTCTACACAATTGTATAGGCAAATGCTACACTCAGTTCTCTCTTTTTCGTCTCCATAATGCCGGTTTTCCTTCGTTAAGAAGTAATCATCGAAGCATTTAGAGGTCTGATTATGATCTAGAACCCTTTTAAACTAGTCTTTTGAAAGGTTACCGGGATAGCATTTTTCTATTTTTGTGAATCTTTCTCCAGGGGTTTTTCATCGAGACGAACCCGGTCACACCAAGTGAGGACCGTTATTAGCAAGACAAGAGAGAATATCATGTCAATGTTTCTTTACAGGATTGATTATAAGGGAACCAATCACAATTGAGATGGTGTTTTTGGATAAATCAATAGAATATCCAAGAACAAACGTGGTTTTTATTATTTGTGGCCTTGTCACTTCGGTTTTCACAACTCGGGTGGTGTTAACAATCAATTTTAGAAACATTTACAAAATGCCATGCATGACGATTTATTGGAAACCTTTCCTATTATGAAGGATGTTCAGGCAGAAGTTGTTAGCACTTGGTCGTTGGAATTGATTACTTATCATCGTGAATAGTGTGAATAATATTGAAAATAATTGAATTATGCCCACGCCCAACGCAGAAGCTAAAATAGAACCATTAACCTTTGTGTGATGAAGTTAAATTAGTTATTGTTCTTGTATTGAGGTAAAAATGTAAATACCGGTGGAAGCCCACGCAATTCTCGCATTTTTCTCTTAGAACGAGATTATTTTTGAGACCCTTCCAAAGCAATCCAACGATTGGGGGGAATCTGCATAGATCTAAAATCGATGCCTTTTGGGTGGCACAACACGCAGCACGTACCGGCTCGTGCGAAAATATCAAATCGATTATGTAATTTTCGTTGTGTCCCCGGCGTAATAATAATTAACGAGGGAAAGTTTGGCTGGTGGGTGGGAGTCCATTGTTGAAGTTTTCGTCCGCCTTTGGGTCGGATTGATCAGTTTAATAAACGTGATATAATGGCACCTCCATTGACGGTTTAATTCGTCTGATCGGTTCTTTGTGTCGCGCGGTGGCATTGAATTTATGCTGAAAATGATAATTTGCCAGTTTTTCAAATGCGTGTCAACGGTCGAGTCATTGCTTTTCGGACGATATATTTTCCTTGAGCAGCTGTTAGGAAAAAAGGCCCAAAGTTTTTGTATTCAATGGGTCTTTAGACCACGATAACAACCTTGACATAACTTTGTATTCATCAATTTTTCCCATCACGATTGGAGATTGTAGCCTGTGGATGAATGCTTGATTTATTCAACTATTTAGTCAATAGAGCATCGGACTGCTCCTAAAAAATTTCTCGCTTCTTTTTGTGTTCCTACACAAATTGTTTCTTAGGTACTCGTTATTTCCATATTTGTGTCTCATGACAAGTGTTAATTCGGAATTGATTCAAATATACATATGTTGCGGGAAGTGGGCGAACTTATCCCTCAATTCTCAGCCTCCGAGCGCATTGTTATTTTAGATGAAGACGTTTTGTGGGACAGACAATTTTTCATTATCATCCCGGCCGAGCCTTTTCCATGACACACTTTCCTGGTTAAAGGTGATTCGAAATTTACGATGTCTTTTGTCATTTTCGTTTGAACTAGTTCAGGCGAGACTTCCGCCAGGCCATTTTGGCTATTTTTAAAGAAAAACTTCAATTTCGAGCTTTTGGCACGGCCACCTTTCGCGTTCATTAGGGTCATCGTTACTTTTTAAAAACATCCTAGTTTTACACCAAACATTAAGGAGAACCTCTGTCGATGGTTATCTACCTCATGCTTAAAAACCAGAACAATTGCGCTGCGCCACTGGGGTCTTTGTGTTGCTCCAGGGACAATCGCCGGTTCACTGTTCTAATAAAGTTCGCAATTTAGTATCGAGTATTTCCGTGTTTACACATTCATAGTCCGCCGGACCTTGGAGTTTTTGCCTTGGTTCAAGGATGAACCAGGTTGGTGTGGATGCCCGCCAATAATTCTTATGCTTATTATTATCACCTGCCCATTTAATTGCGTGTAAGGTTGGCATTACTGAACCGGACGGGATAGAGCTATGAACCTGATCGGACACTGCCTCCGTTTTGATACCTCTCCGACAAAAAGTGCCTTGTGGGAACCTACTGAAGCTAATAACGGAAGTTGCTCCATACCTACCTTGAGTCGGTCTCTGAACACTGAGGCTGTTGATACGGCAACAGGGGAAAAATCGGTGTATTTACCTAATATTCGATAATAACGTGACTGTTGCGACTTACCCAGCTAACATAATTTAGGACGGTTAATAGAATAAATTTACAACGCTTTTGTAAGAAAAACGTGATTTACAATCCATGCGCGAGGACCAAATTTGAACTGCTATCTTGCCGGATTATTGCTGTTTAAATAATCTAATTTGAGGCGACCCCGTTTGCAGGGAAGTGGATGCAATTTGTTTACGTCGATTGTTAATAAATGTCGTTGGTGAGCGTTGCGTTATCTCCCCCATGCGCATTAATTTAACCATGAGAGCTTTAACTACGGCTCCGCGGAACTTCCGCCACGAAGATAGGCTGCGACAAAATTAGTCCATCTCGTCCTCTAGACCCCAGGCCTATTTATAAAATTTACACCTGTCTTTAGTCTTCTATTTCTCACGTTACGAAAAATGGGCCCAATGACATATTTTGCACTATTACTACCTACCGCCTAGTACCTACGATACATTACATAGACTTTAGCAAGATCATGAAAAATAAACTTAGATATTAGTTCTAGAATTTATTTGCTCAATATTACCCTTAAGAATCTAATCTTCACCTTTCCTTTGAGCATTCTGCAATCTGCATTGACCGAAAATGGGTAATTTATCGCGTGGGCAAAGATCTCGCCCATATCGCTAGCTAATATTGTTATTAGCCGAATTCCAAAACTAAAACTCATCCGCTGGCGTTCGGAATCTCATTACATGTAGGGCTTATCTCCAAACTCACTGAGTGAATTTGTTAGTTTGTACGCTTTGTGTAGCTCGTCCGCAGTTCCTTCGGTCGGTCCGCTTACGTATCTATGACAAATAAATTAATTTCGAGCCGGTGCGACTAATGCACAGATTTGAGCCGTGATAGAGCTCCAAGATAAGATAGTCCACGTAGTGGGAGCCGTTTTAATAAACCTAATTTAGAACTGGAAAGTTCTCGTGGCGACCAGGTCGAATTGGGTTACAGAATAGAGTACGTAACAGGTTTGTAGGTAAGAAATGTGTATCTATGCAGCTAGTTGAGTTAGTTGTTGTTTCTTCATGGTCCGTTCCCAGACTTATCGTTTCTTCCTGTTACCGCTCAGATTGTCCCAGGCATTGACCAGCGGACACGCTAGTTGCCACACTCGCCGCGATCCCAGTCATGTTGGTCACTTCTTATTATTCTTATTACGTCCGTCGAGGTGGGTTTTAATGTTTCCACCTTTCATATTTTCCTAGGTAATGTTTTCCATGTCGTGTCATACTTAAAACTTTTTTTTTATTTCGCCTCTTAATGGATAATGGAGTGTCTCGATTCAAGATGTCTAGCTCGATTTTTAAATGGCGACACACCGCCACTGCATGTGTTGCTGTCAATTTGTGAGAACGGAAACGGCGGTGTCGATTCGGCGTCGTGTTTGGAATTCCGCAGGCGCTTCCTAACGACTGTTTGGCTCGGTTTCACCATTTTCCACGCATCAACCCCTAATTGTATCCACCTTTCCACCCTGGTCGGCGCCGAGATGATTTCTAGGGCTCGATATCGAAATATCGTTAATACCTTTAATCTTCTTTGTCGATTTTAGATGGTACTTAAGTTAATGGGCGCAAAAAATGGCAGACCGTTTTCGGTGGGAACCGTCGCCTCTATGCTGGAGGTTATTGGGGTTATTGTTGTCTGTCTGCAACCGTAGCAGCTGGCCGGAAGGCTGCCATGTGATGCCGTATACAAAGCCCCAAAGCTCCATCCTTGGCCGAGGTCTGTTTCGCATCTGCCACCCTGTGGATGGCGGCCTCGACCAGTTCCAACCAACAACCACTACCGGTCGTGGAAGAAAAACGATCGCTAGGCTACCAGTGGGTTCTCGGAAACTCGCTGGTTCATTGTTAAATTAGACCTGCATATTTATTCTTTCAATTACCCATAAATTAGTTGGGGCCGGTCAAGAGCTTGGGAACGGCGCTGATACCAGCTTATCTGCCGCCAAGAGAGAGCGCCAAAGTTATGATTCCGCGGTCTTATTACTTATTAACACATCAATTTATGCGATTGCAATAGCGGACGGCCCACTTAATTTGATAACTAAGCGACTGAACTGTAGGAACAAATGTTAAAACCTTTTAAAAATAAATAGGTGTGGGGCAAACTTATCGCTACGGTTTAAATTTCCGCTTCTTATTTACGCGGTTCTTTGTGTTGTTGTGGGTTTGAAGGTGGCGCTTTGCTATCATAATTTGACATTGATGATCAGCAGATGATAAATAATTGACCTTAACGCCAAAGTAAAATGTTATGGTCCCCAGAAAAAGTTGTTCGCCGTTCTGTGGATCTCCAATGGCTTGGAAGAAGAACAAATTATCACCATCCCGAGGGCCCAATGGAATTACTGTGTCAGACCACTTAAATCAATCTGAACGCGTTATCAAAATGATACTAATTATACTCTAACCACATGCTAAGATTTTATGACTGGGGTATCCTAGCTTTTTATTCATGACCCAGTATTAAGCTACTTGTGTCAGATTCAAGAACGCGATGGAGATTAGATCTCTGATTCGTTTCTTTCCAGCAGTTGCCTCATTTGTGTAAGTAAAATTATTAAATAATTCCCCAACGCTGCAGCGAGATTTCCTGGTCGGCCTCCAGAAGTGCCAACAAATCGGGTTGCAATTCCGATTTTTCTCGCTATCGCAGCGACACTAACAAAGGACTCGTCGGAAATTAGAGGTTGCCGGCACCGCAAAAAGGAAAGATTTCGATCCTTGCCGCCGACGGCGAATTGGGTCGTCTATACCTGAAATTCTAAGTTTCCATGCACCTTTTGGCCTTTACAAAACTTCCAGAAAAGCAAATGTTGATTACCAAACTTTATCAAGTGGAAGAAAGCGTCATTTCTGGATCTAATTTTAATTGTAAATCGGAACTTGGCTAATTAATTGGCTTTATTCCTATAAATAATTCAAAGGTTTATTATCTTATGTTTACAATAAATTAATTTGACCTTGAATATTTTATAATAACAACGTGGCAATTAAGCTCGTTTGAAAACGAAATCACTGGTATATGACTAAAAGAGACGGGGGCATCAGTAACGAGCTTTTTATTTTTCTGATGATGCTCTACCATTAGCAACGCGACGAACAGAATTTTCTTTGTTCCTTTTGCGGTGCAAGACGTCGGGCGACAACGTGTTTGCTTTCGGTAGGCCCGTCTAAATATTTATTTTACATCATTTTAAGCGGGTTAATCGAAAATGGAACGAGCTTACAACACGGCTGCTCGAGGACAACAGCACTAAAACAAAACTAAACAATTTTGATCGCCGAAACGTCTTCGCCGCACTTTACGTCGCTTCGGTCACGGTGGAAACTTTCAAAAGATCCGGGAGGCAATTCGCCTGCTCGTGGTTTTATGACGGTGAAGTTAACAGTTGAGGGTTGCTGTACCTGAGTCTATTGACTTAGGTGGCGGCTTTTTGCCTTTTCCTAAACTTTACAGTGTCACTTTTATCCTGGACATTACGGTTTCGGTGCCAACAGCTCGTTTATTGTAGTTGCGGATTGACTGCCATCAGTTAGGAGAGTGCCCGGCCCTTTGTCCCTTGAAAGGCGCCAAATTTGGGTCTTCCAAGAACTGTAATCTCAAAATTCTTGCTTACACGTCATATCTAGAGGCAGGGCGAGAGACCGCCTACGAAGAAATTTTAAACCCCCAAGATCCTCTGAAGAATATTTTAATTGACTCACCAGTTAAATTACTTTAACAGCTAGGCACTTGTCTTATGAAGTTACCATTGAACATCGTTACGGGGTGTAATAGCAATAGTCATTTAGGAAGGTAGGTATACTATTTGAGAAGACACTGGTAAGAGGGCGTAAAGAATACGCTTCTTGGCTGTGGTGCTATAATCGAGAACTTTTGGATATGCACTAGAACTAGAAGACTAAACTATATTGATCGCTGTGTTACTGGCTCTTTGCCCGCGAATGCTGTAAAAATGGATTGTTGAGCCACCTAAACGTGTCACATTAGATTCAGCTTAAACGTTTCCGTGTACACAATCCAGAATTTAGGGCCACTTTTGTTCGAAGTCCGCGTTTTTTCAGTCACCAGGTGACTTACCAAAATTGTCATTGATAAACTTAAATGAAATGTTTTTAAGAGCAATTAGGTAAGTACAGTTAGTTGCACAAGTAACCGAACGCTCCCTGCGCTGCGTTTCAAGTCTACATAGAGTGGCAGATTGCACGGTTGGTCCGATTTCTTTGTAACTGATGTAAGTACCTTAAGAAAATATAAAACACCAATTAAAGTTTTCCCCGGCTTAACCCATCGACTCTCTTGCGGCGCAATTGTTGGCAATCGGAACTGCAGTGTTAAAAGTTTCCACTTATCCAAAATTTTCTATAAGCAAATAACTTCGAATTGTTTACTGGTCATTTACCCTGAAAGGATGTCTGTAAACCGAACTATCAAATTATCTCGTTCCCTTGAAGACCGGCAAGCTGGCCAAGGCCCGACTGTTGGTAAGGTCGCGCGTAAAACTTAACCCTGCAACCAAACAATTATTGTTAAAAATTTTGTGAATGGAGGAAAGGCCGTCAATAATTGGGAGTCACGACCCGGGACCCATCGTCATTCAAAACCGCCGAAAGCTCGTCCCGTTCGTGTTCGCTATTGGTGTAAACATATCATTGTGTTGGTGCATCATAGTAGTCATTGAACAGTGGCCTAGGTCATGACTGAGCGAAGCAGTCTAGCAAGCACCAAGCACCGACGTGCGTCCCTCTACTCTTCATCGCGTTAAATAACGCATTAGAATAACGCATTATGGTGCACTTGTTAAGGATTATAGGTCAGCGAATCCGGCGTCTCGACCGACGTATTAAGAAATCGCAAGTGGAGTCGGCGTGTGGTAGAAAGTGACCAACGATGGTGCGGAATGCAGCCGACCTGCACATTAGTTATGTCTAGATGCACTCTCATGGTCGCAATGGACGGTGTTAACCTCCGAGGAGCACAGCGCGATTTTTCGGGACGATCAACATTTTTGTATTTTTAAAATTCCAGGTTTATGACGATTTCGATTACTTTTACGATTTCTATAGAAGCGAAGCACTATTGTGTTTTATTGTAAAAACTAATATCGCGTGTACGTGGGGTGGCCGCATTGTCTTCAGCTGCACTTTGCTTGTTCGGTCCGGGCGTGTCGGACTCCTGGGGGGTGTCGTCGCCTCCCAACCGCCTCTGAGAACGGTTATTAGGGGTGTTGGGCGGCGGATGATATTTGGGGCCGCCAGATTGAATGAAAGTGAAATGAGTAAAACTGGCTTACTCCTTCGGGCTTGACACCGTGCGCGGATGTTGAACTAGGTTCGTCTCAAGGCCTCTCTGTGAGACAGCAGGAAGTATGACGGAGAGGTCTATACATACTGGAATTTCTCTCCGATGAACAAAGAACTGCAGCCACAACAATCAAATGGTCGGTTAATTGGTCCGTATCGATCGTTAATTACCGAATCATTTCGTTGTTTACGTTTGACGTCGCTATCGATTAAGGGCGACGACGCCGCGGTGCTCTTGAATGAGTCTAAAAATAGGATCAGTTGAGCTCGTATTGTTTATTCATATTTATTGCTAGCTTGGTTAAGAAGTTGTGCAGTCATACAAGTCCGCAAACCGGGAAACAGTTTCATAAGGATTCACCTCGTGCCTTTGTTGGATCAATAAACGGATAGCCTGGTAAATCCAAACAATTTTCCACTTTGATAAATTAACTATTCTTGGGCATTTAACATAAAACGACTTGTTCTTTTTTGCCTACCAACGTCTGATATCCTTGTGCCACCTACGTGGAGGCGAAACCTGAATGACAAAAACTGATGCTATGATTTTGCTTACCAAATTATACACAGTTTAATTTTACGTTTCCTTTGTATGAACCTACTAGGTGTTGCTTGAATCAGAATAAACCCTGTGATAATGGCCTTCTTCATAATTATTATAGTATAGGTTCGGGATGCAAAACTTGCCATAGAAATTTTCAACTTACTTGCCATAACATACAGTTACGCCGAACCAGCACTGGGATCCTCGACAAAGCGTTTCGACCGCGTCGCTTCCAAAGCGACCAAAAAAAGCGATGGCCTTTCGGAACTCTCTGTTTAATCGATAGAAATGCAATTCGACTCCGTCGACATTGAAGCTTTTCGGTCGCTTTGGAAGCGACGCGGTCGAAACGCTTTGTCGGAGATCCCAGTGCTGAAGGGACTGTCACAATCACTTAGTTATATCGGAACTAACAAATTTTTACATTGTTTGATAGGGATCTAGGTAGGTATGGCAGGATTTGAAATTTGGCTTGTTACATACGAGTGTTTGCTATATGTATGCGAGAACGTTATAACCGAGGTCTACTGTACATAGTTTAATTTTACGATTATTACTTATAATTAGTTCTTAATTTCTAACTGGGAGGCCATCCCTAATTGTTGGCCTATTTCTGTGTTTGAAGCAGCTATCTGGCTTAATTTAGGTAGAGTTCATACAAATAATCGAGATATTAGTTCTCAAAAAAATCCGGTGGAGTTAGGTCTGGTGATCTGGTCTTGAAGACCATTCAGCAGGTCTCCTTGATGACTCGATTGAACATGTTTTAAATTCTCGTTTACCGCAAAGTTTCCTTATACGACTTGATTCTAATTAACCGCCCGGGCTGATGGGGACGTAAGTATAACCTTTAGAACAAATTGACTTTTTATTTGGCAATTTTTTTTTTATTGTTGTAAATGCCTACTTGTGCGCTTAGTAGAAAAAGAAATTAAACGAACTATCCCCTTGTCACCATAATGCAGAAAAAACAACAACAGAATACAGGGTAACTAGCGATGTAGCAGGTTACAACGTTGAATGGAGAATAAGTAGTAATGTGGCAACTTTGGGCACAGCATGAAACCGTCAAATATGCCTCAGTATACATTATAGCGAGGAGGCTCTTAATTGGTTAATTTCCTGTTTTAAAACCAACCTGACACGTGTTCGGGTTCTGCTCCAAATAGCGAACGAACTTTACCCGGGTAATTAGTAGAATAAAAATATGATTCGTCACTCATCAAAAGAAAAATAAATCCCTACAGAGCCCATCCATCCAGTCGTGGCATTCAGTAGGTATTGAAAACCGGCACGACTTGAGAACCATAAAATTTCCATCCATGTGGAACCGTGTGGTTCCATATTGACCAAACAGGAAGCAACGCCATGTCATTGCCAAGTGCGACGTTCATTTTAATGTGCTTCTTTCCTTGAATTCGTAAGAAAGTAATTATAATAATGCCGATTGTTGGTCGACGAATTAAACGCAGGCCTAATTCTGCCAACTCTTCTAATCTGAACGTCAAAACGTTTATCTTATATAGGTACTCAATTTAAAATATTTTAATCTACCTGTAAGAGTGCTTGAGATTTTTGAATAATTGTTTTTAAAAATATACAGCCGCTTGGAGTCTAATTGGGTTTATTTTTGTTTCAGGTGTGTATCAACCAAAGTTCCCGTTTATCAATGTAACGTTTGCCACCGAACAGTAAGTGCAAATTACAGCCTTTTCCAGTCGGTTTCAACCGCATATGTAATGCAGTTTTAGTATTATCACGTCTTGCACTTAAATCGCTGAGGATAACTTCTCTGAAGACACCCGAGCCTCCGGTGTGCATTTTGTTTAATCATAGACGAAGTAATTTTTACCACTCGGTAAGTACGTAATAAGGTGCGCGTCCTGATCAACCGTCACTAACGTTTCTGCTGGATTTCCGGTCATTTCCGGGTTCTCGTCGTCCGTTGCCACCTAAGAGTTGAATGGAAGCTAACATTTACAAAACCACATGTAGAAACCGGAAAAAACTTTGGCATTGGTGCGAAAAAATGTAGAAAGAGTCAGTTCAAGGCTGTTCATTATTAGATCATCTCGCCCACAATTTTGCCAACACCAAGACCTCCAAGACCTGTGGTCAACGTAATTTTTGGCGTATTTTTCGAAAAAACGAAAAAAAATTGACCACACCCTTCGATTGTCTGTTGGGTGTTTGGCGAATTTCGGGGTTATCGGAAGCTCCGCCGGCGGCACGGATGGCAATGACTCTTATTGAACGTGAACTGCCGGGGTCGACGGCTGCGTCGCGGCGCTCTACCGGGTCTTTTTGGCGGTCATGCGGCGGTGGGGAGCGACGCTGCATTAGGTCATGTGACGTCTGCAACCCCTATCGCGCAATGCAGCAGTTACTATGACTACGTTTCTTCATTTCGTTAGGGAAATTGATTGAGACGGCGTGGATGTGTAACATAAATCTTTTCGGTTATAGTATGCACACACCGATTATCAATATTTGCGAAGCCCACGTTTGGAGTTCGCTGTCGTTTATCAAATGCGGGCAGTCACTTTTAACTTTTGCAATTTCGACTTCATCCCCGTTTGGGCGCCGTTCTGCTCCCAATCCGGCCCGTGTGAATAATTGAAAAAGTAATTTCAATGCAGTTGGAAGGCTTTTGTGGTTTTACCCCAAAATGTACATTTGGAAAATTGGGGAAACAAATTTAAGAATTTAAGAATATTTAAGAATGGAGCGCTTATTTTTATCATTAAACCATCGACATTACAATGTGTAGGTGTATGTGGATGAGAAATAAGGTCGAGGTACTCGGGGTTGTAGTTTTCTTTTGGATTTAACTGTACTACCAGGGAGTAGTTCTAATTGACACTTCAATGTAAAAATGGATAACTGTGTGCCCCTACTTGCAATAAATAAGGAACGAATCTCCAGGCCCAAAATTAATATTATTACTGGACGTCAGTTAATCTGCATTATGGCATTATAAGTGAATCGGATTAGAATCATAGAAATCCGCTATTATGGTACTTGTGTTATTACCGAGTCGTTTTCTATTTATTGATGGCACTACATACGTGGAGTTGGGGTAATAATAGACGGCTAGGCGTGTGAACACCGCACTTTCCACCAACAGCTGAGACTCTACTTCAGCGATTTGTACTAACGGAAACCTGAAAACGTCATAATGTTAAAAACGTGTTTATTGGAACTGGAATACTTAGATAACTTTGGAAGACAACTAGAAATTTACATTCTCAGAATAATGAATAACAGCACGTCTACTAACAAAGATTGTATTCAGTGGTATCTTAAGAGTAGCAAAGGAGTGAATAAATTTCAAAAAAAGTTCATTAATTTTGCTTTGAAGACGATACTGGGAAGGATCTAGTTATGTCATGATTTTCCGAAAATAATGCTTATACACACTTTCATACTTACGATTTTTCTGGTGAATGGTACGGCCTAAATTCTTGTCATTATTAATGACTTACTTGTAGGTATATTGAGAAAATGCGCAATTTTAAATACATATGCATACAACAGCGACCACTGATTCATTTTTATTTCTTATCTAAAGTGTGTAGATTAAGAGTGTAAGCGTGGGGATCTCGAACATTTGATTAAATTGCAAAGAAGTTTCAACAGAACAATAACATTTGACATACTGGTCACGACCACGACGACTTAGGACTTGATATTAAATAAAAACTTAAATTTTTGATTTTGGTTTTTAATGTGAACGTAAACATAAAAATATACAAACTTTTTATGTTAAGAAACATATCGCCCTATAAAATTCACGTTATTAGGACACTCTTTCAAGAGCACGCTCTTCAAATTTTTCTACACATTTAATTTCTTGCAAAAATAATATAAGCTTTGGTTTTTCTTCCGATACGTCTCGCGATACGTTTATTAATGAGTTCTGAAAACATTTTTATTCTTCCTTACAGCAATGTATGGGGGTTTAAAAATCTTTTTTATTTTATTAAAATTGCATCCTTCTGATTGATTATCTGGTATAGTGTGTGCATTTTGCTTCCACGGCCTTTTTGAAGTAGATTGTGTTGACATATATAATTATTATAACAACCCCTTATTCATTGAAATGTTGAAGTTTGAAAGTTTTAAAACTTTATCTCATACATTTTAAGTAACAAAATGATTATTCTACCAGCGCAAGAGTAGGATACCTTACATGCAAATCTATTTGATTGAGAAAGCGATTATTTAAGAGTAACATATTTATGGAAATCTGCTTCATGGATCAATGTAATGCGATGTTTTTTCGACGATATTTCCTTTCATTAACTAACTTCAAGATCGGATTGATAATTAGTTGTTTTTCTCCAAGTTTTGCGAGATATATTAATGAATAAACAAGTAGCCGCAGCTGATTTGAGGTCATGACAAGAGAGCACCACTTTGTTTCAAGTCCTTTGAAATAATCAAGACTCAATTCTGGAATTTTAAACTTCTTCCGTGGATCACTAAGTTCAAAGAGTCCGCGGAGTCGTGAAATTAAACGGAAATGTTCCTAAGTTGCTCTTTCATTTGCTGACAAATTGTTAAGTCTGAATAATTTGGGCGAGGGGAAATATTCGATTCAATGACTCCACCGCAGTTTCTCCTAAGTTTATGACGATTCTTTCTGAAAAAAAATACCGGCGATATTAAATTTTTGTGAGCTAACCAAATTCACCACTTTGAAACGAGAGGCGCAAATTCATCAAAGCAATGGCTCAGGAAAATTGGATACACCGGGATCATAACGTAATAACTTGGTTGACTGTAAATTCTTGCGATACAAAGCATCGCTAATCGGAGTAACTACAATTCAATCAGAGCAATAACATGGAGCCGGACCGGTTTGATGTACGTCCTAACTATTACCTAATACAATCAGAAGAGCTGCGGGATCTATCAATAGAGCTTTCAAGGTAATTGCTACTTGAGCTGCAAAACACGGATTGATATCACGGACCAACCCTTGCTTCGCTTTTTTAAAGCTGATGTTTGATCTTTGACCAGAATTTTTGTTCGTAATCCCGAAACCTGGCGCAGAAGCGTGAAATCCGTCGAACCGCAACGGCCTCGTCCTTTAAAAATTTAAATGAAATTACGAAGGGTTGGACAATCGCCCGTGCACAGTAACGAGGGCGCGTGTGCCGAACAAAATAAAAAATAAACCCGTGAAGTGAAACGTAACGTTTATGCTAATTTTGCATGATTAGAAAATGGAAATACTGCTTAACAATTCACCCCTAAATACACGCATCGGTATAACAAGACCAAGGTTGGCAGTATTGATTCAACCGACTCCCCTAACGTAAATTCCCGGGGCGGTCGGCGATCAAAACTTACTTCCGCAACCGAAAAATCCACCCGAACGGCACGTGCTTGGGGGAAATGCCCTAGATAAGCCCATTTTCGTGTGAAAATATTGCAAGTAAGCGAGTAATCATCGAAAGTTTTCCTTGCCGCCAACTTTAACTGCCTTCAGAAATATTTCGTGGCACGTCACGGGGAATGGAAGGATTATTTTCCGACTGTCACGCAGTAACGGCGTTTTATCTCGCATTTCGTGTTGATGATAAAACAGGTCGTACGATCCTGGATAGGGGTAGATCTCCGGCTGTAGCTTGGGGGAGGAGTTGCAAAACCGCGATCTCACCTCAAGGGGAGAAGGCCTTGTGTTTTGTTCGGATTTTAACACAAAACCCGGCACGCTGTAATGCGTTATCTTCCTTATCGGCCCTTCATCCCCTTTGACAGCGCCATATTTGACGGCGCGACCGCAACAAAGCCCCAACAGACGATTCCATCTCGCTTCAGAAACGAATTTTCTAAAATTGCCACAAAAACAGATACTCGAAATTTAATTTGAGTTAGGGTAAAGAACCTTGCCAAAATCATTACAAAAGCTTCCACCTTCCTGAGGACCTCGCATACGTGCCTACAATTGGTTCAGGAAATGAGAGATTCTACGCCTGCGTCGCGGCGACTCGTGACTAAATTCCTCAAGTTCATACAATTTTTACTATTGTTTTTATTGATGTTGTGATAAACCGTAAAAGTTACAAGCCATCAGGTTTCGAGCTTTCGACTTGCGTTAGTCGGAACGAAATTCGGATTAGGCGCGCTATAATAGGCTAAACAAAATCTCACGGATGGAAGTTGCGTAGAGGAACGGTTGTTAAAAATCCATTTTACGATCGTGGAAGATTTTTGATGTAGTGTGACTTATTTAGTAACAATAAACCACACGGTGGCAGCTAGTCACCAATAGTTACCTAGTTAGCTATGTTCACTCTACGAAGCATCCCACTTAACTCATCGCGGTTAAGTTATATAAGTTTGAATAAGTAAAAAAGTCGAATCGTGGAAATCTCAGCCAACCATCTATGACAAATCGTTGTTTGGGGAAAGTTCGACGTGTTGTTGGATCGATGTTGGCGGTGGAAAGCGCCCCTTGTTTCTTTGTGAACGGCACCACCGAAGTCGCAAGCACGAATACCGTACCCGTACTGTCTTGTGACATAACCCGAATATTCAAAATTGTTCAACGGCGAACGATGTCAAGATTAACATTACATCATAATGCAAAATGTATGTGGAGAAAGGTGACGACATACGCGTCTACCTGTCTGACTGCCTTGAATCGTATGTAAATAGTATTAGTCAAAAAATAGGGTCACTGGGTTCACGTTACGCAGCAGATAGTGAATTGATTTGCATCTGTTTCACTGTCATATATGAATGAAATTGACGCTCCTCAATCGAGAGCGGCTCGTCATGTTGTGTCGGTGTCTCGTCCTTGGAGATTTTTCAAAAAACAATCAAATTTTTTCTAACACTGTCACTATTGGGTGTGATATGCCAAAGAACGTGTCAACTTTAACATTTTAGGGTAACATTCTAAAACTAAACCTATACGTGATAATTTGCTTCACTTCTATACTGGTCATTCAGGGTTAGATGCCGGCAACTAGACCTCAAAGCTTCAAAACTGCAAGATTGTTTTCTCGACCCCAGAATTTTCCACCCCTGGAACGTCATGTGGCAACGGGACAGAAATTAGGGAAGACCAATCAAAAACAGAACCAGGGTAGAACCGCAATCGTTTTCTAAGGGAAAGTCTATAGCAGTAGACCCTTTCATTGATTGAAGAATCTGCATCATCACTCCCAACCAAAAACTTCAATTGTTTTGTTTGTTTGTAAGACTTGCAATGAGCGTTTTAGTTGTGGTCTAATTCAATCAGAGCGCAAGTTAATGTGGAGGTTTACAAAAAATCCTTAAATTTTATTTTAGTAAAGTAGTTTTTTTGGGTGCGCGTTATAATGGAATCTTTCTAACTCTATCCTCGAGGAGGATATAGAATCCTTTTTATGCTTTGGAGTCGATAGATAGGGGCAAGTTGTAACACTGCCTGCTAACGTTCCTATCTAAAAGAGGGATGTAAGAAAAGGCTTTAATGACGGCCGAAGGGACCCTCCCGATATCATACAGAACCGCAAAGAAATCGGTGAAGTTATTGCATATAGAGAAGTTATTCAGGAGTGAGGAAAACACGCACATTCGTTGAAAGAGTGATTAGTTGTTAAAGCTGAGCAGGAAGTACCTGAGTTGTGCAGTGAGCATATTGGAACATTGAATAAACACAATTCGCAATGCAAGATGTGTGATGAAGAGCATGATGATACGCCTCACCACATCTTATGTGAATGCCCAGTTCTGATAGCTCGGAAACATGCACACTACGATTCCCGAAGAACCTTCTTCCTTCCATAATAGAGTAATGGGATAAGCTTGAGTGCAGGAGGTTATTAAGACCCTGGAAGAGCAAAAACGATGCCATCACGTCTACGATGGTTGATTTCTCGTTGCAAGTACCAAGTCTTCAGTGAGGTATCGTCACATTACATCCTCCCCAGTTTGGAGCGGTGTCTGCTGATTGCGTTTAGCACTGCTGGAGGCACGGGCCATTTCATGAGAAAACCCGAATGAGCAGTTCCGTGGCGTAAATGTTAAATGAGCGGTCGCCAGATTGACACGGTTAGTGTTAGCGCCAAAACTCGTTAGTTAGCACCTCGGGAACGGGTGTATACACTTTCGCTGTTTTTAGAGTCGAGCGTTGCTCGCGTTTTCAGTTAACGTGTTACCTATTATGAAATTGTGTCGCGTTTAAAAATGTCATTGTATTTATTAGCAAGACTAGTAGTGGCGTGGACTACATAGCGACTCGTTGCGTGGGTATAAATGTTTTTTTAATCGATCTCACCTCCCGCAACGCAATTACACCACCGCGTTTTCGGATGAAATCTGGAGAGCTTCGTCGGGATGTCGTCGTTTCTGGCCTGACACATGGCACCCACACTCATGCATACGTAAGGCCGTCTACCTCTGCGAGTGACTCGTTTCTTTGACACAAATGCCAGCTATCTTCCGGAGTCTATTTTGATACTTATCGCAGGTCGAAACTAAATGCGTGTCCAAGTATTTAAACGCACGCACCTTATTTATTGCGTGTTTTATTTGTACGCGCAAATCAGTCGTTTAAGTGATTATCGTCCGGACGGCGTCTGTATTTCCGCAAATCAGAATCGATTGACATTTTATCGGAATCAATTACCTAAGAAAGCGTCTAAATGCATCGCGTTATATGACACGAATAATGTGACGTAATTTCTCCTTTCTTACATTTGAACTTTACGCACGTAAAGTAATTACGTAAATACTCCCGTAAACCATATTTGTGCCAAAACAAATAAGTAACCGTTAAAATTTTAAACACCTGAATTTCGGTTCTTTCCTCCATCATCAAATTGGGCATCGTGGAGCCAAATATTCAACTGATGCACCGTTTCCTCATATGTGATAATATCACTTGATGCGAGTTTCGGGCACTTATTTAAACCGCTAATTTCATCAAATAAATTGAAGCGCAACTAATCTCTCCTTCTATTTTGTATGGCGGCGCTTGATAAATCAGGCTGCATGCGGCGGTAATTGAAATTAAAAGGTTCGTCGTTACGAAAAAAGCGCAAATTAACTGCGACCATTAACCAAATTATTGTTTCCATTCACTTGAATTTAGCGGATAATAACAAATAATCAGAAGTCAAGGTCTGCATTTCGAATTCACGGTTCCGAATGCGATGCCCAAGACAGATGTCTCTGATATTGCGGAGAAAATTGAGAAGCTATCCTTGTCTCACCAAATGTGTCCATGGTAAGAGAATGCGCCTTGCGGAGTGGATAACACTAGAGTGGAAATAATGCGGTAAAAATAAAAATTGTAATCTAAAATCCAAAACTATTTGATTGCACGAAACGTCAACTTCTGCAACCAACAAAACAATAGTTATTTTTATTAACTATTCTTATAACAATTGGACCATCATAATTATAATTATTTAGAAGGCGAAAAAACGTTAGTGACAGTTTAAACAACTATTTGGTTTTGTATTTTGGTAAACCCCGAATATTCGACCACCTTTTGCTTGGAGGATGGAGCTTACTCATGCGGGACTTAAATTTTACCATAGGTATGACCTTTTTTTATTTTGAAATTGATACTATCCAACTTCAACATGACATCGAGGCTTAATTCAATTTTTGCAGCGTTATATTTTTTACTGAGAGTTAAAATAAAAGAAGAACAATGAGTAGGAGACTGAAATAAGTCAAGAGACTCATCTTCTTTGATACGAACCACAAAATAGTTTTTATTAGAAAACTCGTCAAGTTTTCTTGGGTTTCTATGTATGTTCACAGCTTAATTTTGCTGGAGAATGGTTGTTGTTCCGCGTCGAAAGATGTGAGCGAGGCGGTCGTGGATATATGGACGTGTACTTTAAGTCTGTAGCCAATGACACAAGCTGCGTGAAGAATGCAACTCTCGGTGCTTAATATAGTCTCCGACCTCCGGATTGCCTGTCTGCCAGTCGATGAGACTCGCGCTAGGAAGACACACATTACTAATGCAATGATACCGTCCAAGCTAGTTTTGCGTCACTGCAGAAAAACGAGGACTAATATACCGGCTTTAGTCCAAGTCCTATAAATAATTTAGGAAAAAAAATAACAGAAGAACAACATTGTGCGCTAAACCTGAACTAATTAAAAACAAATTTATGCGTTTATCAGATTAATAAGGTCTTTGAACACAAGAGAATTTTGTTTTGAAACGCGATAACTGCACAGGATTGGAAAATTAACAAAGGATGCTAGGTTGGACCTTTTAGTAGGTGTTTGACATTGTCACTCTTCAAATCTTTAGATGGTCGTTCGAAAGACCCAAAACGAAGATATTTTGAGGAAATTTGGTTTGGGTCTTCTAGATGTGATGAGGATAAGAAAAAATACAGCAAGAAAGGCAAGGTCTCTCAACTAATTTACTTCAATATCATCTTACTGTTACATTAAGGGTTGCTTCAATTTTATTTCGTGTAAATCTCTCAAAAATATTCTGAACATGATTGTCTAGCGCTGGAACGAGTATTAAACGGAAAAAAATATATTGAGAAAAATATAGAACGTGAAGATGTGATACAAAAATTCGCCCATTTAAAAAAAATGTTTTATAATTTAACAGTAAAGATAATACTTATTGAAAACCAAATTATCTGCCCGCATTTCCATCTTTTCTTTCTTGTTGAATTTTTCCATTTTCTTCATCACATCGAAGAAAGTCAATTGGCACGAACATTGCCCACTGTTTGCACTTTTTGCAGGGGCATATTCAAGAAGTCGTCGGCTTGTGGTAAGGCGTTGTGTTAATTTCCGGAAAATTTTCTACAAATACACCAATTTTTAAGGTCGTAAATGTGTCCATTTAAGGCAGTACGAGCGACTCCCTTTCATTTGGACACAAACGAGTGGAAGTCGTAAATCCGGCTTTTTGTCAACATGCCTACCGCCACTGTCTAATGGGCAACCTTCTTGTATGCACTTGAAAACGTCATTTTGTCGGCTTACGAATTTAAGAATAACGACCGAAAAGTTTGAATGTTTCAAGGAAGCACCAATCATTACGCGGTTCCGATATGCGGCTACAGTTTCATCTTCCAACCTTGCGACAATAAAAGAAAATGAGTCTTATTAAATTTTACTGTTGTTGGCAACGTCTTTTATCTATTGAACGAAAGACGAAATCCAAGGCCGGATCCCAGCCTGCTCTTTGCTATCAAAAGAATCGTAACTAGAAAGATGTATCTATCCAGCGAGCTCAGCATGGGGGAATGTTTGAATGCACCCGCTTAGAAAATGTCACAGTGCTGGCCAACATCCAACTGATTATATTGCACTCTCGTCTCATTTTATTCCTCGCTAGTCTAGCTTCGGTGTCTAGAAATATCCCTAGGGTAAATGCCACCTTGTAATAATAGACTCAACCTGCGATCGCTGACGAAATGGTCGCATTTGACTCATCCCAATCGGTGAAGATGTTGCAGCGGCAGATTCCGTCCCCTCAGAACCCTCATTATTTCAGCTATAAATTTCCAAAAAATGGTAGCGCCAAATTTTAAAAATAACGTCAATATTTATCGTAAAGGTCAACAACAGACGCAACAACCACCTACGGCAATTCCTGCCTTTGCCGAAAATATTCTCTGTCATTCATTAGGCCGCGCATAAATGGGTTATCGTGCAATAAATAAAATTAATGCCCCATCAGTGAGTCTGATTGACGAAGGACGAGTAACGATCAACGTATCCATGTTCTGCGACCCATTACTGGGTAATATAGCCACATTTAGTGGCAAGAATTGTGTTTTTTTTTTATCTATCATAGAATATGGGGAAGGTGAAGGAGAAACGTTTCCTATTTCTAGATGATTAGGATTAGCATTGTTACGTCCAGACTGCGAAAGGTTTCACGCCTTCACGCGAAACGGTATTTTTACCTATCGATGCTTTTTGTTCCGTAGCTTTTGTTTGAGGATGTCTCGACACCATCCGCAAGACAGTTTTGTCAGGTCGCGTAGTTGCGTCTGTGAAGAGAACGATTATAAAATGAAATCGGCCATTAGCAGACCGCCTCCATGCCGCAATTGTAATGTGTGGTTGCGAGATAAATTCTTGAAATAAAACCCGCTGTCCAGTTCGAAGGCATGAAGAGTGGTCCATAATAAATCCCGACCTTACCTGGACTGATGCTATTCCATTCTTGCAACCAACCAAGGTTATCCTCGTATACCTGGGCAACGCACCCGTCGTCGTTTGTTATTTAAAGACCCAATACAACTTTCTGCACAACTTGTACATACCGACATAAATAAAGAAACATAAGAGGTTCACTTTATTAGTTCAATGGCAGAAATGGTTTATTATACGGTTTGGTTTTTTGCCGCGGCCCGGTCGGAGGATGGATGGCTGCGACGGCCCAGTTATGTTACGTTGTGGAGGATTTGTTCTTGTAATTAGACGATTTGGTCGTCGTCGTCGTCGTCGAGCATCTGCGGAGTGGCAGTAGCAGTTTTCGCACGCAGTCTGGCTAGTTGAGCGGCCGCGCACAAGGTGAATGCGGCTGACCTGCCGGCAGGTTGAAGGGCGTCGCCACCACCGGCTTTGTCTGCATGCCGTTTCTCGGACTTTTGCCGATTCTTTGATCGTATTAATTATTTGTGGCTGCGAGACCGCAGAGAGTTTTGGTCGTTTTTCTGATTGGAGATTGTCTTGTTTCAGGGTGCAAAATCAAGGCTCTACGTGCGAAGACAAACACTTATATCAAGACTCCGGTACGTGGAGAAGAACCAGTGTTTGTGGTTACCGGACGTAAAGAAGATGTTGCCAAAGCTAAGCGTGAAATCCTGTCGGCCGCCGAACATTTTTCTCAAATAAGAGCTTCCCGGAAGAACAACTTGGCGGGTTTGGGATCGGGAGCGAGCACGCCACCGGGTCCCCCGGCCAACATCCCCGGCCACGTGACGATCCAAGTACGCGTACCTTATCGCGTCGTCGGTTTAGTCGTGGGCCCCAAAGGTGCCACCATCAAGCGCATCCAGCACCAGACACACACTTACATTGTGACCCCGAGCCGCGACAAGGAGCCGGTGTTTGAAGTGACCGGCCTACCGGAGAGCGTGGAGTCCGCGCGTAGGGAAATCGAAGCCCATATCGCGATGCGTACAGGGAACGGCACATCGATCAACGGACTTACCGGTTTGGGAAGTCTCGACGAAAACGACCTTTTCACCTCCCTGTACAAGTCCGGCTTGAATTCCATCTTGACTTACATAGAACCTACGGCGAGCCAGTTCCCGACGATGACGTCGTCCACCGGCAGCACGGGCGCCTTCTCCAGCTCGGGGTCGTGTTCCTCGAGTTCGTCTAGCAGCGGCGGCCGGGCCGATTTGGGCGCGATCTGGAGTTCGAGCGAACGGGACGAGGGTCTGGGGGACTCTCCCAGTTTCGACAGTTCGGCGGGACTCAGCAGCATCTGGTCGTATCCGAGCGCGTCGGCCCCGTCGAGGCCTTCGCCGGCCAACAGCACCAGCCCCGCGGACTCGCTCTTGAGTTCGGCGAAATGTTTGGTGTGCGGGGACGCCAAGGTGACGCACGCTCTTGTTCCTTGCGGCCACAATTTCTTCTGCATGGATTGTGCCAACCGCGTGTGCGACGGCAGCGAGGGCCAGTGTCCCGTGTGCGCCCACCCCACCATCCAGGCCATCCGCATATATTCGCCCAACCCTTAAGCCGCCGCCGGCCGATCGATCTCGCTCGAATCCTCTCCGCGCCCACCACATTCCCCGGGCCCGCGCCCTGTGTTCAGCCTCGGGTAGGTTTGCGCCCTCCTCCCCACACGTTTATATACAACGAATACTAAATTATTAGCTTTGTTTTTTTAGCGTTATATATACAATTGGAATTATTGTTTTTTTCTTCTTCTTCTTCATTATAGATGGGGGTGTGTGGCGTGAATGGCGCGAACCTTCCGACGCGTAGTCATCATAATATGCCAGTTAAAAAATATTTTCTTATTACGTCACCGTTTTGTGTAGTATTAGACCTATATTATCGGTTATTTTTATTTGATTATGTGTATGCACCCAAGGTAGAACCTTTCGACTCCGTTCACCATTGATGATAAATAAAAAAGACATGACGCGACACTATAACGTAATAATGTAAATTTTTATACTATTGATAAGCGTTTCGTTGTTTTTTAAATATATTTTTTTAAGTTTCGCCATGTGACGAGTCACATTATTAAAGTCTGAATCAGCAATTCTCAAATTATTATTTAAGTAATATAATATTTAAAGTTTAAAAGATAATATATGATGATAAATAAAAATAGAGTAAAAAACAGAAAAAATATATATTATTATTGAAAACAGTGAGAGAAGCAAAGTATGTAGGTAGGAAGGAGTTTGCTGTATGTGCGGTGAGCAATGAGCTGCAGGCAGGGCTTGGGGGCCATTCGGCTGTGATCTGAACTGCCACTCGGCGGCGCGTCGGCGTCGGTCTTCGCCGGCCGGTTGCACCCCTAATAAACGACATACATATCCCTTATTGTTAGTTAATCACTCATTGTTGCTATTGTTCTGTTATGTCATGTGATGTGATAACATATATTTCTATGATATATTTCTATAAGTTATGAGAGTATTTTGTAATATAATGATATAAGTGAATGATAAATGATTTAAATGCGTGCAGTCCGGCGTTCGGCGCCCACGTCGCCGCCGATAGTCGTCATACTGTCCATGTCCACAGCCACCACGTACGTGTAGCGTATAGATGATAGGGTCATCGTGCACCATCATGTCACACATTCACTCTCCGTTGTCGTTGTCGCATCTATATAAAGATTATTCTTGCGCGGCCCCCACCTGCGATCTCGTGCCTCGATCCTCCAGTATTCACGTCACCTCACCACCATCTCGTTATTCGCCGCCGCCGCCACCGCCGCAGCCGCCACCTCATCCTCCGAGGTGGCGGCCCGTTATTTTTGCATTTCTCCCCATATCCTGCTGCACACCTGTATACACAATTCAGCTGTTCACTCTTATATACTTACGGCTGACGCAGACTTACGGCTCCGGCTTTATATATAATATATAATACTTATTAATATATCGCCTGTACGTATTATGTATTTAAATACTTGGAAGGTATATTTTGTTTTTATTTATTTTTTTATTCTAGTATTTTGAAAAACGTCGTTATTAGATAAATTTATATATTTTATTATTATTATTGACTTTGCGAGGGAGCCACCGGGTCTGCGACAGCCGCTGCGCGGGTTTCCCCGCCGACTTAGTTTGTTTATACGTACATTTGTAAATAAGTTGTTGTTTTATAACTATTAATACCATATTATTATTATTATAATTATTATTTTATTTTTTTACATATTTTTGTGAAGATATTTAAATATGAATGTTAGTACAAGTACATGTCCACAATTTGTGTGCAGAGTGACTGTTTGAAATAGTTTAATTAGATTTTTTGATTGAATTATATTTATATTAATATTTTAATTATTCTATCAAGCCTCGAAGTGATTTCTTTTTTGTAATTTTTTATTGATTTTTGAATATTAAATGTATAAATGTGTTTTCTATTTAGAAATTTATAAATTAGTACATTTGAATTGGAGCGACCGACCTACGGCTTAACAAAATTTCGCTCATCTGGTCGTCGCCGAACGGACAGCCGAAGGGCCGGCGTGGTATTTACTTTATTTAAAAATTAATTCATTGACCTACAAGACTAAGCCGCGTCCAGCCGCTTTGGTTCGTCCTTAGAGCAACTAGCAAAATGTTAATTAAGGTAATGACTTTTTTTATATATAAATTTAATTGCTACCAAATACATCTTGTAATAAATTTCGTGATTTTCTTTAGTTTTTGTGTTTTTTTTATTTGCCGTTTTTTGGTTCAATCATCCCACAAATCACCGCCAGCAACCACCACCACCACCGCTAATGTTGTGTTCCCCGCATGATCAGTTGTGTCGTTTGGTGTTGTTCATCATCTCTTGCATGTTAGTGAGTACTGTAGAGTCTAGAAGTAGCTCACGAGGCACAATTTTATTATTAATAGATAGAAGAAAATCGCGTTTTATATTTTAATAATCTTATAATCGCATATGAAGATATTTTAGTACGCGTCAACGTAGATCTAGCTATACTTTAAATGACATTTTTTAACGAGTTGTGTATAAGCGCAATCTGCTCAAGAAAAAGAAATATTGAAGAAGCGATAACTTTTCGGGACGAAGAACGGCGCCAGTTTAGTCGGTTTTAATTAGGCAATGTTTGTGCACAGTGGTGTCGTTTCTAGGGTTGTTAGGGGCGCCGTTCTCTAGGGCGCGACTTTTAAAAAGGTGCTGCAGCAACCGATGGTTTTAATAAAAGTCTTCCCGCCCGGAAATCATCCAAACTTTTTTAGAAACAAATCTTAGTCATTACTATAAACGCATTAAAGAATGATTTCTCCTATATATACTCTAAGACCTTTGGGTAAAATCTAAAACAAATTTAGATAGACTAATTGGCATTTTCATCGCTGTTTTGATGTGTTTTTCGTGTATTTGGATATTTCGGAAAGCTGTTGGTTGGGGAGTGCAAGTTCTTAGCGGCAGACTGACCGAACTTGGGCTTTGCTTAGAACTACGCTTTTCCAATCGCACAGCTTCGTCGCTGCAATAATCATCATAATTATTATTACTAAGTACGTTCCGCGCATTTCATCAACTGCTGCTCTGCGGGGCAGCTTCATCGTTCACTACTTGACTGCGACACACATAAATTGCAAATCACTCTGTATATTAGCATATTTTTAACACTTAATATACAGGCCTAACTACGATATTTAAGTAATAATATCTATATTTCATAATTATTATATAAAAGTAATTTTTCAAATAGAATAAGAGAATACATATAGATGTTTTTAGAAAAAAAAGCAAGAAAAAGCGAAACGTATTTATATTGTAATATGAAGTAAATGAAAATATTTATATTATTAAGATATATCTTTTTGTAGCCTCCTGTAAGACATTAGCTTGGGGTCGCAGGTTCAACTGTTACGTGATTTCATCGGGTTGTTAATAGCTGGAAAACGCTGAAATTTTTGATTTGCACCCCCCGGAATTCGAAGATTTGCCGGGTAAAAATAATTTTGGACCGAGGGGTCATTTTTCATTGGAACGGTCACAAATCACAGCCCAATGACGTCAGGATACGTTGATATCAAAATTTCGTCTTCTAATGGTAACTCAAAGCAATAAGGTAACGAAATAACTAGTGTTTTAAATCTATTTATCTACTTTTAATAATGTAGCTTAGAGTAGAGCGTTACAAAGCCGTACAGGAGCAACTTACGACCCAGGCTGTCACCCGCTCAGCATTTATAATAAAAATTATAATATAAACTATATACTAAATTATATATAGCTGCAAAATGTTAAAGTATTTCTATATTATTGAATGTGTGCGAGTCGTTTGAACGTACTATTACGATTAGATTTGTCCTTTTTCTAACGTTTTATGTTAACAAAAAGGAGATTTTATCGCTGTTGGTTGAGACTATCATCGAACGATGTAAATTGAGCACAAATTTTTTTCGAGGAATTGAGGTGTTTTATACATAATTTTCATTGTTTTCGTTTGAAACACACAATCTTACATTCCATAAGCATGGGGCTGTCGCAAGAAAATCAGAGACCCGCGCCCCGGTGGTTATAAGTGAAACTATTACCGAGCACAATAATTTGATCATATCAAAGCTTCACTGTGATTCGTAAGACTGACTTAAATGTTATTTCGGAATAGAAAAATAAAGAAGTCTCCCTTCTAAAATAAGATTTTCCGATATTGTTTCCATTTTTTTTTGTCAATCAAACCGCGCCAACAGCCATAAAGTCGCAAAAATTTACAAAAAAAAAAAATATATATACATAATATATAAGTGTGTGACGTGTGCATATTTTTCCAGTTAATGAAATCATAGAAGAAATATTTAGATACGATTTCTATCACGATATATATTTAATAAGTATACCAATTACCAATTGAATTTATTCGTAGTCAGGAAAATAGCCAGACGCTGAATTGCTTTATGTAAATTGTGTTATCGTTGTTGCTTTGTTTTATTATTAAAAACAATAATAATAATACAGTAACAAGCCGAATACTTACTATAGCAGTTGCACGTTTGCATTAAAATAACAATAACTATATATTGGGGATCAGTCGTCAACAAACATCGATAAAAAATACGGATTCTAAAAAGTTTTATATTATTATTGTAATTCTGGTGCCAAAGTGTAAAGTTACTAATATTGTTGCGCCGGTATGGGACTTTTATCATGCGTCCTGAAGCAATAACCCAATTTCAAATCGACCGGAACTCGTTGAAAATCATCCATTTTCCATCATCATCACCGTGACAAAACCCCGACAAAACGCACGATTAGATTGATATCGCGCAACAATAACCAATTTAAATAATAATTCTCGGTGACCAATACATTTTTATATATGTACTTCTCATTCTTATTTCATCCTCAACCGTCGTCTCTCAGTTTTCGGTTCGATCGCCTTTCCTGCCTGAGGTATCTCTGAATTTCTAGCAATAATCTGAGAAGAACGTTTCCGGGATACGTCACGTTGCGATCAGAATTTCTTGTATTTTGCATATCTATAGAAGTAGTCACCATCAGGGTTTAATTATACGTATAGCCTCTTGCATGAGACATTCTGTTTCGGTAGATTCGTAACCTAATAAGAACTAATGCGCACCATGTAATCACACCAATTATTATCCCCCCGTAGCAGCTTGTAAATTTATATATATTTTCGTATTAAATGATGTTTTAAAGTGCGTCAAGATAATCTATCCAAAACAAGAAGAAAAACATAACAAAAAATTTATAGACCGACATCAATCGCGTCTGTCGTATTTCAGATTAGCATCATGTCTTTGAAATGTTTTCTGTATTTGATCAGTTCTAATCTGAATTGTACGGGACCTGTATGGCCTTTAGTGTTTCTTAAAGGAATTTTGCTTATTGAAGTATACTGAAAATTGATATTTTTGCAGGAGATATTTTTTATTAATGATTATTTTTGAACAATATTCCAGAGTTCCACTGAACGTGTTCTCGATGTGAAATATTTTGTACATGAGTGTTCATGGTGTGTATTCCCATGAGTTGTACACGTCAAAGTGGTCCTAAATTTGCATGCACGTTTCGGAGCACTTACGGCGTCATATTGAATTGATTGTTAATTGTGAGGATGTCAATAAGAATTAAAAGTGAATGTACGAACGTTTCCTGATCATGTTATAACCTCCCCATATATATTTTAATAACTATTGATAAATATACGTAGCATAAACATATATGTTATGCAGTCAGTATTTTGTACGAGTACACGTTTTTCGGAAATATATATTATCTACTTAATATTATCTTTCTACATATTAAATACATATAATAAATGTTGCTATACCATTACTTATTTTATTTATTTTATCAAACACCCGTAAAATATACAACATAGGTATATGACATATTAACTAGTGAAATATATAATTATGATAATAAAAATGTATTTGTATTCCATATTTGTTTTATTTTCACTCACCGCCGTCCACAGATCTACAAAATATAACTAAACGATGACAAAATATACACGTTTCTGAATATTCCAGAATTTCCAGACAGTTTAAATTTTTTGATAAATTGATGAAGCAGTATTAATTCTTGACAAAACCTTCTTTTGCATACTGACTGTTCTACATAAGATATAAGTTATTGGAACGCTTCAATCATAATAATACCTATAGCATCAAATGTTTTAAATATGTGGGAGACTTTGCTTTCAACAATAAGTTCTTTTAAATGTTAGTTATCATAATGGACATGTCTATCAACATAAATGCTGTCGACAAGGTTGAAGATACATCGAAGGTTTCTGCTTTTCCCTAGTTCCTTGCGACGCTATGAGCATCATCTTTCTGGGTAAGTAGTAAGTACCTACATTTTTCTACATCAATAGTTTTGGCATTATGATCGATACTATTCGATTGTTATAGCTTTTAAAGGCATCAACTTATTCAATTATTTTACAAGATTAACTTTATTTTAATTAGATATACCGCTGTTCCAAAAGATCTGCACCACCTTGAAGGTGTGTCATCTAGGATTGTAGTAGAATGCTGGAAAATTGTTTAAAGAGGTCACAATATAGTTTGGTCTACTACAAACTTCTACTAAAAACCTCCGTTTGGTTTTGTTTGCCTCTAATTTGCACAAAGTAGTTCACTCTTCTGGAAAAATGTTAGCACTTGAGTTTATCGTGATTTTAGAACTCTCAAAATAAGCAAATACATGTGATCTAAATAAATTTGTAATTATTCATTGCATTGCGGTCTTTAATCATTTGCTGCACCCCATAGACTAATTATATGTTCCATTAGACATGTTTCTTCTGAAATGAGGGCTTTGCTCAACTCCTACAGTTTCATCCCTTGAAGTGTTCATGTCTCCCGCAAGTGGTTTCGGATGCTTTACATTACTCTTTTGCAAAGCCCATAAAGCTCACCTCGTGAACACTTTCTTTCGATAAGTTTAATCTCTAGTAGATACAGGGATCACATGTTTCATTTCATTACTCACCTGTAATTTGTTTTCCCAAGATTTTGCAGCATTCACCTCATCCATTGTCATTGCATCCAAATATTTGCTTCACATCTCTACAACACATTGTTTGGCAGTGCGAGTGGGTTGTATATAAAATTTCTTTTGACCGAGTGAAAATGCCAGAGCAGTTGGAAAATTACTTAATTAAAAAAATCGAAAATTACTATTTATAGTAAAATGCGGAAGGTTGTAGTAAAATGGTAAAGGAAAAACGGCTTAGAGAAAAACTTCCTTTTAAAGGGCTACTCGGGTAACCGATAGCCTACTCTAGATCCACTCTTAGAAAGAGGCGGAAGTGACAATTTGGCACTAAGCAAACATTAACTTGCATCTTATTAATAACATCTCCAGTGACAGTCACAATAATACGAAATTAACGCAAAATTCATTTTAATAGAAATATTAAATCAGCTAACATTAACATAATGCAACTCATTTCATATTGTAACAAATATAAGTTTACGAAATTATAGCACTTGGTTAACAGAAATTTGTTTATTCAACATCATGTTTTAGTTGCGTGTCCTCCAGCTCGGCCTTCATGAACATTTCATTTATTTGGAATTTCATTTGAAGCTGCTTCTGCCAGGAAAAAGTTTTTAACACTCTAGCGTAACTCAAGAACAGCAAATCAGTAGCATCCATTTCGTTTAAACTAGGAGTTGTAGTAGTTGAAGTTGAAGGTACTGTTACTTTTTCAGGACGTCTCTTTTTGGCCAACTTCTCTTCATCTGACCTTTTGGAAGCTACCTTCTTGTTTGTACGACTACTAACAGATGTAGCAGGTGGCAGACGGATTAAGTACTTATTCACAAAGTACTTGTTAGTTTTAGATTCATTTGGTTGATTGCTTATGGAAGGTAGATTTTGAGAAACATTTGGCGCTAACAAAACGGTGTCTACGGTGGTTCTATGTTCATTTGGTTGATGGCTTATGCAAGGTAGATTTTGAGGAACATCTAGCGCCAACGAATCGTTGTTTACCACACTTCCATGTTCAATTGGTTGATTGCTTATGCAAGATAGATTTTGAGGAAGATCCAGTGCCAACGGATCGTTGTCAATGATAGTTGTATGTTCATTTGGTTGATGGCTTATGCAAGGTAGATTTGAAGAAACATTTAGTGTCAATGGATCGTTGTCTGCGACAATTTTTGAAGTTATGCTCTCGCAAACTCGTGCAATATTACCCTCTTCTCTTTCAAATTGAGCAGTTTCTAATACATTCGAAATCGCATCATTTTCATCTTCTCTGAGAAGATTTGTTGGCTGGAACACGATATTTTCATGCAGTAACGAGACGTCGTCAATATCTATTTCTTCTTGTTTGATTTCACATTTAGGAACAATGGGTAACGTTTCGGTTTTGATTTGAGGAAGTGGAGTGCCTATTACCTTTATTTCTTCTAGTGGCGGATTACTGGAACTGCAACTAAAATGAAAATACTGTTACAATTTGTTACTAGTGTACTTTAACAAAGTAGGAGCTTTACATACATTAGGATTCTGCACAATTAGAATTTTTGAGGAAATAAATAAAAATAATATGTATTTCAGTAGAAATGACAAATTTTGGTTATGTGATGCTGGATTTGAGGTCTTGGTCTTCTGTTTAAGTTTGGCCCAAAATCTCTGGTGCAGTAAATGTCAGATGAGATGGGGCATGTCATGTATTCCTTTGTATAAATGGGTGAATTTTTAGTTACTGATAATCCTAATATTTAGTTATCTAATGACTATTCATCTGAGTATAAAAATATTTTTAGTGGGTCCCTCAGTTCATCGCCACCTTCGGCGATACATCTGTCTTATTTTTGCGAAGCGTAAGGTAAACAATGTGATAATGCGTTTCCTGAACATCTGTGCTTTTTTAGTTAGAACTGAGTATCGCATGCCAAGATCTATTATGGCGATTCTCCGCTTCTGAATAGAGTTTTGGTAAGTAACTACAATGGGGCTTTTAAATAACCTTTTTAGGGCCCGCAAGAATCTGATCTGCAGGTATACCTGCTAGCTGCACACAAAAGCATGTACTGCTCTGCGTATTTCAGATTACGGTAATTTAAAAAATAAAAGAAGATTAGAAATTTATTTCAAGCTCAAGCCCTAGCAAGGTATTATAAACGTTGCAGTATTTTACTATGTAATAAGAAAAATTGATTATTTTACTGTCATTAATTAAATTTAATTTGAAATAATATTGTTTCTTGAAAAAAATAATTAATATTAATTTGCATTTTAAGTTTTTTAGACAGACGCATCTACATATTTTAGAAAATGTAGAAAATTTTCGAGAGCTTGTTGTAATGTGGCTACATCTACACCAGAAAATTGATTAAAATTACTTCAAAATACTTGAATTTAGGCATCTATAGCAGTTTTTTAAAATTAAAAATATACAGTGCGAAGTGGGAGTGTAAAATAAGAAATAAACTTCTTCAAATTTTAATATTCTTCGTTTCTGGCAGAAATGTCTTGTCAATTAATGTTTTTAAGTGCTCATATATCAACCAGAATTTTATTCTATCCAGTGGCGCCGCAAAAAGGGACCACTTAAAGTTTTTTGGTTAAATATGTATGATGAACCAGGAGATATTATGGCTAATAAAAGTATTCAATACTAGAGATCAACGACCAACCTATAAGCTACTTTTTCTTAATGTTCATTTATTACTAAATTTACTAATTTTGGTGTATAATAATGGTCAATTATAATTAGCTTACCCAGCTTGATTTTCTGCTTCTTTCAGGGCCTTCAACCTGGAACAAATAGAAAAAAAAAATAAGCAAAATGTTGAAAAAACAAAGAGGCATCTTTGATGGAATAGTCAGTAGTTACATGTTAATGAATGAATCTCAATCGGTCGCTTAAAAATCAAGAATATTTAAAAATCATGATATTTACGTAGATAAGTAAATTGAGTTTTTGTGGGGGTACATTGGGTTTAGTTTTCTTCCTGCGAGAAAATGGATTATTGTGCCTATAGCGCTTCGTGTGTGCGAAAGGGAAAGCAACACTAGATAAACACTAGCCTTAAGGAAAAAGGAAATCGATTTTTGTTGATTTAACAACCTAATTAAAAACCAAACATCGTTTAACATTTTATTGATATACATAACTGAAATAGGTTCTCTTGATAATAAAGTATCAAAGCATTGTCATCGTCGTCACAAAAGTCAAGTGTCCACATTTCACAAATATACTTCCTCCGGCTCTGAGTACCAATATACATACTCTGTAGCATTTTCACTGCTATAGAGCTTTTAGACACCACCATAAAAATTTGAATAATGGTTTCATATATTTTTTCCTGCTACTCTAAACGTTTAGATATTTTACTATTCGCCCTGTCCACAAAACAAGCGATCAGTTGCGGTTCTGAAATTGCAATTGGAATAGAATTGAGGTTGACGAGGTTATGTAGTTGTCTATAAATAATACATAGGTACCCAAAACCATGATACAAGGAATATAACGAGATACGATACTGGCAGGCGCATGACGTCACGCGGTTAGTACGCGAAGCCAGGACAAAATAATGGAACTGTGGGACTTTTTTTCAACTAACATTGCAAATATTGAGATAAGGAACATAATAAGAGCCTGAAATAGCAATATATTTAATAATACTTGAATAAAAGTCAGACTGTGACTGACTGTTTTGATGGAATACGAACGTAGCTTTACATATTATTTTCCATATAGGTATAACTAATTCATTTGATCCTAAATAATTTGTTAATAGATTATAATGTTAGCTTGCACGATTTTGCCATCGTGCCATCGTTGCACCTCTCGTATTATTTACGTGATCAACATGTAGGTACACTTACTTAGTTTGACTTTTCGATTCCTTTAAGAGAACATTAACCAATTTGGAACTATTTCTTTTGACTACTCGCTGATGTCTTTCGGAAGCTGAAGTAGTAGTCGTAAAAAACGTCCTCGGTAGGTTTTCAGTAGGAACAACTTCTGGCTTAAGCAGCCTGGCATTTTTTGGAGTGTATCTTAGTAGCTCGTGTTTTAAATTACGAGCATAATCGCTATCTTTAAAATGCTTTGAGCACACTCTTGCATTTGCCAGATTAAAAGCGTCCTTCCGACAACAAGCATTCTGCCAAGCTTTACGAATTGAAGCCTCGGCCGGAAAGCGAAAAAACTTTACGTCACCAGTCTTATAATGTTTGGCTTGATCGTCAATATTGCATCCAAACACTGCACACCGCATTATTATTGCCACCAGTCCACACCACAACAAACTAACAACGGAAACACATCACAAAACGAGAAAAGCAATGAGAAAATCGAGAAAACACAGTCCCTACAGGTTAAAACAACTCTTCCAGCTTGGTGTTTACGAGGTCACTGGCGTTTACTAACCGCATGACGTCAACAAGCTCTCGAACCCGGCGTCACATCTGCGCAATGTCGTAATTCTGGTGCTTGTTGTATCATGCCTAAAACCATAATACCAGATGAACTACCTTTGGGCTACTTTCTTTGCAGCCTTCTTACGATTCTTTGGTCGTTCAGAAGGAAACTTTACTTTATTTCCACTCTTAAGTTTATTTGCTCGAATTCGGCCCATTGTTTCGAGTTTGCAAATAAACGCTATCACTGTCACACTAAAATAACCCTTTATCGAATGAAAACAATTACGATATAGGCAACTACAACTAAAATTTTCAAAGAATTAGTAGCGTGAGTCGTGTCGCATCGGGTAAACGAAACGCGTGAATGGCGGACAAAGAAGAAAAAGGCGGGAGGAAGCACGCGCTCGTTCAATGCCACATTTACTTAGTAGTTCCACGTTTGCCGTGGAGACCTTGTGGCGCCACTTTACGGTCAGTTTACAATTTATTTCTAAGTTTGCAAAAACATACATTTTAATGCAATAAACCGAGTTAAATTGAAATCAATTCTCCCTATAACATAGATGTTTTTATTGGTTGTCATTCAAATTAACGATACCTACTACCTACTTATACATATAACAAAATAAAAAATATGATTATTTTTTTTCCTTCAAAACAATAGACACCCAATATTCTTTATTTTCTACTTTATTCACTGGTAAAAGTCACATTAAAATCGAATGAAAACTTTTGGAGATATTTGCAGACGCATCTAACATCTATTCAACAGACCTCTTAAGTAGAGATAGGCCTACACCACTAAAACTTGTCTATAGACTGTCTTGTTCACTTTACATAGTATATATGTTGGGCTGGCAATACTCTACACAGTCTAAACGCTAACTCTTGCATTAAACAACCTTTTAATAATGTATTTTTTAGTAGAAAGTAAACTGTTCAAAATAAAAAGCAAATTTATTAATTACTTACCTGCCATTTCTAAAAAAATATTAATATAAATTATTGAAAACTATACGTACCTACCTCATTGACCAAGGGTTCCATTGCCGATTCGTTGGTCTGCAATAAATTGAAGATAAAATTTATAGAATTTGCTTTTACAATTAGGCACATACTGAAAATGAAATAAATTAATGTGGCTAATAACTTATACTCCTTTTCGGAAAAGGGCTTTAGTAGCCTGTTGTTGCAGCTCTTTCAAAATCTGAAAAACAGATCTTTAACTAACTTCAAGTGTAGAACATTATTGTCTCTAATAATGCTCATGTTCAATCGAGCTGAAGACCTTGGCTTGATTAATCTTATTACCCACAGCGCTGAAATTGTGTAAACTTTTTTCTTTGGATGGAAGCTTTCCTTTTCACGTAAAGATTTTACTAAATTTTGGAAAATCAGATTTTCACCGGCCAGGACACCTTCTCCGTATATCAGAATCAGTTCGGTTTTCTCCTCGAAAGAATATTGGAAAACCATGATTAGTTAGTTTGCAACCAGCAAAAGGTAAAGAAGACTGCAACAGACAATCAATCCTATGGTGTATCCCAGATGTTTGGTCCAACATGGGTGTTTGTCATTAGGATGTGACAGTCACTTCAAATGTAGGTACCACCGTTCACAATCTAATGGCAAACACATATGTTAGACATCTAGAATACAGCATAGCGCTGAATAATGAGTAAAGTAGGGTGAAAGTTCGATGAACTCACATAATATCTAATGGACTATCAAACACAAACATAAAAATGTAATCAAAACTGCACATAACACAAATAATTCACCATCAGACAACACAGGCAAAAAGACAACAATTGAAATAAGCTGTTGTCTTATCTGCCACGTGGCATGCTTTCTCCACCCATACCACTCTGTTTCCATTCCTAAACATTGAAGGCGGAGTTGCCCTTGCGATTGCTCTTGGTGAAATGTCTATAGTAATTTATACTACTTATCACACAACATGTACCAATGTAAAATCTAATAACCATGCAAAAAAAAGAACTGCGAATAAAAATGTGTACGACAAAGAAAGAGATGGGTAAGACCTAGAAACTCCACGGTGATCTCTTGCTAACTTTGTTATAGATTGAATTGGCCATACCCTCCGTCACTGCATTTGTTCTTTGTATTAGATTACAAAATTATTGATAATCACAATATTTTATTGCTTTTTTATAAATCTCTCCGCACAAATTTAACGAACATCTCTATTCTATTAGTTCTGTGATTTTGTTGATGGATAGCTCATTGCTCTGTTCTTGTTGCGATTGCTATTGCACTGTACGACTACCAATATTATCTCTTAGATCTAGCCTCAATGTTGATGCCATTAATATTCTTCTCTGATGTCGTGTAAATAGGCTTGAAGATTGATGTCGTACTTGATTAATTTTGCATTGCATTTGTTTATTGAAGCAATAGGTATGTTCACGAGCGTTCAGTCTTTGACACTCTTGACCATTATCACAATGATAGTTATGCGTATTGTATTTATTCTCTACGGTCTTACAGACCGATTTGTCATGTCTTGTTACCACTTTCTGGGTGAAGATTCTCGCACATATTTCGTAAGACTATACACTCGTCATTATTCACAAAATGTTTAAACATTTGGACACCCACCTTCGTAATGTTAACGATATTGTGGAAGTTGATGTTGTCATTTTAACCTCGTCGGGGCTGGGTACTTTTTTCCTTCCTTTTAAATTTCTAATCCTGCGTGAGATAAATGCAAATTAGATCATACTCGTGTGGGGTTAGATACGTCATAATTATTTTTCATCGAAATATAGCCATACTTACCGTTTCATTTTTCTGCGTACGCTTTGTTTGAAATAGGGCCTTCCGGCCTTATCACACATATTGTCCGTTTAATATTATTACAACTATAACAGATCACAACCAATCTGTCCCTTCGCTTCGACTTCAACCGGCATACTGAAAGAAAGCAAAGTTGGATGGGGAGTGACTCACATTACGCAGAACCAGTCAGCCAGTCTTTGGTACCGCTTGCTCCGTGCACCAATAGAGTAAGCAGGTTAACTCCGCTATTATATTTGCCAAATTTTGCCTGTATTGCAGATAGGATAGTGGAATTTTTATCTTTATCTAAACTAACTAAATGATCAAGATACAAACATAAAGTTAACTTACTAAAAAAACTTAATATGCTGTTTTTATAGGCAAACATCTGGAGCACTTATTACAATTTTATCTGTCGAGTTATTTGAAAAACAATTTAATTTTTTAGGATTATTCTTGAATTTTGTAATTATTGGTCGATAAATCGAAAATGGTTACAAATAGTCATAGAGGTGTACGTACAAAAAATGTTCGTTTTTAGTTTCTACATCATATCGTTAAAAAATATGCAGGCTTGTTCTATTTGAAAAAACAGAGAAAAAAGTTCTAAATTACAAAAATTAAATGTAGCCATCCTGTATAATTTTTCAAAAGCAAAAGCGATTCAAAGACATTTCACAGATGTTTTCTAACTAGTCTTTACATATTTTTGGTCATTGTTTACTTTACCCACTCTTCGATTTTCAAAAAACTAATTACACCAACGCATGCGTCACCATGTATACATTATGAAAATCAAAATTTTTTTTTTTGTGCAAACTACTTTTATTTTTACTCATTTTCTTTGCCCTAGCACATCTTTTTTTTCCTATAAATTTTGCATAAAATTATTTATCATTTGCACAACATTTCATTGCTCAAAATGGCATTATAATGATGTTTTACGATGGTTTCCAAAACAACAGCACAAAAAGCGAAGAGTAAACAATTACCATATTTTTTTCTTAGAACTCGTAATTGTGACTCAGCATCTGCAGATGCCAGTATTTGAACAAAAAAAATCGCTACATCCAATAAGTCTAAGAAAAGACTCCGAAAAATTTACTTTTACGCACAACATTCCATTTAAAAAAATGGTACTTGCCCCTGTATAATCGTCTTGGCTCACCCTGTATGTTCAAAAATAATTTCCGGTTATAGACTTCTTTCTCTAGTTAATTTGTGTATTTAAATCAAATTTCTAGCTATCATAGAACTCAAGCTACCAAAGTCGGACGCACTATTGCCCCACCCTGTATAAAGTATTTATTTCACCAGAAACGACTGGAACCCTTTTTTTACTGCAAAATGACCTGACCAAGTAAAATGAGCCCGGGAAGCCGAGAACGGAGTGTTCACAGATAAATATATTTTCTGCATGTAATTCTGTATTTAGAGGCAATCTTATGACATAATTGTGAGGACCATTAACCCCCCCCCCCCCCTCATCTCCACAATCCGCCACTGGGCCGAGTCAAAAATCAGAATTTCGTAATTTAACGGTTAAGTATTGAAAACAAATGCCACCACTGAATAATTTCCAATCAAGTTATAGGTTAAATAATTAATTTATGCATTTACCTCTTATTATATTTATCAATGTTACAAGTCTTTTTACGTCTAGCTGACAATCTCAGTCCATATTTTTTACCTCTGCGGTAATCCATGATGACGGGAGAGTAATAATGTGAAGGGTGGCACACACAAAGCAAAATCAGACAAAAAAGTTGTTCACAATATCAATTAAGAATGCTTCTTTGAGTTAAACCAATCGAAAACGATCGAAACAATCACAAAAATTGCGAAAGTCGGTCCTGAACAGTGTACTCAGTCTGTAAGATGATACGACCTGCAAGAGAAGTGAGGCGGGACTAGATACGTCGACGGTGGCAGCACTTCCCGACGATAAAATTTCTCGTAAAATCCAGCAGCAAACGTTTACAATTTCGTTTATATTTTCCAAATATAATTTTTTTTACTGCTGCATATATTTTTTTTCATTTACACAAAGCATCGGCCTTTGCCTCCCGTGAAACAGAATAATTTTTTTTATTTCTAAACGTAAGTTTTGAAGCGTTTAAAATCACTCATTTCTCATTTTCTCTGACATTAACCGCGCAAATACCCCATTTTTTGCAAAAAATACAAAAATGTAACACACGAGTTGCGTGAAACAATCTTTTCTCTTTCCAACGGAGTTTGTTTGACTTATCTATCTTATTTACTTTCGAAGCAATTTCCTATTTTGTACGTACTGTTTCTTACTTTGTGAGCGCACGGCAAATACCCTCTTAAAACTGAAAATCGAATTAAAATTCTATAGGATATCCGCAAAACCCTACAACAGCAAGAAACTACATGTCGCAAGTGTGCTTGCTCAGAGACGAGACAGCATCATGATACAATATAGCATAGCATGATCAAGTAGATCAAATTCAAAATCAGTAAAGCTTATTCATTTGACTGTTTTTATTTTATAATTTCAACTCAGTCGCCACAATGCATCTATATTTCGTAGTTGACACTTAATTACATATTTTAATTTATTATATTAAATTTTCATTTAGTTATCTTAATTTTCTCTAAATCTACGTTCTAATTTAAGTTATATGCGACAAATTAAGGAAAAATCGCATCGTCATTGGATAATACCACACGGTTAAGGGATTGAATAAATGTTATTTTATTTCTTCGGTTAATTCGCTTTTTATCTTGAGCAAACATTCGCCTTAAGAATGCGATTTAAGAAGGTAGCGGGAATATTTTATAGCGACCCTCAGCGAGGGGATGAGGGCACGTGCCTCCGGCCCTTTCATTGTGCGCTGACGTAATTTATTATAATATTATACGAAATCAGATTATACAAAGTAGAGTGAAAGCCAGGTGATGTTTGAAGAAATGAGCGTGTCACATAAAATATAATCGAATTAGTTTCGCAGAGATTGTTACGTTCTGTCACAAAACGTCCTTCACCTGGAACATCAGCAATTTGAATTTAAAGTTTTTTCATATTATCGATACCAAACCGTCATGATATTTCCATATACATGTAAAGGAAATTAATAGCCCGTCACAGCAGGTCACGTACCATCACCTGTAACAGCGACTGGAGTTGGGGTGAGACACATAGGAGGAAGCAAGGCAGTTGTTATAAACCTAGCACTAAACAGAGATGTCGCTGACAGATTAAATCTGTCTATAGTCTATTCATTTTCAAGACAGAACTTGAGTAAACAGGGTAGGCATTTTTGTATTACCATTTATTACAAATATTTGAAGCCTTCCAATCCCATTGATTCGATACATAGAAATCGGAATCAAATTTCAAAAATTTATTTTAATGTCAATTTGCATTTAAGGTAGGTATAGTTGTGTTTTTTACATCTTCACATAAACATAACCTTATATCTCCTATCTTAAGTTGAGCCAGTCTACTATTGCGACACTTGAACGTGTATTGAGTCTTCCTACTTCCTGTTTCAATTGCACCTATGTGCATAACAGGAAATCAGGAGAAATTAATAGCTACACAAACTCACAAACACTACGGACAGGATTAGCTGTCTCACGTAAGGAATCTGTAATCCCTTCCCTACTTGTGGTTTGCTGCTTATTAAGGGCGGATATAGTTGCACCAAAACCCGGCAAGATTCGTGGAAACGCTACGTAAAAAATGGGAGGATGGAGAAGATCGTCGAGCAGTCTTCCTGTACTCTAGTCTAGATTTTTTAACTATTGCTGAATTTGACAACTTTAATTAACAATTAGTTGTCTGTTCGTGCTACTGATTGATCGTTTTGAATTTGTTATTGACGACCCAATCACCGAAGGGAAGAAAATACGACACGAACGTATTGGAAACGGTCAATGACTGCCGACAGCTGCGCCTTTCCCATTTCGGTGCAATGATGCATCCCATCTATTATCTATTACAAAATTGGGACGTTTGATGTACCTTATTTATTATGTGACGTTTTTACGGCATCAAAATGTAAGTGTCATGTGTACCTTTAATGTTCTAATAAACGTCGGATGAGCTGGTGGATATGGTGTCGATGTGTCTAGGAGCTAATGCTATGGATGATGGACAATCGACAAATACCATCATTCAGAAACGCTTTTGTAGAGCTTAAAAAGTTGATGTTAATAAATAGTTGAAAATAGTTGAAATAGTAATAGTTGCTGTTCATTAAATAGTGGGTAGAAGTATAGTTAGAAGGTTTCTACACTGTACTATGCCAAAACGCTCCTTAGTGCTAAACAATGTGTTCTGAAATATAACTTTAACTTATAGACTTCCAAAACTGATTTATCTAACCGTCTGTAACTTCTTCGTTAGAGATAAATTTACTATTTTTCTTCTATTACTCTTTTCACTTCAGAAGAAATTCGAAAAAAAACTGGAGTGCTTCTATGCCATCAATTGGTCTTTTGTTTTGGGCTCATAGAAAAGTGTACCCAAGTTTAATTCATGGTGGTAACAAAGTTCAAAAATCAACATCATTTTCAAAACGGGCACAGTTGGAAGCTTTTACTTTTCTCCTGCTGCTAATTAAATTTAGCAATTATTTTTGCATTATATTCATTTATGTATATTTCTGATTGTTTACGGTGAGTAAAAATCCTTGAGGCTTCCTCATCAAGGACTGTTCTAGTCGGTTCTCAAATTTCAAGTCTCTGCAAGTAAGCACCCACTTCTCATTTTATTTTGAACACTTTAACTTGTATTCATTTAACAAGTTTAGTTGTTGATTATTTTCGAAAAACTTCGTATTTTATAATTTACCCACCCTCACAATCACCTTAAAAGGGTTTTGGCTGGAAATTAGTGCATAGCAACGTTTTATTTACTAGAAAGATGGTGATGAAATTGTCACCCCAACAAGTTCTATAATATCTTTGAATGATGTCATTATCATCATATCATTAATTAGTCGTGGAAGAACAATTTCAAATATGTCATAGTACAGTAGTACAATAGGCTTGTTCACATACTCTGTAGCACTTGCTATTTCTCTATAACAGCATAAACAAAAAGATTCAATGGTGGATAAAGCAACAAACAAAATTGTACAGATAGGTACTCACTCAAAGGTTTCACCAGCTCTTGATACATCAGTTACATCAACATTATGGGGAGTTAATGATGTTGCCTCGGAAACGATCCTTCAATGAATGGAAAACAATCATTTGTTATAGATACAATTTTACACAAATGTTTTTTTTTTTTAAATATTTAATAGGTAAGTACTTACTTAATGGTTTTACTAACTCGTTGCACATTTGCTGCTGTTTTGTCATCTTTATGTCGTTTCACAGCTGCACGAGATGCGCGATTTCGTTTTCGTGATGGTGCTTTTCGGCTCGAAGGCATTTTACAATAACAGTTCAAAAGAAAGAATGTTAGTAACGCACAAAACTGTGAAAAACACGTCTGTAACTAGGTTCTTATTGGTACGTAATCAATGAATAGAAATAACAGTCATAGACAATGAAGGTTCTAACTAAACAAAGTAGTTAGGTATGATGTATACATTTCCAACTCTAGACTAGACTGAATATAACTTGAAAAACTACAAGGAAGTTGCCAGATTCCTAGAAGGTTAGAAACTATCTAAACACAAGCAGACTAAGCTAGTCGACTTTCTCGGAAGGATCTAATAAAACTCGCTGGGCTGGAAGCTCCTCGTCCGCTGGAGGGGTGATACCGTTGATTGAGGTATTTACTGGAAGATACCCAACTCCGTGCTAATAGTCGACCGAGTTTCCCTTCTTTGCCCTGCGTCCCCTCACCCACATTGTCTGCACTGTACGGTGGCGCCACAGACGGCCAACGTTGGTTTTCGGTTTTATGAATCAGGTACCGGCTCCAGAAGGCTCACTTTACGCATTTCTACGTGTGCGACATTGCCAAATTGTCTATGGTGTGGAATGTGGGCACAGGACCACGGGACCATAGCTGCACGGGACGGGACGAGATATGTTTGCGGTGTATTTATTCCGTTCGGTCTGCGTTTCATGGTTCAGGTCGCACGCCCCGATGATTAAAGTCGCCTTTCAGGCAATATTATATTTTTATAAACCAAATCAAAGTAAACAAAGTTTTAATTAAATAAAAAAACAATTTACAAAAAGTTCAAAAATTATACAAAAAAAGATCCTTACGCCTATCTATACAAAACTAATTTAGGACAAAATTTTTATTTTCCTGTGTGGTTTGACAGTTGTTCGTTTGTTTTTCAAGATTTAATCACATAAACCAAATCAATGTAAACAAAATTTTAATTAAATAAAAAAAAATTTAAGAATTATTATACAGGGTGAGGCAATAGTGCGTCCGACTTTGATAGCTTGAGTTCTATGACAGCTAGAAATTTGCTTTAAGAACACAAACTCTATAACCGGAAATTATTTCTGAACATACAAGATGAGCCAAGACAATTTATACAGAGGCTAATAACATTTTTTTAAATGAAATGTTGTGTGTAAAACAAGATTTTTCGGAGCCTTTTCCTAGACTCTTTTCACTTCAATATTATTCCTGACTATTTCCAAACCACTTGGATGTAGCGATTTTGGTATTTTTGTTCATATAATAGCATCTGCAGATGCATGTTAAAAGAATCACTACAGTCACAATTACGAGTTCTAAGAAAAAATTATGTAAGTAGGTACTAGTTAGGAAACATCTGTAGGATGTCATTAAATCGTTTTTACTTTTGAGAAATTATACAGGGTGGCTAAACTTAATTTTTCAATTTAGAACTTTTTGAATTTGATTTTCTCAGTTTTTTTAAATAGAACACTATATTTTTTAATGATATGATGTAGAAACTAAAAACAAACATTTTTGTATGTACATACATTTGTAACCATTTTCGATTTATCGCCCAGTAATTACAAAATTCAAGAATAATTCTAAAAAATTAGATCGTTTTCCAAATAACTAAGTATGTAGTTCGTCTTCGAGTGTAAATTTGAGAAAGTCGGCAAATTAAATTTCTCTGGCCGGAACGTCTAATCGGTTTTATCATTCATTCCATCCGCCCCTGACGTAAGTGTAGCACCATCATTATTGATTGGCACCATGTTACAGTGTTCGGCAAGGTACTGTTCATTTCAGCCGTTTAGTCCTCTAAATCATAAAAGCCCAGACCGCACAAATGACCTCGGACCTGCCGTGTGCCAACCGTGATGGCCAAAGAAACCGTACATTTGCACCACAACCCTTACGGTTCTGTGTGCTTTGATATTTATCTTTAATATTTTGCAAAATGTTTTCTACTTTTTACTACACATTATCGAAATATGTATAATTATTTAATGAGAAAAGTTAAGCACATTTTCTGTGGTTAGCAAATTTCTTAACAAATAAAAAAAAAATTTTCATATTTTGTTTACAGCATTTGGACACTGAAGCCGTGGTGCAAAAGATATTTACCCGCACCACTTCTTGTCTACCGCGTATACAATAAGTTCGCCTCCCGCTCGTTTGTTCCATCTCTGTTAGTGTCATGAATTGAAAAGAGATCGAGAAAACGGCTGAAATGAACTATACTACGTGGCAACATCGCTTCATCTTGTTGTCGTAATATTACAGCTCTCTGTAATTTCTGAACCCGACTAAACTGCATTTAATAATGATGCTGGCGGACAGATGGACCGATTCTGAACCCCTAGCCGCCAGTATCATTTTTAGGCACGATTCTGGCGGTAAGGCTGGGCATCTTCCAGTAAATATCTCAATCAACGGTGATACCTTGATAGTTCTGAGCGGTAACATTTATTTATCATTCGAAACTCAACACTAGCGCCGTCTAGCGATTGCGAACGAAAATAGAGCCCGAGGAGGACTCCCTTAAGATTGCAGTCCCAATTATTCAGAAACCGCATCTAGATCTAGATATTGATCCATTAGGGCGATAGTAGTATGTACCAATGTAGTACAATGTTTAACTGGAATGGAACACTCCTTTAGTCCTTAGCCCAGCAGACAGTTTTATGAACAAGAGCTAAGAATAATTAACGACAACTGGATTTATAGCTAAATAAGGGAAACATAAATTTGCGCTTGTATGAATAAACAACTAATTCATCTATTGTCGTTCAGTCAATGCAGATGCAGAATCAATTTGAAATACAAAATTTGTTATCAAAATTCAATCACGTTGTATGTTAGGCGGCAAACCGTATACAGCAGGAGTGTTGCGTTTGTGTATACTTTGTAACATACAGGCGATTGATTATGTTGGAGACCCAGCAGAAATCCAGTTGTGATGGATAGATAGCAGCCCAATGATTAATGAAGCTCATTTTCTGCGTGAACACCGTGCACGCAGACCTATTTAATTTCCAGTCAATCAAAAACGAAGTGTTTACGTTAAAAGCGAATTATGAAACAATGGCAGACACTTACGACTTGGAAGTGAGGGAAAATCAAAAAGAAATACTGAAATACTGCAAAACAGGTCGAGACTGCTGAATTATTAACGTGCGATATGGGGCCCCGCCCGTTTCCTTGGTGCCCGTCGCCCAGGCTGCTCGATATCCCAGAGGCCCCGTGTCGCAAAGCACGTCGCTAAAACATAATCTCCGAAGGTGTATGCAAAGAGATCTTGAGCATCACAGACGGGATGTTCTAAATGGCACTTTTCCAACGTATAATTCAGACAACAGTTTAATGAAAAGTCTCGCCGTGTTGCAGCAGGGGAACGGTTCCCATGGCGACGCTGCAGCCGGGTTTGCTCTGGGGTGGCTCGGTCTGGGGCTGATGCTCAGGCCGGGGGTGGCTTTGCAATGGGGTGGCCCTGTCTGCCGCTGTCGTTGCCCCCTCTTTCTGCCATTCCCATTCTAATCAAACACAACATTGTAGAACGCTTTCGCCGCAGAACTCCACCGACTCAGCAGCTACGAGTCATAATTGCCGTAATTCCGCAAAACAGAAGCCAGCGTTCACGATTTCGGCACTTCCGCCGGATGGCAAGAGGGCCCACCTGTCGCAACCAAAAATCACCAAAATATCCGCCAATTCAAATTGGCAATTTTGTTCAATATATTAACTCCTTTAGAAATTTATATTTCCATGGAGTTTGAAAATAGAAGATAATCTGAATTCAGCCAATATGTTGAATTTCATTTAACTTTTAACTGTTTGTAGCAACGTCGCAGAATCTGTTGTTGGAAGGAAAATTCCCTAAATCAATGACAACGGAATTGGCCCGCCTGCGTCTTGCTGAATTAAAATATTAGGCATATTTAACGTTGTCGCTGAGAAGCAGAGTGCGGAGAGGGAGATTTAATATTGGAGCAAGAAGGGGCTTCCCCGGCATTTATGAGTAATTTCTTGTATGCCTAGAAGACATCGCTACTTAGTGCTTAATTTAGCTTAAAATTACGCTTTAGCGTAATTTGAGGGGTTGTGCTCCAGATCTTAGGCTCTTTGTGCTTATTGTACGTGCCATTACAACTGCTGATTGCGTTGCTGTAGCTTCTGGCTCCATGAACAGGACTTGTGCTAGGGGTCAAGTTTGGAAACTGTAGCTCTATCAATTAATAAAAAACATAATATTTCATGCCCTAACAAAAAAATTAAAAATTGAAAATGGGCTGCTGTTTAGTATTTATTGCTATAAATTATCACACAAGTTGCTTACATTTTTATCTTTAAAATTTTGGCCAATACTTTTGAGAGGCCGTGAAAAGAGTTTGACATAAAATGTTTCGCGAAAAAACAGCATCACCCGCGCGTGCATTCTTCCTCGTAATGCTAATCAACTTTGTGGTGCTCATAAATATATTGTTAAAAATTTCTTTAGATGTAACCATTGTAAACATTTCAAACTCAGCCTGTAGAATGGTATCAGCGGTAAATATGAGTATGAATAGCTTTTTGGTAAATTCGCTTAGAAAACAATTTTGTAGCTTGTATTTTATTTTTGCGTTTTCCCAATAATTTCACATCAATTTTGTTTTCCTATGAGCTCGCAACGAATTTTGCTCTGCAAAAGCATTTTGAAATAAATCATGCGCATATATTCCGTATATCATCAAGTTCTAAATCATATTCGAGCAAGTTCGGGCTATTCAGAATAGTTTTTACGGTTTGCAATGCCGAATCAATAGTGGATGCAGCTACAAATTTGCGCCAGAGGTCTGCTAATGAAACTCGTGATATAATAATGTTTGTTTCAGCCACTGATCCCACAACAATAATGGCGATTCTTGCCATTTCTCCCGTGAAAACGTCCGTTAAAATTACTTTTCGGCAAGGTTAATGACCCCATACCGTCATCAAATAGGGTTCGGCATATGGTGGAAAGTCTTTTTTACCCCTTTCAACGGCATTATTCGGACTCGTTCTTTTCGACTACTAATGAATTATTTCAGTTTGTTGTTTGCCGGGAGCTACGAGGGTGACCAGCATGTTTCACCCTAGCGCCAGCCTATCTTATCCATGAGCAGGCGCTGTATCTGGAAGATTTAGTTTTGATCAATGTTGCGGCTCTCGTAGAAACATATGTCCAATATAATGTATTAAAAATTAATAAAAACCGCAAATTAAAGCAAAGTCATAGCAATGGTTTTGACTGGTCAGAAATGGTGGAGGCGTCGCGATAATAATTGTACTATTCATCAATTAATGGCTTGGGGTGTCGTATATTATAATCGGTGTAAGTTCAACCCCAAGGAATGATGTTATTTCTCAGATTATTTCCCGAGGTCGCCTAGGAGGTATAAATTCATTCTGAACGCGAAGGCCGAACCACCAGTCCCTTCCGGGCGATTTACCCCGTAGTCTTCAAGACCAACTCAAAGCTCACGGTCGTTGTCGCCTTCTAGTATACTTTAAATTCTAGATCATGGCCTTTCCAAACAATGAAAGCATTTCCTAAACTGGGATTTAAGAAGCGGAGTTTTCGAGTCTCCATTATCATTTAGGTAACACGTTAACTTGAAAAGAACCGTCTAAATTTATTTTCATTGATAACGCCGACGATTAGGGCGTGTTCACTTAATGAACCAAAAAGAAAAAAAAAATGTTTAGAGCAAAAACAGATTTATGTGGGAAATTTGTGCAGCGTTAATTTTCGCGGCCAAAGAGAATAAAATATCAGAGCATGAAGCAGAGGCATATCCAGGTGGTATCGCCAATTCTCCCCATGCTACAATTGATCACTCGGAAAACTCATTTTTTAGGCAGGTTTATACTATTTCCCGAAGTGCCAGCGCGCCCCTAAGTCGCCCAAATCCTGCTAGGGCGTCGGTGTAGCTGCTCCCCTGCAAAACTCGCCTGGTCGCCAGCAGGGAACGCGTGGCCATGGAAACCCTCCTCAGCCTCACCGTCATCTGTTGTATCCTGGTCCGCTTTATCATCCTTTCCAATGAGCTTTTCGTCCTGCTGGACGCGCAAACTTGCACATTCCTTCCCATTACGCGCCTGTGCTTTGTGCGAAATTCGTTTATTCTGATAGCCATTTATGGGCCTAATGTGGTATGTAAATTGCGGAAGATGCATTCATAGCTGTTTTGTCGTGCTTCGGATTCGCGCCGACAACCAAAATTTGTCAGCGAGAAATTGTCTTAATGGCTCTCCCTAGAGCTTCGCTTTTCAGGAAATTTTTATGGACAGCAGGGGAAGTATTGATAAAAGAAAAGCGGCGAAAACTCATTAAATATGCCTTTTCCTAGGACTGACATCCCTTGTATTATGTCAGTCCATTTCTAAAATAACGAGCAACGAAAATTGCACTGATAGGGGGTTAAAGATACATTTCTTCTAAATGTTCAACTACCACAAAAATACACAATATGTCGTTTTATAAGATTTTTAGTGCATTTTTTTTTATTTAAAGGATTTTCCGCACAATCACCTCGTGAGTCGTCTGCAAAAATCAATTTTAATTTCTCAGGTTTTTATCTCGTCTTATCTCGCCTTGAGACCCTTCTCTTTCATTCAAATCTGTTATCTTTTTTTCAATTCTAGCTAACTGATGATTTTGCCACTTCTTTGCAGTACGAGTAGTCACAGGAAAAACAGTAGCACTTTCAGCCCTCTTTGTTTTCCGCAGGAAAGCTTGATGGATCATGGTATGATAAGAAAGTATGCAGAAATTACTGTCATTAAAGGTCACGATTTCATCATGATTCTAATCGTTTTTGGTATCATGTGTATTATCAAATATAAAGGAGGATAGATCCTCGCACGTTAATTGGGCTTGGGTCTCTTGCTTCAAAATAAAAAAATACCGGTCCTCATCTTGAATAGCACAAAAGCTTAGCATGTTGGACTAGTTTCAAGCGGAGTTTGAATGTGAATTGGTCCGGCGCCCCGGTAGACCTTCGCCAACAGCTGGGGGCGCAGAGTACCGTCTAAGGAGCACCCTTCGACGGCGGTTCAAGGTAGTCTGGACCGCTAATTTGTTGGCTGGGAACCAGACGACATTGCACTACTGATTATTGTAATTGAAAGGGGTACGCCCTTGCATTTGTTCCTAGTTGAGAGTCGAGAGTTCTATTGACTTTATGATGTGAAAGAACCGACCTGCCTCTCCCTGATATACAAATCGACGGAAGTACGCATTATATAATATACATGTAATAAACAAATTAATTAACTAAGAAAAGAGAGTAGTGGTTGGCACGTCGATAAGTTTTCGAGACGTGCTGTAATCAAGAATCAGTTTAATTCTCTTATGTACGAAAATAATAAATGCTGTATAATAATTGAACTAAAACTATACCGTGGGTTCGTTCATAGTAAATAATAATAATTTCAAAAAAATTTCCAGTGACATTAATAATTAATTGACATAAGAAAAAGTTTTGAAAATTACAAAATCTAACAAATTTAAGTCATTTCTACTCACATACACACGTTTGTGAACTGTGATTTACTGATGTTCATTTTGGGAGTTGTTATAAATTTATGTATTTGAAAAAAAAATTGAAACTTCTAATGTCGTATCGAAGCGTTATTTATAACATTTTAGTTAGTGCATATACTTTTCGTTTAGAAAGAAAATTGAAGTCACTTAAATTTTATTCGATAATATTCTATCATTTTTCTTTTAATGGCGCCTCCACCATTTGTCAAACTTCTAGTTTATCGAAGCTTTGGAAGATTCTTTTTATGTAAAGTGCAGAAATAAATTAATATCATTTCCCATCATATACACACGTTTGTAAAATCAACTCTGCTGATAGGAGTTAATTTTAGAACTTGTCATAAATTTATGAAGAAGTAGTGAGATAACGGGTGTGAAAGAGCGACGCGCCTGACATAGTGGAGTAAATATGCCAGTGAAACTTGCTTCCACAGTTGTATGTATAGTTACCTATATGTATCGAATTTCATATGATCCTGATAATTAGAGTTTTCAGTATTCTCCTCCAAATTGGGAGATTGGACCGACACTTGTGAATTAATTTGGTCCTCGGCAATTGTACTAAAAAAATATAACACAGTTAATTATAAGAGTTTATGTCTATTTTATTTCAATTTTTTGCACTTACCAAATGTTTGTTAAACAGTTTCTAAGAGGGTTTCGGTTAATGCCTATTCTGCTTCTGACCCTATAAAAACATTTTTAAAGTATTATTTAATATCACTTATAGTACCTGTTGTCGTAACTATTGTTATGATTTGTTACAATAAATTTAAAATAATAATAAGACAATACGGTGTCCTGAAAATAGTAATTAATCTCTTGTAGTTAGCAGATCTAGTAAAACGAACTACTTTGTATAACAAATATAGTAAGCATGTATATGCAACATTAAGGTGCGTAATTATATTATATTGTTATAAACTCCATAATACAGATATCTACGAAGGGTGCATCAGTAAACTAAAATGTTTAATCCCACATTTCTTCTTTTTATGTGTTTGTTATTTACCTATCAATTTCAGTTTCCGTAAGTGCTTGTTTCTTCCCACTAATGTGACATCTTTCCACCCTTCCATATGTCATATTGCTTATTTTAGATAAACAGGCTTGAGCAAATGTGTCGGAACACCTGATTTCTGGCTAAACTATGAGTTTGATTAGAAAATACCCTTAACAAAAATCGTTGTAATATTTTAATCCTATTCAGTGACGTACTTTGATTTCCATAAGCTACTCTACTTTTATACGTTTCGATCTCTGTATTTTTTTATTTTAATAAAGGGCGTTTTTCGAAAGTTGTTGCAGTAATTTGTTATAAATCCGCAACAATATTGTAATTTCTGAAAATTTGAAACAAATCTTTTTGGACGCCTCCTTGGACAATTTTGTATATCCGAACACTATAGTTTATTATTAAAATATATTTAGTTACGTGCCCTCTATCGATTCTAAATGTTAGAATGCACCTTGTACCTACCTACATATGTCTACTTATGTGTAAAGCCTTTTTTACGAAATCTAATAAAATGAGACATTGACTATCTTTTGGACCTCCTTGCTTTGCTTAGTCTATAACTACACTAAAATTAACAGCTTACAGTTTCATCCTATTCCTTACACTCATTCTTCGCTTCCCAACAGAAAGATTTCCGTTCTTCAACAGCTTCCCCATTGCTAAAAAGACAAAAATTAGTTAATTGTAGTAACTTAGTTGACTAAAGGTTTGTGAGTTGGTATTGAAAGGATCCCAGAAAAGTGACAGAAAAGAGGGGGAAACTTTTCGAGACGAACACGAACGAGCAGAACGAAAGTCGTCTCTAGGAATGCGATTTTTAGATCGTGTCATAACATTGTAATAGAAACTTGGCCATTGAAAATATGTATACTTACTTGACGTTGTAATCAATGCACTTTACTTCTGAGAACTATTTTTTAATGATAAATAGATTTAAGAGCCACAAACCACCCGACAAATGCAGTGCAAACCAAACAACTACTCTCACTTTATAACCTTAAAAGATATAAGCTCCACCTGCATAGACGATCAGTTGGAATCTCATTATTACCAGATTTGTGTAAATTTCATCATTATTTGGTCAACTGTATCCGGGCGTTCACTCGTTCAATCGTAGGTTCGCAAAGACGTCGATGCTCACCGATTGCAATTCAGTTGGTCCGGTGTAAGGCCATGAGCTGCGAAGATGTCGCTACCTACCCATGCTAATTTCAGCCGCGATAAGGTTCCGAGAAACTCGTCATTACGATTAAAATTAACCCTTCATCAAAATTTTGAACAAAGAGTTATCTTATCAAGATGTTTATACTTTCCGCTACAGTTGAAATTTAGTCAAATAGTGGATTGTATTGCCACAAAGCTCAGCAGATAAGTATTATTTTCTGTGCCGGAAAGCAATAAACATTTTTTTAGAAGTAGGTAAAACAGAAATTCGTGTCAATTAAACAATAAATTTGCTACGCTGTTTTTCTTAAAGCGCGTAAAGTCATATGAATCTCATACTGCACAGGGCCCTTAACTAAATGTTGTATCAGCACATTACGTAACATTGCAAGTAGTGCTTATCTGAAAAAAATTGTTGCCATCTAAATCCGAGATGCCAGAAGACTCAAAAATATTTTAGTCAGTTCACCATTTGTGAATATCCAATTAATTTGAAAGGTGCTACTGAATTGTCATTACAAGGCGTAAAAGCACTAGCCAAGAGCTCCTTGCAACAATACGTATTTTGGTTTACGGCAGAACTTTAGCTGAAATCAACTGAAACATTTTTAGGGTAGTTATATCCGGATTGTAGCTCTTACTTTGCAGATTTGGTACTCGCCGGCCCTAAATTCGCCCCCATTACACCGCCCTATTTATGGATGGAAATTCCAAATATTATTTCTCTCACGTATATCCTGCAGCTTCTGATCCGTCAAGACCCCCGAATATAGGGGTTTCATCAAGAAGCGGAAGGCCATTCAGTCGGGTGAGGTCAAAAGGAAACGTGTCAGTTTTTACTTAAAACATTCGGGCGCCGAGGGGAACCCTTTGTTGTGTTCGTTACGGAGGGAGCAAAAAACGATTAAAACGGGACCCCGCGCCAAAACTAATTAATTTCCGCATTTTATAATAAAGGGTTTAATTACTATTTTCCCCAGATAATTTGATATCGCCCCAAATATACGAAAAAGTTGACGAGATGATATAAGTTACAGAATTTAAAACGCTGCATCTAATCTTACACCTGTATAAATAACGAAATAAATAATTTGCGGGATATTTGGGAAACTCCCAGTATCATTGATAGAAATTGGATGTTGTATGAAAATTATTCCCGCAGTCGTGGGAATCGTGATGTAGTTTTAGTAACAGGCTACCAAGGGAGTAATTTCCATATCCTCCCATTAGATGTCATACGGCAACTTCTGTGCACGACATTAACTTCCCTGTCGTGGGTACTTTCTGTTTGTTGAGTCACCCCGCCAAGGGTTATTGTCCCTTTTTGTGTACGTTTTCCCCGTTTAATGTGACTTGATGATGTTATCAACTTGTCGATATTCAGTGCCATAATTAAACATGAATGTTTCTAGCATGCCGAAATATAATTACCCCCAAATCTTACAGCTTTAGTAAAAATGTTAAAATTTTGATTCAATATAGATCGAGATGCCCAAATTACAAACAAGAAACCAATTCGAGAAAGTTGCGTATTGTTGAGAAACCGGCAACAGAATGCTCAAAGCACCTGCCCTCCTGCTTATTCCATTTGAAATCTTGTGATGAATATATTCAACGTATTTATGGCGCTTAATTTGTTATAGTTTCAGGAGAGCCGTTTTATTAATACCCGTATAATCGTTAGTGGACAAGGATAACACATTTGATTGAGTTAATTCAGCTACCAGGTTTCTGCTAGCTACAACCAAGTATTTATATAACGACAACACCTATCTGTATATTCCTCCGCAGTTTCATAATCTTTTATTTGATGAGAAAGCGGTTATAAGAACAGTAGGTATACCAATAACGCAAGTTACAAAGCGTTTCCTCGTCCTGCGTTATAATGATAAAAATCACGAATTCCAGGTAGATTTCTATGGCAGTGTTTTCGTCGACTCAGGTATAACAGTCGTCAAGCCGCCATTAAAATTCGCATCGAAATGATAGTGGGTCTGGAAGGTTTTTGTTTGGTTCGCTGTTAATGATCGACGTTTGTGAATTTTCTTAATTGCTACTTTGCGGCCTGCATCCATGGCATGGTGGTCGAACTTATTTGTCCCATACTTCAAACCGTGAAATTTGGGAGGAAATAAAAAACTCGAACCCAGCTGATTTAAACCGAGATCAGTTAGCATTAAACCGTATCAGCTGTTCTACCACCGGCTGTTTCACCATGTACTGATAGCACCGGTTCCCATCAACGGATCCCTTCACCTGCCACGAAATCTGTGCAACTGTAAATTTGGGAACATCAAGAGGGGATTAATTAGTTTTTAACCGTAGAAAAATAATGGAATTTGTTAGCAAAGGTCGTTTAAACTTTTTATCTCGTTTTGATGCAATCGCCAGCTCACAACTCTCTTCCTATCACGAATTTAGAATAGTTTATGATCTTTTTGCTTCTGTTGGGCCTCACACTCTTGTCGTAATAGTAAGTTGGGGGAAAGGAGTAGCATTATGCAGAAAATAGTAAAAATATAAAAGGACAAATAAAATAAAATAAATAAAAATAAAAAATAATAATAAATAAATAAAATAGACAACGATAATAACATTCTAAACAAAATTGTATAGGTAATACGCTATAGTAGCTACGAAATATTTGTGTTATCTGTAAATTCCTTAAAATTTGGAAGAAAACCTTGAATTATTATTTATTAGTAAATTAATGGAAAATTTTATAATCAACAACTGTAACGTGGAATGGGAATCTTCTATATTTGAAGGACAATAAAAGTTTTTGCCAATTATTAGTATAACATAATATAGGCATAGAAGCGCCTAACAATTATTATAAATACCTATTTTTTAAATATCCATTTAACTATTGGTCCTTAAAAGCAAATTTTTTCTGGTCTTTTATTAAAATGGAATCGTGCATATGAATCGAACGGTACGACCAAGTGTTCGACTACAGAAATTAAATCATTAATTAAATAGAATAGAAAATAGAATAACTATTCTGTACTAAAAGTTTTCACCTCCGCCTCAAAGAAGCAGAAAATCAAGGAAGCTACCAGCTATAGCTAAACTTAGGCCTGACTCGGATCTAAATTTCTGTTTGTTTGTTGCCTAATTAGCCAACCTACTCCACTGCGCTTTATAACTATATACTTATAGTTGCTCCATAAAACTCTTTCAGAGTGGTTGGTGCTTTTATAATGTAGTGGTGATGATGCTTTGCAAATCAATAATTATTAGTTTGAATTCAATTTAAGAAATTTCGCACCAAATTCACATATCATTCCATTTAGTAAGACATTATTCTTTCAGATAAAACCTACACTTCTTTAATTTCTAATATTTGAAGCGGGTGATAATATGTATAATGACTATTCTCACTGTTAATTTTATGCCATAATTGATGATTGACTTATGGTCTCAATTTGTCGTTTTTCAATAGTTGTTATAGTTAGATAAGTACCTATAATTACATAACTTATTCTTCATAGTCAAATAAGTCTTCTCTCCCTCTTTTGTCACGAGAAACTAAAGCAATTGTATTACATGAATCAAGAATCAAGATAAATATGCTGTAGGCGTTATCGATAATCTTTTGTTTCATTCCGGAAACAAAATTGAAACAAAATATCACCCAACCAGCCAGCCTCAAAATAGATACGGAGTGTCTACGTCCCTTTACACCAATGTTTCAATTGGGAATCTGAATCCTGCTAGCAATTCTTTCAATAATTCTTTAACAAAATTGTTAAGGTATCTACACAAGAAGGGTAGGTATCCAATTCTGTTCATTTCCCTTAAGTATTCAATTGCCTCTGGAATTTTGAAAAATTGGCTCCAAAATTGACGCGACCTCAATTAAATGGCCAGTGGCAATTGGACCTTCAACATTTTTGGAATTGTTGAATTTTGTGATTTGTGGAATGGGCCTACCTCCGGTCGCTTTCTGGTTGAAGCTGCGGCCTGTCTGGTTAAACGCCAGGTGAGTCTGATGACCGCCAACACCTGCTATTTTTTATGGCGACCGACTGCCGAACTGTGTTCAGACGGTTTACTAATGTGGTCTCCACTACAATTTAAATACCAATTATCTTGCAAACACATATTACCAGCCTCGGCAATCAAAATTTGTCAAAATAACCATTTCCTTGCAAGATATTTACCAATGTACTTAGCTTGCATCACCTTTCTTCACTTGGATGGGCACTATAGGGGTAACTCGTGGCCAAAATTTAATTAATTGAAGTCAAAAAGCTTTGAAACCTCTACCAAAATTAAAATAAAACCAAGTTTAATAGTAGTTGGCAAAGTTTTGACAAATTGGCGATGCGCCCCCCGAGTACCTGTGTGCCCTTTGAGGCCGCAACCAATTGGTTTAATACAATTCGTTAAGTGAACAATACGTGACCGTATCCCATATGCCGAAGTTTATGGCACATGAACATAAAAAATGCCGTTGGTAAAATTAAATTGTGGGTTGTCTGACGATGCAGACCACCATATGGGTTATGGGATTGCGGTGTGTATATAGGTCGGTTCGGTACCTACACGCAATAAGTATGGTGCCTTTTGTTCCTTTGTTTTGTTCTCTTCTGAAACGTGATCGGAAAAACAGCCAATTTGATCGATTTCAGAATGAACCAGTGTATAATTGTACCACACACCACAAATTTAACGTTATATTTCAGATGCGATTTTTTTTATATTTTTTGCACATCTCCCCGGTTTTCTGCAAAATGAATAATTTTTTCCCATCTTATTGTTCTTGGTACAACTTGCTGTACTGCTGGGAAAAGCCAAAATACCTAATCCTTCTACTTTCTATGCTTTGTTTGCTTGTCTCCTAATTCTTCAATTGGAGTTAATAATATAGGTAGAGAAAAACAAATCACTGGGGTAATCCCTTGTTTACATAGTACACTTGTTTGGTTCCTTATTTATTCCAGTAATGGTTGACCGTTGTTCTCTCGATGCGGTCTAAGTAATTTTAGTAGTGCTGTGACTTTGGTATTTAGAACGTGGCTTTGTAAGAGCCATGGCGTTATCGTCTATGGTTTTGAACTACAAATCCTCTCTAATATATATATGTATATGAGTATATGTCTACTCCACCTTTAACTACCCTTCTATGACTCATGCTGTTTGTTCAGTATGCCTCTTATATTCATTTAGATAATATTGATTGTGTTGTTCTTTGGTCCGTTGCAGTTCGGTATAGACTTTCTTAGCTACTAGTTCGTTGATAATTGTTATTGTTCCCTTGTAAGTATTATCTTCGGCATCTAGCTTGAAGATATTTGGGTTGATATTGCTATATTGCCTTGCCACTAATTTTTTTCTGAGATATCCCATAGTTAAAATTTGATTACTTTCTAATTACAGAGGTCACACTGTGCTTAATAAAATATATCGCTTTACACACATCTTGCAAAAGAAAAATTACGATTTAAAAAAAGAAGTAAAACAAATAGACAAAAGTTAGAAAACCGTCCAGCTAACTGGTAAAAACTGAAATCAGGAGTGTAGCTTATATTGTATTGCAGGCAATGATTCGATTTTCACTCTTACGAGAGAAAATTTGTAACTTTTTTTTGAGAGGTTGAAATTACAGGTGGCATGCAATTTGACGTCTGCAAAACTACCTATTTGTAATGGGAGTTGTTCCTGTATTGTAACATTAAAATGGACATATGCATGTGGGTACTCCCATTGGAAAGCAATTTAGCAGTTAACCTTCAGTAGCGAAATGTTTCTTTATGAAAAGACAAAAACGTTTCAGACTTAGACGCTATAATTAACGCAGTGAGGGAATTGAGTAGTACCTGCCCTCATACAAAAATTCGCAATAATTATCAATAGTCAGTATTTTCGATATTTTGTATCTCCAATGCTAACCAAGACGTAATTTGATCTTGCGAATAAAAGAAACTATCAAAAATAAATTTTCACTAAAAAAAGCTTGCACTCTCTACGGCATGCTACGGCAATTTCCTTATAACTTTCTTATTTTTAGACAAAATTAAATCAAAACTTTACCAATATATTTGAAAAATTACTATGAATGTGGGATGACTCTAAAAATTGATTTGTTATAAAAAAGACATTATTATTGTTGCTATATAAACAATTGTGTTTTTTTAGTTATTCCAAATTTAGTATAGTATTTTATAGAGATCAGCGAAATAGAGGTGCAAAAGTATGAAAACTAACGATATTAGGGCCGGTTTCATAATCAAACTAAAGGAGACTTTAAATTTAATGCCGACAATAACCATATAGTTACCTATTGTTACAATAAAGGAAAATGGGTACTTTAAACTTAAAGTCTCTATTAATTTGATTATGAAACCGGGTTTTAGACGACAATTTCAATAATTGCATATCTCGCCCTGTAGTGGTTGTATCTGACCCCTGTGACACAGCTTATGTAGCATTTCTGTGATTAAATTACCGCCTTTGGTAAAACGTGGAAATCTGCAGGAAGCGCGGTGTGAGGTAGAAATTTGGGCTTGAACCGCTCGGGGTGTCAATTGCTCTTAAGGGCAAATCACATGTGTTTTCTTCTCACTGTATGCATTTTGACGTGCAAAGATTAGTTCTCTTATTTTCGATCACTGCATAAAAGGAAATGGAATGAATCAAGTGCAAGTAAAGAACCCAGTTAATTTAATGGAATGACGTCGCGCGCATGCATTAAGTACGCAGCTGGTCCACAGTGATACACTCCGCCTTAATTCAGTGTTGGATTGACACCAGGTTGCTATTTCACACGTTGTTACTTCATACTGAATAAACGTATTAATAGAGGCCTGGTTTTCGCGCGCCAGTATGATGACTCAAGATAATATTCATAATGTTTGACGCCAGATCATTTTCAGTATTCTGCAGAGTAATTGCACTACATTATTTCGCGCAGCCGTAAAGTGAGGCAGATGGGTATAACCCATTTTATGAGTGTCGAACAGAGAACGACAATTCGCACCAAATTCGTATTTTCAAATTTGCAAAAACAACACGCATATTTTTAGTACCTAATATAATTAACCTTTCGTTTAGAATATTCAATAGCGAATGTCGGATGATGAGGTTTACAGCCAACTGAAGTTAAAGTAAACATTTGTATTAACGTGCATGTTAATTTTCTTTAAAGCATCTAGCGCTGGCGTCTCTATCGTTACGTATCAGATCTTAAAAACAAAAGTCAGATATTTTTTACCTGTACGGAGCTATTTTGGAAATAAGAAATGCATTTTCTCTCTTTTCAATACGTGCCCCTGCTAATACAAAAACTCACGTCAATGCATTTTTGCTGTTCTACAGTCACCAGATGATAAAGCGGAGACGTTCCTCTTAATCCACAGCGTTGTTGCAATAATAACTTATTATCTTTAGATACATTAAAGGCAGCCTATGATAATTTGTTTAGTAAAATTAAGGTAAATCAGCAGTTGTGACGTAGGTGCACATAATACTATAATGAAAACCATTCTTTACTGTTTATCTAAAAATGATGGTTTTGATAATCAAATTCCAGTATTACCCTCGTCAGTAGACTGCCAATGACTACATCCAGGTTGGGGAGTTCTTAGATATAACAAAATCAAAAATGGAATAGCTCAACTTCTTGACTCACCTATCGTTTACTTGTTGCTCTGTTGAAGCTGAGACATCAACAGCACCAATTTTTAGCATTTTCTTGAGCCTAATTTATTTTAGCCAATTAAAAATATATTCTTGCTCAGTATCTCGTACTTACTGCGTTCTTCGCCAAACATTTCGGCGACTTTTTCTTTTCCTTGAAAGTGTCCTTGAACGACAATTTCCGGACTTTTCTCTTTTCGTAATACTGCCCATTTAAAGAAAAACAAACTTGTACGTATTACAATAATATTGCCATCACTTTAAATCACTCAATTTGTATATTTTGCAACAGAAAACACAAAGATTGAAAATCAGCTATGTACGCTGCCAGCACACTCGAGCCTCAGAGAGGTTGTGTAATTGTTACAGCGTTGCCGCCTACTCCGTAGCAAATCCGATGCGTCGAGCGGCAGCACTTATCAGGCCAATCAATAAAATTTTTAAAAACGCGTTTCATAACGTTAATTTCCCAAAGTTTCCACCATAATTTTACCGATTGCTGTAAATCTACTTAGCAAATGGGGGATGACTATAATATAATATAATGTGTTAATAATAAAAACAGAAGTATTAATATGATTTTTATAACAAATCTTGTTGGAGTTATCCTGCATTAAAAATAGTTTTTTAATATATTATTGTTATTATAACATGCTCTTAACAAGCACATCTTCCACTAAGATGGATAACCAGAAAACAAGAGATGGAAAACTGTCTATTGACAGTTACTTCTGTTGAAAAAGTGATGTTTAGAGCCTTGGGCTCGTGCTGGCGTTCTAGGTCAGGTTGATGAAATATTAAGAAAACACCCGAAATCACCTGCCAAAGACCAATGTTGCAGGTGCTTACTTTGCTACGGCCTTGTTAAAGATATAAAAAAAAACTAGCGGAAGAGGCATGGATTTTTAAAGAGGTCAAGCAAGGCTATTAATAAAAAAGATTCCTATATGCAGGTGTCGTAAAGAAAAGAATTTGTCGTGGTATTTGATAGTTTTTACGGATGTTGTTCTGATATAGGTAATTTTTAAATGGTGCCTGTTAATAAATTCAGTAACGTTCAAAGGTCAGTGTTAGTATACAATTTAACAATTTATTTATAGATATTTGCAATTTCATATCTTTTATGATAAAAAAATATTATGATAACAATTTTTAATTGCTATTACTAATTTTTGCAAATTGTTTTTATTGCTAATCCTACATAGGTATTTAGGATTCTAAAATGAATAAAATTTTGCAGTGGAAAAGATACCTTGTTTCATGACCCATTTAATAAAGAGAAATTTTATGTTATTATCATTTAATTCAAAACAGCTAGTGTATCATTCGTTATGTTAATCATAATGTAATAATGTTAATATAACTGATGGACCCTTCCACTTGAAACTTAATTTACTTACATCCGTCCATTCATAGCAAGGCAATAGGACCTAGCAAATATGTTTCGGAGTTCTGAGCCACGTATAAGCCTCTTACGGGGATCGTTTTATTGCCGCAGGTAGGGCGAGGGATAAAAAGTTAGGACGGCGACGTCTTAAAGAAATTGGGTGCATCTTGAGGTTACGGCATGTGCCCGTGGCAGCTGCAAGCTCGTGTCTTGGAACAAACACATGCAACGTCCACCTGGCTCCTCCGCCATCAATTATGAATCCCAATGTGGCGACAAGAAACGTGTGGTTTCGTACGTAAGGTGATTAAACGTCGAAAGTTGCCACAAATTCGCCTCACTCGCAGCAAATTTTGATTAATTATGCACAGCACAAATGAAAAGTTTGGCCAAACTTTGCGACATTCTTCCAAATTACATCAAAAACTCCTCAATCAATTTTCTATTTCTAATCAGTATGATCCTTTGTAGATCTGGGTTAGATTCCACAAAGCGGTCTTGGTAGGCTTCGTTGTCTTGATTTCAAGGTAAAAATTTGCTGAGAAATAATGTTTGTAATCGTGATATCGGGGGTGGTGGTCGTGTTGGGAATTAATGAAAAAAAATTCTTCCACCGTTGGACTTATGTGTTGGCTATTGCTAAGGTTGTGTGTCACCGCTACGCGTGTTTATCGGCTTTGCCTCAATGTCAAAACGGCACGAACCCATTACCCGCTCAAACTTGGTATCAAAGTGTGCAAATTTACTCTAGACAATCGCTCTTCCGCAAACCTAGTTTACTTTAAATCAATAAACGTTATATTAAACCGGAGTTCTAATTAAAGCCAAAATGCATTAGCGCTATCCAACAACTGTAACCAGCAGTTATCGATAGCAGATAATTTCCCGGCTATAAACGACACAACCCCTAAATTAACGAATCTAAAAATATTCCTGCAAATCCACCAACCCTGCAGTCCCGGACCAAATTTCATTATTCATCACTAGAGATTGGCTCACTCTCGCAAAATTACCTGCCCACCCGACACTTGACGTTCAAATCTATTTTGTACATAATTGGAAATCTGCACCAGTGAAACCCAAATATAGGCAAAATTATTTTGGTCATCATCTCTTATGCCACTCTTTAAGTAAATAAAGGTGTTATGCATATTATTCGCGTATTTATTTATAGATTTTCTACCTGAAAATTTTGCATCACATGGTAAATCTTTGCTCTTAGCAAATCAGATTCAGGGTGCACAAATATTGTCGCTGAAACGGAATCCTGCGTCCCGCTTTTCATATAAATCGCCCTAGGACGCGTTTCGTCTTAATCCAGAGTATTTTGGCATCATTCGAAAGCAAATTTGATCTGTTCATCCCGATATCCTGTATATTGCCAAATTCACATCGAATATGATCGGCTTAAGTTCATAAGAACTGACTGCAATTCTGTTATCAACACATAACTTATTCAATTCAAGATTGTTCCTTCTGCAACTTCCTTACAAAAACAGGCATTATTTTCCCAATACAAATATGTAGCTAAAACCCCAGCAAAAAATTTTTTATTGGCTAGGAGAAAGTTTGGTTGAATACGAAAATTACGTTGGTAGTCGTTATGTCCTTGTAAATCGAAAATTACAAAGCCATTTGAAAGTTGGGCTCTTATTTGTCTGGTCCCTTTTCGAAACCATTTCTTTGGTGTCGTGCCGATTCTACCTGAGAAAAGTAGAGCTGGAGTCAACAAAAGGCTCGATTTTGAAATTCCGATATTTGTATGGCAGCTCCCATGGCTGGGTACACCCTTCGACCACCGGCCCCAGCTACCATCTGCTCTTTACGTCACGAATCCAACTTGTTCAACGATCAGCTGTCGCGAGTTGTTTTTAATTTTTTTGCTACCTGCATGTGGTGCGCTTGGCGGAAATTTTTGCGGTTTTGGCGTAAGTATGGAGTTTATTTTCGTTAAAATTAACACTGCCGCAGTAAATAACCCAATGTGTTATGCTCGTGGCTCAACGCAGATGTACGATACACAATGGTGATGTGTAGATTGTAAGTACCGGGTTTCAATTTAGTAATCCACCTAAATTTATCCATCAAACAATAGGGGATGGTATTGAAAAACGTACGAAAATGAAAATTAAACACACCCTCCATCTTTGAAACAATTGAAATAACAGTTGAAGAGTAGTGATGTTGTTATTAAAACTTAAGCAACTTATCTCTCACTCTAACTATGGTTCAGATATACGTACACAAGGATTATTTGAAAATGAAACACTTAAATCAATGGTTTGACTGATTTGGCAACATTGTAGACTGCATAGCAAGGTCTGGTACACGGAGGATACAAGAGTAGGGAGGGAGAGTGCCGACTCGGGCGTAAAGCCGGAAGCCGCCATATTAGTACGCCACTACGCACCGTACCAGACATTCTGACATTTCGCTACACGCGGTTTTTTTAGTGCTACATGTGAGTGTTTAGTTAACATTGTGTAGTTTTTAGGCTATTGATTGTATTTTCATCAGTGTTTACTATTTAAACCTTTCTGAACAATAATTATGGTGTGTTGTGCGGCTTTCGGCTGTTTCAACCGTACTGATAGGAGAGACAAAACTTTAAAACTAGGAGATCCCAAAATAACTTTCCACCAATAAGTAAACAGAATTTAATATTTTGTTATTGCTATCCATATTTATATTACATTTATCATTAACAGATTTCCAAAGAACACTGAAATAAAGAAAAAGTGGGTTGACGCTGTACGACGCAAGAATTAGTCTCTAAGACTGATAACAAGAAATTGAAATATTTTTATATCAAACCGGCGGTACTCGTTAAAATACCCTGTATTATTATATTTTATATTTTATTAATTAGGATCCCAATGTGTAAAAATAAAAAAATTATATTGCTTTTCTATTCTTTCTTTAATATGGATTTCTACGATATTAATGTTTGAAAAAAGATTAGTCTAAAATATATTTAGTTTTTTCAACAACAAAATTTTATTGTGAAATTTTTTTATATAAAATTCATGGTTTCTAATGCAAACTTTCAATCATCCCGTTCAAACTTGGAGCGTACTCTTACGGGTTGCATACTCAAACGCCTTGAAATCCCCTGCCGTCTCGCGGCTTCACTTTGCCTCGTCCATAAGCTTGGTTACTCTCCCTCCCTATTCTTATATGCTCCGTGGTCTGATAAGATCGAAGGCATCGAGATTTACCGAGCTGACCCGAACGCCAGCACTAAATGACCTATGCAGTCTACAATATTGCCAAATCAGTCAAACCAGCGATTAAAATGTTTCATTTTCAAATAATCCGGGTGTACATATATTCTTTCCTACATACGAATAATTATTGATGTCTACAACAGACATTTTTCAAGTATTACCAAGCCAATTTACCCAGTTGACGACGACTTTTCCTGCGCCGGGAAAGCGGTAATTTGCTTCTTGCTCCCATTTTGTATGAACAAAATGCACGCAAACACTACAGGACACTGGATATAGCGAAGATTGAGAAACAAAACACAACTGTACTCAGTGTAAACTGACCTTCAACTGATGTGGTTGAGGCACGACCGTCGAGAGAGATAGTATGTGAGAGAAAGAAAACTTCAGTAGGAACCAGATACGGCAAATAGTGCCAACGTTGTGCACATAAATTTTCTTTATTTATAAACCAATCAATTTTTTTTTAATAGCGTTTTGTTCTCAAAGGTTGTAATAACGTCCGTAACTGGTTTCATTTTAGCTACGATGTCTTAATCACCATTGTACACAATAGAAGAAGTGCAATATTTTTACCATTTTATGGATATATAATTGATCTACCCGAAAATGGCTGCATCTTTTCGAAGCTGGCTTAGTTAGGGAAATAGGTGATATATAACGCTACTATGAAAAAATGCTATTAGCCTATGTCAAAGAGTTTTGAAAATATCCGTGTTTAAAAATAGCGAAAGATTGGTATTAAATATAACAAGTAGTATAGCCTTATTAACATTAGTATAATCACTTCGATTTCCGTAATACATAATTATTATATTTTCTGGCATCCCTAAGTTAACCAATAATAAATTTAAAAATTAAGAGTAAGGCCCTTACTCCCCTGATCCTTACTGTTTACTGTCTAGTGTCTAGTGTCTACTTTTATAGAAATTGGAGTAGAAGAATTAAAATAACTTATGCATTCTCATCGCAATATGTAAGTAAATCTAAGTTTTCTCTTTCATTTTGTGAAGATTTGCAGTATCTCATCGTGATTACTTTGTAGTAAATTTAGATTCGCTTTTGTATTGTCAGGTATTGTAGAATTATGCCGCATTTTTACCCAGAGATGATCTGCAACCAGTTATACATTGGAAAAGGAAGCAATTTGTGGCAACTTACTTTACGTATGACGATAAACGATGACAACACTATTTACCTACCAATAGCAAATGTTTGTTTTTGTTAGTTGACAAGATGAGTTTATTTTCCATCTAAATTTTGCTTTTCAAAAAAATTTGAACACTTGTTTTTCACCTTTACAAAACAAGGATTCCCGTTATGTGTCTTCTCAGATGGTACATAGTGCATGCATATAAAGAATGAAAATGAGTCATGCCTTCTTCAATGAGAGATTTAAGTGTAAAGCTTATTGATTTAGCCCCAACTTTAACAGAAATAACCTTCATTGACTCAAGAAGAAAAGATTTGTGTAATTGAAGCGTTTCGACTTGTCCAGTTCAGAAAAGTCGGAGAATGCAGTCTGTCAAACATGTTTCTGTATACATAATGTAAAAGATTATCAATTATAAGATCGATCCCGGAGATTGGGCTTCATTTTCCGCGAATTGGTGAGCGAAGTGGCGGTCTCATGCTGGTACCCTCCTCACAAATAAATGTTTTATTGCTTCTTGCTTTTTCAAATTAATAACAAAGTATTATACATCTTGTTAGCGAAAGAATTGGAGGTATAATGCTCCTGTTTGGTGGAGAGCACTCGAAAGTGCTTGAATACTGGACGGTTGATTAGTAAATCTGTTCTGATTTTAAACATGAATTTGTAGTTCATTATTTGGTAAATGTAAATATACTTATCTCCTTTTCTTTTTACATTGGATATTCCTGTATTTACCTCCTGTGTTCTTTAATTTAGTAATTGAGGTGCGAACTCTAATATCCAGTTGCACGAAACTTAACGGTTCGTTATTTTTTCTCCAAGTTCTTTACTACTTTGAAAATGCTATTGGGTAATTTTCTAGTTTAGCGCCTTCTTCAATTATCAACTAGTGGCTCGGAGCAATTCACTGGTTACCTCCTGTGTTCTTTAATTTAGTAATTGAGGTGCGAACTCTAATATCCAGTTGCACGAAACTTAACGGTTCGTTATTTTTTCTCCAAGTTCTTTACTACTTTGAAAATGCTATTGGGTAATTTTCTAGTTTAGCGCCTTCTTCAATTATCAACTAGTGGCTCGGAGCAATTCACTGGTTCGCTTCCGTTTGATAATTCACCCTTAAATTCTACCAGTTGGTTTGCATAAAAAATAAAGATATACACCCAACGTAAACTATTTTGTTATTGCTAATTTTGCTAGTAGGTCCAATATCATGGTATGTACTTCATTATCACTATGTGTACCCGTTTCGTGTAAGATTCAAGTACCTACCTAGCATAAGTTGTATAAAGCTGCTTTTTCTTTTTTTCGCCCTTTGCTAGAACGTTAGCTGCTTCGAAAGGGGTGGTATTTCCACTTGGAAGGTGTTTGCTTGGAATCGCCGTTGGTAGTAACACCTTCCTACTACTCCAACCTATAATTATCGTGGTTGATAAACCTCAAACCCTTTACCGTGGAATTATCACCTGAACGAGTATAGTCTTCTTCTCTGAAATGAAGCCCGCATACTTGCATATAAGGAGAAGCTTCTTCACCCAACCGTAACCTATTCAACCATATCTTCCTTCGATCGTAAATTTTTGTTTCTCCTGAGTAATATTTAATCATAATTTTGTGTCCAGGCCGAGGATAATTGTGATACATCAACGCACCAGTTTGGAATCGTACGGACTTACAGTCTTTTGCACTACAGTTTACTTTACTGGTTTTTGGGTGAGCCAATGGCAGTGTAGATGGATTTGATTCACTTTTAATAATTTTGGAGGTTTCATTTCTGTTCGACATTTAAATCGATTCCCAACTCAAAAGTGCTAAATATATGGTAAACTTATCACCGTCCGGCAATTGCAATTGTCACAATAATCAAACACTAAATGGTAACCATTTTGTTCCCGTCACGCTGAACCCTGAACTGACGTCATAATATTGACTCAGCTTTCCACCACGTGGAGCGTTGCGGTTGTAATCTAGCAGCGAAGGACGAAGCTTGCGGCGTCTGTATTGCGGCAACTAACAATACGCGAGTGTTTTTAGATTGCGTGTTTGAGAGTAACATAAACTTAACCAAACTATTCTCCTGTAGAAGTGCGAGTGGTTCCCGTCGGCGGAATTGTGATGAAAGAAATTGAAAATTTATCTTACCGTTTTGACTTATGAAACAAGATCAGCGCCCTGGATATCTTGTTTCTCTTGCGTTGTCTCGACGGCGGTGGTTTACGTTTCGGCATGATTATCAGAATCTAAATATCGTTTGAGTAGATTTACAATGAAATTAATGTTATTTGTAGATTTCAAAAATAATTACTTACATTACCTTGCTCAACAAACGTAGAATAAAAGATTACGTATTTTAATCGAAAAGTAATTCAGCAGTTACATCGGAAGTAATGCACACGAAGTAATACTTCACGAAGTCAAGTGCGTGCGGAATTCGGGCAAAGAGTAGGAAGCTCTTTGCGTTGGTTTGCGTATCGCGTTCTGAGCAGAGCGTTTCAGGCTTCCCCTGTTACTGCGCAACAGCTTCGTGCTCTTTCAAGAGGCAGGAGACATTAGAAAGATAATAATTTTACAATCTTTTCTAGTGTTAGATAATATCTTTGGTACTAATGCTTAAATTTTCAAAAATCAAAAAGAAAAGTTAAGTAGGAACTACATATACAGAGTGATACAAAGAGGGCCGCTGGCGTCTAAAACAAATGTGGAATTTTGCAAAAATATAATTTAATTAATGCACTACAATGTGGCGTCATTGTCTGGTTTGTAATTAATTTCATATGCCGTCGGAACGCTATAGTGTTTTGGTCAGAAATTTTCAATATTTTTTCTCTCAGCAGTACGTTTGTAATAGCGCCAGCTAACGTTGCTGATGTTAAAGATTTGAAATTGTTAGTTTAAGTATCGTTAATTGTAATTTTAGGGAGTTCCTGGAAATGTTGAGGAATTTAAGACACGACGGCTTTATTCAAGCAATGACGCCTAAACGCTTATGGCCAAGTAGAAGCTCCAGTGAAAACAAAGACTACCATAAACATAAATGGTGAGGGTTGAAATTTAAAAATCCGTGTATGTAATTCAATAGCTGTCTGATACCAAAATATTTCAATTACTTGTTATTAATTTTGAAAATCCTGATCATGAGCATGAAGAAAATTAAAGAGAAGAGTTGAATATTTCAATATGAAATCACGATCAACAGTAAAATTTCACACGAAAATTAATTCGGAAAAACTGATACCGCCATCTTGTAGTGCATTAATTATAGTTTATATCTGCTGAACTTCAAATTTTTAACCGTGCTTTTAAGCGCCGGCGCTTCTTTATGTGTAAGTTTTGTCATTATGTATTTTGCCACCTGCATTTAGCTAAGGCTCAAAATTTTAGAAAATAGAAATACATAGTTGACTATTCGACTAATAGACTATTTTGCCAAACTACTGTTCGGCTAATCTACTATTCAAGTTGTCGACTAATCGCCTAACGGAATTGAAGCTGAAATTTGAAGGCAGTAATGGCAATAGATCCCTGCGCCTGCCCCTGCTGTGCTGCATCCAGCGTGCACATCATGACAGCTTTCAGCAATCAGCGTGTTGAACCTCAATCTTATCGCATTCGATGCAGGCAGGAATTACTACTGATATTTTACTAATCGACAAGTCGAATATTCGATTAATCGACTAGTCGATTAGTAATGTTTCAGTAATTGTACATTTGCTAAAGAAAGATTTGTAGCAAATTAAAAACTAGTTTAATTTCGTCATAACTATATTAACCTTAAACAAAGTTTGTTTTAGTTTTTCCAAGCAATACAAAGTATATTAACTATAATGCAGTTGATTGTTTTAAAATAATTTACTAAAAGAAACTTGACTTATCTATTGCAACATTAATGTCTCACAGCCTTTCACAAATTACATACTAACACCGAAATAATATTGTAATTGTTAAATATGTAAATCGGTAGATATTTATATCTCCCATCAAAGATATATTCTGATGTGCGGATTTGCCGGCCTAATTGCTGTAGACGAACAGCAGTAAACAAATGAAAGAAGATAAATTACGTCTCTAATCGATATCTGTGGCCACTGCTGTTAGCCGCCATCATAACGTTAATGAATTTTGAGGAAACCGAAAGTAATTAAACCCCTCTAGGAAATTCCAGCTATAGGATATTAGGAAAGTGCTTTTCTATCTCTACTACCTATTCCAACAGCAGTTCAGAATAGTTTAAATTGCTAAGCTGCAAAGCTGTGCTAGAATATATTTTAATATTAAATTATGCAAAATTTGCAAATGCCTGAACGTCCAGTAAGTTGATGTAAATTAGTAAATTTAATTAAAGTAATAAAATTAACTAAAAGTAATCTCCCTAATATGTATTTGATTTCAACTATAATTTGATTACCTTGATAATAAAAAAATAAACCACCAAATTATTTATCTGCCTTTTACTTTGCAGCGTTCTATTTTTTCCATTAAAGTAGAAAATGGAAAATAACCTCATCGCCGATGTTTTTTCTTGTCAAGTATTATTAATTTTCAGTTCGCAGAGGAACTCCTTGGGGTAATAAATTTTCGTGAAAACCTTTTCATTACACATTTAAAACACTGGGTAACCATAACGTCGATGAAAGAAATATTAACTTTAAAAATACAATTTAAGCTTGCTAATTAGGAATGACTGAAAAAAATTGGAAATAAAAAAGAACGTAGGACGTGGCTGCAGCCTACTCACAAAACGAGAACTTTAAGGGAGGACTGAAAAATCTCTAATGAGTCTTCCAATAGTTGTGAATGGGTGTTGGCTTCATGTCAACCCTAGAAGTCAATATATATGCTCATTACTTATTTGAGTACTATTTCAGCACTAGGTACTCAAATAAACAATGAGCAAATCAGCTCTGTGCCCTAGCATTCAGGTCAAGTCCTTGCTTATACTTATGTCACCATCATATAGTTTGCAGGGGTAAAAGTGATATTTATATCAAACTGTCTACGCCGAGGCTATATCTTTACGACTTATTAGTCATTATTTTCCCTGAAAATCTTGAACAGGAATTGGTAAGTATACGCATTTGAGAAAATATTATGTATGAGTGTATGAGTAAGTCTTATGAAGAAGTCAAGCGCATATTATTATGAAGTCACTCATAGAATTTATAGAGGATCACTGCTGACTAAAAATTGAAGTTATTTAGCTCATAAGTTTCTAAAATTCCTGCGCTCCAATGGAATATTACTCTTCTAATAGTGTTAATATTACAATATCTATTCATTAATGACCTAGCTACTAAGCTACTGTGCAGCGTGCTCGTGCATTCCATCTACTTACTTTTGTTATGAATTGTGTAACTGCTTTAACTAGTTTAATTATGACCAATTAGTTCAATCGTTATGTTATGTGTGGCAATTTGTAGAAAAGTTTTCAAATGAGTTTCAGTCGCTTTGCACGATTGCAGAGATAATTGCAGATGCGGTCGGGGTTGAAATTTGTCCTTCAGGGATTCTAAAGGAAATGTAGGACAAGTAGTTTTAGCAACAACCTCCTAGAGCTCTTGGAATAGGTTTACTCGGTTACTTCGTGTCAAGGCTGGCGTCGTGCATACTACGGAGTACGGTGGTGAGTCTCGTGGTGTTGACTCCAACCCCGGGTCGATACGACGGCCCAGCCTCACGCTGAGTTGCCATATTTCTGCAACCATTCATGCACAAACGATCAGGGAGGCTGCGGTCACACTGCGATTAAGCACAGCAAAAAATCTTAGCAAACATTCACTTCACAACTCGATTGTCATCTGTTTTGCTTGTTCAGCTTCACATGCCTCAAATGTTAACTATTGAGCAGTTATTTATTATTCTGAGTCAAGGCTCGTGCAGTTTTGATAAGCAATAGTGGCTTTTTCTAATGAAGCACGTTGAACTTATCGAGAGTGTTTCAAACTTGATGAATGTGCAGGCAATGAGGCATCAGCCCAATACAACTTTAAAACAACAGTGTCTTGATAAAATGACTATTACTTCACAATAATATTTAATTTTGGGTCTTCCTTGTGACTTGCTCATCTTGAATTTGGCAGCCCAGTAACTAATTCAAAACATGCTTTGTTGGTTGTTTGGAGATAAAGACTTTATTTCTTTTTGAAATAAAAACATTAGCGGCAAAAAATCTTTGAACGTTTTACCATAATTGTAAAAATAGTTGTGGCAATCTAAGGGAAGTAAGATGCAGGTGGAAATGTAACCGCTCTTGGCAGTAGAAGGAATGTCGTGTTCATGGTGTAATTTCATTAAACCGAGCTTGCCTGTGTGCTTATGGAAGTTGAGACAATGTATTTAAAGTAGTTGAAGGTAAATTACAGAAACGGGAAACATCCATCACTGTCCCCACCAGGAGTGTAGCAGGAGTTTCCCTCAAAAATCTCTAAGCACATAGAACCCATTTCCTCGCCTGGGGTGTTTATGTTGCACTAGTTGACTGACAGAATCTAGCACGGGATTATTGATAACAAACAGGACCGCTTGAGGCAGTTGCGTTATTAATTAAATTGTAGAAAATGGTAGGTAGCTAGTCGGTACTTGCTTTGATCATGATTAAAAACCCTGCCAGGGGCACAATTAGGGCGCTTAATCCGCGCCCCTTGCGTATATATGTTAACGAGAAGGTTTTAATGCGGGACACACATAAATTCGCCATAAAAAGCGGCGTAAATTTTTCAGGAGAGTCCGGGATCGTGTTTAGGTTTCATTTAAAATCAAAAGCAAATATTTTTCTAACTTGAATTTGCATACGTTTTGTAAACATGAATATAACGAGAGCAGGCCTCCCGCTCACCTTCCATCTCTAATTACTCTCGGGGGTAATCATATTTCGATGGTGTCATGAAATATCGCTATAAAACCCGGAGATAAACTTGGGGATGGATGCCCGCCCTCCTTTACGCAATAAAATCGGCACACGGAAAAACAACATTAGTCCCCGCTACCCCTTCGCAAAATTTTTACGATCCGTATTTATTCCTGTATTCCAGAACGCTTTTAAAACCGTCATTAAGGTCTCTGCAAGATTTAAAATTGAGATGGGAGCCTCCTCCAAATTTCCGTTCTATTAAACAAAAGGACCAACTGAATTTCGTTGTTTTTGTTATTAACTAACTCGCGAGGAACTTACTGTGATATTTAGTTAACAACATTCCTTGTAACCGTCGCAAAATGGGGAGTGCGTTCCTGTATAAATATTTGAATTTTTCCCCCGTAACTCCCTGGAGCCCTATTTCGCCGCGTAGAATGTTAGGCAAGACGTGTAAGGATGTCTACCCCTCTCTATACAACGAAAATACGCGAAAGGAAAGTACCGCAGTAATAAAAAGGGAACAATGTCGGTGAGGAAATTGTGCTTATCCTTAGCGAATCGATAGCACAGCAGGGGTTAGGAGAAGACCTATACGCATAACACGCCAGTTGTGGTGTCGGTGTTAAGTTTTACTACTCAACTATCCTATTTTTACCGATAAAAAACCGTTTTGCGCAAATTTTAGCATTTTTAATGATTAATGTCGGAGGGGTAGATTGTGGAAATCCTGCGTATTAAGTTGGCGCAACTGTGTTTTATCGACTCGAGAAATGAGGGGACGCCACCTTATTTTTAATTTATTTTGACGCATTGGGATGTAATAATTCGCCAACACGTAATCTTATGTCTTCAAGTCTCGCAGGAATTTTTGGCGTGAGGTGACCTTGTGCTCCTGCGGTACCCTGCCGGATTCCATAGCAACCCTGACTAAACGAGATAACGGCAAGTCAAACACTTGTCTGGAAAATACTTGTGTGAGGCGAGAATATTTCCCTTCTGTCGCTTCCTTTTTCGCTAACATACAAGCAGTTTTAAAATTAATTATGTATTGATATGCCATTAATAATTATTCTAATAAAAATTTCAAAATAATGCGTGCATAGTTTGAAACCACAATATGGAGATAATGGACATGTATGGGCTCATTTTCAAAATCGTTATCTATACTTGTGTTTTGCATCGTTTTGCTTTGAGTTTCCTTCCTAGGTAATTTCATCGGGTGGGAGTGTTCCTCTGGGAAACCGGATATCGCCAAATTTCCCGACGGACCAGACTACAATTATTAAAGTCCGAAAGCGGCCAAGGATAAATATTGAGAACTCCGAGTAAACTAGTAAACAGAAGTCCTCAACACACTTCAACGTATTTGCAAATAAATTGTTGGTCTTTTATTTTTTTAGTGCTGAGTAGTAATTCCCAACTACTTATTCTTACTAAGTACCTAAAAATGCTAAGAATTTGGAAAAATTATGCTAATTAAATGGTTCAAGAGTTACAATACTGGTGTTAATTTTAGATTTTTTCTTTTCGAAATACTAATTTTCTACAAAAAAAATAATATTGAAACCGCAGCAAATTGAATTTATACTTATTTATATTATTAGCTGACAGACCCAGCATTGCCGGGATTTATTTAGTCCATCAAGTAAAATCATGGCATTAATAAAAAGGTTGAGCAATAAAAGTACATATTTGCATTATACATTATTTATCTACACAAATTTTCATCGCTGGGGCATTGTAACTTCAATCTTAAAGTTCATAAAATGGGTAATGTTTCAAACTATACATAATAATATTCATAGTAACAATGTATATTGATTGTAAAAACCTTATAAAAAGTATTCATTTGCTTGAGCTATCCAGTGTAGAAGAAAATTGTGCTAAGGATAAAGCAAGTCAAGTGAAGCCGTCTAAGGAGGTTTAATCCTAGAATGTGACACCATTAGCAAATATTATTAGCAACTATTATTTAAATACATAACTCATTACCGCTAATATTTTACTCACTGTTAGGTTTAACCGTTGATTGATATCTCAATCAAATTAGCGGTTTAACTCTTAATAGAGGATTCAAACAAATTTTAATATCAGGGAGGGTCTGTTCGAAGGCGACGCATTGATAAAATCGTAGTCAATTATGAGAACAGTAACGATATGATATCAAAATATTTTACTACTCTACACATCAGTCTCTTCTTTTATTTCCCATTTTAAAACGCGCCTGTGTACCTCTTAAAAAAATATTTCTTTGACTTTAGAACAAAGTTAGAAAAAAGACATAAGTTTCATTTTCTATAATGTCTATGGTGGACATTCAAAATTAATCTATGGATTTGTTTTTTTCTTTGGTTTCGTTTTCTGATTATTACAATATTGCTATCATTACTATATTATATTATAAATTTAACTGACAATGTAAAAAAATACCTTTATTTGCTGTTTTTATAGAAATAATAACTTTTCGAATACAATAAAAAAAAAAAAATTTATGTGGCATATCTCAAAATTCGCAAAGGCGAAGACAAAGTTATAACCTCGCCATCTAGCGGTGGCGGTCTATAAAAATAGAACGCTTCAACATTTTCTTTTGTTACTAATGTTGCCAAAGACATTGACTAACCACTATGGTGCCAAAGGGTACGGCCAAAGGGCCAAAGGGTACGGGAAAATGATAAATGCTCATTTTTGTCATCAATAGGCATTCTTTGAATTGGGCAAACTCTCTAACTAAAGTTTTTGCGCCAATTCTCTTTGCCTGCACTGATCAAATCAAATTGTCATTTTATTATTAAGTACGTGATGGTATCATGCAAGGAGAGAATGATGTTAAATAGTATCAAACTGCGTTTGAACAGAGGCATTGTATGGGTTTAATTGCTCAACTTAATGAGTGTATCGAGTAATTAAAGCGAAGAGGGAGTGTGAATTATGGACCATATCGCACCTGGTGCGCCTCTGCAGATGAGACCGCCTCCCTAATTTTCCCTTCCTAAACGTACTGTACGACATGGTCTGTTTGAGTTCGCCAAATGCAATTTAAATTGTTATTTAGTTAGGGCCACATCTTAAAATTACAAATTGTGCAGCCATCTGTTTACTAATTATTTTATTCCACATCAAAATTATTACCGGTTCGACGAATTTCCTGAGCCCTTTTCCACTCGTTCAACTTGGCATTGATCCCAGAAAGCTTTACTTGGGCCAATTAATTTCATCGTAATTTTTTTCCGAAATCTCATACCGGTCGCCCAAAGAGTTTGCGTCAATTAGCGGCTTATTACCGTTGGGATTCCTTGTAGTAAAGGACATTTCTATTACTTAACCAATTCGAGTTTCTTGCTGCAATAAAACCACGCCGGAAACCTAAAAGCTTTTAAGTTTATTGCGAATTTATAAGAATTCTGAATTTATCTCCAATTTAAGAACACCTCACTTATCAAACGAAGTCAAAAAAGAACCTGACAATACTCCAAAACTCCACCGAATACATCAATGAATCACGCATGCGATCGCATACATAATTTACAATAAGTGGAAGTAACTCTAAGAATATATTGAGGGTAGGGTTGACCATTTAAAATCGATAAAATAAATTCAAGTGTTTTGAGGCAGACATTATCGGGTAATTTTTTTTAAATTATATGAATGGTCGAGTTGAAAATGCACTACTGGAAAGGTTACACCTTGTAATCATTGGGTATGTATCTCGTGCTTGCACGTAAGGTGACTACCCTTACCTTGTCCGGGTCGTTATACTACGTTTCAGGATCTGCATTAGCTACGCCGCACCCGGAACTCCGGGAACCTGGAACTGCACGCTTTCAGCAAACCGGACGCCACGTCAGATTTTACGTTACAGTAAAACAAATCTCGCCACCATTGTAGTGTGGGAGGCAAACAAAAACAATTGGGAAAAGTTCAAGGACCGGCAATCAAGCATGGATTGTAAGGGCACTTCTTGTGCCTCATGATTTATTGGATAGTCTGAGTCTGATACAAGCAGACAATCAATAATTTAAGTACATAGAGGTCAGTACCAAGCTAGTAGCTCAGTTATTATTATTATTTATTTAGAAAGAACTGTTCTCGTTGTTAACAGCGACATTCTGCTTCTCTAGAAATAGGTTACCGTGATTATATCATCCATATATTGCTAGCTACTTCGACAATATGACAACTGGTCGAATATCAGCATTTAAGAAATAATAAGATACATACATGCACATTTATAATTACCAATTGTTATTAGTTAAAGTATTAAAAAATTATTATTCGTGTCTTTATTTGATTTGAAATTATAGAAAAGTAGCCTGATGGTGTCCCAACATTTAGGATCATCCCCAAAATGGGCAAAAGTTTCAAAGTCGGTATATTTAAAACATTTTAAAAAACAAAAAGCCTTGCACTAGATTTGGTGTGTTTTGTCGACAGGACACAATGCATAGACTGCTGCAAATTGCCATAAACTTTTTTAACTGCAAATGGAAAAATTTGGCGACACAATGCGCGTTTTAATTTAAATTTTTTTTGCTAAACGAAGTTAACATTCTTATTTTTTTACTGTTAAATTTAGTACGAATTTAATAATAAATTTAATACAAATAGGAAATAGACAACATTTTATTTTAAAACTCAAAAAGCAACGTTATAAATTTCTGGTAATCCTTAAAGTAATTATCCTACAGTACGGCCATGAAGCAAACTTATCACTATCGCCATTCTTTATTTTTATCAAAAACTAATGACATTTTCTTGTAGTCTACCAAGTGTTACATAATATATATACCGAGTTTAGAATTGCTACCTTTAAAATTAATGATCCATTTTGGGGGTGAACTTAATGTTGTGATACCAGGTGTGCGGTGTAGGATACGTATATAAGAGTTCTAGCTCACGAGAGCGATACGATGAAAAAAGAAAAACGTGACAGACTTGGTCTTGAAAAGTGTCTTGCTCGCTGGGGTCAAAGAGCTTACAGGTTGATTGGAAATTGTTTTCTAAAAAGAACGGTCCTTGCAGAAACTATACTTATATCTAGTAAGTAGATGAACGAAAAAGTTTGAAGTAAAATTGTGGACCTAGGAGCTGAAAATAAAAAGAATGAGCAATGTCTATTGCCTATTCTTTTTATTCTCTAGTCCTAGACTTTCTAATATAAAGGAAAGTCTGCATAATGTAAATGAGATTACTTTTTCTTAGTTTCTTAAAGCTTTTGTTTGGTTATTTTCTGAAGCATGCACCAAATGGCTATTTTTTAAAACCCTACGACTTTGTCTAGACTTTCTTTATCGAACTTTTAGGGTGTAAAACGACTTGCGTTGATTCATTAGATTTTGGGTTAAACGCCATATTATCATAGTTATCCTACTTCAAGTAATTTCATTTATTAAAAATGGCATTGATATAAATTCATGTGGTGAATGGTGGCATTGAATGCTCAAAAACATTGATAAGGAGGCTATAACATTGTAAATTGTTCCTTTAGTCCAATTTTTTCCGTGCAAAAACCGAGCGATAAGAAATTTTTAATAGGGGGTGAAAGCTGGGCTATTGTGTGCGATCTGGATATGAAAAGACTCTTCTGTGGACGGCTATAAATAGAGGACATGCGATGTATCACCCCATTGTGTACCAGGCGCCTTTGATGGTACGAAATGAACCGGCTCGCCACCGAGCTTGGTAATTATATTCAGGAAATAACGTCCGCGTACAAATGCGGAAATATGGCGTAGATGTCATTTATTGCGACACCCAGTTCTTTAGCGTAGAGTCGGGGGTGGTTCGGGGACGGAGCAGGTGAACGACCGGCAGCGACCCAGACCGACGTCGGGCGGCGGCAAGCATCGATCTTCACTGCACCCGGCTTGCGCACTGCGTCCCCCCCTCGTGCTTTGTTCGGGGTTCTTTCAATACCAACCCTCCCATTCTAATTCGCGTTAAATCAAAGGCAAAATAAGGAACCGTTCGCCCAATCTCTAACAGATCAACAATAGGACGGAATGATCATCATTTTCAAATCAGACGCGTTTTCCGCAGGAAAATTGTTTGGAAAAATCCGGATCGAGTTTTCCCGGCTAAAACAGACCACAATATCGTAAACTACACAGTCAGCGGGCATTCCCGCCCTGCTGCAATGCCCCTACTTTATGATTTATTTACGTTCACGGCTAATGTGGATGCGAAGTGGAATTTTAAATGTCCCCGTTTTTGTTGTGACGGAATTGGAGTTAATTTATTGTTGTAGCTGGAGCTTCTGTGTTATATTTAACTCATTATTCTATTTTTATGGTTTTTAGTAATGTCGTTAGACACCGTCAGCAAAAGGTCGTAAATAGAGTCCTATTAGAAGTGCAGATATCGTGGCAAAACATGCAAATTAAGGAGTCGTTTTATGGCGTTATTCAAATTGAATACGGAAGTTAGGCTAATATGTTACTCTAGATGCAAAATAGATTAGCTACGGAACTACTTAGTAGAAATTATCCTCTTTTCACTATCTTGGTGGCTTAATGTTTGGCATAAGCTAAATTTTAAAAGCAAAGATGGGCAGACTTTAAGAGGTAATTTAACTCCACATTATAATAATATTTTGTTCCACACTGGTCTTCTAAATCCTAAAGTTACACTTATACCTATTTAGAATTTTTTTAGCAGTGCTATGTAGGTATACCTACCAGTACCAAGTATCACAATACTATGTTTTAGAGTAAATGCCCTACCGGTGTATTGTAAATTAGATTGACGTTATGAATCTTACAACACATCTAACTTTTAATGGTAATAATATCTCAATCAACGATGGTAATTTTGAATCTTCTCACTCATGTTTCAGCTAGAACCCACTGTTTCAATAAATGAAGCCAAATCGACATTCAAGTAAGTTAGTTTTGGCCTGAAAACACAAACTTGTGTCTAGCAACATTATGCGATCATCTTGTTCGTTATCCAAAAGGATAAATTATACAAGGTGGGGCAATAGTGCGCCCGAGTTCGATAGCTCGAGTTCTATGATAGGTAGAAATTTGATTTAAAAACACAGATAAACTAGAGAAAGAAGTCTATAACGGGAAATTATTTTTGAACATACAGAGTGAGCCAAGACAATTATACAGAGGCAAGTGACATTTTTTTAAATGGAATGTGGTGTGTAAAAGTAGATTTTTCAGAGCCTTTTCCTAGACTCTTTTCAATCCAATATTATTGCTGACTATTTCCGTTGATTGAGATATTTACTGGAAGATACCCAACCCCGTGCTAATAGTCGACCGAGTTTCCTTTCTTTGCCCTGCGTCCCCTCACCCACATTGTCTGCACTGTACGGTGGCGCCACAGACGGCCAACGTTGGTTTTCGGTTTTATGAATCAGGCACCGGCTCCAGAAGGCTCACTTTACGCATTTGTACGTGTGCGACATTGCCAAATTGTCTATGGTGTGGAATGTGGGCACAGGACCACGGGACCATAGCTGCACGGGACGGGACGAGATATGTTTGCGGTGTATTTATTCCGTTCGGTCTGCGTTTCATGGTTCAGGTCGCACGTCCCGATGATTAAAGTCGCCTTTCAGGCAATATATTTTTATAAACCAAATCAATGTAAAAAAAAATTAATTAAATAAAAAAAATTCAAGAATTATTATACAGGGTGAGGCAATAGTGCGTCCGACTTTGATAGCTTGAGTCTATGACAGCTAGAAATTTGCTTTAAAAACACAAAGTCTATAACCGGAAATTATTTCTGAACATACAAGATGAGCCAAGACAATTTATACAGAGGCTAATAACATTTTTTTAAATGGAATGTTGTGTGTAAAACAAGATTTTAATACGTGCCCTTGCTAATACAAAAATCACGTTAATGCATTTTGCTGACGTTCTACAATCACAGATGATAAAGCGGAGACGTTCCTCTTAATAAACACTTAAATTAAAATCGAAATAACACAAGCTCTATATCAATAGCTAAGTATGTAGTTCGTCTTCGAGTGTAAATTTGAGAAAGTCAGCAAATTAAATTTCTCTGGCCGGAACGTCTAATCGGTTTTATCATTCATTCCATCCGCCCCTGACGTAAGTGTAGCACCATCATTATTGATTGGCACCATGTTACAGTGTTCGGCAAGGTACTGTTCATTTCAGCCGTTTAGTCCTCTAAATCGTAAAAGCCCAGACCGCACAAATGAGCTCGGACCTGCCGTGTGCCAACCGTGATGGCCAAAGAAACCGTACATTTGCACCACAACCTTTACGGTTCTGTGTGCTTTGATATTTATCTTTAATTTTTTGCAAAATGTTTACTACTTTTTACTACACATTATGTATAATTATTTAATGAGAAAAGTTAAGCACATTTTCTGTGGTTAACAAATTTCTTAACAAATAAAAAAAAATTCTTTCATAATTTGTTTACAGCATTTGGACACTGAAGCCGTGGTGCAAAAGATATTTACCCGCACCACTTCTTGTCTATCGCGTACAATAAGCTCGCCTCCCGCTCGTTTGTTCCATCTCTGTTAGTGTCATGAATTGAAAAGAGATCGAGAAAACGGCTGAAATAAACTATACTACGTGGCAACATCGCTTCATCTTGTTGTCGTAATATTACAGCTATCTGTAATTTCTGAACCCGACTAAACTGCATTTAATAATGATGCTGGCGGACAGATGGACCGATTCTGGACCCCTATCCGCCAGCATCATTTTTAGGCACGATTCTGGCGGTAAGGCTGGGCATCTTCCAGTAAATATCTCAATCAACGCTATTTCTAAACAACTTGGATGTAGCGATTTTTTTTGTTCAAATAATGGCATCTGCAGATGCATGTTAAAAAAATTACTAAACTCACAATTACGACTTCTAAGAAAAAATTATGTAAAGACTACTTAGAAAACATCTGTGGAATGTCTTTGATCCGTTTTAACTTTTGAAAAATTATACAGGGTGGCTAAATTTAATTTTTCAATTTAGAACTTTTTGAAGTTAATTTTCTCCATTTTTTCAAATGGAACACCTGTATATTTTTTAACGATATGATGTAGAAACAAAAAACCAACATTTTTTGTATATATACCCCTATAGCTATTTGTAACCATTTTCAATTTATTGCCCCATAATTACAAAATTCAAGAATAATCCTAAAAAATTAGTTTTTTTTTCAAATAACTCGACAGATAAAATTGTAATAAGTACTCCAGATGTTCCGTTTATAAAAACAACATAGGTTTTTTTAGTAAGTTATCTTGATCATTTTTTGCATTTTATATTATCCGACAAGAAATACACATTTATCGCAGTTACCTGTTGTCAGTTGTCATTTTTGTGTCTATTTTGAAACATTTGAATTTTTTTGTCGAGTTATTTGGAAAACGATCTAATTTTTTAAGATTATTCTTGAATTTTGTAATTATTTGGCGATATCTGGAAAATAGTTACAAATAGCCATAGGGGTGTGCATACAAAAAATGTTCGTCTTTAGTTTCTACATCATATCGTTAAAAAATATACAGGGTGTTCCATTTGAAAAAATGGAGAAAATTAAATTCAAAAAGTTTTAAATTGAAAAATTAAATTTAGCCACCCTGTATAATTTTTCAAAAGTTAAAACAAATCAAAGACATTCCACAGATGTTTTCTAAGTAGTTTTTACATAATTTTTTCTTAGAAGTCGTAATTAAGACAGTAGTGATTTTTTTAACATGCATCTACAGATGCCATTATTTGAACAAAAAAAATCGCTACATCCAAGTGGTTTGGAAATAGTCAGTAATAATATTGGATTGAAAAGAGTCTAGAAAAAGACTCCAAAAAAAATCTTCTTTTACACACCAAATTCCATTTAAAAAACTCTCACTTGCCCCTGTATAATTGTCTTGGCTCACCCTGTATGTTCAAAAATAATTTCCGGTTATAGACTTCTTTACTCTAGTTTATCTGTGTTTTTAAATCAAATTTCTGTCTATCATAGAACTCGAGCTATCAAACTCGGGAGCACTATGCCCCACCTTTATTGGTCTTTTCTTAGAAACAAAGTGCATGAAATAACTAACACATCATTACCAGTTTTCAGGTCTGTAGATTCACCCGGCGCCTCCGCCAAAAGTGGTCATGCTCCTGGTACCCAATGGCGTCGATTAATAGCCGGTTTAAACGTTATTCTAATTTTACTTTCGAAAACGGACCGATTTAACTTTATTGTTCAATCTACTTACTGACCGGTTTACAACAACATTATCTGGTATAGTTCGCTAGTGCCATAACTATGACAAGAACCATTTGTGACTAGTTATTGACGATCAGATAGTCGCAGTGGCTGAAGATTGGTGAGATTTCTTATGAGCAAAGTTAGGCGCCTCTATCTTTACCATAAAATGCTGTTAAAACGATAAGAAAATGATTGGCCTTATTGGTTTCCCACGGAAGTAAAGAATTGAAAAAAATTTTAAATAAAAAATTTTCAAAGCGTGGTTCGTTTCAAACTTTGTAATCAAAAATCGAAATGCACAAAAACCATTTTTTGTTTATTAATATTTTTAGTTTGAATTTTCAAGTGACTGAATAGGATATTGCGATGATGATCTTCAATGTTGGTTTTGATGTTTGAAATTAGCAATAACGGTTGACAAATTTTGGTAAAGCGATACGTGAGTGAGAAGTCTCTTTACGTGAATAAAATAAAATTGGGTCACTTGCCAGTTAAATCCGCCACAGTACATGTAGGCGCCATCTCTACAACAACGTACTAACTTTGCTGAAGAATTGTAGGCTCCTATGTCTACATGCCTTCATGTAAAATTTTTCACAACAGTTTGCATTATTTTTAATTTTTTGCATTATTAAAAGCAATGGTGCTCAATGGTTCACGAATGATAGATATTAACATATAGCATTTTCTGTATATAGGTTTTAGATACATAATTACAGTTTCCTTCTTACCTTCTTAATTGGTGATAAAGACGTTTTGCTTTGGCTTTCTTGTTCCTTTTCGCGGGAGTGGATAAGAAACGTTTTGATTTTGGCATGATTATCTAATTATATCGTTGGCCACTTGAGTAGAGTACAACTGCAATATTAAAATTGATGGTGTTGCACATTTACTTTTTAAATTATTTAACAAAACTAAAATGCCAACTCAACAAACGTATAAAAATCAAAAATTGTTTACAACACTAACCAACACACCAACGCGTAATTCACCAGCAAAGTGTAGAGCATGCGAATATTGAGTCGGACCGTCGAATCAGGACAGATAAACTTCTACATCCCACTTGTGTGACAGCTGAATGTGTTTTCGAGAGCAAGGTTCAATTAGAAAAGGAAAATCATTGAAGAATAACAAATAATTACATTCGGTATTGATTTCGTACATATTTTCGTTATTACCGCTGTAATTTTTAAAACTTTGGAAGTAGGCTAAAGTAAAAATTATAAATTTTGTCGAGGTACCAGAATTACTTAGCTACCTACATTTCAACACAATGAAATAGTCATTTCTACGTAAAGCTACTTTTCGTACTGCAAGAGAAATTATGTTATGTCAAAGGAGATGAAATACCGCTTACTTTCATAACAAGAAATCAAGCATTGATCAACAAGATCGCTAGTTATGTACAAAATAACAAAAAATATTTTGAAACTTTCACAATCGTTCTAATATTAAATAGTATTTTTTTTTTTTCATCAAGCGACTAGCATTTCTTGGGTGTGGGAGGGAGCTTATGCTGATTAACTGCAAGCTTGCATAATCAATCCAGCCGCCCGGATTAAGGTAAAAAACACTACAATTTATTACGATTCGTAGTCTGAAGATACGCACTCTTTTGCTTGTAACGGTACATTATTAATTATTGAGACAAGGCGGGCGAGACTAAAGGCCAACTGCACCGCTGATACTTAAATTTTAAGTAAGGCTTTACTGTGCCTTAACATTTAAGCCCGCTGCACCGTCAACAAATTGTCGCTTAAAAATCCTTAACCTTACCTTATCTTAAGCCGAAGATGTGGAAAGGCTTAGGTGACACTTAGATAGAATTTGAGGTTATGTCCCATAGTTTTCACGTTTGGCGGGTGACTAGTGACGTGCGGTTTCGAGTCGTTTCTTGCTTTATTTACTTATAGACAGGACTTAAGATCCACCGTCGTCTTGAGACCAATTTGGACCTTAGACGGTGAGACTTTCGTCTCGCTTTTGCGACCATGGAGTGTGTTCTAACGTTTTATAACCTTAAGCACTGTCTATAAATACGGGCCTATGGGTGAAATCGATAGTCCTCACTTAGATTTTACTTACCTTTAGATAACTTTGTCCTCACCTAAGTCGAAGAAATTCTTAAAATATTTCTTAAATTTTATAATATGTAAATTAATTCAGAGGAATTTTAGTAACTTCTTCAATTATCTAGGGAATTTTGATTTAGCCACGGTGTACTACTGTCTGTCAGTCCGACTCTTTCCCTTCAAAGTTCAGATCGTCAGATTTGCTTGAGGTTAGGTTAGGTTTGCGGCGTGACCCAATATTCCGTTTTCGCACACGAATGCGCATCAAACTCTCAAGTTACATTTTATTTTATCTATTACTTATTACTTGTAATAGATAAATGTTATTAAAATTTCAAGCAGGTATAAAATTATTTTCAAATAATCAACACATAAATGGTATGTACATTGGTACATACATACCTATACCATTCACGAGCCAACCGCGACTTGCGGCATCGTTTAAATCGCTTATTCCAAGATCGATACGAGATTTTTCCATTTGACATTACCACTTTAACCATGACGCCGTGCAACTGTTTATTTTCCACACTACACAATTGTGCTAGTTAGACCAATGAACGTAGAGTCAAATTGTGCCGCACGCCAGACGGCTGGGTTGTCGGAGCCTTTCGAAATCTGTATCTTCATACCATAAATATGGGACCTCTCTTTTTCACTCGTCTACCGTATAAGGTGCGATAAAGATAGCATTACATTCCGGGGCTAATGCTGTCAACCGTGACGGGCTTGATGCTAAACTTACTTCCACAGGAATTTAACGCCATGTATTGATGGTCCTCTAAATTTTAAACTAAAACTTTTACAGTGATACATACATTCGATTACCTTTTTCAATATTGCATATAACAACATTTGAAGACCGGGAATCAACTGACAATACCTGAATCTTGCAATTAAAGTATGTTCAGCTTGATATAACTTGATTGGCTCGGAAATCGTAATTCAACTGGTCCCGGACGGCGAACTTATGCAGCTTCTTACATTTTTTTTTGAAATCAAAGTATTTATCGGTTTTTTTTGCAAATACTTCAATGTACTCACAAAACATGCTAAATTCCTGGGTGTAAGTTTTGTACAAATTTATTCGAAAGTTTTGTAGATAATTGAATGTTTAATCTAGCCGGTTTAAACGTTATTCTCATTTTACTTTTGAAAACAAACCGATTTAACCTTATTGTCCAATGTACTTACTGATCGGTTCACAACATTATCTGGTATAGTTTGCTAGTGCCATAACGATGACAGGAACCATTTGTGACTGGTTATTGATGATCAGATAGTCGCAGTGGCTGAAGGTTGGTGATAATTCTTATGAGCAAAGTTAGGCGCCCCTATCTTTACCATAAAATGCTGTTATAACTGTCAAAAAATGATTGGTCTTATTGGTTTCCCGCGGAGGTAAAGATTTGAAAAAAAAAATTCAAAGCTTTCTGCGTTTCAAACTTTGTAATCAAAAATCGAAATGCACAAAAACAATTTTTTGTTTATTAATATTTTCAGTTTGAATTTTCAAGCGACTGAATAGGATAGTGCGATGATGATCTTCAATGTTGTTTTGATGTTTGAAATTAGCAATAACGGTTGACAAATTTCTATTTTTTAAACTGATGTTATTTTGGTAAAGCGATACGTGAGTGAGAAAGAAGTCTCTTTATGTGAGTAAAATAAAATTAGGTCACTTGCCAGTTAAATTCGCCGTAGTACATGTAGGCGCCATCTCTACAACAACGTACTAACTCTGCTGAAGAATTGAAGGCTCCTATGTCTACATGCCTTCATGTAAAATTTTTCACAACAGTGTGCATTATTTTTAATTTTTTGCATTATTAAAAGCAATGGTGCTCAATGGTTCATAAATGATAGATATGAACATATAGCATTTTCTGTACATAGGTTTTAACAATGGTTTTAGATACAGAATTACAGTTTTCTTCTTACCTTCTTAATTGGTGATAACGACGCAATGCTTTGGCTCTCTTGTTCCTTTTCGCGGGGGTGGATAAGTAACGTTTTGATACTCTTGATTTTGCCATGATTATCTAATTATGCCGTTGGCTACTTGAGTAGAGTACAACTGCAATAGTAAAATTGATGCTGTTGAACATTTATTTATTTACATTATTTAACAAAACGAAAATGCCAACTCTACAAACGTATAATAATCAACAATTGTTTACAACACTAACACACCAATGTAATTCACCAGCAAAGTGTAGAGCATGCGAATATTGAGTCGGACGGTAGAATCACGACAGATAAACTTCTACATCGCACTTGTGTGTCAGCTGAGTGTTTTCGAGAGCAAGGTTCAATTAGGAAAGGAAAATCATTGAAGGATGACAAATAAATACATTCGGTAGTGATTTCGTACATATTTTCGTTATTACCGCCGACTCTGAAAAGTAGGCTAAAGTAAAAATTATAAATTTTGTCGAAGTACCAGAATTACTTAGCTACCTACATTTCAACACAGTGAAATAGTCATTTCTACGTAAAGCTACTTTTCGTACTGCAATAGAAATTATGTTATGTCCAAGAAGATGAAAGACCGTTTTCTTTCATAACAAGAAATCAAGCATTGATCAACAAGGACGCTAGTAATTTACAAAATAACAAAAAATATTTTGAAACTTTCACAATCGTTCTACCTAATATTCAATAGTATTTTTTGCTTGTGACGGTATATTATTTATTATTAAGGCAAGGCGAGACTAAAAAGCTTACCTTATCTTAAGCCGAAGATGTGAGAGGGCTTAGATGACACTTAGATAGAATTTGAGGTTATGTCCTATAGTTTTCACGTTTGGCGTGTGACTAGTGACGTGCAATTTTGAGTCGTTTTTTGGAGACCAATTTGGACCTTAGACGGTGAGACTTTTGTCTCACTTTTGCTACCATGGAGAACGTTCTAACCTTAAGCCCTGTCTATAAATACGGATCTATGGGTGAAATCCATAGTCCTCACTTAGATACGTAGAGTCAAATTGTGCCGCCTTCCAGACGGATGGGTTGTTGGAGCTTGGAGCCTTTCGAAATCTGTATCTTCACACCATAAATGTGGGACCTCTCTTTTTCACTCGTCTATCGTATAAGGTGCGATAGAGATAGTATTACATTCCATAGCTAATGCTGTCAACCGTGACGGGCTTGATGCTAAACTTACTTCCACAGGAGCTTAACGCCATGTATTGATGGTCCTCTAAATTTTAAACTAAAACTTTTACAATGGAGTTAAATAGAGATGATAAATACAAACGCTAATCTTTTTCAATATTGCATATAACAACATTTGAAGACCGGGAATCAATTGACAATACCTGAATCTTGCAATTAAAGTATGTTCAGCTTGATATGACTTGATTGGATCGGAAATCGTAATTCAACTGGTCCCGGACGGCGAACTTATGCAGCTTCTTACATTTTTTTTTTGAAACCAAAGTATTTATCGGTTTTCTTTGCAAATACTTCAATGTACTCACAAAACATGCTAAATTCCTGTGTGTAAGTTTCGTGCAAATTCATTCGATAGTTTCATAGATAATCGAATGTTAAATCTTATGGCCAAATAACATGGCAGTTTGCCACCTTAAGTGCCGTCAGAGAAATGTTGTTTGTTTACTTCTTAAGCCTGTTATTGTAGAGTGTACCGGTGTAGCTGCAAGAAGAAGCTAAGGGACGACTCTTTATGCTATAACTGGAAATTTTCGTTCATGTAAACGGACTTTTAAGGGTCTTGCCAACAGACCGTACCCCGTACCTACGTGTCGCAATTTTGGAAACATCACAAAACTTTTTCGAAGTCAAAATTTTAAAGCACTCCGTTTACATTGAGTAAAACCTTTGCCCCTTAAATTCTTTCGAAAGTTTGAAAGTGGTTCCTTATTTTTGACATTAGATTTCTCGGTAATTGTTTACAATGTCCACTCTTCTTTTTTTGTGCTGTTTTTTTGGAAACCATCTTAAAACATCATTATAATGCCATTTTGAGCAATGAAATGTTGTGCAAATGATAAATAATTTTATGCAAAATTTATAGAAAAAAAAAGATGTGCTAGGGCAAGGAAAATGAGTAAAAATAAAAGTAGTTTGCACAAAAAAAGATATTGATTTTCGTAATGTAATGTGACGAATGCGTTGATGTAATTAGTTTTTTGAAAATCGAAGAGTGGGTAAAGTAAACAATGACCGATTTCTCCATTTAAAATTTAACGAGTTGCTGATATCGGTCCATTTTTTACTCTTTTTGATTAATTTTCCTTTTAACTTGTTTGTTACCAAACACCTTAAAAATGGGTTGTTATCGGTTATAAGCACTCAAATATTAACAAACCAGATAATTTTTAGTTTCTTTTGGTTTTAGAACCTTATAATAATACATAATAATAAAGCATAAGAAAATAAAATTTAAAATATAGGTATAAAGATATTTATAGAGAGGTATCAACAAATCCTTGTGGCATCAACTCTAAGCTCTGGTGCCAATAAAGTTCTCCATTCGCTGAATGGGCAGCAGAAGGGTCAAGTTATAGGTTATAGGCGATAAATGATAAGGGAGATAGTTGCCAAGAGTACGCCTCATTGCATAATAACCTGAAAATTTCAATACAAACCTATCGCTGTAAGCTTGATAATAGTTGTTTTTATATTATCGCCCCGCTTGTTTGAACTTCGATTAAAAAACATGATATAATAGCGCTAAAGGTTGAGTTATTTATAGTATCACTTTCTTCTGTTTACGATTTCATTTGGTAGTAGTGAGCGAGAAGTTGAAGTGTTAACACCTGGGTAACACGATGTCGACCCACCACGGTGTTGATCCTAACTGCATTACCTTAACTAGATTCTTTTTATCTGAACAACAAAGGGTGCCCTATGCCACAGGTGAACTCACCCAATTATTAAACGCAATCCAAACCGCTGTTAAAGTTATCAGCAGTGCTGTCAGAAAAGCGGGGATCACACAGCTGTAAGTAAAATGCTTTTTCCCAATGTGAAGCGGTATTCTGTTTAGTTTTTCTGACAATTCAATTAATAACGATTCACTGTCTACATTGACATGAAAAGCAAGAGACACCTTAGTTTCTGCTACAGTTGCGTTTTCATATGGAAATTGGAAAATACTTTTTAATACAAAATCTGCTAAATTTTGTTACAAGAATTTTATTTAAAAATATATTTATCATGGTGAACTAATATAAGTTCACTCCATAGGTCACCATAATTAATACTGAAGTGGTATCGATTATGAAAGAGTTATTATTGCGATTGTCAGCTCAGTAGCTTTTTTCTTTCTCGAGATACTTTTAATAAACGATCAAAATAAATCACCCGCTATATCGTTATAAAACATTTCTGATTTTTGTTTTCTTTATGGGGCACTTGTGTGAATCGAGATTTTGTGGCAACGTACTTGATATTGTTAAAAGGCGGTGTCCCACTATATTGCTAACCAACTGTAAAAAAAGACTAGTTTTGCAAAAGGATGAACAGGTGTTGCACAAGATGTCCAGTGCAGTTCCAGTTTTAAAAGAAGCTAATTTTGTCACAATTTTATTTATTTTTAGGTTAAGAAATAAAAATCACTTACCGTAGACGACAATTTCTCATATGCTGGGCTCTGGCCTTCGCGCTTTTTCTCTTCTTATTGGTAGAAAGGTTTCTTCTAGATTTATAAAACTTTCCCATATCGGTACCACACAACACAATACCACACAAATAACAAAAATAATCAATTTTAGCTTGACGTCGACTCTAGCTTCTCTCAAGCCTCGGTAGAGGTCGCGCTTATCACCCGAAAATATTCGGGTTACAAAAAACTATTTTAAATAATACCTGGAAATTGAAATTGCATTCTGATTGTACTGAAGCACATATAAAACGCCTTACTTTGATGTAAAACAGCGCTTTGTGATTTTATAAAAAAATTATTTTTTACTTTTTTTGCAAATAAAATTTTAAATAATTTGACACTATAACTGCGAAGATTGATCTTTTTTGTATGCATGTCCAAAATTTTATGTAAATACCTTTTCAAATAACAAAGTAATTCGATCTTTTGCAAAGGTCTTAACTGTAGACCACCCTTAAGTACATAACACTAATCAGTTGAAACTGAAGATTGTATTACTTTGTCCCCAACATAATTTTTTTTGATATTATTTTTATTCGCATATTTAATATGTAAATAATTAACTGAAAAAATTAACGAGCTGTATTTCTAGATTTGGAATTGTTGGTGAGACCAACGTGCAAGGCGAAGAAGTGAAGAAGTTGGATGCCTTGGCCAACGAAGTTTTCATAAATGTGTTGAAATCATCATACACAACAGCCGTGCTAATTTCAGAGGAAAACGAAACAGTGATCGAGGTTAATCGTGAAAATTTATTTCCTTAAGACAGATATGTGACGCATTTTTTTTAGGTTGATACGCCTCAAAGGGGAAAATATATAGTGGCATTTGACCCCTTGGACGGTTCCTCAAATATCGACTGCCTAGTGTCCATAGGTTCCATCTTTGCTATTAGCAAAAAGAAGGATAACTCGATTCCTACCGTTCAAGATGCTTTACAACCAGGAAATCAAGTAGTTGCCGCTGGGTACGCTCTCTATGGAAGCGCAACCATGATGGTTATTTCTATAGGACATGGTGTGAACGGGTTCATGTTAGATCCCTCAATTGGAGAATTTGTCCTGACTGATGAAAATATGAAAGTTCCTAATAGAGGAAAAATCTATTCAATCAACGAGGGTTACACGCATCTTTGGGATGATGCTATCAAAGAATATGTGCAAAACAAAAAAGATCCTGCCAAAGGTAAACCCTATAACGCTAGATACGTTGGTTCCATGGTGGCCGATGTTCATAGAACCATTAAATATGGTGGGATCTTTATCTATCCTGCGACCAAAGAATCTCCAAATGGAAAAGTATTTAACTCTGGTTTGGTTATTATTTAGATCTTTATTATTTTTTATTTTAGTTACGTCTCCTTTATGAATGTTTTCCAATGGCGTTTATAATGCAACAAGCAGGGGGTTTGGCTTCAAATGGTAAAATACCCATTCTGGATATGCAACCTGAAAAGCTGCACCAAAGGTGCCCAGTATTTATGGGTTCCAAAGATGATGTTGAAGAAATTTTGACCATTATTAAAAAACACAGCAAATAGTTAATGTGGGAATTAAAGACAATAAATCCATATTTCCAGAACCTAAATCTAATACGACATATTAAGTGATACATGTATGTACCAAATTGCAAATTGAAATACGCATTTCGCTAGTTGTAAAGTCAATTGGTTCACACAATCGAAACAGTGTTACTCAACAACATTCTGTACATTAAATCACATGCAAATGAAGCAACTTGGCAATTGATGAGATAGTAGGTATTGTGTTCAAAATGTGGAGGTATAATGTAGAAAACAAGTTAAGCAAATTGGATATGTCTATGCTGGTTAGCTACAAACGAACCAAACATTGATGTTATGTGAACTGTACTTGTAAAAACTGATGAACTTTATACTAAATTTATAAAAAAAAGTTTTAAATTTAAACTTAGGTATCCCAAAATTTTTAATTTACGTTATAGAATGGAATATGGTCTTCCAGTACAAGAATTTGGTCATAAGCAGTTTATACATACTAAGTCCCAGACACATAAGACATAATAATTATTAACTTAAAATTAAAAATGTTTAATTACGTATGTGTCTGTGCATGATATGGTGCGCGTGGGGAGGCTGATTGTGTTATCTCGATAACTTAGTAGTCAAAACAACCAACCACCAATTGGGAAACCCGGATTCGAATCCTGGTTGGAGGACCTCCCTTGTATCTTCTTTACGCCCTACACCCGCCATGTACACTGCGAGCAATATTTAAGGCACGAATCGTGAAGCGAAATTGGCGATTTTGAAGTTGTGTAAATCGAGCTGCAGGAGTGTGGCAGCAGGCCTGACAGTTCTTCTTATTGGACTCCAGCAAATCCTTATCACCCAATGGTGCTGTGGATAATAAATATTTATTTCCTTTGCTACCCCAACAGTTATCTACTTCCCTTGATCGGCCGCAAATCACCTGGAAGTGCGTGGGTTGCAATGCCCCTTCCATCTTACTGAATAGAGCTAGTTTACACTGGGAAAAAACACTGTGCCTTAAATATTGCTCACAAGGGTACGCGAGTCCTTTACTTGTATGTAAAACATATTTCAAGGAGTTGCTTGCTAAACATTCTTGAGAAGATTTATATCTAAACTTTCAAAAACTCTGAAGTATTGTAATATTGAAGTATAAATACAAGATTACCATCCACAAATGGAGCAAAGGCATCACTGTCTCCACAAATTTACGATTAAACTGCTTTCGCGGTTCTTCTACAAATAAGTCCCTAACTCTTGATTGTGCACATTTCTAGTAATTAATGTTATGAACGAACATTATTAGATGATTCTTAAGCCAAACATGAAGCTGGACAATGACGTTGAAAAATTACAAAAAGAGCAAATAATATTTTATGTGAAACATGAATTATGTTACAAAAGTGACACAAATTAAAAACCTACATAGTTTTATAATATTTGATATTGCAATTAAGCAGGAATTGTTGGATTAGCTGGTGAATATTGTTGACATATTCTCGAGAACTCAGATTCCTTCTGTTTCAAGTCCTTGATGTATGGATGATCAGGATATGCGTCTTTCAATTGAGAAAGATGCCGATTAGCGATCTGGAAACAATACAAAAACTGTATCAGAAAGATGTCTTGTTCATTTTGATTTTTAACAAACTCTACAGAGATCTGCTTTACCAATACAATAATTGCAGAATTACTAAAGCATATTTCGTGCTGAGATTCATAATATAAAAATCTTTTAGTTGCTATGTGGAACTAAAGCAATACTTTGCCTACTACATCTGAATTTACTTCAGTAAACCTCATGAATTAATTTTTTTTTACATAAGCAATCAATTACCTCGGGAGCTTTACCAGTGTGCCTACTCAATACAATAAAATTGATAAGGGTGTCTGGATAATTATCGTCTCTGTCCAAAGCTTCCTGAAGAGCAGCTTCCGCTTCTTCATACTTGGCTTGCCCAATAAATGCCACTGCTTGACCATTCAACAACAATGGAGTTGAACCATACTTATCAACAAGTTCTTGATAAATATAGTAAGCATCTTGTAACTTCTCACCTCCCTAAAAACAGTGAACTTATCTATAACAAAAATTTCATTTAATAAAAACTTACAGATGCAATATTGACCCAAGCCTGTGCCAACTGCGTGATAGTAGCATCATCGTCTTTTTCCTGCATTTCTTTAAGCTTCTTGCGAGCCAGATCAACGCGATCAATTTTTAACAAAATATCAATAATAAAGGCAATTGCCTCCAAGCTTTCAGACATGTGAAGAACTCTATAGGCCGCTTCGAGGTTGCCTTCATTCACGTAAATTGTCGCAGCAACTAGAATTAATGTATCGCTTTCTACGTTAGCCGTAAGTTTCTGGTCCAGCTGGCTGACAGCCGAGTCACGCTTCTGTTTTGATGACAGGTATTCGGCGAGAAGTTTCAAAGGTTGGATCTCTTCAGGAGACGACGGCTGGATTTCATCGAGAACGACGAGGAATTTGTTCTGGGCCATGTAGGATCTGTACGTAAAAATGTCCCGTTGGAGCGCCACTTCGGGAGTTGACGGCTGCAACATAACCAAAGTTTTCCGACTGACGTGTAAACAACAGGCGGTACCTTTCGGAGTTTTTGGGCCTCGTTGATGCATTGCTGATAATTTCCAATGTAGTAATAGTTCTTTATTTCGAACAATTCATCGTCATGTTGCTGACGTGCCATTTTAACAACAAATTCACAAACGACACGTCAAACGTCAAAATATCGAAACGTCAAAAAGCTTTGAAGCTTCTGTCAAAGATATGGTGCGTTAACTTCTGTAAGCGTGGTAGCTCTGAACCCTAAAAGCTGCCTCGGCGGAAGATTTAAATTTTAATAAAACACTTACCTATTTCAGATGTTTTGTCGCACTATTCCCAGTTAATCAAATGTTACAACTTTACATTCTTACATCATTCCTTTGTGATACGGAAAAATTTGATGTATCTGGATTTGATGTGAGTGTTTTCGTTTAAAAGCTACAAGAGTTTGAAAATCTAAAGAAATTGTAATTTAGTGGTTTTTGTAATTTTATCTGTTCTAGCATCAAATTGATTACATATTTGAGTTCAGGAAGATTGATTACATAAAAAAAATGTTAATTTCCAAATTTTGCGTGCAACGATGTCAATTTTAGAAATTTTTCGAATTTGTATTGATTGGGGTAGAAAAAAAAAATCGAAAATATTGAAACTTTTGACATCGATTTTATGACTTAATCTGGTAGATTTCGAACATTATAACATTTTTAGAATCAACCCGATTAGTTATTTGTTTCTTCTCGATGCGTGTCAGTTCGCAATAAACTTTATAACCACCAATAAGCCATTGGTTTTTTAACACCGATGAATCTCGATATCCACCCGATTTGCAACATACAGTAGACGTTAATCTTTTGAAATTGCACCTGTCAAAAATTCTTATAGCATATCCGGATAAAATACCTAAATCTCTTTGTTTTCTAGTAAATGATAAGGGGTAAATCGATGTCTCATCAGATAAAAATTTCAGGAACGTATATTAAGAAGTTAAGAATTATATTTGTTATCGAGCTATACAGATAGCTATGTAAAATGCTTGAATGTATATAAATCATCCCTAAAATATTTTCTTACATGTAATTTCATCCTGCTGCTACTATAAAATGCGTCTTTTTAGTTGCATTTTCAAATAAATTCTAGTTGTCCTCTGAAAATAACAAATGCATTTTTGTGCAAGTCCCAAATAAATCAGCGGGAGAAAAACATACGTTTGCCGTACATAGGATGCGTTATATTTCTCTACTCATTTTACGTTACTGAAATCTCACAGGATGATAAGAAGAAACCGTGCTTCGTCTATAAATCAGTACCTACTTTTCAGAGAAGACCTTAATAATGCATTTCCTGCATAAACAAGGTAGGAACTTTTGTCAAAGTTAATAGTGATATATTTCTACAACAAACCGCTATACAGTTTTCAAGTCAATAATTATTATATTATTATTAAGTGTTTAAGGGCAGCAGCTAGAGGCTACTCAAGTAAATAATAGAAATACAGCGTAATATAACGTTTTGTTTTGTAACTTTAATTCAGAATCATTTTAATTACTGTTATTAAGCGCCTAACTAATAGTTTGCTACGTATCAAGTTTTAATCGGGGATAATTTCAGTTTAAATTATAAATCCGAGGACCGGCGTGCACGTTATTATAATATAATATGTATGCAAATGGAAAGCTCGTAACAGTTCTAACATAAAATCCATCAAAACGGTTGAATACTTCATTAGTGTTAATTAGGAACAGTAAAAAGCTTTCATAAATATCATGGGAGGACGCTGGAACATGGTCGTCGGTCCATCGCGCCTCAGGGCCGACAAGCGAGAACTAAACGTGATTTATAGATGACCAAAACCAAATTAAAACTTCTAACATTAACCCACCTATCGAGATATATGTATTTTAGGAAAAAAATTATAAAGCTCCACTGATTACGATGAAGCAGTCTGATAAATTAATCATGGGGAAGTTAAGTATACACACGATATCCCGACCTCCCCAATCGATTTACAAACGTTCAAGGAATCAATAAGGGAAGTATGAAGCAACGGGCGCAACAATGGTTAAAACTTGAGACGCATCAAAGCCTAATACCAGTAATTTCAATAATGCTAAAAGCTGCTAATCAGTAAAATTTGATGAGGTCTATAAATTTATAACACTTCTTGACTTATTGATAAACTTTCGTAAAGTTTATTTGGATAAGAATCTACAAAAAAATTATAGTTTCTGATTTAGGAGTTGCATTGAAATAGCTTATACTTGTTTTAAAAAAACTTCTTTGCGTTTATTTAAGACAAAAGCATCATTTTCCTAACTTTATGTCTTTTTCACAAATTTTTATATTATGACATTTATCTGACTCCTCCCTAATTTGTCAACTTTCTACAAGTCACCAAAATTGTTCAAAGTCTCTTAGAAAAAGGGCTTTAAAAGTAATGTAAGCAAATTTCATGACGGTCTATTTAGAAACTTAAGTAGTAAGTATTCTTTTGATTCTTTTGCTTTATTGATAAACTATTTTAAAGTTTTTGTGTATAAAGATCTATGAAAAAATTGTAAGCTCCGAACTAGTCGCCCCCCTAAACTAGGTAATTTGTAACTGTCTAGGAAGGGTTAATCAAAGTCTTCTTGTAAAAAACTTGCTGTTATTGTATTTTTGTTTTAATTTTTTTATAAATTTTTAATGTCTTTCACCACTTGCCAATTTTTAAAAATTTCTTGAATTGTTTACGGCTTTTGAGTAAAACTACTGCTTTAAAAGACAAAATAACCAAAATGTACACTCTTAACATGAGCTATGGATAGCCTATGATAATGTAATAAACATTTTTTTCTTATTGATAATATACTTTCTTAAGAGGAACGATTTCGCTATCACATGCATGATGAGATTTACAGCAAACTGAAGTCAAATTGGGCTATTTATTTAATGTTAAAGTAAACATTTGTATTTTATTCATATTAACGTGCATGTTAACTTTCTTCAAAGCATCTAGCGCCGGAGTCTCTATTGTTACGTATCGGATCTTAAAAACAAAAGTCAGATATTTTCTACTTGTACAAAGCTATCTTGGAAATACGAAATAATGCATTTCCTATCTTTTCAATACGTGCCCCTGCTAGTACAAAAAATCACGATCACGTCAATGCAGTTTGCTGACGTTCGACAATCACAAATGATACAGCGGAGACGTTCCTCTTAAGTTTACAACGTAATTGTATAAAATATTATAAATTTTGAAATAGAAATCCCCAAGTTTGTAGAAGTTTGGAAAAAGGTAAGGTTCTCTAGAAAAAATTTAACATTGTTTTTATTTTATTAAAAAGCCCTTCAGAATTTTTTAAAAAGTGTTCTGAACATCAAAATTAGTTCTATTGCGCTAAAGTTTATCGTATAAATTATACAGCAAATATTTTCGACTTGGTTACTTCTTTTTTATCTTGGTAAGCTTAAGACGATGATGATAAAAGTGGGGAGCATCTGGATGGCGAGAGCATTGTTTAATTTATTAGAGTCTCCTTAAACAGCTTTAATAAGAATTTTTGTGGATGATGCGCAAGCCGGACAACAACAGAAATATGGGTCCTCGGAAACACCAGAGATTAATTAAATTTATTGGTTAATTAGAACAGTAGACATGCAAATATGGAAGTGTGTATGCGAAGTGCGTTTATATGAATATTCAGGCGTCGCCAACTACGATGTGATTTACATGCTAAACTGTTTAGTGCCGGCAAATATTAATAAGCAAATTGCGAGGAAACTTAGCGACATCTTGATGGTCGACAAACTTTACGGCTGCAAGAAAACACCTCCGCGAGGTCTCCAAATATGAATTAACTTTTAATATGATTAACGAGCGTGCCCACAGACATCTAAATTAAAGCACGTCTTGCCAGGTTTGAATGTTTCGTGTGTTAATGCAATTATCATATGGGACAGGAATCCATTTAAATAAAGATAGATGCGTTTTTCTTCCAGTCGAGTTGGGGTGATGTCGTATTTTATTGCTGCAATTTTCGTCAAAATGCCAACCCGCTTTATTTTCGCGCGAAAAAAATTTCAGAATAATCATCCGGCCGTAAAACACGCAATGTAGAAGCCACAAATTTTACCCAACTATACGAAAAGGAAACGCTGCTATATCAATCTTGCCACACTGACTATTAACTTACTCCCATACCTGTATTTTTATACAAATTACCTCACCTCCATTCCATTCAATACGTCATTGAATTAAGCAACATTACCTCGAATCAACAAAGAAAAACGATTCTATATGAATTTAGACAACGTGTCTCGTGAATTTAGCGTCTGCCATAATGTGGGGTTTCTGCAAGAATTATGCACAGAGACTAGCTTACTACCAATACATTTCTCAAATTGTTCTAATCTACCTTAATCTTCAGTCTGGATTAAGTTTTTTTTTTTTAATATTTTTAAACAGCTTTAAAGTGTTGACCACGATATACTTTTAAAAGGGTCGTATTTAACAGTCTACCAAATTTACCCAATATTTTCATACAAAAAAAAACTTTCATTTCCCAAAAATACTAAATGCTCACCAAAATTAAGAAAATACATAATCTTAAAGCGACAACCAAATATTGACATAATGCTAGCCTCTTATATATTTTGTTCGCCAAAATAACTTTTGTTGACCATAAATACTAAATGTTTACCAAATTTTATTCCGCATTTAATTCTAACATAATACCCAGATATTTAATTTTCGACAGTGTCTTATATTATTTAGCACTTAAAAATACTATTTGTTGATCAAAAATACACAAGCAATAAAATGTTGTGCAAATGGTAAATAATTTTATGCAAAATTATAGATGTAGATGTGCTAGGGCAAGGAAAATAAGAGTAAAAATAGAAGTGGTTTGCACAAAACAAGATATTGCTTTCCGTAATATATAAATGCTTTGCTTTAATTGGCTTGCATTATGTAAAACGTAAAACTTGTTTTAGCGGTAATTTCTAATCGTGCTTTTAAAAAAAATTACAGGGCCCTGAACTGACCTTGTACAAAACTTTTTTCGCATGCCTCTTGTCTGGAAGCGCAAGCGGCAAGGAGAGATGCGCGAGCATATTTTATTTTTGGAGTTATAGAATAATTATTTGACGTACAAATTGTTTTTTTGAGAAACACTAAATATAAATGGATAGAGCGAATATTTATAATGTACAGCACGGACGCGTAACTTGAGCGTTCTAAATTTGGTGAACATTTAGTAAAATTGATAGACATATAAAATTTAAAATGTAAGCAATGGTAAAACAACACGCAGCATAGTTATTTTAGTGGTGATTTTCTCATTTTCTGATGTATGATAATTTGGGTTTCATTTAGATTTTTTGATGCTCATTAAATTTTCTGGTGGACAGTGCAAGGGATGTATGGTTTAATTTGGTGTACATTATATTTGTTCTCCTTTTAAAACAACATGGAAATATGAGAAGAGTAGCAAAAAAATTATTACTTAAAACGCATTCAGAGTTCAATGCTGTCAAAGCACGAGAATTTGTGCGAAGTGGGCGACTTGAATTTGAGTGTCAAATCTAACAAATATTTTTGTATAGATAGATACAAAGTAAATGTTCCATAGCAGTCAAGAGAAAAAGATCAACTGTCGTGTTAGGTTTTGTAAGAACTGTATGAGAGTTGAACATAAACGATGAATCAAAAATTGGTGTTGAAGTGGGACAAATACAACACTTGTACGATCAATTTGCATGGAGCCACGATCACTTCTTGGAGAATCCAAAATCAAGAGCAACTTTTGGTTAGCAAGCGAGCAGTGTTCAATGGAATAGAGCCAATCAGAGGAGGTATTTCTATTATTTTTCCTACATTTGGACCTTGGCCGAATGGTCCCCAAAACGGCTTTGCTAGGATTGTGTGTTGGAATATTGAAAAAGCCCCTGAGCGACAACGCAACGGTGACGTAGAAGCAGTTCTTTACCTCACTGATACGGCCTTTACGCGTTCCTTATGGATGCACCCATTTAAACTTACTCTCAAGATAATTTTTGGTGAGTTTGAGTTGCAGTCTAATATAACATTATACAATCGCAGCAAAGATACTGCGTTTAGTTTTAATTTTCTCCTGCATAATTACTTCAAGGTGCCTAATGTTGAACGATGCGAAATATTGGGATTACATAATTGCAAATTCGTGGACAAAACAAACGCAGATTCGATAGATGCAGAATCAAGAGAAATTGTGACAATTGACAAGTGGACGAAAAGAATCTATAAAAATTCTTCCAATGAACACGTTATAAGGAATGTGATGTTGAATCGAGAGATACGCGTGAAGAAATACAATCTTCCGGAGACTTACATTTGGAATCCTTGGCTTGAAGAATCTGAAGATTTACCAAACTTCAAAGCAGATGAATATAATAAAATGATGTGTGTTGGAAGTGGTCAAGTTTCTGATTTAATCACTTTACTACCAGAAGCGACTTTTGAAGCAAATCAGATTCTTCAAGTCATAATGCCGGATTAGCTGCTCACCCAATTTTTGTTTTGCAAAATTTACCAAGTCTTTAGCACTTGCTAATTAATTGCTGGCATTTTCCCAATACTTTCTTATGCTGTTTACAGTTTTATAAAATAAAAATAAAACATTTATAAAGTATAGCTGTCACTGACGGATCACTTGGCATGTAAGTGGTCTTGGGCTCTGGTCATTTCGGATTTTAAAATAATGTTGTTATATTTGAGCATGATAATAAAGCTTTGTAAGAGTTTTGAAAATAAAATCTGCAATTAATCAAGTAACATTTTCTCATGTTTTGAAATATTGGAAAAAATCGGTCAAATAAACATTAAAATTAAATTTTCTAAAAGAACATTTTAATAAAATATCCTACTTCCAATATTGTCTAAAATATTAAGTATTATTGCAACGTCAAAGCGTTGTTTGCCTTTTGGAATGAAGTTGGTATTATTTTTCAAATCGAAGTGCTCATAAATAATGTCGCTTAGGACTCGATTTCCAGGGATTTTAGGGCGAAATGAACATCACATAGGAACTCCCTGGATACGGACGTAATATAAATAATTTAAGCCCAATCGTAATGGCGCCTTGTTTTCTTGTTTGCGTGAAAAACAGCAGAAAATTGAAAAAGTACACTTAGTTTAATTTGAAATTCAAGACCATTTGAGCTCATACATAAATTATGGCAGGAAGTAGAAAATAAGCAATCCATGAAACCAAGAGCACAGCCCAAGATGAAAACAGATGAAGTTGAGAGGTGCAGCTGTCTCCAGCCAGATGACTCGATTTGTCACAACGTCGCTCTCCTGACTTGATCCACGCCTTCAATTTTTTACAACTTGGAAGCGCCCCGACTTCGGAAAAATTCCAAGTCCACGTCTCGTGTCGGTTTACCTGATGTTTGTCTTTAATCGACCAGAAAATTACGAAAACCCCCTTTAATTGAACCATTCATTTTATTTTTTATTTGAATCGGCAGTTTGCACGACCCCTCTGGACGTACGGTCGTAAAGCACAATCAGGAGACGCAAAATTTAAAACCACCCTTTGACACCGATTTTAGTAGATTAGGCAAGGACGTCAGAATGTAAACATAACATTTATCATTAAATGTAAACACCTCATTTCATGTTTGCTAATAGACTACACTTTGTCTAAAACAAGTATAGATGGAAAGAAGTATTCGTGAAGAGGAGGAGGAGGGGAGAATATTACCTTCTCTACTCTCTTAAGCATGCTGCTTATATTAAAATAAACTCTTAGGAGAGTCAATTTATCAACAGCTTATATTGCACAAATATACGGTTACTAATGTACAGTGGCGAACATAAAATTAGGTACGACTCGTGAAGCAAAATCGGCAATTTTGAAGTTGTGTAAATCGAGCTGTAAGAGTAACTGTGTCAACGAAACCTGCCGGTCAGCCGTATCAGACCTCAGAAAATCTTGTCGCCCAATGGTGCTACGGGAAATAGATATTTATTCCGCTTGGAGTCAATACCTAACTCAACCTCACCTGAAAATGGGTGCGTTGCAATGTCTACCAAATAGAGTTGGTTTACACTAGGAAGAAACATCGTGCCTTATTTTTTGCTCGCCACTGTACCCCGTTTTGTTGATGTTTTATGACCAATTTCTTGGCAGCTATTACCATCACATTTTCACGTGTTCTTATTTCTTCTCACGATTGCTATGAATGCAAGACGTAGGTATACATTGTTTAAGTAAAGATTAGATACTTACAGTCCAGTCCATCTTTTTTAGTCCCACTCTAAGTGGCAAAATCCTAAACTCAGCAAATGAGCTTCTTAGGTATGCCGATTGTAATGTTTCATCGAACAGTTTATTTGCACCACAATACCTATTACATACCATGCATTTGTTCATAGCAACCAGAATAGAGATATTATTAATTAAAAGATTCCTAGTTAGGGCCAGTTTTACAAGAGTCTGTATATTTCCCTTTCGTAAAACCGACCCTCAGTGACATTAATGATAATCAGATACGTAAATAATTTTGTTTTCTTTTGGCTTAGAGTGGAAAAGATAGCTCTCGACCACAGAGAAATTTTCTTGCCCATGGTCAAGGGTAGTAGATAGATATTAGTTCTATTTAAGGGTAGTTCATTAAAAGAAGTCTACAAATAAATCTGTAAATTTAAAAAAACATGCTATTTCGCATAGGTAATAACTTACCATACCTACTTTTTGCGTTTAATTATTTTCTCGCACCCTATGCGCCGCTTTCCCTAACTGGTGGGCAGGTTTCGCACGTTATAATCGTCTTATGCGGTTCCACATTAGAGGAAACGACATTTGATCCTTTCAAATTAAAACACCATTTCCTCGTCATTTTAGTGACGAGGAGGGCTGACTCATTAATACATACAAAACTACGAAAGCAATAAATAATTAATTTCTAGTAATTGGATAATTCCAAGCGTGTTTTGTTAATCATTACATCAGCGTAAAACCCATGGCGTTTGATTATCGCAATCTAATTGAAGTGGTGTATTTCCTACATTTGCCAGATTTTCTCTTGTTTTCATACATAATGCAGAAAAACCACCTCTTGGGTAATTACAACTTGGAATTCCACAGCAAGTTTTAAAAGTTTTTTAATTAAAAGCTCCGCTAAGAACTTAACAAGTTTTAATTTTGAACTTGTTAATGGCAATAAATTATAAATACATCTCCGATCTTCCATCTTTAACCAAAAACCTCTTGACTTGTACAGCAATCGATAGCGTTCGTCAATAAATTTTTTAATTTAACGTTGCTGCTAATGATGCAAAGATTACATATTTATGAGCCAAAATTAAACTAGATTGATTCTGCATGTGTCTTCAGTTATTGAATACCGGGATTCAACTTGAGGGACTTTTGTTGACAAAATTTCAGTCGACTTTTAATTTACATTTTACAGAACGGAACGAACCAACATTTCGCTCGTAAAACATGATGCATGACTGTAATTTGTTCGGAACTAGAATCGCAACCTATATCGGTTATCGGTTTTTAATTAGTCAATAAACATTCATCAAACAGCGGGCTTAGTTGGCTATTTTTTCTTAAAACTGAAATTTGGCACCCAACAATGAATAATACATTATTTGGATGTTGAAAATAATTAATTTTTGTGCTGCTTTATAATTAAAAATTCGAATGACACCGGAGTGTGCCTGACATTTAATTTTTTAAAAATTCTGGATTGAAACGAATTTACAACGCGAAATGAAATTTACGACTGCTGTTTGATGCTAAAATATGATTGTCACGTATTAAAGCAACCTATTGTTTGAAAGCCTCAAATGTGATTGTGAATGCTCTATTAGAAAATTAAGCGCAGCATGTTATTGTGTTTAATTAAACACTGTTGGTAGTAATAACGCTAAATATCTTGTCGATGAATATTTTATCACGGATCTGTAACATAGAAAACATAGATCATTGAACTTTGGATTGATATGCCATAATTAAACCAAGTTTTAATCGAGTGTTCTAGAGTTACAATTTTGCTATACCTCATTTAAATCATAATTTGAAAATAAACAATTAATGTGTGCAGTTGTTTGAATTCATTGGTTTGACATGCATATTATTAGAATATCCTTATGTCACGCAAAAGCTTATACAATAAAACCTTGCTTATGGAATATATGCTTAAAGAAGTTCTGATTGTCAGCTTAAATTCTTAGAAATAATTTTGCGTTTATACAATGTAAATCACATTATGTAGGCACTCATACCAAAAGCTTCTACCTGCAACATAAGATTCGTTAAATTTGATGTGAATTACGTTTCAACGGTCAGATGAAATTTTTTCGGAGTGCAGGGGCCCGCGAAGAGTTCTTCAGTTTTTCAATTTATTATTAAGAATTATTGATGGATGGCTTTCATTTCTCACAATACCTACTATAGCAAGAAAATCGCCCCCGCTTGGATCCATTCAATTTCATTAAGCACTCGATGGAGAACGCCCCATATTCGTGATATTATATCAGCAAAGCCAGACCTCTGGACTTCGGGTGGAAATAAAGATATTACCTACCTTCATTAGCGTTAGTGAAAGGGCCGAGGAGTATTCCAAACATAGGTGGTTCGGTTTCACAGTATCCCATTCGCTAACGAACGGATTTACGTGACACGCATGCCGATTGTTCTTCCACTGACTATCTCTATAAATATACCGAATTTGGTTAAAATTTCTGCAATGTTTCCCCGAATTCTGCCGAATTTCGCAACAGCCCACCTGACTCACGACTCGGTCTGAAAATTGTTAGAGAAACGCTATAGTAATTAATCTGCCGGAGGGGACTTTAAGGCACGTAAAATGGATCCTACAGAATCAATTGAAAGTTTATTTGAAATGGACTGACAGTTTCAATTTCGATTGATTATAACAAAAGTGAAATACTGTGTTTTCTCTTCCGTTTTCTTAATTTCTCTAACTTTGCAAAAGTTTGTTTTACTTTCGAGATCACTTTTGCTGTCCCCGACAGATTATAAATGAGGCTGTGGCTCGATAAATTGATTTCCAGTTAAAGCTTAGCCAACGCCGCCGCGTAAGATTACTAATTTTTGAAAATTTGATAAATATGTAAATTAATTTATATAATAAATAAAATATAGGTTTTGCAAAAATTATTTTGAATTAGGTAGGTTTTATGATCCGGCAAGTAAAGTCCTACTAAAAACAGAGAGATAGTACCAGTAAATTAATAATAATGACGATAATAGATATAAGGATGAACACACGTTTCTACGTAGTAATTTTTTATATATTAGGTTCTTGCTTTGACTAAAGCTTTTAACCTAAATTAGTATTCTTGTAGTTCACATTTATTGAACGCTTTTGTTTTAGAGGGTCTTTAGCAACGGTAAGATAAAATTGTTCAGTGTATAAGCAGGCGTAATAAAAAGTGAAGTAGTCACCAGTTTGTACAGCAGCGCAAGTCTGGGAAACTTGTTTTTCTTCGCATGAGTAGGAAATGTCACTCCCAGTGCAAGTGTTTGATGTGAGTACCAGATACTTGAATGCTGTGCGAATGTTAAGGAAGCCTATGTTGGCTAAAGCGATTTATCGATTTCATCAAATTAATTTTTTTAAAGCCAACAACGTGCTATCGATATGCTTAAATATCTGAAGCATTACTTTTCCTATTTTTGGCCGGGTGCATGCATTGCGCAGCGGTGATGGCTAAAATAGAAAGACGAAAGTTCTAGGATACCCAGCGAAGAAGAAAGATCTCAGTTGTAAACTACCTATTACATATCGGGTAGTATTTAACAGTCTACCAAATTTAGCCAATATTTTCATACAAAAAAATACTTTTATTTCCCAAAAATACTAAATGCTCACCAAAATTAAGAAAATACATAATCTTAAAGCGACAACCAAATATTGACATAATGCTGGCCTCTTATATAGGTATATTTGTTCGCTAAAATAACTTTTGTTGACCATAAATGCTAAATGTTCACCAAATTTTATTCCGAATTTTATTCTAACACAATAACCAGATATTTAATTTTCGACAGTGTCTTATATTATTTAGCAGTTAAAAATACTATTTGTTGATCAAAAATACAGATGCAATAAAATGTTGTGCAAATGGTAAATAATTTTATGCAAAATTATAGATGTAGATGTGCTAGGGCAAGGAAACTAAAAGTAAAAATAAAAGTGGTTTGCACAAAAAAAAAATTGATTTCCGTAATATATAAATGCTTTGCTGTAATTGGCTTGCATTATGTAAAACGTAAAACTTCTTTTAGTGGTAATTTCTAATCGTGATTTAAAAAAAAAATTACAAGGCCCTGAACTGACCTTGTCCAAAACTTTTTTTGAGTGCCTCTTGTCTGGAAGCGCAAGCGGCAAGAAGAGATGCGCGAGCATATTTCATTTTTGGAGTAATAGAATAATTATTCACACAAATAGTTTTTTTGAGACACACTAAATATAAATCGATAGCGCGAATATTTATTATGTACAGCACGGACGGGTAACTTGAGCGTTCTAAATTTGGTGAACATTTAGTAAAATTGATGGACATATAGAATTTAAAATGTAAGCAATGGTAAAACAATACGCAGCATAGTTATTTTAGTGGTGATGTTCTCATTTTCTGATGTATAATAATTTGGGTTTCATTTAGCTTTTTTGATGCTCATTAAATTTTCTGGTGGACAGTGCAAGGGATGTATGGTTCAATTTGCTGTACATTATATTGGTTCCCTTACATATCTAAGTATTAATTCTCAGATATAGATAAATTATTAATATAGAGCCTCTAAAAATTTTTGCAAGGGCCAAATTTCAGGACGAGATCTTGATGGTTTGAAGCACAATGCGGTGTAGAAAGTTAATTGATTCTATTTCGTTACGCAAACTTCTGAATAAGGTATTTGTTCAACTAGTTTGAAATTGGAACAGCTTGTTCCATTGATTTAGGCAAAATTGATGGATTCCTTCGAAGCAGCAACTAATTTATTTGCTTTATTAAATAACACAAATTCTCAGAAGTGGTGCACTCGAAAGCTACACTCAGGTATTATAGGGTTTGGTGCTATTCCTAGGAGATCACGATTCGTTTCACTAAGTTGTTTTTAACTCATTAGCATATTAAATGAAGTCACAGCGAACTAAAATATAAAGTTATCTCCAGCGACTCACATTGGTAAATTGATTTTGCTAAAGCTGTTCGACGAAACATATTCAAATTAATTCATAGGGCGCACAATAAAAGTCGTAGGTTTTATTCCTCCACTAGATTTTGCACATTAAGGGCCGGTTTTACGAAAGTCGGATAAGCATTGGAATAAGGGCCGGTTTACATAGCCTCGGTCCACAGTTTATACTTGGAATTATCCGATTCGATTTTCGTAAAAGCCCATTTATCCCGAGTTATTCCGGAATAGCGAAAGGAGAATATGCTAGGTATATAGCATATTCTCCTTTCGTAAAACCGGCCCTTAAAGTAATTAATGGTTATCTTGTAGCATGTATGGAGGCATCTGGCGTCGCTGTCCCCGTCGTTGAAGGTACTGACAATGTTATACAATGTTCCCATGTTCACGTGTCATCAAAATTTCAGGGTACACAAAACTCGTCGTAAAGATAAATGCAATTTTCTGCCATATTCGATTTTATGATGCACGAGACCCGGGAGACTGCCATTAAATTAGATAAGGAGAATTACTGGTCCTTCAGAAATTTGATTTGATGGATTCATACAAGATGTGATCAAAGGCAGAGAAGATCCGAGTTCGCTGACTTCATGGAAAGAATTAAAAATTTGCCAACACAATTTATCACACATGAATCAACGCCAGTATACTCGGATTTAAACAATTCACTTTCATCTTGTTGTACATCAGGGAAAGTCGTTGATGAAGTGGAAGGACTGTCAGACGCACACGCGACGCTCGCTATCGGTTATAAATGAAATTTTACGAATTTTAAAGCCATTACGCTTATCATGAATCACGCCCGTATTATGGAATAAAGTGAATTTATCAGAAGGGACGGCAACACGTGAGAGTAACAGGTCGGTATTCAGACCGCACCGACAAAAACGACCAAGTGTTGTGTGTAACATGAACGGAGGAAATTGCGGTTCAAGATTCCATGCCCCTGCAGAGTTTCAGCAAAATTGCTTCTTCGCCAAGCAGCATCTCTCTACAAATGGGCCGAAAATAACCCATACAAGCCACCATTTGGCTTCAGTAATTAAAAAAAAAATAAAAAAAGAACAAATTTGTTACGGCTTACAGTTACAGTTCAAAGACGAAGCAACTATTTTGCAAAAAGGTCGCAGCTTTTTGACACTATGTTATTAATCACAAAAGGTTATGGCACAGGTTTTTTAACTGAACACTTTGTAAATATTTAAGGTTTTGTCTAGTTATGTTTAGGGTTCAACAAGGCATTTGCCATAGTTTTTTTTAACCTAAAGATATTTTTCAACAACGAAAATTATTTTCAAACAATATAACTTTAATTTAGGCAATCTAGAAGTAAGTTTTTTTATGCGTTTTCAATTTAAATAAATTGTTTCGTAGGAAATGCCATTAACACGCAATTTGTTATTTTTTGAACTCAGAAGACTAAATCAGCAGACGAAAATAAATCTTAGTTAAAAAGAAGAGAAAGGAAAACCTCATATTAAAGCTCTTTTGAAACCTGGTGATTCTTGTCTACCTTCATGTCAGAGGCGGTTCCTGAGTGATGTGGCCACTTTTTATGAAATGTACCTACATGTCAACTTTAATAACTTTCAAGGCTGAGTGTAATCATAATCTTGATGGGTTAGAGAACTTGTCAAATTTTCCTAATAGCTAATTTCTGCGCTTCTCTCAGATTATTTATGTTTAAAATAGCAGGGGTAGGTACATTGAAGTGAATAGCAGCATTTTCACGGACAATGAGGATGGCGAGTGAATACCAGAGCCCTAAATTAAAACCAAAATTAAACGGTCTTGACTTTTAATATGTCATATAAATACCAACCCTCCATTAATCCCATTTTAAAATTGAATTTGTAAATTACTTACGGACAAAATAATTAAATTTATGAACCCCAACCCTTCAGCGCGGCTATAGCTTTTGCAGTAAAACTCTCGGTTTTTACGAGTCTTCCTCACGCCCTTCCGAAAATTATCCCGAACCTGGCATCGCCATCAGCTGCATTGGTTGTGTGTGATGATGGCATCCTGGGGGTCGAGAAAGAGTGGACATCAGCCGGTAACTAACGAAAGTAGGAACATAAATATGCAGTTTCAGTCAACAACAGACCGCGTAGTTATTTATGGTCAACTGGGCCGTTTATTTTACACCGGTCTCTGAAACAATAGCGCTTTGAGATAATCCCAAATACCTCAAACGCGGTATGACCGGCGCGCACGACGGCCCATAAATTGTCCGTTATGTGGTAATTATACAAAACATTGTCTCTCAACAATGCGACCTGAAGTGGTCAAGAGGATAGGCGAACTCGCCCTCCGGTTAACTAAATTCTACCGACCGCGACTTAATTCGATTGCAGCATCTCACGGCTCCGTCGTCTCTAGCATATGACCCACAAAGAGGAACCTCTAATTACCTAAAGGAAAAAAAACTAACACGATCGAGCTTCTTGCAACGTTTTACTAAATTGCCATTCATAGAAGTATGTAGACTTAATTTATTGATGTGGCATCTATTGTTAATATAATATATCGTTTGTATAATAAATTCATAGATATATAAATAATTTTTTTAAAATTTAAGATGGTTTTTGTAATAGTAGGACCTATTTGTAAATTTACAAGAAATTCTTTGAATGTTGTTTTGTTTAAATATGGAGTCAAAAAGTTTAAACTCATTGTAAAACGTTTATTTCTTTGCTTCTGAATGAACAGTACGAATTTTATCCATCGAGGTAAAATTTCTTTTTTTAATTATAAAATTTTGAATCTTTGTTTAATTGGAATTGAACATTCGCGATCGAACTAATTGACTTTTTCACCGTAAATTTTTATCACTAAATTATACAAAAAGTGTTTACATTTCTTTACGGAACTAATGCATTTGCTAAAACCTAACAATATTATCGAGTAAACTTCGTGCCGGGTGCTAGGGCCGGTCTCCACAGTGGGAATGCTTTTTGTAGGAATTTCTTGAATAATACAAAGTAAAGTGGTCAATTTTACTAACTGTTACGGATTCCTATATTAAAAGTATGTAAGTACCAATATCGTTGAAAACTTGTTTGCCCTCATACGGGTTCTATCAGTTTCTATGGTACATAAAAAGAGCAGACCTGCATCAAATAATTTTTATAAGCCAATTGAGTTATACTCAATCTCTTTGTAAATAAATGTAATTCTTTTCCAGTTCTTCATTTTCTATTCTCCTCACTCTATACATCCCTCTTTTTTACTTATATATTTATATGTTGGCATTCCCAAATACTTTTATTCAATTTGTTTTGTTTTAATGGCAGTTGGTATATTTTTTATTGGTTTTTTGTTAAATTAATAACATTTTTTCGTTCGGTGTGCTTAAACTTAAATCTATCTTTCTTATTTAAAGGCTGTTTCAACTTTATCCATTATCATTCTCCACTTAATTTACCCGTTATATTCTTTGCAATCGTCTTTTTCACTTCACTTGATTTTTGGATTCTATTTCTATTGTTTCTTTCTTAAAACTCTAACTTCTTTAGTCATCTATAACGTAATCTGTTCTCTTGGTTACTAATGCTTGTAAGTAGCTCCTTTTGCTTTTTGATTTTAGCTTCGATATCTTTTTCACCATTACTTAGTTTAAGATCTTATAATACTTTTCATTGATTGTAAGTCTTTTCTCTCTGCGTCTTATTCCTTAAAAATTTACTCGTTTTTAAAAGGTAATTTTCTCTTGTTTAGGTATTAACTTAATAATGTTGACGATTGTAGTTTGAAATCTTTTATATTAATGATTCTATTCGAAAAGACGTTTTTCTTTAAAGTGAATGTTAATTCATAGATTATGTAGCTAGGTATATACGTAAATTTAGCCTGGTCAGGAAAACACAATTTGATATACCTAGGATTAGATTCGAAATGTTAGCGAGCAATTGAGAAATTACAGTTTCCGCACTTTCCAGTAGAATAATCCATTTTGGCGTGCAAGTGCTTAAACCGAACGAAACACTAAATACAACTATACAGTATTTATCTAGAGCAAATGCAAATGAAACGATAAAGTTTAATCCCAATTCACTCATTCATAATTTTTGTCCCGACTACGTTCCATTGTCGGGGCTTTGTTGGAGAATGGAAAAATGAATTTTTCTGGGTTTTTATCACTCGTTATGCAAATTGTTTTCGCTGCGTTCAGAACTTTCTGTTGCCCTACGCCACTAATGCCATTCCAATAATCGCGTTGCAGTTTTCCATTAACTCAATTTAAAAGCGCGCTAAACGAAATTGCGGCGTAATTGCCGTTTTCAACAGTGAGGGAGGCAATAAATAACCAGAAAAAGGTGCAACAAATAATATTAAGCCAAAAAGGTACCTACAATTCGAAAATTGTTTATTTACTGAGCAATTTGCATTTGCCCGTCAACCAGTTTGCTTTTAGTTTACAAAAAGCAAATTTGCAACTAAGTGGTTTTATTACCAAAAATTTCAAATTGTCTGGTAACAATTTATGTACCTATGCTAAGTCGGACTTAGATATACAGAATTTCGACACCCAAGCAATGCTGTGATAGCTTTTTGGCTTTCATAATAGCAATAGTGCAATTTGACTTTTTCAGGTTAGTAGTTGTGATTTTAAATGTCATTAAAGCATCAAATATACGTTAAAACAAAACAATTTACGGAGTAATTTTGAATCTGACAGAACCACCACCAAATTCCCTAAATTTTAAAATTACAATTTTTATTTAAAATTTGGGGAATTTGGTGGTGGTTTATCAACAAGTTCTTTATACATTTTTTTTTAGTTTGGATCAATTTTAAATAAAAATTATGGCTCGTTTTCTAAACTTGGACTCGTGTCATAAAATGTGTCTTATGTTATTCGTTGTTTAATGTACCTACTATTATATGTTTTAACCTACAAAAACCTATAAAAATTCTTATAAAATATACAATAAATAAAAGTAAATAATTTATAAACAAATAAATAATAAAAAAGTGAATACACAATTCAAGTGAAGAGTCGCGAAGATGACTAAAATGACTATAGAATTTATGCAAGTTTTTTTCTTATTATCAAACTGATAAGCTCCAGGAATACATTAGGAAATGTTAAAAATTTAAATCTTATAAGACCAATGTATAACAAGTCTCCCCAAAATTTAACATTAAAGTAGGGACTTTAAAACTCCAGTCAGATTGAGCATTTCTCAAATTTATTTGTGGTCATCACAACATCACCTAAACCTAAAACTGGTCAGAGCCCATTTCTTCCAATTCGCCCAACACAAATACAGTCATATTGCTATACGAGAGAGAAAACTGTTTATACCTGACTGTCGAGCTGACTGTAGAACGTTTAATTATGTGTGATTTCCGCCATTTGTCCAATGTTAGAAAAAATTCTTTTGGTCTCAAAATACTTGGATATGGTCTTTAGCAAAGCTTTAATTATCTGCAAAAAAATTGATGCCACTTATTTCTAAGATGCCCATTAAAGTTTCTTAATATAAAAGTATTAACTGGATTTAAGCAATAATTCTTCTCGCATCACCTTCTCCTCACCAAAAAAGATTTTGACCAAAATTTTATTACATATTGTGACGGAGCATCATTTTCATAGACAGTAATCATTTGTTCCTAAATTTTGTCTTGAGAGTGTTGTTTTGTAAAGATAAGTTTTTTGTCATAAAAGTAAGAAAAGCTGACGTTTGTTAATTATTTCTCTCCTTGTAGCTTGATAATTACTTTTCTAGTTTCCTCCGTAGCATCGACTATTAAATATACAGCCATCAAGAAGTTCTAGTAGTAGTAGTGATACGCAAAAACTATCTAAATTCAGGCATAAAGATTTATTGATACAAAGTTGTCGATAAAAGCAATAGCCATATTCCTAGAAGGTGGTAAATTATCCATTACTTATCTCTTGCTATCTTAGAACCACTTTAGAGAATCTCGCCCAATACTTATTATTATTGAAACACATTGCTCATGTTCATATCGATTCCACAGTGCGCCAGCTGAAGATAAAAATGTGTCCTATCATCAGGATTTGTAAATTCCCGCATCCTGATTGAATGAGATACGAAAGAAACCGGATCTGAGCGTTTTCAATATTCCGTTGACGGTCGCATCCAACCTTCCAAAAATGTTTCCAGCCGTAAATTTTTATTTCTATTCTGTTTATCTGCGAAAAATCAAGAAATAAAAGAGAAAACACATTCCGGTAAGCACACGAAAACTTCGATCCAGTTTGAATGTTTGCGGTCGCTGCGATATTTTAATAAAGACAATGTAAACACGGCCGGCGAAAAGAAAACTTTTCGTGTTCCTCCCCGTCACGTTCTAGCCGCAGTGATTTCAAGGACGAAGGTCCTGACGGGATTAAGACGTCGCTGACCCCACATTAACTGGAAATTAATCATTCGCTCTATTAGCAATCAGTGCTAGAAAACAATTAATCTTGTCGTATTTTGGCGGTGAGTGTACTATACAGATCGAACGGTGTCGAGGAGACGGACGCGGTTCCTCGTCGTCCTGCTGCGCAACTCTTCGTCTGCAGGTCGCGTGGAGCCGGCTCGTAGCGCCATCTGCACCTAGTTCGGTTTCACGTTCAGGGGGTTGCGGTCGTATTATTGTTGCGTGTTGATCACCATCGGACGTGCTTCTCATTCTGTCTTATCAACCCTTGCATGCCGTAGCGCGTGCAACGAGAACTGATTAGAGAGTTCAGTGCAGTCATGGTGGCTTGCCCCTTATTCCTTCTCAAAATCGCAGGGATACTGTGAAAAACTCTGATTTCGACCTAACATGCCAATGCCCAAAGGAATTTTCTATTTAGATCTAAACTTTGCGAAATTACCGACACCAGACGAATTTATAAACATTCCTTTCTTGCCCGAGGATCGTAGGTTAAGCCGATTTTGAATTTTATTAAAAAGACACGTGTGGAGCCGTAGTACATGTACCACGGGGTTGTCAGTGTTTAGTGGCTGTGTATACCGGAAATTGTCCTAAAACTATCCTTTCCTGCGGACGCCGAGACATTTAGCTGTAAAGGATAACGGCTATAGCAGGATAATAACAGGTAAATTGTTTGTTTTGATGTTACGCTTGGGGTGTGTTTTCATAAATCGACAAACACTTAATATTTTATGTTAACTTTGATTCGCAGCAAATAAAAAGTAATATGTTTGCTTAGCTGGATATTGTATCGACCGAGTTCCATATTGACAACGCCAAATATTTGTAACAACGCTAACGGTAACTATTTTTCTAAAATTGCAATGGTCCTCCACGTCCTCCAACGCAATATTAAGCAGTCACTAACCGGTGAGACGAATATATTGTAGGTGATGAGTAGTGTTTCCTCGTTTCATTACATTCACAGCGAGAGATAATAATAAATTCTCATGTAAATAAATGAAGAACTCCCACGAAATTTCTAGGACATGTAGCCAAATGTATTTACTACACAGGCGCAAGTCAAAAAATGAAGAATAGCCACCCACCCTGTGCATTATTTATTAAACTTTGACTTCATGAGTTTATAGTAAAGTAGCCATAGATCCCGATTCCACGTATATTGTGAGGTGTACACGCCTGTTAGCAGACTAATGAGCCGTTAAGTTAGACAGATTAGGAGCTGCTCAAATAAGTACCGGGTGTCCTGTAGGGCATGCTGTCTTTTCCAGACGCCGGTAATCATTGTGAACTAAAAAATCAAGGGCAAATTCTGGCTATCATTTCAACTACAAATTCTAGAGCCAAATTTTTAATTGACATGAATGTCATTAAAGGATTTTACGGAAAAAAGTAAGGAAGTAGGACTTCCAACGTGCTACGTGAGAAAAGTGAAGTTGACAGCAGATTGTTGACTACATGTGGATAAGATTGTAAGTTAGAATTCTACAAAGACTTTCAAATAGAGTTGATGTAAAATTGTATGAGTTTTAGAACCCTGGACGATCTTTGGATTATGTTTGTGTATCTGTGTTAGCCACTTTGTACTGTTTTGAAAGCTTTTTTTCCGTTCTTATTATTGTTCGATTATTCACTTTTTTCTTGTGTTCCTTTTGCCGTCCGTGGCCAATTTGGTATGATCAAACTACTTAGGACATGAAATTAACTATTTACCTTTTTGATATCGAGAAAGTTTCAAATAGTGCACTAATAATGCTGCTTTTGTTTTTCAATGACACAAATAAAAAACAACATAATGATTAATGAAAAACTTCAAAGTCAAAATTTTCGTTGAATTTAAATTATTCTTTCTGCAGCAATGTGGTCGTTTAAAGACAATGATGCTTCTTGGTTAAGAGATGGTGGTAGACGTCTCAAGCGTAAACGGAGTTCTTGTGATAAATTATGTAAAGCAAAGAAGTCTTTGAAAAATTTCGTTTGGATAGATTTGCTGCCTCACGAAGTTCTCTTGACGATCTTCAGTTATGTTTCAGTCGAAGATTTGTATTTTAATGTGAGACTTGTATGTAAGAAATGGCATCATATGGCAATGTTATCATCAGCATGGAACAATTTGAATATCTTGGATGTCGCAATAAGTACTCAAATCATTCTAAACTGGATTCAAATGGCTCCTATCAAGCGGTTAACTGTAACTTTTAGAAAAGATGCCGATATTATTTTGAAGTCGGTCACCAAACATTTACCAAATTTGAAGTATTTGGCGTTGCTAAATTGTTGGGGAAGGACTGGACGAAAGCCGTTAAACAGTGATATTCTTTGCAAGTTAATAACTAGATGTAAGAAACTGGAGAAAATCAACTTTGACCAAGTCGAAATAAGGTCTTGCAAGTTTTTTAAATTGTTGGGAAAACACAGATGGACCGGGAAACGGTTAGATTTGAACTACATGGGACCTTGCAGTATAAAACAATACAACGCACTTAGGGAGTCTTGCAGTGAAAGAATAATAACGGAACATTTTGTACAATCAAATTTAAGTAGGTACGTACGTCAAATATTTGAACTTTGACGTCAACAGTTTCTTCCCAATTACAGTGTTCATTAAAACGCCTTTCAATGTGTTTCTTTTTAATTGATGCAAAAACGAAGCGGGAAAAAATTAGGCTGTTACTAACCGGTGGGACAAATATATTGTAGGTCTCTTCGTTTAATTACATTCATAGCGAAAAATAACAATAATAATAAATTCTCATGTAAATAAATGAAGAACTCCCACGAAACTTCTAGAACATGCAGCCGAGTGCTTTTACTACAGACCCAAATCGAAAAATGAAGAAAAGCCATCCACCTCTTGCATTATTTATTAAACTTTTACTTTAAGAGTTAAACAACCGACGGATATGACGAGACGTCAGACCAAAATCACAAAACACCAATTAGAAACTATCACCGACTGAAGTGAGTGTATGAATAGCGATTCTGTGTATGTTGTGGGGCACATAGTGTCCACATTTGTTAACAGTAAACTAATAAGCGTTAAGCCTTAAGTTATAAAGATTAGGAGCTGCTAAAATAAGTCCCGGGTGTCCTGTAGGGCATGCTGTTCTTTCCAGACGACGGTAATCATTGTGAACTGAAAAATCAAGGGCAAATTCTGGCTATCAATTTAACTACAAATTCTGGAGCCAAATTTTTAATTGACATGAATGTCATTAAAGGATTTTACGGAAAAGAATAAGGAAGTAGGACTTCCAACGTGCTACGTGAGAAAAGTGAAGTTGACAGCAGATTGTTGACATGTGGATAAGATTGTAGTTAGAGATCTACAAATAGAGTGGATGGAACATTGCATGATCTTTAGAACCCTAAACGATCTTCGGATTATGTTTGTGTATCTTTTTTAGCCACCTCGTATTGTTTTGAAAACTTTTTTTTGGCTCTTATTATTGTACGATCATTTCCTTTTTTCTTATGTTTCTTTTGCTGTCCGTGGCCAATTTGGTATGAACAAACCGTTTAGGACATGAAATTAATTATTCACTTTTTTGATATCAAGAAATAGTTTCAAATAGTGCACTAACAATTCTGCTTTTGTTTTTCAATGACACAAATAAAAACAACATAATAATTAATGAGAACTTTCAAAGTCAAAATTTTCGTTGAATTTAAATTATTCTTTCTGCAGCGATGAGGTCGTTCAAAGACAATGATGCTTCTTGGTTAAGAGGAGGTGGTGGACGTCTCAAGCGTAAACGGAGTTTTTGTGATAAATTATGTAAAGCTAAGAAGTCTTTGAAAAATTTCGTTTGGATAGATTCGCTGCCTCACGAAGTTCTCTTGACGATCTTCAGTTATGTTTCAGTCGAAGATTTGTATTTTAATGTGAGATTTGTATGTAAGAAATGGCATCATATGGCAATGTTGTCATCAGCATGGAACAATTTGAGTATCGTGAATGTCACAATAAGTACTCAAATCATTCTAAACTGGATTCGAATGGCTCCTATCAAGCGGTTAACTGTAACTTCTAGAAAAGATGCCGATATTATTTTAAAGTCGGTCACCAAACATTTACCAAATTTGAATTATTTGGCGTTGTTAAATTGTTGGGGAAGGACTGGACAAAAGCCGTTAAATAGCAATATTCTTTGCAAGTTAATAACTAGATGTCAAAGTTTGGAGAAAATCATCTTCGACGAAGTCGAAATAAGGTCTTGCAAGTTTTTTAAATTGTTGGGAAAGAGCAAATGGACCGGGAAACGGTTAGATTTGAACTACATGGGACCTTGCAGTATAAAACAATACAACGCACTAAGGGAGTCTTGCAGTGGAAGAGTAAAAATAACGGAACATTTTGTAAAATCAAATTTAAGTACGTACGTACGTCAAATATTTGAATTTTAACGTCAACAATTTCTTCTATATTGTAGGTAATAGTCTCTCCCTTTAATTACATTCACAACGAATAATAATAATAATAAATTCTTATGTAAATAAATGAATAACTCCCACGAAACTTCTGGAACATGCAGCCGAGTGTTTTTACTACAGCCCCAAATCGAAAAATGAAGAAAAGTTATCCACTTCTTGCATTATTTATGAAATTTTTACTTTAAGAGTTTATATTGAAGTGATTGTATAAATAACGATTCTGTGTATGGTGTGGGGCGTATAGTGTTACACGTTTGTTAACAGTAGACTAATAAGCGTTAAGCCTTAAGTTATACAGATTAGGAGCTGCTCAAATAAGTATGGAAGCTACTGCAGGGTATGCTGTTCTTTCCAGATGACAGTTGTCATTGTGAACTGAAAAATGAAGGCCAAATTTTGGCCATCACTTTAACTGTAAACTCCACACCTAAATTTTTAATGGACATGAATAACATTAAAAGATTTTTAAGGAAATATGATTTCCGACGTGCTACAAATAAAAGTGAAGTTGACAGCAGATTGTTGACTACATGTGGCTGAGATTGTAATTAAAGATCTACAAAGATGAAATAGTTTTACACAATTTAGTATTACAGTTTTCATCATAAACTGGAATTTTCTGTTTTTAATCCAACAACTCATTATCCTACTCTCATTACTACAGAATACATATTTGGAAAAGTACCACCTGATTTGTCCCTAAGGAAATTTAAAGTTTTGAAGAGAGATTAAAATTGCATTACCTCTGGAAAATGCTTTTTGAACGATCTTTTGATTTTGCTTGCGTATCATTTTAGTCACTTTGTATCACTTTACTGTGTCTTTTTTTCCGAAAACTCTTTTGAAGTTTTTTACTGTTTGCATTATTGTTTGATCACTAACTTTCTTTACTATTCAAGAGTACGAATTAAGTACACTCTTGATACCAAAAAAGAGTTTCCAACAGTCCACTAGCAATGGTGCTCTATTGCAGAAAACGGTAAACCAAAAATTTCTACGTTTCAATAATTAAAATTAGATCAAAATCTCTTGTCTTCACTATTTCGCTCAACTCAACCCTTTTTTTACTTCATGCTTTAAAAAATTTCCAAAATTGTTCCATGCGTAAATAAAATAGCAACAGTACCTACAATGCGAAGTAGAATTTTCTAAGTAAAAATTTTGTTATTATAAATAAGCATTTTTTAACAGATTCGTTGTATTGTTGCAAAACTATTTAATTATACCATAACCGACTTATAAAATTAAACTCTCTGCATGCAGTAGTAATAAACCACATCTTTCCATAGTATTTGAACAACCGTCGATTCGTCGATTATTACTCCATCGATTTTACATTCAATCATTTTTCATAATTCCGTTGCAGTCAACTGCAACTGCCACGAGTTATTTTTCACCTAGCAAGTTCTTTATTTCGACACACTCTCTTCCCCTATTCACATTATTGTCCTGGAAGCATCAATCTTGCATTATTAAAACTGAAAACAAGAAACCTCTTGTTTATTGCAATGCAAACGAAGGGTAGATTTAGATTTACCGCTACCTACTAAATTATCTATATGTGCGCTCTTATATCAATAGATTCTGGTATAAATGGTTGGGTCGCGTACTATTCTCGTTATGTAAAATGTACATTTAAACAAGCAGTGAAATTGTGGTTAGTACACGGACGCTGAAGGACTGATTATTGTGTTATAACACTGTCCGTGTAATCTCGTTCTGTTTCAATGTGAATAGGGAGTGATTTCATAAACATTAATTTGCGCTTATTGTTTAAGCCCACTTCTTGAGCATGGATAAATGGGGTGCCTCTATATGAAGTTGGTTTAGTTAAATACTTGTTCTCGAGGGATTTATTTTAACGTTTGCTAACATGAGCAAAAATTTATTTTGAATTTTAAAATTAGGTTTTTAAATGTCACGTAAATTAAGAGTCAGCAAGTCACAAATGCATTAAACATTTAAACCAAACGATCTAATGAGTGTTTAAAATACATATTTTACCGATTGCTACATCTCTCAGGACCTAATCGTTTTTGGATCACTTTTTATTTCTTTGGTTTGTAGCTGATTAGGAAGTTTTTAGCCTATATAATCATTTTCAGTGCCATTACTAACGCTACCCATACTCCTCATGGGCGCTTCATCAATGGTCTTCATGTTCTCATAACATAATGATGTTATTTTGGTTCAACTTCTGGTGTTTCTCTTCAGGATTCCTTTACTGGCGCGTCGAAATGGCATAGAGTGTTTCTACAATTTACCTGAATCTTACTTGGTAAAATTGGTGCTATTGATGCTATAACGCAACTTTTTGGTCTTAATAAACCCATTTTAGGGCTGATTGTCTGGTCTCGTTGTTTTCTGAAATGGAGGTGGCTAACATTAGTGATGGATCTGAAAACGTCTTGAACGGAATTTCGGCTAGTTCTTTTGCCGATGACCGGGATAACTAATCTGCTAAGTTATTCATACATATCTGGGTTCATTTGCCGTCGGACTTCAGTGACGTAAACTGTGTGGGCCCGAGAGAAATAAGCGCATTGAGCCTTCAAAGCGTGGATCTCGTCGGGCTTTCAGCATAATTAATGGCCGGCATATCGCACCATCTATAATTTGTATGAAAGTGTCCACCTTAAGAATGCAGTTCGCAAGAGACCATTTAATTACCGCTCGTAGCTAAAACTAAGAAGGCGATCAGATAAAGGATCACCTTAGCAACGCACCCGCCACCACCGCCACCACCTACCCAGACACGCCGACAGGCTTTTACTTAATTATCCGTCAACTTGAATCGAAGTTACGGAGAGTTATTTAACAACATTTCCAGCGTCTCCCCCACATTCTGGCAATAAATAAGTCGAAAGTTGGACCGATAAGATCGCCATCTCGCAGCTCCCTGTAGTAAGTCGCGACGAGGTGTGTATCGCAATCGTAATTTCGACGCTCGACTTAACGTTCCGACAGAAAAGTCGACGGCTTATACAGAACCTTCGGAACCGATAACAAATTGGTCGTGTAATTCGAATAGGTAGGTGTCCACTTTTTCCAACAAAACCCGACGACGGCCCAGAAACCGCGTGGGATTCGAACGCCGCATGATGCCTTCTCAACGAGCTTATGCACAACACACATTAAGGGAATGAAACTTTTTTATTTTATATATTTTATTATATTTTATTTGCGAACGTTTTCATTCACAAAATTTCTCTGAAGCAACTTGTGGATAGCAATAATTGATGATTTATCCACCTCCAATTAGATTGCCGCATCAAGACAGAGAGTGCGCCAGAGATAAAGAAATTGGAAACGAGAGAAAATGGCCAGATAATAAAGAAAATATTGAGAGAAACTCACAAATGAAATCAAGAGAGTGAAAAACTATCAAGGGGAGAGATAAATAAATTTTTCCGAAAAAGACAGAAAGTAGGGGAAGATCGGGAATATCATCAAAAGCAAGTAGAATTTGGAACACTAATTGCTCGTCGGCGTTGATGAGTGCTCACGACCGATTCCTGTACAAAAATCAGTTGGCCAGTATTTTGTTCGCTTGGCCACGATTCGCCTTAATATTGGTTCTAATTTAGATTTCCGGTCTCCGTTACGACTGGAGCCTGGATTTGGTTAGTTAGGTGCGTGAAGTTTTGGGAATACCGTGGCTTTTAGCGGTTCCGATTCAATTTAATCCTCCGTAAGAGTCTGAATTATGAGAGGTGTTACGGCGATGAAAAACGGTGTTAGGGTTAATCTCCACGACATATCGTTGCGGTATTATCGGTCGAGATTAATGCCGAGAACATTAATTAGGCAGATTAGTTGATTAGTTAGGTGTTGGGAGCGCCACATTAGTTTAATCCGGTTAAGGTGAACGTGCATTCGCCTCGAGCGAACCATTGTCGCCGTACCAACTGGTCCTGCTACCGATAAGGCAGCTTACACGTCCTGCTAGTTTGTAGCGAAAGCGCGACGTTCAAAGCTGTGCCACATTCGATATTTTGCCGGCTATTTGCGAATAAAGCCATCGAGGCTGTAACGGCAATACCAATTAAACATTTTAATTGTTTGAAGAATAAAGTTTAATCGGGGATTTAATCCCGGAAAGCGCTGGAAATGATATTTTATAATTTTTAAATTCCACCCTTACCATTAGTCTCCACCCTCCGCCATTAAGGACTTTTCAGGATAGCTGGGTGTCTGTAAATCTTTACGATGGTGCATTACGTGCTATAAATGTCATTTTTTATACAAAGAGAATCCGTTTTGTTCCGCACAATTTCGTGTATCTTCCGCAGAGCTTGCATTACTACAAATATTCCTCCTCTAAATTACGGGCGATTTGGGATGTTTTCGTCGTTTCTAAAAAATAACCCGAGTAAAAATCCAAATCTAACGTAATTATGTGACGTAGGTAACTGATTAAAGCGGTTGGGATAAATAAAGAGGTTGGGTTGGTTGTTTTATTTTTGATGCGACAATGCTTCATTTTCGAGGACTGAGGCGTGATATGGCCTGGAGAAAATTACCAATTCTTTTGCCTCTGTCTCGATGCAATAACGGCATGCTTGTTAGGTCCTTTGTGATGCCAGTATCCAAAATAAGTGGTAGTTTTTTGGTTGCTTTCAATGTGATTATGTTTTTCTCAGGAACGTGGAAACGGTTCCGTCAGATTTCCATATCAAAGTGTTCCATCATCGGCAAGTTACTTTGCGTAATATAGAATAACATCGGGAGCTGTTTCTTTACACAGAGCCAAGTCTTGATTATGATTTTCCAACTTGACTTTAACTGTATCGAAATTGGCATTTTACTTCAAAGTATCTTTGATTACACTCCAGTTCAACGAACATCCCGCACTGCTTTGCGAGATATTTCCACATTCCTAATAATTATTAAAACATTTTTTTTTTGGCGTGCGGTAACAAATTTTGGAAATTCCTCCGAAATATCCACGACTGAAATTCAATATTTAGCATCCTGTTGTCAGTTTAAAATTCAAATTCGGCCAGTCTGCGCCCAACATGTAAATCGAAATTATACAGGACTCTTTGATAGAGTTGACAGACTGATTGATTTGCAATTAGCGCGTCTAGCGTTATTTGTTGAAGTTGCGCGTTAAAGCTCTAATTCGCTTCTATTGTTGCAAATCCAAACAACTCCGGATTTCGGCCGGATCAAACGCAATTTTGACAGATTGAGGCTATGGCTCTTTGTCTGGAATCGCACGTTATGAATGTGTATGAGGATATCTATTTGGAATAGAACTCGGGTTTTTGCTATAGCCAACAAGCTGGTTGCGTCTAAAAACAATCCTTTGACGTGATGCGAGACTTCTTTCGGAATCTGCCGCTCTCAGCAATCAGCAGAACTTGGGCGTCGTACATACAAATCAAACTTATGCTTCTGAAACCAGCATTGATGCATGCTGCCGAGAGTGCATCGCAGTTTTATTTTCAATGTGAGGTCAACATCAATTGAGGGCAAAGAAAATCGGAAAAATTACAGCGGCTGTGTTGGTTAACGAAGAAACTTTATTGAAATTTAAAGACTCTGCGGAATTGTAATGGACCAGAGTCTAGCCTAGGACCTGATATTTATGGACAAAGTTATGCGGTCGCTACAGCGGTAAGTTTTTGAACTCACCTCAGTTACCTGCAGATTTACACGAAATAATTGGATGAAATTTGCGCCAAAACTTCCGCTAGAGTAGCTGAAGATGGATCTAACCAGCTTAAGTGCCTTAATAAAATCCACAATTAATTAGACAGGTTTAAGATGTCTCCTAGTCAGTACACACAATTTAAAAGGCATTAACAAGATTCACTAAAAAGGTTTAAGTTTTAAACAGGTCAAGTTGACAGCTTAAAAACTAACTATTTGAAGATATTTGAACTGTCGGTTGCAGAAACGCTCATCTGGGATAGATGATAGAGGACGTCGTGTATATCTGTGAAGCATCTAACCAAGGCAACTCGAGTGTTGGTAAGGTCGTAAACCTTTGGTGGTGGGTTTATGAGTGTAAGAAATAATTGTGTAACTGCACGTACGTGTCTAAAAGGATAATTCAGTTTTATCATATCCACATTCGAACTGAAACTTGGGGCAGGGCTATAGTAATTGTCCCGGCTATTAGTGATCCCTTCTTCTCCTACTGTCAATTGTTTTCAAAATCACTGTACTTATGCCGGTCTGCTGGAGCGATTATTGGTGCTTTGTTCTTTAAAAATGGCGTCTAGACACAAGCGACTAAATGCTTTCAACGAGGGAAGGGGAATTATTGTGAGTTCCAGAAGATGTTACCGTCGATGATAATATCGACATTAAAATGAATATTAGATAGTAAGCTTTTCGGATTGATCCCAGTTAGAGCTCTAAATTTAATAGAAGTGAGTATACGAAATCTTATTCATAGAAGCGTTTCACTGGGAATGGGTGGACGCAAATTTTCACTTTGTTGTTTTTTCTTGCGTTAAATCTCAACGTGGGTGCTGAGGCTATGGCAAAACCTACTGAATTTATTCAAGAGTAATTCTTTATTTTTACCGCAAATTTACTCCAGCTAGCGCATCATTTAAGCTAGCTTAAACTGCGTAGCTCAACGGTAAACCCTCTTCACAAAGCTTTTTATTTTAAATCGGAAGTATTTACAGCTTAAATACCTACTAATATTTCATAACAAAAAAGTTTTTTAAAATTTGTTGAATGTGCGCTTCTTTTTATTGGCCCAACCATTTTATTTTCTTTAGCTCGATTTAGAAGTGTAGACTTTTCTACTGCAGAGATTTGGAGGAGCAAAAATAACATTTATGAAAACGACTTGGGCAATAATTTTCTGTTCAGAACGCTGTGAATTGGAGATGCAGAAGGAGGTAAACGTTTTGTCAGGGTTATGTGCAACAACGATTCTTCCAGGACTTTGGTAGTTTTTTAAGTCCTTTTACTGTGTGCATTAACTGATTTAGCAGAAACGTAAGACATTCGTAACTTGTGATTCAATTTAAGATTTCGTGGTCTACACAAATAAATAATCTTAAGACACTCAGTAGGTACACTATCTTTAGAGGTCCTACTTATAAAGCCACACAATTAGATTTTTTAAATTTTAGCGAAAGTTTAGTGAAGTGTAACAAAATATGTGGGAAAATGAACAATTAAACTCTTTGCGGTTATTTGAAATTTTTTATTTTAAAAATAATAAATGAGAATAACCACAGACTTCCACAACAAAATATTGGTCTGCCAAAAAAGTGTGACCTCACTTAAAAATTTGATTTTTGAGCCAAGAAGCTTTGATGTAAAAACTTAATAATTCTGGTAATTATCCTAATAGTTTCATCTATCTTTTAGCAAACTTACCTTTATACTTATAACTCAATAGTTACCTTTTTTAGATGAATTAAGATCAAAAAGCTTTGCTTGTTTAGCCTGAAAACCATTTCAGCTGACTACGCTACCTATTGTATGTAGGAATACGTGTAAACATGTAAACATTAATACTTACAATAAACTACTACTACTTACTTGATGAGATATTCATCGTTTTTAATACAATTATGCAAATTGGAAGAATATCAAATTGTGCCGATGCGAGTGGACTGGTTCCCGTTCGACTATACTTGCCAGATTTGCTTGCTTATTTAAATGTTTTACTGGCCAATTATTTTCAAACTAAAAAACAACTTAAAAAATGATCTTATAAAGCAACAAAAACGTTAACGAGATGGAATGGTGAATAGAAGTTTAGAATTTACTTTGGGTGTACTATCTGTAAGTAGGTACTAAAAGCTTCAGTTTACTGCAAACAAATCTGAAAATATATGTACGAAGATAAATTAGGCATAAACTGACAGGAAATAGCTAAAGTTCTTTCGAACAATGCCAATTTCTACTTTTACACAGAACTCAACATTAACAATTTAATCACTTTAGCGAAACAGTCTTCAAAGAAAAAAAACTTTACAACTAAAAATCATCAGTCAACAATTCGGTTCTGCATTGGCAACATCAACTTAAATTTTGGCAAATCACGACTTCAAAATTTTCCACTACATTTTCTCCATTAGATACGTAATTATTAGTAATTAATAACAAACAAGGATCGCATGCACAGCGACTCATGATGAAGATGGTGCGTGCATTGTGTACCGAAGGAGGGGTGTCATGACCGAGGGTTTTATCGGTCTACTAGGAATACTAAACGGAATTCATTTTTTTTTCCGGTTAACAATTTTAAGTAAAAGTTTTATTAGAAGTCAGTGTCAGACGAACTGTTTATGTAAATTTGCGAGAATCCATCAGTATGATTGTTCATAATGAGAACGGGAGATTTGGTAGAGTAGTAAAAATTTAACTAGCCAATCTTTAAATAAAGAGAGATAGTTACGCAAAGAGAATTTAATTGAGGAAGGAGGTGGGTGTCTATTTAGACTCTTCATTTGAAGGGCTATTTTCCTTGGTGTGGAACTGGAAAAACAACATATAAATTTAGCTTACACATAGGCGTTGAGAGAGGAATTACCTTGATGTAAATTTACCCATGCAAATAACAAAAAGTTTAATATCCCGACACGAAGCGGAAGCCCGCGGAGTTTTATTTTTTAATTTCAGAAACGAATATCATAACAATAAATAACGACCGGTAGCGGTAAAATTATTATTCTCTGATTTATTATCAACTTTGCAGTGGTCGAATTGTCCACTACAATGGCCGCTTCGCTAGGGGTTTTTTTCATTCGGGATTGCTTTAACAGTATTTTAAAACAAAACAAATGAAATATTCTAGTCATTGTTGTACCGCTTATCGTGACTGTCATGTACTCGCACAAAAACGTAATTGAGTTGGCATTAAATAAAGAATCTCCGTTCGCATGTGGTGAGCGCGTCCTAACTCACAACGTTGGATTCGGGTTGCGGTAGCAGGAAACTGGAGTATGTTCCACCACCTCCCTTAAAATATAGATTAAACTGAAAGCAGTCTTGATTGTTATAAATTTTACACGCATCGAGTTCGCGTAACTGGAGTTCTCAACTAGTAGTATTAACAGTTTGACGCTTCATGGGCTAATAAGGCGATCGATACAATTTAATCCGCGAAACGTTAATTTGGAACATATTCTACAAATCGATTTATATTATAAAGCAAAACGTAAAGAAATCGACTAGGGAAGACCAACATTATTTTTATTTCGAACACCAGTAATAATGTTACACCAAATAAACTACATTAACAAAATCCAGTATTTCTGGAGAATCGTGACGTTCTGAATTTCTGATAAAGCTATCATAATAGCTTTCTTGCAAACGAAATTATGAATAGAGCTCCTGCTGTACAATGGTGAGATTTAGTATCGCCAAGTCTCTCAATTCAAATAATGTTGATTACATAATATTAAATTCCGGCACGTAAATTACAAGAGACAATCTTAACCTTCTTTGATTTAATAGAAAACGCAAAAAATACGGTGTTTTGTGATTCTTGAATATCCCGGAGGAAAAACGCTTTGAAGAAGCAGGACTGCGAAAATAATTTAATTTCGCTCCAGTACGTCTTAAGCTTAATGAAAGAAAAACAAAAGAAGGAAAATTGCTATGAAAATACGAAAATGAGCTTTATTACAACGCCACCCATTCAGTTTATCGTCTTCCAAAGTAATTATTATTACCAGAATCCTACCTTTAATTTATTTTATAAAAGCAGTAAAGAGAAGGTAGGTTACCTTCAAAAATAACACTATTTACATTATTAGATTTATCGGATTAATTTGTCTTGGCTACAGCATTAATAAGTAAGTGTAGCAAATTACAAGATTACGTTAAGATCAATTTTTTTGTTATACGAGGGTAATTTTATAAATTTACCGCTTGACAGAAAAGTCGCTTGAATCGGTGTTTACTTTAGCCACGTTTACGTTTGGTTTTTTGTATAGCGTATTCTCAAATTATATCAAGTGCAACGCTTAGAAAATTTTTAATTAAAAATCTGTAACGTGTTGATGTTATCTCGCAACTGATTTAGATCTTCAAATCCTAACGACTAAAGCAGACATTATCACCGCCCCGAGTATAAGATCAGGCAGGATCGTCTGACTGATCACCCTGGTCTTGATCTGGCTAAGGATTCCCTAAGGAGCCAAAATTGCAACTTGCTTACAGCAAGGCAATTGGTTAATATTATGATGAAAGAAAAATAAGGCTTTTCGTCCACTTTTATTTTGTGACCAAAATCGAATTTTGAAAGATCCTTTATGACATGAATCTTTTGCAAAGAGAAAAATACATCGCAGAAACGAGATAGGTTCTTCTCGCATGCTTGTAATGGTTAAATAACATTTTTGGGACGTAATGCAGCTGGGAAAGTCGCTATCGCAAATAGCGGCGTAGGTATGTGTATAACATAATGGGTGAAGGTATGTGGAAAATGCAATTAAATTTTTGTGGTCGTCGGATATCTGGTTATCATATCCGTGCCATTAAATCGAACAACAGATTCGGCCATTGTGGATTCACGCTGAAATTCAGCAGTCCGCACGTTAGAGGGAGTTCCGTAATGCGATAACCATACACAACAGTGGCGGCTGGTCAGGGGAGGCAAGTACGGCCCTGCCGTACCAAAGAATTCAGAGACAGAAAAAAACTGTTTCTTTTTAATTTTTACTTTAAAATTGTAATACATATTTGAAAATTTGAAAAACTCGTGCCGCGGAATGTAGATACAGGATTCGTGGCGGCTCGGAATAATTCGCTTCATTCTCGGAAACGCTACGGCACGGCGATGTTTGGCCGATGCTGAGCGTCAAGAACACGCGTACGTCTTTGACCCAGCTCCGTGTGTTTGAGCAGCACGTATGTCGAAGAATACTCCCCAGAGTCGGCCAGGGCCGAGAGTGCCGGCTTAGGTCATGTGTTTTCCATTTGTTTTAACGATAAAATAACAACAGGATTTTAACTGCATCCAAGTTCACCCGAAATCAAGTCTCCATCAAAGGGAATTTTAAAAGGACATCCCAGAATTCCAGAACTTTTTAACAGTAATGAATTAATAAATTTTCTGAATCAACGATTTTAGCAGCTAGGTCCGGCACGGCGTCTTACATTTAAACTTACCGCAACTTCTGGACATTTATTCGATTGGTCATTGAGTTCACCAATGCCTGATTGATATTGAGAAATGACAATCCTGGCAAGAAAACTCTTAGACCTCCCCGTTGGTTCTTGCTGGACAACTTGAATTTTTGGTAATTGTTTACAATGCCCACTATTCGCTTTTTGCGGTGTTTTTTTTGGAAATCATCGTGAAACATCATTATAATGCCATTTTAAGCAATAAAATGTACAAACGATAAATAATTTTATACAATATTTATAGATGTACCTAGATGTGCTAGGGCAAGGAAAATAAGAGTAAAAATAGAAGTGATTTGCACAAAAAAAAGATTTTGATTTTCGTAATGTATACATGGTGAGGAATGCGTTGGTGTAATTAGTTTTTTGAAAATTGAAGAGTAGGTAAAGTAAACAATGACCGAATTTTTTCGCATAATAGAAAATTCAAGTTGACAAACTAGAGAAAAAATAGGGGTATTGTTATTACATATTATTATTATTGGCCGCCTCAACTCTGAGGGCCACGGGCCGCCACTGATACACAATCAGATGCGGCATCAGATTCGACGTGATCAAACTATTCTGGCGGCACAGTTTCGGGGACACACGTTCAAATCTAATATCCGCACCATGACATTTGAGCGGTTGAAACACAAAGAGCTCGACTGCAGTGTTGATGCTGTGTGTTCGTCAACTAACCCTTCATCGTCCCGGTTGATTAGACTAGAACTAAACATTCCTGCTAATGACAACGTAGCGGGTGCATACGTGTGTAGTATGTGGCAGTTCATTTATTCAAACCCGATTTAATTTTAACACTATTCAGCTGCGATGGTCTCGTTAGTTATTTCGATTAATTACTGGCCCCTTAACGTTTTCAAACAGTCGCATTTCTTTTAATGGAAACGCAAATTGTGGGAGATCTCTCTTAATTGCGAACACGTCTATAATTGCCGCGAACCAAAATAAAACACCCACCCTCTCCCCACGGACGGCTCGCATCAAATTAAAGAAAATTGATTGAAACAACCCCGGCGCGACGAAAGGGCCGGTTGGTGGTGCAGCGTTATCATGCGTTACCTCGGCAATAGGCCTTCGCGATTCAATTTGTAATGGAATCAAATGAGACGGAGAGCCAGGAAGATCACAGATCAGGGCGGGATTAGTGGGTACATAGTTTATCTCAGACCGCAACAGGCAACTGCTATCCAATTAGGTTTTACACATCGCATACCTCGAAATTGATGATGAGAAGCGGACGGAATGTTTCATTTGGATCATGCGGTTATACCCGATCATTCTGTTCCTATTCAGAGTATATTGAAATAGTTTGTTTGAGGTTTCTACAATAATGACATCTAAACGGAAAGTTCTGGAGCTGGCTGTGGCTGCTGACGGCCCGTCCACAATTTGACCTGTTTGTGGAGCAATGAAAACTCTCATTCAACCCTGCTGAATGGAAATAATCGACACCACATTCCTAACCGTTTCAGCTGTGTTGTAGCCGCATTGTCGCAAAACAAATTTGCCCCTTTATACAAAAAAAAAATTAATCCGACATATTGGCACAATTTTATTAATATTCAGGACAATAAAATTTTTTCAATTTTATTTAAAAAAGTCGTAACATAGATGTCGGCGTTTCAAAGTTTTCTCTCGAATGTACGTGTTTCAACCTCAAAAACTCTTCATTCAGAGTGTCATTGTAGTAGATATTGACGTAGAAGGGCGAGATAATAGCTGCGCAAATGACAATGAATGCATTTTTATAAAATTGACATCTTTATTTTATTTTTGTACTTAGTCTTCTCTACGAACAATGCACTTGGTTCAGTGCTTCTAGAGCTCTTCAATTTTTTTCCTAAAGTTTCTTTGTTTTATGGTCTCAAAATACGCATTTACCTACTGAGTATATTATTTCTCTGATCTAAATCTATTTCTAGCCAGAATTTTTTTTTATATTGAGGAAAACTTGGAAGTCAGAGGGAGCCAAATCCGGAAGATAACGCAGACGACCAAATTTTTCGAAATTTAATTTGTTACTTTTGTGAGTAGCATTAGATAATAGTTGATGAGCCTAATTTTCTTCGAATTTTAAAAATCAAAACCGTGACCTTTTATGTCGATGCCACAATTTTTGCTTTTCATAGGGGCAAAGATCCTCTTTGATTTTATTGTGTAGGCTGCTTCTTGGTCTTTTGGCTACGTGTTAATTCTCCTGAGAAACCAAGCGCGGCACTCATATTGTGGATAGCTTTTTGACCTCTCTTTTGATAGTTCCTCAACTTTGTTATCTCCGACACCTTCAAACTTCGATCACTTAAATTGACATCGTGGACTTGGTCGATGTTATCTGGCGTGGTAGCAAGTGGCAGCATATGAAATGGTAGACTCACTTAATATGTTTATCAAATCTTCGTAGATTTTCTTTATCAACACTAACAATCTTGATTGGTATTTATTTGGAACATTTATCATTTTGTCTTACCAGAGCTTTCTTCTAATGGCAATACACAATAATGGCAGAAAAAAATTTACAATGCCAATTCCCAGAATTGGAAAGAGAAGATTTAAATGTAACATAAAGAAAAAAGTGTGGAAGATTAAATCTTTTGTGCATCTTTCTATATTATCTAATTTTTGATAACCTCTGAAGTATTATACAAATATCAGTAGTTTGCGGTAGACGTAGATTCAAAAGAAATCTATCGCATTCTCTGCTCTGTCCCGTTTGTGTAGATAAGAAATAAAGCAATTCGTCCGATTTATTTTGAAACTAGGTGTACCTATGATATGTACCAAAGTGTATAGAGGCCCGAACAAAGACCAAGAAGCTTCCTTCCTATGATCTTTTTGGTATTTCTGATTACTAGATGATACCAACAATGTAAAAACAGTTGAAATATAAGTTTTGTTCTCTTATCAGTAAATGTTTCCAGCTATCTTAACGCTAATTCTTTAGGGTTAGACGGCCCATAATTTCGGTTGTTGGTGGGATTACCATAAAACCCGAATTTAGTTCTGGAGGATGCACTTACACAATCGCATCTTTGCCACGTTTTCCACGGTCTAAATTACCATAAAAAAGATATCAGTTTTGCCAATTACGTCGTCGCGTTTTCTTTTTAATTTCGCCGTTAGCGATGCACCACTTCGCAATTCTGTTTGGTTTTTTCTTCTTCTGTTGTTGGTGTTGCTCGCCAAGATAACGAATAATTTCGACATCAAGTTTTACAAAATTACGACCCGTGTTAGCAAGCTTTGTCTTTGTCTCTTTTTTTTATTCGTTCCATGCAGCCCGGTGCGCCTCGGGCTTATCTCGTCTTTTTTATTTAAGCAGGAAATAATAACTCTGCGGCTACAGGTCTACGCGTTATTCGCGCTGAGGTTTATTTAATCCAGAGATACACCCGAGCCCGAGATTACGAAATTAAATTCCTTTATTTTTTATGATGGCAAGCGGGACGACACCGCCGTAAAAATGGAGTAAAATATCCGGCAAATTGACAGTAAATTAAGATATGTTAAGGGTTCTTTGTAGGATTTCGCGACATTGCGAGACCCGGCTTCGTTTGCTCCGTTCAAATGAAGAATAATGCGGGGGGAGCCTTAATTTTACGTTGACACATTTAAGGCCATAATTGCGCAACTTTAGTTTAACATTTCCTGCAAACCTGCTGCCGAACACTCTCAGCTGTTGCAAAGGTCTTTGGTCCAATTAAAACTCTTTAAACACCCGACTGAAATCTCCCTGTTTGCCACTAGCAAATACTCAATGCTGCGTAATGGACAATCACATAGGTATCGACTCATACATTTTATAGATCGTAAACTTTGTAGGTATACCTACTTCTACTGCGGGCGTTAGAGATTAGGGGCTCAGCTGCCAAACAATGAATTACGAGGTACCTACTGTTGCTGTTACGTGAGAAACTAATAAAAGTGCTCTTGTGATACTTTAAGGTGATTGCAGTTTCCCCTCAGTGCCTTCTATTTTTATGCCAGTAATTTCAAGTTTTATTACACGAGAGTCATTCATCATTAATATGCTGGAAATTACGTTGAAAAAACTCTCTTTGCTACTCCTTACGTTGTCTAAACAAAAAAAAATTGCTAACGAGCACATAACTATGAAAACAATACAATGTAGGTGTTTGTTGTACGTAAAACTTGATGGTTACATAAGAAAATGCATTTACTCTTATCATCACTTGGACTCTTTAAAGACAGGAAAATGTTTACAGGGTAAACGCGCCTGGTCCAATTAGGGGAATTAATGCAATACAAATTGCTGCTTCGTTGGTCCTCATATCACGCTGCTATTATAAATGCCGCACATAATGATGTAATAGACAAAAGGGGCGAGCTGCTTGTATCTCGTCTGTTCTTTATGTTTTCTGAAATAGCTGCCACAAAGTTCTGACAATTGTATGTCGGCGTCTGGCAATTCAACACGTATAATACATTCCTGTTTGTCTGGTGCAGAATTTTCCCCTGGTTCATTAACGGAATGAGCAAAAACATGACAGGTATATCTAAGGTCATGCTGTCCTAAAAGCTCATTTTTGGACAAGTTGATTATCAGCTGCTTTGAGCTGCGAGCGTTAGGCAATAAACTTGATACAGCCTTGCATCTTATATGTATTGCCCTAAAATCGCTGGCTTACTTGCTTGGTTTATGATCAACTCTACTTATTTTATAGTCGCGTTTATCGTTATGCGGTGTATTTATTCTGACAAGAAGTGCATTGTTTCCTTCGTCAAATAATAATTTGTTTGCGATATTGCATGAAAATTGGTAGTAAGGGCTACAGCTTTTCGTCTGTAAAAGAGACTCGCTGTTTTCGTTCTAAGAAATTACTGCGTAAAATCCAGTAAGCAATTTACTAAATAAATTTGTACTGCAGAACGAAATATCTCCAGGTAATATTTATACTTCTCTGGACGTTGCTATTGAATTATTGGCAACGTAAGTAATAAGAAGAGACACCCCCTTTAAAAATTTAAAAAATGTAGTAATATATTTTTTTGTCAAATAATAAATTTTTTTACGATTATATTTTAAGTATGTGTAACTATTTTCTCCAATTGGCTTGAAATCTAACTTCATACGTATAGAATAATCGGACGTTTGATTGATTAATTTATTTATTCATAAATTTGCCTCTCCTCTCTACGTGACTGGCGCAAACAACTTCAACTCTTGAACGTAATTCATCCATTTATAAGAGCCTCGTTTACGATTCTACGCTCTTCATTAGTTTGATAATTTACCTGCCAGTGCTTGCTTGCTCTGAATATTTTAAAAAAGTCAATTGAGTCCTCAATAGTAGTTGCGATTAGTAACGATGAAACACCTTCCACAAATCGTGAGACAATAATAATTATAAGTAGTCAGTTACACATTGTAAGAATGTGATTAACTGCTGAGATGGTCAATAACAATACTACAAGCGAAGACACGAACACAAAGCTATCAACGTTGATTAGTGTTGGATGCATGACAGGACAAGCACTAACAACAAGAACAAAATGACATAACGTTGAATAGCTGCACACATCAGGCGAATGAGAATGGAAAAGTGACTGGTGTTGCTAGACTAATGTTGGCTGGACCTAATTGAGTTACGAATAAAATATAGATTGATGTTAACATCTGCATTAGGTCCATGTCTTACTCGTTTATCCACATTCCATAGTGTCATTTACTAAAGAGCACCTAAAGAAATTTCCTTTCGATACTTTATATTTTGGATTTATATGGCTGAAAATTGAGGTACTTTCACTTGAGTAACGGGCTTGATTCACTGACTAGAACTCCTTTAATGTTTAATGCCATTCTTTATTAACGATTAACGATTTTTGGTGGCGGCACCCATATAGTATTCGTGTCATTTACAGTTTTATTCCTATCAAAAGTGAATAAATTTTTGTTGTACCACCCACAAATAGTCCACATAGTTGCGATTATTGACCTTACTTGCAAGTGGCACTTGCACAATTGCTGTTGCACGTCTTTGTAGGAACTGTCCATAATGCGGAAACATAGTATCTCAGGCATCAACAGGGCGCCTATATGGGCTTACCCCTTAGTAGATTTGGGTCGTTATGGGATTACAATTTGATAAAAATGAGATTACATACAGGAAAGGGCGGGCTAAATAAATTACATTTCTGGAATCCCCTTACCGAATTTGGTGAATTTAGCTAAGGTTGCAAAAAATGTACGTCGAAGGGAAGTCGGGGGCGGCAAACAGAGAGTTGAAAAAAAAGTTGTGAGGGTACATGTAATTTGCTTGATTAATCAACGTGGTGGGTTGAAGCTGCTGTGTTTGTGGAAAGTGTCAAGCAAACGTATACCATGTTTCGTAACTAAGTGGGAATGAAATTGTTAAACCTTGCATGAAAACCTTGCATGAAATCCTTAGTTTCTGCCTTGTCTGCTGCTCTAAATTGCTGCGAATCATTTGAAATATGGTTCATCCGCAGGATTCGCGAAAGTGAATTTGTTATTTCGTCTCGCAGCGAGCTACATCGCATTTATGAGCACAGCTAGAAATGAATAACTTGAAGTCGGACAGACAACACGGCAGGACTGAGTTAATTAAGAACAAGAGCGGTGGCGAGGCGCAATAACATCAATCTCTCCCTGCTAATTACCTAGCGAACCGGCAGCAAAACTGGCAACATAGCTGCAGAAGCCGACGTGCCCCATTACCATACGGGCGTGCTGCCCTATTTGTTACATTTATTCAAAGTTATCCAAGAACCAACTTTACGCCTCTTACGTGAACGAAAACTTGCCAGACGTTCCGGCCAACTTTGCGGCCAACCAATGCGACTTTGCCTTGTAATGAAGTTTGCGGTAATGTTTCCGCGATATATCGCCTCTCTTATTATAGATACCGACTTGAGAAACGTAGAATGGAAATTTGCACCACCTAATAATTGTGCAAAGTTTGACATTATCGGGCGACAACACCCATACATTGTTGCGAGTTGGCTGCATCCGCAGCGCAGAGACCAAACGAGGCGACAAATTGACAAACGACATTTACTCGGAACGTAATCTGAATTTGGCTTTACAGTTTGCCAACTTGGCCCTCCATCGGGCGTGATTGCATCCACCCATCATCAACATTCTTGTTATCATCGAGTAAGTTTCTGCGGGACGCAATCAACTTGAAAGTGTCAAGAACTAGGGCAAGGTTTCATAGAAATGAGTTAGTTACCTATACATATTCTAGATTGCTTTTGGTTTTTAGAACAAGACTTTTTAAAATTAAACCAAAACACTTGCAGTTGCTGTCTTACAAGTTGGATATTTGGGCCTTATCAATGTAAAGCTTTGGGTCTGATACATCCTAAACGTGTAGCGGCATATTTCGGATTACTCAATTCTGTTGATAATAATAATGTGTAGGACAATAAAACTATTAAAAATAAATGAGTGGGACCGTGTGTTTTTACAACTTAACTTAGATCAAATTTAAACCTTTTTAGTAAATTCGAGTATTAAACTTTGACACCAAGATACTGAAGCACAGCATACTGAAGCAAACTCGAATGATACAAAATGGAGACATTTGACAAATTGGCCGTATGCTGTTGAATGTCGTGCTTTAAATATGTATATGTCACACCCACTTAGTGAAATTGTCCACTTCATAAAAAAGATGTCCACTTCATGAAACGGGTTAGGGCAAAGAAAATTCTTTTTATAAAGTTTATATCCTTTTTATGAAGTGGACCTCCTTTTTATGAAGTGGACCTTTTTTTCATGAAATGGACAATTTCACCAAGTGGATGCGCCATATACATATAGGTAGTAGTAGTGGTTCTTAATAAATCGCCTGTCATAGATAATTTCAAAGTTACACAACTGGAAGAACGTCAATTTAATGAAAATGTATTGAGGGGTACTTGCCTAAAAAAAATATTGCACTTTTTATTCTCTAGATGCCTGCAAATAACTAAAAGGCTTAAATATTGTTTTTCTATTTTTTTATTTCATATTTTCGTAAATATATTTGCAATTTTTGGCTTTGGTGACGCATTGGTTCTCCGTATTCAAGACTCACACCTATATTGAATGGACTGTTGTTTTTGACTACTATGCTGCGCTGCTACCAGAGTGCGCGACATGTGTAGAGCGGATTGGCATTCGATTTATAAATAGAACGCAAGCAATCTGAGTAAAGCGCCATCATACAATTTCTTTTAGAACTACGCCGTGTAGGAGACGGCTAAATATTATATTTCCTAAACATGAGGCAAGTACCCCATTGTTGGCATATCTCACTAGATTTCAAAAGATTTACGTTATATTTACGAAGGCCCTAGTTCACCAATTCCTTATTTTTTTTGAGGTTGGTTTCAAATTTTTTAGTTATCTATTGCCGTAATTAAGTATGTTATTATTGGGAAAAATATTGGCGGTTGCAGCATCCGAAACTGACAACAAACAAAGATCGAATAGTAACAATAAAAAAATTTATTTTTTTAACGGCATAGCTTTGAATATATTCCATCATGAAAACTGCTATCTAACAACGGAGAAAAGTCTGTACACATCAGGAAAATCCGTAATTCCTACGATGTTTTTCTCAAACGGATTCAGGCGCTGATTTACACTAATTTTCGGAAAATGTTTAAAATTGCAATTTTTAAAAAGCTATTGAAGTTTGGAATGCTCATCAGGAGTTTATTTGAAATTGTTGAAATTACAGGAAATAAAACCTCATTGATTGCCATTAGCATTCTCGGCCATATTCTTGATATTAACATGGTTGTCGGTTACTAGCAGTTGGTTGTACCACTCGGTGATATAAAAGATTCAAATTTTTGGTATTTTTTAAATGCTTCTGTGTTTCTTTCAAGCCATTCCAATCTAATCTAATTTTAATTTAACACTGATACTTTTTCAGAGTTCAAAAAGGTTTAAAAATTTTATTAGCCATAAATAATTTTTAGTTTTTTTACTTTCTAGTTTATGGACATACCTAATTAGGGGCGTAATGAGGGATATCGTTATATCAGGACTGAAACAAAGCAAGTGTCGCAAGAGGCGATAATTTGAATAAATATGCGCACACTCTCCATACCGAGAGTCAAGAAATATCTTGTTAATGCAAATCGTAAGGATTGTTGTAATTTATTCTCTGGATATATGCGCATAGTGCGAAACATATCCCTGTCATAATAACACTCGACATAGTTTATGACCGCATTTATGAAAGCTGTAATAAAACGCTCAATAATAAATTTCAGTGCAAGGTAAATTTGCACGTCGCGCCTATTACCGCGTGTGCAGTGATATGTTTGTAAAGTTTTTACTACTTTGAAAGTGTTGGATGAATTGTTGAAATTTTACGTTCAAGTTGTTAATGTGGATGCATCGAAAATGGTTTAGCGCAGAAACCTCAATTTCTTTTAATTCCTCTCAGTAAAATAAATAAATGTTCGTAAAAGTAATGTTTCTTTGTGACCTATTTGCCCCAAAAATTCCTTTGCAGGATGTCAATAGTGTGCGTTGAGTAATTGAAGTCGGCAATTTCCATTACTAATTTATACAAAAGTTTAAGTGCGAGTATTTGCTCTTCCTGCCTGAAAATAATTTACATAGCCGTTGAAAAGTTTCGCAGTCACTACTTACAATAAGATTATTTACATATTTGCTCCCAGGAATTGTATTTGGGACCAACTTTTTCCTGCAATAATGTTCCTCTTCGCGCCTCGAAAATGGAAAAGTTTTCTTTATTTCCCAAGGAGCGGCGCTCCGGAAATAGATTTCTAATCTGGAAAAAGGTGGAGTTGCAGATGAGTTCCGGCGAAGACGGCAGAATCGCTGCGACTAATTTCGTTCTAGTCCGTATAAATATTGCAAAATAAGAGAAATGGTCTCAATAATCCGATATAAGGGTGGTCATAATGGAGGGAGCGAGTTGAGTGGGTATCCATCTAAAACATCCCGTCTTGTAAATGACGCCCTAGAAGCTGACTCGACAAATTTCATAGCGCAAAGTGAAGCCAAGATAAGAGTCCATCACACTTAGCTTAGTCCATCTTTCATCCGAGTATCTTACACTTATATAAAGCATCATCCCGTGGTTTCTACGTGCGCCAAGAAGATAACGACTCATATATCAACAAATTTGGAGTGACCCCAGCTATCCCGGATAAAAATTTAAGCCGGGAATTGCGGAATTTGCATGGAAACGCGGTTACGTGCCAGATGAAGAACGTATTCCCGTGTTAATTAATTTTATAATGAGTCGCAATTTACAAAGCGAAACGAAGTTTCCCGCTGCAGTAGCGCTCGTGGCGGCCCCCACATCTAAATCCAAATTAATTTATTATAGATATTATATCCTCCAGGATTCCTTTGACAATATCTTTGCGTCAATAATAATTGGCTTCATAATCAATGCTACATGAACTGGAGAAGCTCTGCACGGTTATAGTGGGAAACAGTGGCGGCCCGTGGCCCTCAGAGTTGAGGCGGCCAATAATAATAATATGTAATAACAATACCCCTATTTTTTCTCTAGTTTGTCAACTTGAATTTTCTATTATGCGAAAAAATTCGGTCATTGTTTACTTTACCTACTCTTCAATTTTCAAAAAACTAATTACACCAACGCATTCCTCACCATGTATACATTACGAAAATCAAAATCTTTTTTTTGTGCAAATCACTTCTATTTTTACTCTTATTTTCCTTGCCCTAGCACATCTAGGTACATCTATAAATATTGTATAAAATTATTTATCGTTTGTACATTTTATTGCTTAAAATGGCATTATAATGATGTTTCACGATGATTTCCAAAAAAAACACCGCAAAAAGCGAATAGTGGGCATTGTAAACAATTACCAAAAATTCAAGTTGTCCAGCAAGAACCAACGGGGAGGTCTAAGAGTTTTCTTGCCAGGATTGTCATTTCTCAATATCAATCAGGCATTGGTGAACTCAATGACCAATCGAATAAATGTCCAGAAGTTGCGGTAAGTTTAAATGTAAGACGCCGTGCCGGACCTAGCTGCTAAAATCGTTGATTCAGAAAATTTATTAATTCATTACTGTTAAAAAGTTCTGGAATTCTGGGATGTCCTTTTAAAATTCCCTTTGATGGAGACTTGATTTCGGGTGAACTTGGATGCAGTTAAAATCCTGTTGTTATTTTATCGTTAAAACAAATGGAAAACACATGACCTAAGCCGGCACTCTCGGCCCTGGCCGACTCTGGGGAGTATTCTTCGACATACGTGCTGCTCAAACACACGGAGCTGGGTCAAAGACGTACGCGTGTTCTTGACGCTCAGCATCGGCCAAACATCGCCGTGCCGTAGCGTTTCCGAGAATGAAGCGAATTATTCCGAGCCGCCACGAATCCTGTATCTACATTCCGCGGCACGAGTTTTTCAAATTTTCAAATATGTATTACAATTTTAAAGTAAAAATTAAAAAGAAACAGTTTTTTTCTGTCTCTGAATTCTTTGGTACGGCAGGGCCGTACTTGCCTCCCCTGACCAGCCGCCACTGGTGGGAAACTAAATAAGCAATCGGCTCAGTGTATTGCTCATTAATACACTAATTAGTGTCGGTAGTTGCATGATTAGTTGTATTTTTAATTAATAGTGAAAACTAAAGAAAGCCAAGATACTTGAGAAATATCTGTACTGCAATAATATCGAGGGTGCTGCAGGGCGGACGTAAAAAATGGAATGTTTTTACTTCAAGCACTGTGGCCTACTTTGACCAACCACCGGAAAATTCAACTTAGATCATCAGCGATCCATCAAGCCGGACATTCCCCTCGCCTTATCTGTAATTGATTTTTAAGGTAAGGAATTTTCATTTTCGTTTGCGAGAGGGAAGTTTTGTTTGATGGAATGGGGGTTCGTTTAGTAGAAGTGCCCATAATTGCTAACGTTTGAGAATCTCGTTAATAATAATAGTTGGGGTAATTTTTCAAGCAATTCTCGTTGGAATATTTTAATATAAATTGAAATTTCAGTGTCTGCGGGCTTATTTTCAGTATTAAAATTGCAGACTTCAGAACCGTATTATGTTCAGAGCAGATTTATATAAAGGGAGATAATTTCACAACAACCTCTTTTGTGTGTCGTCAACATGAGCTGAAGGAAAATCTCCTACCACTGAGGATTAAAGCGAACCTAAGAAGACGCTGACATAACAGATCGGTACCGAGAGCGCTCTCCATCACAATAGACCTCAGCCAGCGATGGCTGTGTAGTCCCAAACTAATTTAATCGGCTTACTAGTGCGGTGCGGTAGTTCAATGGTTCTATTTTAGAACAACATTCGAATTTCAAATTGCTCGCCCCGATTTTCACTAATTTGCATTATTTGAAAACTTACGTATCAAATGCCATTAGAGGGTGTGCGGCACCGATTCAACTTCACCGCAAGGATAGAGTGGTCGGACATTAATCTTATTCCGACCAGGGCAAGGACGGTTGCGGATCTACTTCGATATCGGCACCGGTGGGGCCGACACAGGATACAGCTCTAGATTCCTGTACACTTTAACATTTCAGAGTCCTTCCGACATCTGCGCTTGTTCTACTTTTGCTTCGACTCAAATAAAACTGAACTTGGTAACTGAACAATTATAAATACAGAAAATTAACCATAAACAGGTGGAATATATGTGAAAAAGTTATTCGCTAACTTATTAATAAGTAAAAATATTTTGGACCATAATCTATAAACCAAAATCACTATTACCTAATTTTACGTTTTTACAGGATTTGTGATTTGTTATTTCTTTTTTAGGCAAGCTGATAAAATAGGCATAATAATAACTTGAGATACCTTCTATCTAGATGTTCATGTGGCAAACATTTTTGATTCATTAATAGATTCTTTCGAGTTATGTTTGGATAAGAGGCTGCAAAAAGAGTCATAAGTTCTGAATTAAATATCGCACTGAAATAGCTTTTATCTGTTTGCAAAGGGCTAATTTTCATTTATGGTGTAACGTTTTGAAAATCGTTACTGGTAAATTTTATAGCTCTCAGAAAAAATAAAGCTAAGAGCAAATTGCCGCTACCGCAGACACAAACTTTCTTCTTGTTGTCTCGTGAATTATTGTTAAATGTTCCTTCTTTCCTAAAACACCAATATTAGAAAATTTTATCTATTGTATCTCGTCTAAACAATTCATTTTTCCAAATTTAACGGCGTCATACCAACAGAATTGTCAGTTCCATCCAAGGTATTAAAACCAAATCTTGTGTGAACTTCTCTAAGATTAACGTGCAATATGGTGCACATCAAACGCTGATTATGTAACGCTGCTTACGCCACATTTGCAGCCTAAAGAGCGTCTTGTCGTTTTAAGAATTTCCTGTGTTGACATCTTTTTTTTACATCTTGGTCAAGACTCGCACAGTTTAGGGATTTTAATATCCACTGATTAGAGAAAGCAAAAAGCTACAAAAGATTAGTCGAGTTTTGGTGATCGTGTTTCGAGGGTGGTTCCGTTTGGCTTGTACCGATTTTGACGAACACCCCGAAACAAATATCACTTTACCGTAACGAAGCTCAAATTATCGACCACCGTTTTTGCTTTAATTATTGTAGAAACCCTCCGACATAAGAAGTATGTAGTTTTTTGCTTTCCACCGTTACGATGTTAACACAGGATATTCCAGGGTTTCTTACCAACCTCACTGGGTCCACTGTTTTACCGACCCCATTGGGTACATTCGCTTTTTGACGCCTTTTTTTGAGACGTCATACCTATATCGACCTCTACAACGCAGGAAGTCTCGCTCTGTTACTCACTGACGACGACACTGACCTCCAGGTCCCGTAGCCAGGTCCACAAGGCGGGCAAGACCAGCACCTGCTAAGTCTCAGCCACCTTTTTGCTTTTAATATCGTTTTTTCTAATATTTTGTCAATTTATGTGAAGCTTCTAAATATCGATATTGCGACGGGCAAATTTTTGTTGTTGAATTACTTTTCGATTTAAATATTACTTAGTCTTCGTTCCGCTTTCAGCGGTTACTGTCAATATTTCAAATCACTTAAACTTTTTTTATTAATTAGTGTTTTTTTTAAATTTTATTCCACGTTTCCAATTTTACGTGGGTAAAACTTTTAAAATTGGTGGTGCCCATTTCTTCCTTTTTTTTCGCGTAAGACCCACGACCCTCTCCCGCTATAAAGGCTGTCGTTCGCAAGAGTAGCGTTATTAATACTCAGTAAGTTTAACGTTACAATTTATAATAAAAATTATCTTTTCTTTGGTAATATATTACAAATTTTTAAACTATTGGCAGTATACGGGGACTTTGGACTTTTTGTACGGCTTGTAAAAATTTCTTAGACAAACTGCTTAAATAGGTCAAATAATGAAATTCACGTCTTTTTTTAGTTGCTTGCCTTATTTTCTATTAAGATAATTATTTATGGTAAAATGGTAAACACTTGACTTAATGATAGATCTTCTCAAGATGTGTGCAGATAAATAGTTCCATAAAAAGTTATAAATGTTGAATTAAGTATCACATGAAAATAGTTTCTAGTTGCCTGCAAAGGACTAATCATAATCAAATTAATTTTTTTTCATTTTTTACGAATGTTTTAATTATAGTTTTACATTTGGCTCCTCCACCATTTTTAATTGTTTACATTTTACAGCGTTTGTTAAAAACCTCTTGAACTTTACGTTATTGCTTACATTATTGTTAATAACGTTAACCATATTCTGTTAATATTCAAACATTTTTTAATTTTTTTTTTGAAAGTAGCCTGTAGTCTGTTTTCGATTGCGCAAGCCTCTCAATAATTTTTATCCCAAATCCGGTCCCTATCGCAATAGAAGTAATTGAAGTGATAAAATAATGTAAGGAACTGATTCTTAATAAATATTAATTACATAACAAAAATGCAACAATCAGACATACAAAGTTAGAGATGGAGCCGGAAGGATCTAACTCGCAGATGCAATTATCGAAATTTTCTGAAAATTTTAGTTTTGTTAAAGTCGAGACTAAAGTGCTCTTTGCTTAGAACCAGTAACTCATAATTATGTGAATTGAGGCAAATTTCATTAGGAAAATTTGTGCATTACAAGTTAATAATTAGCCTCCAGTGCGTGGAATAACTTAATCAATAGCAGCTCTAGGAGTACGCATCAGCGGGTGTAGTGGCGGGTAAAAGAAGCGGATGGATTTTAACGAGGCTAATTGAGTGTCCTCCAAGACCAGTTATGGAATTTTGTTATCAAAATAGAGACTTCCGTAGTCCGGAAATCTTATCAATGTAAGCCAGTAATTACATTAGCGTCGGTAACACGATAAGATCTCTTACATACTTTAACTTTATTAGGTTGACGGGCCCATCATCAGAGGATCCGGTAATAAGTTAATGAAGTACTTACACTAACAAATTTGGCTTCACTTCGTTTAGAATGATTGAAGCCGCCGGCTCGAAACCTGCAGGGACGCGTGCTGATGGACTACTTAATTCCACTTCCAATAGCCCAAAACTCAATTCCCTCTAGTGAATACCTCTGATTCCCGCAGAATTGCACCTCTTGCCCTTCCTTCGATAACTGGTAGGGTCGATATTTCTATCGAGTGGCGGTGTGGCGGCCGTAAACTTGATTTGCTTGAAGCACCCAGCCGTGATATAACACTGCCAATAGGATCTGCTCTGATACGGCAAAAGTTTCGGTGATAAGTGACGTGCATGATCGTGTTATTATTTGAACGGACTCCTGCTACTAATTGACAAGATACGAAACTTTGCGCTGCCTTAGCAAATAAGCCCTTCCCTTTTCTGCACTGTGTTACCCTCGCCTGTTCAAGGCGCCCTAGTTTCACTTCTTACAACTGCTTCATAGGCACGTTATATTTAATAGAGGATTATTTTTTAGGTAGAAGTCTTTTGTCCCACTCGATAAATACACGAAAAGTTCTAGTTACTCATCCTAATGCAGGTAAAGCAGGGAAATTGGCTCATCAATTTAAATAAATTTTAGTAATTTTTTAATCAATTCTTTTATATGTAATTGACAATTTAAAGACGTGACATATGGTGGATGCGCCGTGATGGTGAGTTCAAACGCCAATTATTTTCTAAAACGTACAAAATTCAAGATTATATTAAAAACTAGGAAGAACCTTATTTAGTTGGTTAGTTAGAAGTGGTTTTTAGAGTTTCTTTCTTAATAAAATTGGAAAATAAGAAATGATATCTGTAAATAGCAGAAGCGTCGGGTGAATTTAATTTTAATTAATTTTTAATTTTTTTTTTAATTTTTTGTGAAATAGAAAGCGTAATTAATTTTTTACCAAAAAGTACAATTTTCCATGATTTGAAATAGTTCTTATTCCTGATTGTTTTGATGATACTTTAAATTTAAGAAAATTGATTGAAAAACTAGACGGTGTAGTGACTTCTGGCCTCTAGCAAACTGTAACGATTTTTTGAGTGATTATTTTATAGTGAGCACGACCGTTTCACAAATGGCGGAGGCGCCGGGTGAATGTTGTCAAACTAAAATTTGCCAACAATGAACTAAATTGTTGGTCGCCTGCAACGTAACTTTGGAAACGTGTAGAATATTGCATTACTTTACCATTTAAAACTTTTGTGTCGCTTTCAAAATTTTCAAATTTCTACAAATAATTAAGAGTTTTCTTTGATTTCAACTAACCGCGGTTTGCCGCCTGCCAATTGTTAGGTGCATAGCAAAATCAATCTACTATAATATGTTAGGCAATTATCAGTAATCCCACTAATGATATTGTAAGACTAACGTTACATAATGAAAATGGTATTTAGCAAACAGGTAACATGGCACAACACAACGCTAATAATGTCAACCGCGTTTTGCTAATGTTCAACATATTGATTTCCAGCCACCACTTAACAACGAAGCGCTGCTTTAACCTTATTTTTTCTCTCAGTGGCAATGTGATACGCCTTTCCTGAAAAAGAATTTTAATTTCCGACAATATTCTTGGAGGCTCTTCTTTAATGAAAAGGAGTTGGTTTACATGTTGTAACTGTAGGAATGGTACTACATTATAAACACCTCTATTGTCGCGTCCTATTTTCACACCAAAACTCAATTTAGAAAACTTCGTTTCTGTTCTGCGGCTGAAAAGGAATATTTCAGATAACACACACACAGGTTTCGCCGTTGTGTGCTGACACAGAGGTGTCGCATTTCACAGGAAACGCAAAATCGATATTACCTGAAACATTGTTTAGAATCCATGTTTAAACTCCATATATACAGCGTTTCCAACATTTGAATTAACTCAAGAAGATTGGTGAGGCAGCCATGTTCGATCCGGGATTGGTAGCTTCCCCAGAAAAGATCTGTATCGGCCGTATAATTTATATTTCTCCATTTTATGTTTTACATGTAATAATCATTCGAATTTTGGTTTATAGCGTTTTCATACCCAATGGTGGTATAAAATTGAGTCGTGATATCATAAATGTCGAAAAACATAAATAGTTGTGGCTTGCGCTTGTGCACTCTCGAACAAACATACGAATGTAAACTCAAACATTGATTGGTGTTGCAGTTCCAGTTAGGTCTTTGTTTATTTGGTGTAACGAGCACGATTTCATTGTAAAATTTTGATTCGTTCTTGTGGTCAAAATTGTCAAAAATGATTAAAAAATTACAAAGTAAAAACGGAACCGAAGAAAATTTATTTCGGAAATACAAGCAAAAATTAATAAACTAATTTGGATAAATTGTCCAATTTTGAATAATATTTTTTATAACACAAAACTCCACTCATTTATTTTCGGTCTTTGGTGAAAATCACGGTGTCATCTCGATCGATACCGGCGATAGATTTTGTTTAACCCCTTTGTAAGTACTTAATGGATAATGTTTGTTAATTGTAAATTCTAAACTCTGCTAGTTTTAGGGTCCAATATTGGACTGATTAAAAACAATGATCGGTGTTCAATTGTCAGTTCGTTGGTCTTAAGAAGCCAATATTTGCAGGAAAACAAATGATAGTTGCCAGCGGGTTCACCTAAGCTGATCCATATTGTGCCTAGTTCCGACACGAGCCCCGCTTCTCGTGGGATTCAGCCCATGTCTGCCACACTACAACCAACTTTCGTAAATGTATTACAGTAATACAATGCGGAAAAGTAAAAGAAATGCTCCTTCTGCAAAGAAGAATTCTCCTGTTTGTCCGTAAACTTTTATTCAAAGCTAAGTTCAATTTATACTTCCAATTTGTAGGGTTGCCTCAGCGCCAAGATGCGCATCAGAGAAAGTTTTGATAGAAATGTGCTCTGCTGCGTTCGAGAATGACGTGCAACACGGCTCTTGCTAATTTCTCTCCCAACTTGCTGAACGATGATTTTTTTTTGTCGCAGTCCATTACGCAGTTTGCCGGCTTGGACGTGTAGACTTGAAAGTTTGAATTTAATAACACACAGTTAATCATGTTTCGGAGTTTAAGCAGCCGCATAAAGGGATTATCAGTTAAAACAAAGAATTTTACAAATGTCCCTGGTTAAGGTCAAGCTGATAAAATGATTAGTGGCTCAATAAAATTTACTAGCTGCTTGAAATTTTGTGTTTTAATCAGAACGAAACACGCGAGAAAATGGAAATTCACAGAACCCCCTAATGTGAAGTTTCTAATAATTTTTCACTGCTTCAATTAGCTAGCGGAAATTCTGCTTAAATAAAATGTTATTTACCGCGGGCCCTGTTAGAATAAAATTATAAAATTGTAGGGCTTTTTTGTAATTTTTCGTAACCAGACATTATTAATTTATTTTATTAATTTTTTTCATGCGCAATTTTGGTTCAGTTATTGCTGTGGTATAAATAAAATTTAACTGCGATCGGGCGACATAATACAATAAACAAACATGAGAAATAAAATAGAAAAAAGGATTGATCTTGAACGAGCGGAAACGCAAGATTTCAGTCCTGTGAAGTCATAAATAACGCCTTAATCGTTTAAATATTTTATTTCTTTTCCACCCCGCGTCGTCAATCTTTAAAGCTCTTTGCTCTCTGCATCCATTCAAACTTCCGCTTTACGCCTATTTTCAATCCTAAATTCACTGTAGACAATTGCTATTGATTTTTCGACGACACAGCACCAATACGCCATGGCGAGATTTAAATATCGCCATTCTATTAGAACCGAAACGCTATTTTGATTGCGCTTTTATAGTGTTTCCATTAAGATAATTGTTAAATTTGAATAAGCAGGCGATACGATGCTGACGTAGAGCAATTAGGAAATTGGCTCATTCCAAAGCTAACGAACATCACGACTTTGAGCATATGATTTTTGGTCTTATAAACTTCTATTTTAAATAGTAATTGAATGGAGCAATAGATTAAAGAAAGATGATTCAACAGTAGCAAATTAACCAACATCTTCAGCGTGTTCCAAAAGTCCCTATTCTCAGTTTTTAAAATTGTGAAAGGTTTTGGGCTTCAGGCACTATCCCAAGTTGCTGTGTAAATTAGAGATGACGTTCCGGTAGCCGCGCTGTCATAATCCGGGAGCAGTTGACAAATGCTCCTTCAGAGGACAAGTTCCGGGGCTAACGGTTTAAGCTGTTGAACAATCATAGCTGTTTGACTTTGGGCTCCCACTTACCGCAGCTTCTCACTGAAGCCATGCTGAAATTGGCTTGTTTTTGTGGCCAAGAAATAAGATAGATTTGATTAATCAAGTATGGTATAAAATAATGAAATCCTGGAACGAACATTTTAAAATCACGCGTAGTGAGGTGGAACTAGCAGTCGTCCAGATTTCTAAAATTCTTATCGAGCTTTTTGCATCGCAGACGAGTGTATTCCTATCATTATGCTATTTTTTAAAGTGAAGAGTAAAAGTAAAGATTTGTTGAAAATTAGCTTTTGCAATTTAGTTACAACGTAGTATGTGTCTCATGGACATTTTATTCATTGCAAAGATTTTGAGATGCACTGACTAACTTAAATTATTATTCTTCTTATAAATGAATTCAGCCGTTTAATTTTATAGAATAAATAAAGTTACGTGAGTTGTTCATAACAAAAGAGCCTTTATTTGTTACGCTTAATTGACGCGCTCCTTAGTCTTCTTATTTTTATGTTGTGCAAACAAAATCTTAATTAACTTTTTCGTAATAGCGAAATTTCAAAGTTCAAAGCACGTCATCCAGGTTCGTCCGTTCAAACTCAACTTGGCTAATTTACGGAGCATGTAGCTTCTGTAGAGTACTTTTGCAAAACAACAATAATTATATAATATAATGGCATATAACAATTTACATTTACTAAACATTGTTCTATTGCATCTTTCAAAACTTAAATGAAGCTGTAGCTAAATGCTTTTATAAACCAAATTATTGATAAAATTATTTAAATTACTAAGCGGCGATTTGTGGAAGAAGGGGTTGATATGAAACCTTAAGCGTTAAATAAAGCAATCAAACTTGTAGTTTATAATAAATAAACTAAAGCCCATTAAATTGAGGCAGCAACTACATTTCATACATAGTAGGCATTAGTTTATTTCCGTGATTTGAAAGTGATGAAAAAATTGACTAATTGTCAACTGCTAAGACTCCATCTTGACTAATTTTTAGCCAACTATATTCATACAGGACTTAATTGTGCGACATAATTTTGTTGACGTCAGTGGACATTTTTCTATTACCTTTAATCTCGAATAAGGTTTCTGCGAATTCGGTGCTAGATTTTCGATCCCGCCCTATCTGCATTTGAGCCGATTCAACTTTTGTCGCTTTCCTTGCGACTTTAATTCGCGCGAAATTCGAGAAGATTTACGACGCTTCGACGAAATTACCTCTACTGTTGCAATTCCTCGGCATTAATCCGGAAACGGAATTAAATGCTCCCGTAATACCGTTCCTTATTTATCAGGGACAAGTCTGTTTAATATTTTCTAACATTTCACCTTTGCCGACGCATTAATGCGAGTCTTTGTCAAATTAAACATAATTGACAGAAGGATAGGGAGTGCATAAAGAACTCGTTTTGTCTCGTATTCAGACCAGGTTATTGTGACTGGTGTGACATGAGGGTTGTTCGCACCTCTCCGGCCACTTAATGCCCGCCCTACACACACTTTCTATGCGGGTTTTGTTGCAGGTTGCGGACCCCTAACCCGTCTCCTACAGACGCTCACTTCACACTTTACGCTTCCGTTTAAACAGCGGTTTTAAATAACCCCCTGGTGTCTGGGCGAGGGTATGCGAAGAAGCAGCGGGATTAGTGTGATTTGCGATACGATTATGCGAGACAAATTAAAACAAAAGAACAACTGTTCTTAGGGGACTTGCAGGAGTATGAATTTGAAAAAATGCGCAGTGGGAAAAAATTAGAAAAGTGTGGAGGTAAAATATTTTTTTGTTTGTATAACTTGTCACGGTTCAAACCGGTCAACCGTCACATTACCCTTTCTGTCCGAACTATTGATCAGGACCTAAAGTAAAAGCAAAGGACTCGAGGGAAGGAAGTAGGCTGAATCTACACCATGCCAATAATCCTATCATAGAGTAAGATCGCTCGCTGTTCTAGTTTTCTTAACGCAATTGAAAAAAATGACATCCACTTGTCACTCTATGGTCTTCAGTTTTCCAGGTCAGCGCGCTGCATCGAACACAAACGTTAATTTAGGAGCTTCCTTAAACTAAATGGGGTTGTTTTACGAGTTGGAGGTTAAACCCTTACAATAAACTTGTCATTGCTACGTATTTAAGTTTATTCACTTGTAGCTTAACTGCAGTATATTGTTATGTACATACGTTAAATTTGACTTATTAAATTTTACAATTTGTGGGTATTTCAAACCCTCCGTTTACTTTTGTAATAGAACTTTTATAGACGATATCTACCCATTACAAAAGTCTGATGGAAACTGAGTACGAGCCTACAATACTAGTAGTGGGTTATTTAATTTAAAGATTTTTCAAATTTGGAAAAAATTTATCAATTATTGTGTGGTCAAGTAGAGTTCAGATTTGGACTCCGGTGAGAAGATTATATCATAAAACATCATGTTATTGTATTGACGTAGAGAAGGAAGTCAAAAATATTGAAATTCTTGAGATTGACTTCATGACCTATTCTTCTAAATTTCGGACAGTTTGACACAAATCTGGTGGTAGTTTTTACGTTATTCTTCAATCACTTCAAGAGCTTGTCAAATTAGATGAGTAGATAATATAGGTTTCAAAATAGTCCTTACCTATTTATTGGCGTTGGTTTTTGATGGAAATCCGGTGGTTTTTAATTTCTCTCTCCGACGTAATGGTGTCTATGTGCGGCAGGTTTTAATTTCACCAGGTTCGGAAATGTTAATCAAAACAATCTGCATTGCAAATAAATATCAAATAAATATTAATATTCTCTCAGCGTCTCCAGAAATGGCTACGTAATTAACATTTCTCGTTAAAGATTGAAGTTTTCTGTAACTTGGGAATTAGTTCCGGGAGTAAGAAAGAAGTTGTGCAAATTCTTGCAATTTGAATGGCGAGACATAATAAAATAATAAAAGCAAAGCTCCATTTGGGTCTTGATTGAATAATTCAGATTGCGGCGGAGCACGCGCTGCTGTTATTTGAGTTTTAACACACTTTAACCGCTTCGCCGCAATCGTTTTCCTGTAAAGTTAAACTAACGTTTTCCTGAGCTGTTTCTACAAGCTCGCATCATTTCATTAGTCTTATCTAAGCGGATTTTACGTGCGTGCTTGTATTGGGCTCATTCGGAACTTTTACAGAGCGAATTCGGAAGCGCAACGCAAGCAGGAATCTGGGCCGCAAGCATGGCAGACTCCTTTCTTTAAATGTTATCAGCTACAGTAGATGTCTGAGCGTAAAGGCAGACCGTAGACTATAAGCCATAAGCGCAATCCGGAATACTTAAATAAAACAAATTTTTTTATTTACCATCATTGGTCTATAAAGACATTTTTATTTCTAACAAAGGAATTATAAAATATAATTGTATCATGACATCGGTCAGGGTGGGTTTTTAGGGCGGTTCGTAACCGAACAAACCAAATGATAAATAATTAAATCATATGACTATATATGCCCATTTGAAGGTAACCACAAAGAGATTGTACAATGAATGCGGAGAGGTATTTAAACTTTTACAATAATGCTGGTAAAGCCCAAAATTTTGAGTATTAATCATGGAATTTACTACATAATGTTGTGAGTAGCTATAATTTTAAAAAAAAGTTCTACTTCTTAGTCCGCATTCTTCAGTTTGTTAAAGTATAAGTGTAATGTTGCTCCCATGATGTATAGGTATTTTAATTTTTTATTTTTGTAAATATTCAAATAAATGAATTATTGATAGAAAATTAATTTTTTTTATATTTCTAAATTGAAACCTTCAAGAACCATAAACATTAATATCTTTTTCATTCGATTGAGATAATACTTTAACATTCTTTCTATTAAAAATAGATTTTTTATTGATAAATTAAATAAGTGTACGAACTTTTTTAGAATACCTCTATAACCAAAATGTTACTTGACATATTTAATGCTTAAAAAAAAATGTGCTCTTGACGCGCTTTGTATAACTAAAAAAGCAACCAAACTTTGGGTTGAAAAAAACTTGATGACAGAAAAACTTAATTATTATAATTAATTTTCCGGGCAAACGTGGAATTAAGGTCACATGAAGGGCGCGTTTTACGAATACTAACAAAAATTGTGGGCACCTCGGAAAATTTCTGGCATCGCATTGAAGTCGCTGAGTGCAGTGCATCTTAGACAAAGCGAAAGTGAACCGGTTAGGGGTTAGGAGATACCTTGGCGAGCAATAAATCATACTTTAAGCTGAAGCGACCTCAAACTGTCATTTTATGCGCTAGTCTTCATCAATATTGATTAATATGCACTTCATATAAGATGTTGCTATCGACGGAGCGTAAAATAAGACAAAACTGCGGAAGAGCGGACGCCCGGCCAATTCCTGGGACAAATGGGGGTCGTGACAGAGGGGATTTGCATGAAAATTGACCTTAACTCCACACTATGTTTTTGCGGAACCATTTTTTACCGAATCGCAGATGTCGGTTGCGCCGCGTTGCCTTGAAACTTCTGAAAACATTTAAGTATTTAGATTTTAGCTCGTCCATTTCTTGCGTCTAGGAAAAGTTAATGAAGCTGCAACAACTAGTAGCGGAAAATCGGATACTTTGTTCCTTTCACGTCGAAAGACGGCGGCATCTATGGATTCTTAATTAATTTGTTCGGGGCCTCCTAAGAGAGAAATGATTTGATGAGCTTGAGCTTTCAGGAACGCAATTTGTAATTAGAAACTTTATCTTTCTTTATTACTTTGTTCACGAACTTGAAAGATTTCTTTGTAATTGCAAAAATTATTTAGCGAACAGAAACTGCAAATAAAAACCAAGTGGAGCAGATTCCTCTAATCCCTGCTGAAATTCCGTACCTCGAGCAGTAAATGATTACCGGCCTGAAATTATTAAGCGATCAAACTGATGCTTCCCGTATTAAGCGATCAGGCCTCCCCATTCGTTTCCTCTTTTTAATCTGGGGAAATTCAAATGTGTGGCGCATATTTAACCGGGATAAGTCAGTAATCCGGCGAATTTCAGACCGTACACAGGGAAATATTAACATGCGTTTACAGGGTTTTATTCACTTGTAAGCGCATTATCCGGTGTATGAAATCAGGTAAATGTTGAGGATTCTGAGTCTGAAAAAACGCAAACCCGCCGAATTCCGCCAACGAAAACAATAGCCCAATTAACTTTTGTATTCCGGCTCTTTGCCGTCGTTCCTCGTAAATTTGATGACTCCACTGGGGCGATGCTCTTTATCTCCTCGCGTGGAAACTGCCAGCTGGCCGATAATCGCTGAAAAACTTTTTCGACCGATCCTGGACGGTTTCTCTGCTGAAGTTTAATTGTTTCGGTGTAGTTAATGATTTGTTGTATTCCGCGCTCTTGTTTGTCCTTAAACTTACCACTTGGGTAAAATTTAACATGTGCTCCCGAAACTTTTTCGCCAAATAAATGACGCGCCACTCGGAAAACTCGCCAATTTCCCCCGTTGTTGCCAAAATTCTATCGCGTAATTTACCTTAACCAGATTTTATATCAAGAATAACACGTCTCTGATAGATGATGTATTATTGCTATCAGGCAACGACTAGGAAATGGTTTAAATGCAAATATCCAACACAAATTGCCGCACCATTCATCACCCTTTTTTCTGTTTGTCGAGACCGAAACTAGGGTGAATTTGCATGCGAAAGATATACCGCTGAAATACCTAACAAGATTATTCGTTTGTTTGGCATACTATCGATTGGTTGATTACGGTAAAATACCACAATCACGACAGCATAGCGTTAAAGTGAATTGACAAATTAGCGAACGTATCCTGGCAACATTTAAATTTTCAATTTGATTATTCTTGTTTGCCATTTCAGGTAGGCGTGGCGTGACTGATGATACGGTATTTATCTTTGTTAATTAACTTTACTAATACTAGATTAGGGCGGTAACGTACCTGTCGTCCCCGCTTTAATCATTACATTCACTAAGCATCACAATACTAGCAGATTTTACGAATCATGCCTGTCACATTGAATTTCGAGATTAATCATTTTTTTCCAGTGGTGACGATTCTGATTAAGAAAATTAAGTTGCTATAACATTGAGCTTTATCAACGTTGTACAGTGATCGTAGTTAGAAAAATCATGCGTGCTTAAACAAAATCAGTCCGGACCACTCAAATATTAAAACTAAAGGATGCCCCATAACAGCAAGCCAGTGTCGTACGTCCACAAAATTATTCGTTGTTTCATTGACAATATTGCTTTTACGCCACTGATGGAAATTATTCGCGTCGCATTTTGATGACGTATGTGTACTTCTCTAAATACCATCGCTATACGTATTGACGTTGCCAGGTTATAATCTGTTGCAGAGTAATTCGAGCACATATTACAATGAAATGTACAACGATTATTCAAGTTAATAATTTTGGAACAATCGCTTTGTTCCTTGCTAACAATTCTCATCCCTTGCTCTTGGCTTTGATGCTGTTATTGTGCAATTGTTTGGGGTTAGCAGCCTTATGTCACTTAGCTTTGCTTCTATATTTTCCTTATTGATGAGGATAAATTGAAATGTACGTGGCCTAATTGAGCAGTAGCTGTTTTTGAAGAAAAATTAATAGTGTTCTGGTCAAAGCACTTATTTCAATGAACCTAAATTGATAAGATAGACATCAAGAGCAGTTATGAGCAGTTTTTAAAACTTACAAACAGATAAACATTGTTGAAAGTCAAATTGAAGCAATTGGTATCAAAATTAATGAAACTTTGCCATGAAAATCTCACACTTTTGCGCATTTGCGCTATGCTAATGAAGCAACACTGTTTTTTCTTACAGAAGCTGTCCCTCTCTGATTTTTGTAGCTCAATCGTTGTAACAAACTGGCAAACTCAAATCATTCATAGTTTTGTTTATTTCGAAGAAGATGACAAAGATGATTCCATAGGGATCTTAAGATACAATAGCCATAACCTTTCCTGCTGAGAAGGTAAAATTGTTTTGTAATTTGAAGTTAACTGCTGTATCTCATAATAACAGGTTCGTTTTGTCCCTACGTCACAACGCAAAATACTTGCTTCTTGCTGCAACATCAAGAAACAGATTTTTACGTCAACTTTATGTGGACGTTGGTGTTCAACACGTTCAACACGTAAGTAGGTATAATGTGGATCAGCCTTGCTTTCTGACAAAGGACGAAACGATCAGACGTAATTTATATATTTTGGGATACTGGTTAGAGAGAGAAAACTTAAGTTAGCAAATCAAAGCCCAGTTGCATGACTGTTAATGAGTTGTTTAGTAATCGCTAACTATTCAACAGGTAGCCACATTATTGACCAAATAGCAACGACGCTTTTAGTTGTAAAAACTTTCTCTGTCACTTCTTGAGAGTGGCGTTGAAAAGTCTTTTAGCATGCATCATAATTTTATTGGATGATGATGTATAAGACAACGATTTGTTATTGACGCTTGGGCTCTTTAGAAATAGATTCTGCAAGAATCGATTTTTGCTCTAACTGCACCAAACTATAGTTCAGATGGTTTATCTTTTCTAAAAATTTTGTAAACCCGTTTTTTCTTGTTTCGTAGTAGAATTAAGGTCTTCACCTCAGCCAGAGTGTTGTAAATTGAGCGGAACTTTCTAAATTTTAAATTAAACAAAGTGGTACCATTTATAAATAATACAGTACTTCTTGTAACTTGAAAGCACATTTCTTGCTGTATAGATAAAAACGTAATACTATGAAAATAAAGCAGGGAGTGAGGCGCCTTTGGCAATTGTATCTATTCTAGCTTTACGTGATTTTTAAATATCGCGCTCTACAAATCGTCGTTTTGAAGACTGTTTGAAGGTAAGCTAAAGAGTTAGTTTACGTCAGATGCTAATTGTCCGCAAAATCCGAGTCCAGATCAACAAATCGTGAAGAGATGAGAGCTTTCTGTTATCTCTATAAGCTCGAGGCTTTCGGTAACAAACTACTTTGTAGTGGTTTTGACCCGATCAATCCGAAAGGGCAAAGGATCAGAGAGCAATAGAATATATTATCATAGCAATCAGATTCACACCGCCACCACTAAAGTGCTTGTGTCGTTGTTAATGTACGTAACCAACCAGAAAATCCACGACCTTCCTGGAAGATCCCATTAAATATACAGGAGATCAAGATATGTGGCATAATAAATACGATATATTACCAAGAAGAATGCTCTAGCTCTAAGAAAATCGGGTTTAGTTGCTCGCTAGCTCACCAGCTGCTATCTGATCCGTTTCTCTGTAATTTATGTATCTCGCATCGAGCTCTTACGTTGGTGATTACTAAAAACTTGTAAAATTTCTGCAGTTCAATAAAATTGCCATCAATCGACAGCATGAATAGTTAAGAATCATTTAAGCAATAGGTATCGCCACATCATGCGATTTAACTGAAACAGCAACAAGCCGGCAAGTAAACTGTGAACGACATTGAGTAATGAAGCAGTAGTTGAAGTAGGAATGCAGTTAAGCGACTGAATTCTTTTCACTAACGCCTGTATAAGCCGCGCTACGTCGGACCTTTTGTGCTACACACACGAAATCAATCTTAGCTTATCTGACACAATCTAATTCCCAGTTATTTTTACATGTGACGGTTTGTTTGTTATTGCCATTCATTCTTTACAAGTTTAATTCTGGCAGTCGGGGTGACACACGAATTTACTAGAGACTTTCAATTTCTTTACATTCGCACCGTGTAATTTATTTCTGAATTTCACGAATTCCTGGCAAATTTACATGAAGACTGGCGAACAATTCGTCAACTGCATTGTTTGTTGTGTTCTTGTTTACTATTTTTACCCAAACTAGTTAATCGCCTCATTAAGTAATTAATGACTCTCCTAGAACGCATCATTAATTCACACGAGAATTGCTATCGGAACTTAATTATGGAAGTAACGGAGGGGTCTTGCTTTCCGGAAGCTCAATTCGTGCGTAACTATTATTAATTGTGACAAACCTCCATCCCTGGCTCACAGGCTTACTCTGGGTCGGTCACCGGAGTAACAGATCAGCAATGAAATCTTGTTGGTGCAATACATCTATTATACATATACAAGGGAGGGAAATTGATATCTAGGTAGCTTAAGCAGTTTTACGCGCACAGAAGAAAGTTTTACTCTTTCAGAAGAAGTCTCTGCAAAGCCATGGCCATCCTTTAAAAATGTTTTTGGACACCTAACATCCTTCTATGGTAAAATTTTTGATCGCAAAAAATGGTTGTTCAGAAGGCAGCGTAAAATAGAAAAAGACACAATAAAGTTAAAGCACGGAGCTAATTACTGAAATCACATTGATTCCTTACGCATATTAATTTGAAAGATTCTGGCTTATGTGTTATGACCGGACTGGTCATCGATACTATTTGATGGCCTCTATAAGCGTTAATAACGATCTGTTTTCTGTTTCAGGTGAGCAGCAACTGCAGGTCGTAATTCGTAAGTACTTCTTTATTATTACCAGCTCTCCGCTATATTTTTATTCCTTAAATACTAAATTATCTGCTGGTTGAGTTAAGTATCTTCTCCGCCAATATCCTGGAAACGCTAATTTATTTACCGGGTCTTGGTGCCGCTTTAACACTCCGCCAGCAGAAGAAACTTTCATTTATAATTCATGTAAGACTTGAGGGAGAGAGAAATACATAAAGGAACTTGCTCGTGTAACACAGAATTAATCAATTGAGTACAAGCCGCAACTTTAATCCTATAACTCGGCAGTTTAAGAGTGGCCGTCATAACCGTTAGGAGAAGTTTCAAGACTGTGCCGGTTAACCAAACAGGGACTTAGCATTGATTAATACTTTCTCAATTCTGTTTGGACCCCTAATAATTTGGTTAAGCAATCAACTGAATTCACAAATTATTGGACGCCGCTCCAAATCGGGATTTTCCGAGTAACTACGTGGCCGCTGTAATTTCATTTCAGTCCGAAAATTATTAACGAGATTGGGTGAAATATGTTTTGTGGGGGAAGACAGTGTGAAAACTCCGGGACACTCGCTGTATCTCTGTGTCGGATTTAGGTCGGATGATTAAAGTGACCTAGGGCCGTCTCACAATCACCATGCATCACCCAAACGTCTGTGTGCTATCTGCGTCATCATTGCCCTCAAACAATGGACCTTGCGAGAGCTAAGTCATTTAGACTCCCTGGATCCGTTGTGTTTCGTCATTCTGTATGTAGGTGACGACTCCAGAGCGTACTTGTTTACTATCTGCCGCAATAAAGCTCTGAAATTGCGCCTCCACGATTAGACCGTGGCGGTGAAATATAGAAAAAGTTAGCAATATTGTCTTCAGATGGTCAATAAAGAGGCATCGTGGCATTGCATAACAATTTTAACTTACAGAACTTCTAAAATCTTAATAGACAGGTAGTTCTAATTCGTGAAAACACGTTTATGGAGTTTATATTATTGTTTATTATAATTAACAAATTAATTATTAATCTCTATTTATGCTGCTTTTATATGCATACAGATTTAGCCAAAATTCCTTTAATTCAGACACGAGTTTTTTAAAAGTCAGATATAAACATGAAAACGGCGCAACAAATGGCGGATGCGCCGGGAGAATCATGAAGGAATGAATGAATTTAGATAACTTCTAGCTGTATACCTCTGGTTTTCCAGCAACCATAAATTTGACAACAGGAATATTTGTAGACGTTAGGGTGATTTTTGCTAGCAATCAAGATCCACTAACACCCTCCAGTAAACTACAAAATCTTCTATCTACATACATTTCAAGATTGGCTACAGAAGTGGAAAATAAGAATAAATGAGAGAAAATTTGTGCACTTAATTTTTACTTTATGAAAAGATCAATGTCCACCGGTGCATATTAACGACATAATGATAGGTACCTCAATCTACTAATGCAAAGTACTTAGGAATCCACCTAGACAGCAAATTTATCTGGAAGGAACATGTTATCAAAAAAAGAACAAATAGATTTGAGAGTAAAGAAAATTTTCTGGTTAATTGGAAGAAAGTTAAGTTTATCATTAAAAAATAAATTGTTATTGTATGAAACTGTTATCAAATCAATTTTGATCTATGACGCAGAACTTTGCGGATGTGCGAGTAAATCCAACTTGTCAATACTACAAAGAAGTTAATCCAAAATTTGCCGAATGATCACAAATGCACCCTGGTATGTAACTAACCACCCAAACTCTCAATGATGATTTGAATATGTCATGAAAAACTAGAGAGCCACTATAACATTTTGATACACTCAATACTTGATGAATACGGAGTTAGGAGACTAAAAATACAATGACTGTCCGACCTAATAAATGGTTGAAGAGGACCTATCGATAGACGAGGTCTCATCACGCCACAAGTATCTCTTCAAATAGTGCTTACGATATCTTAGCTTATAGGATTCATTGTAATCTGATTGCTAATAAAATTTAAAAAAGAAGATATTTCCCGTTTTTGTAATGGACAGTGTCATAATTGCCTTATGAACGAGTTTTTTATACTATTTTATCTACATTGAACTAACTTTAAATAAAAATTTAAAACTTTTAAATTTGGAAATTTGGTTGCAGTTGGTACTGCTAAGGTTAGTTGATTAAAAATTACTCGTAAATCGCTTTTTCGACGTTTATTTGATTTTTAGTGACTACTTTTCTGGAAAAAGTAAATTGCACTATCGCTGTTACGAACCCAAAATAGCTATTTATGTAGTAAGTTGCAAAATGAAAGTGTTTTTCGCACCAAGACGTGAATATTACCAAACGAGCGAAGCGAGTTTGGTAACACGTCGCGTGCGAAAAACACGAATTTTGCAACGTACTACATACAAGATTTTTTATACAATCGTCGCCAGAATTGTTAAAAATGTAAAAAGAAAGAATAAAATTGCACATACTTACTGCATAATCTAGTTGCACAATTTTTCGTTTCTTAGGAAATGCGACATAACAGAATCAACATTTGATTGATAATTGAGGTGTTTGTCAGTTAATTTTACATTTTGTATCTAGTGCGAAAAAGTGGTAGTATAGTGAAAAAAAACACGTTATTTCAACATAAAAATTACATTCGAAATGGTACTATTTCGATACGATTGTATAAAAAAGCTATTACAGCACTTTTTTGGTTGTCGTAATAGCTTTATTATTGAACCAATGTAGACTTTATAATCAAAGTTCTACGCCTTTTCTATGTATAGTTAAAGAAATAGAGGATAGGGTTGTACTTCGATGATTTGTTTTTCATGTCAAATAACATGTTGGAGCTCTATGTTTTAAATACCGTAATAAGCACACATTTTATGATCATTTTTCATATTTCAACTGATAAATGACTTTCGGCACAATGTTTTACCATTAATATCTTGGGCGTAGATTTGCACACAGTAAACACTTTGTCACGAATGATTATAAAGAAAAATGACCGTTTAGATACTACTAGAGAATTATGGCTTCAACTTTTCAATTCCACACGCAATAAAGCTACCAACGATATAATATTGAAGTAACCAAAAATTCTTGCAAAAATGAAACGAGTCTTGTATGTATTTTAAGTAAGTTTAACTATTTACGTTATCTTTATCTTTTATAAAAATTGGATAATTTGCTTCATTCAAAATAGAAAACCGTTTCACGTATGAAAAGAACAGACGCGTCGCTCGCTTTAATTAATTCGGTGCTAAAAATAACTATTTCGATTTATTATTCATGTTTCCAATTATAACAGTGCTTTGTGCTTTTCAGAATTAATAAATTGGTCTTTGTCATAATGCGACTTTTTTAATTTACAAATGTAATAACTTCAAGTTACACGAGCATTTGTTGCACTTGACCTTTAGTAAAATTACCGTTTCCATATCATTAAAACAAGTAAAGATTGGTTGCAGAAGCGCGGCTAAAAGCTTTTATTGCCATCATTTCGCTAACGCGTATATGTAAAACTCATATTTCTGCTGTGAACTCGACCCAGAACTTTTAACTGCAAAATTCGTGGTTTTTATGCGCTCTTAATTTCCGAAAATGGTCATTTAATAAAGAGACAGATACTTTGGTAATGGAGGAAATAGATATAGTTAAATAAATAGCAGGAAATAGTCGAGAAGCAGTAGTATCTTATGGCGAGTTAAAGATTTATTAGATTTTATCATTGACAGGATAATTGGCGGTTAACTTGATAAAGTATTGCATTGATTGTAATTAAGATTTCGCTATTTCCTCTTTATTTTTAGTTCAATTTAGCTAAAGATGCGTGGTGGAAATAAAGCGGTCGATATAATAGCTCCGATGAACTTAAGAGAAAAGTTACGGTTGAGTAGCAAATTGCTATTTTTGCAACTTGAAAGCTCGTTTTGAAAAGTAAACATGACTGGTAAATAAAAGCGAAAAAGGAGCCTATGAAAAACGATTATCAAATACGTTTCAAAGCTTTTGTCCGCATATGTATCAAACGCGCCGTACATACAGGAGCAGGTTGCTGATAAGCCCGCACTCCATGACTTGACACCATTAATCATCCTGATGTTGCTACCGTCTACCTCGACATTCATACTATTATGTTGTATTATACGTAATATTTTCAAATTTAGGAAGGAAATTATGCCGTGCAGTCGGAAAACAATAAGTCATTCTTCTGCACTCATAACGTGCTTGACGAGATCGAAGTTATTTATTATCATGCATCTGACGAACGCAAAAACAAACCTTGACCTCGTTTGGTCAGGAAATTTATTAACTACATATTCTTTTTATACCGCTTAACTACTAACGCTAATGGAACTACTACTGTCTATATGTAGTCTTCTAACCTTCTCATGGAGCTATTATTTTCATACATTTCTTGAAACACATTTGTCATAGACACGAATATTGGTGGAGGAAGATATCAATCATAAGAGTACATTAAATACGTTTGAAATGTTTCCCCGGGGTTTTCCTGATTTGTTATTAATGTGGTTTTAATGTATATCAATTGCATGGAAATCGTGCTAGATGCTTTGCCTATGTGTCTATTTATTTGTACACTTTCTGCTATGCAAACTTTTATCGTTAAAGAGATATAACGCGCACTCAAGTACCTACCAGTTTTGAATTTGGGTCTAGTAGAGATGATAAAGAAAAGAATATCTTTGTCTTTGCCAGATTTTGTTTTATCTCGAACTAAAGTCCAAATTCACTTGAGTTTCTCAAAAATCGTTGCACAATTCTGGAAAATTTAATGTCGTTCTCGGATTTGTTCCGGAGTTAGCAATTCCAACACACCGTAATAATAATAACCTGAATAGTAATATGCTAATTCTGTAGGTCCTTGTTTCACAGTGAGACTGTTAACTACCTAGTTTTAGAGTTTTAGGTACAACAAAACTAAAGCAAATATTATGCTAAAGACCAACTTGGTTACAAAGAGGTTGAGCCTCACATCTCAAGGCGTAAACTTTTTTAATTGTATTTTTTGGACTTTGAATTAAATCTAAAACTGTTATACTTAATAAGTTTTGTCAGTGCTTTAATTTTTTTGGATTATTGTAAATTTAAATTTGGCGTAGTGGAGTTTTGGGAGTTTCCTGCTAGCAATTCACTCATGGGAGTGTTGGTGGTTAAACGCAGGAAAGCGTGGCACGTCATAAATATACTGAAACATGAAGGAATATTGAAAAGGTTCTTATTTATTACCTTGGCAAGAAGCCGCGTATAAATCTCTTGCAGGTACGTCATGAAATATTGCTAACAGATTTATTGCCTTCTAATGGACAGGCAATGTTATATGTGTATCCAAAAGGACAACTCCCTCGGGCTGTTTTGCTTTTCCGCGTTTTATAAGCGCTAAAATTTTTATAGGTCGTCAAAAAGTCTCCGCAACAAAAAAGGTGAAAAACTCATCTCACCGGTAAAAAACTTATCCCACCTATATTAATAAAGTTGTGTCTTGGCATATAATTCTAATTTAGTTAACAGACAATTACGAAGTTTAAGATGTTCCATTAAAAGTTGGCCACTTCCCGACGTAATTCTAGGTACCTAAAGTAATAGAAGGAGTATCTTGAGAGATTTATAGATCACGAGCAATCTTTCAAAAATTTATATTGACGTAGCTGTACGAAACTGGAGCAAACCGAATTCAAGTTTGATAAGCCCCAGAAACGTTCGAGTGCATTAGGAAGCACTGCAAATCGGGCATAATGGAAGCAGCAGAGCGTCTGCACCGCCGGCGATAATCCCCGAAACACCAGCGACCCGTCGGAGAAGCTTTCCACAGATTAATCACTTTTTGCAGCTGTCCATGAAACAGGGCAATCGCTCTAAATGTAGTGCAGCACTTAGTCGCGGAAGGCTTTAATGATTTTTTATTGGACGAGTGTGAGGTGCAAAAACTCACTTTGCCTGACTAATCAACAAATCAGATCCAGAAATTACAGCTGTAACGGGGGTTTTATGTCCGCATTACAGGGATAAGATCGGTTTCCGGGCGATAAAGTTCAAACGTTTTCATTAATTTTCTCGTAGTTATTTATGATACAACTTCATTTATATAAACGACCAACCGTAGCTTCTACATAGGGAGCTTAAAAGTTACAGCTCTTCCAAGAAGTAGTTTATAGTTGAGCGATCGATTGACAACTTCAGAATTCCTAAATAGAACGGATGCTTAACGAGTAATCTGCTCTCGTTTCTCATCTTTCAGTACTACCTGAGCTGTAATTCCTATATTTAGTGCAATTTTGCTTGGAGATGGTTAGGCTAGCAATGTTGCTAACTTGTTTTTACTATGGTGCCTACCAATAAAACCCTGGTTGCTGTAATATATTGCTAGCTAGCAGTGTTGTAAGTTAACAATTTCTAAACAGAATCGCAAACAGAATCCAGATGAAATTTTTATTATGTCAAACGTTTTCATGAATTAAATTTATCGATTTATCATTTTGCATGTCGTTTTAATTGATGATTTGAATTACCCTGTGCCCTTATAAAGAAACCTGGTGTACCTCTGTATAACGTAGATTGTAGACGACACATATTTATTAAGCAGTTATCTAATGATAATAAATTACAATTTTTATTTATTTTTTTCCATACTCTTCTCATTATTTTTTTTACTTTTTTAATAGCGTCTTCTTTTTTTTTGATCCTATTAGTACACAAGTATGCTGCTTATAGATACCCAAATATGCCATCGAGTTAAGTGATGACCATTAAACACCGCCAGAGTATTGTATAACTAACGAATCCCAGTTTCCGGGAACATTCATCAAACAAGTTCAAAAGCAGTGCCGCTTTTCTCTCCTATCCCGTTAATGAGGTGTGTGTTGGAAGTGATGCGTTTCTCATTATAAGGTTCAACATTTTCATAAACTCTCGCTATAAGTAAACATGTACGATATTTTCTTCGTGTTCTATATACCGTAATTTTCCTTCTTGTTATCCTAACCTAACACGAATCGTTAAGTCTGAGAAAGGCCTGAAGCAACGTGACATTTGTACACGCCATAATAAACATACCATTTCTTTGCTAACAGTTAATAATTCAAACTGAGCTTGCATAAGTAATGAGAAATCGGGTTTTGTCCATCGATTTTTAACAATAAAAAAACAAGTGCTAATTTAACATATTCTTCCTTTCGTTCGCCTTTATTTTTATTCTTCTTTTTAAGATTCAACAGATGTGTCAAAAATGATCAGCTTTTAAAAGTGTCTAAGAGATAGCAAAAATAAAAAATTTGAGAAATCTGAACTTGAACAAAAAGTTGCTGGAAGGAGAAATAATTTGCATCATAACTGAAAGTAAATGAACGATTGTGAAGCAGTTATCGTGTTAAAATTGTTCAGTTCTTGTAAGAAATGTAACCTGCTGTTAACTAACTACAGATTGCGTGCTTAAGCTTCATAACGGTCAAAGATTAAAGTTGGAGATAATTTTAACATGATTTTAAAGCAGAAGCTAGAAACCTGCTGGAATAATAATTTTAGTTTAAGTAGGACTGTTTGTCTTCGTTAATTTTTGCGATTAACAATAAGTAACTCAAAGGGTTCAGCAAGCGATTAAAGTTCCGCCCTTCTAATTTATTATTATAACAAAGGGATACCTTCACCCTAAAAATAAATATATATTGTGCAAATGAAAGCGGGCGTAACGTACGTGTCCCTTCGTAATTTAAACAACAGGATAATATTCCGATGGTGGTTTCGTCCCCATTATTTGATGGCGCGCGTCAAATAATTTTGCGTAAATAGCATTTCCATGTTTGCTGTTGCGGGAATGGCAGGAATACGGTAGGGCTGCGTTGGTTCGTTGCAGAGATATTAAAAATACTACTACATAACTTGCGTAATTTTTCATTATGTACTGAGAAAATTTCATAATGTTTTTAAATTAAGTTATTTGCCTATTTTAATTAAAACCCAGTTATCGTTGCGGAGTTGTCCAAGTCGGCTGCGAATTGTTTATAATAGCTTTTGAATCTAATTCTCATTCAATCGAACACGTTTCTAATCAAAGCCGAGTATTTGCTCAACGCTTCAATTTCCTCAAGTGCTTCGGCTGTTGACCATTGTCCAGTTGAAATTCGACAACATCCCCCTAAGCAAACTGAAATTTCTCGATTGTTTCCAAACATAATATTGTAATATCGTGCCGCTGATCCATCACCCCTAGGAATTAACAAAGATCTTCGAGCCGAAAAATTTTAATTGGCAGTAAATTTTAATATGCACGTCCGTACCTACAATACCTACTCTACCAACCCGTCTGAACGTCACGATAAAGTTCCTGATATCTTCAGAACAATGTTTCTCAATATTCTGAAACAGTAAAGTGGCAAGCGTGTTACAGGGTTTTATTCCGGAACTATAATACCGCACAACCCTCTGACTTAGCAGTTCACATACTGGAACCGACAACCCGCCCCCTCGGAATCGCGAGTTCGGAGATGAAAGCGCTCGTCAGGACGAATTCTTGCTTGGCAAAACGTCGACTCGCTCAAAATGGGCTTATATCGCGCGTGTTGTCGGATCACTTGACGCAGCACCATGCTGCGTGGTAGCCAAAAACTACTTACTTTATGACGTCCATTTTTTATTTGTTCATGTACAAGCCGAGCCAGAACTAGGGCAAGCAAATGTTCTGGATATAATTTTCGACTTTAAAATTTGGGGAAAATGTTGCAAGTATAATATTACTGACGCATTTCTAACCATAGGATGATTTTACGGTTTCTAGCTAGTTTAGTTTGCATTGTTACAGCTCTAACTTGTTATCATTACGGTGATATGACCAACATTTCGTTATCTATTATTGAATATAATCTTTGTTTTATTTGAGAAATGATATAACATGTTGGTCTTTAGAGTATGAAAAATAAAATAAAATTTTAAGAGAAACGATTCGCATCAGAACAGTAGTCCAGCATTAAAAATATTAGAAAATAACTTATCATTATCAACAATTGGATAAAAAAGACTCGCAATTAATAGTTGTAAGAAAGATTATAAATAATATAAATTAATTAGTATTAATGGAATATTAAGAAAGAATTATTTAATTATAATTGGAAAGTTAATTGAACTACAAGAAATGTAATAAATTCTGAATAAGCTTGTTATAAACCTGGACATATACTGGTGGTTCCAATTTATTTTTGGAGCCTACTTAATGCAGCTTTTAAAAAATATTTAAACAGTCTTGTATGATTTATATGAGTGCTGAAGCTCTTAATAGTACCTATATTAAAATGAACGAGTAACATATTATAAGGTATTATATTTTATGTCACGCGTTCAAGTTTAGAAAACGAGTGGCGCAGCCACAAGTTTTATATCGAACGAGTGCCATAACTGCCTTATGGACGAGACCTTTACTTTGAACCTTTTTTAAATAAAAATTCGCAGTGTTAAAATTTGGGAAATTCGGTCGTGGTTAGTACTACCAACGTTAGTTAGATTTCAGATTCGAAATTACTAGTGAATCATTTCGTTTTGACGTTTCTTTTATGTTTTAATGACATTTAAAATTACCAACCTAAAAAAGCAAATTACACTACCGCTATTACGAAACCCAAAAGGCTATTACAGCGCTGTTTTTGATGTCGTCATAGAACCAAAGTAGAAAAATTAGGTTTTACGGCTACATTAAAATTTATTATATTTATTTAGTGCTCTAAACTAATAAAAGAAGTTTTCTAGTAAAGGCAAATTTTAGCGTAAGATGCACGCTACAGATAAAAATGGAAATAAAGACTCCGTAAACTTTTTATGCTATAGATAGTTTGAACAGCATGCCTACATTTTTATCTAGTTTCTCAACATCTTATATCCAACTAAACTTAAGGTGGACGTCTCCGCTTTATCATTTGTGATTGTAGTGATTGTAGAACGCCAGCAAAATGCATTGACGTGATTTTTTGTATTAGTAGGGACACGTATTGAAAAGAGAGAAAATGCATTTCGTATTTCGAAAAAAGCTCCGTACAGGTAAAAAATATTTGACTTTTGTTTTAAAGATCTGATACGTAACGATAGAGACTCCAGCACTAGATGCTTTGAAGAAAGTTAATATGCACGTTAATATAAACAAAATACAAATGTTTATTTTAACATGAAATGTTAGCCCAATTTGACTTTAGAGTTTGCTGTAAACCTCATCATCCGCCATTCGTTATCGAATATTCTAAACGAAAACTTAATTATATTACTAAAAATATGCGTGTTTGTTTTGCAAATTTGAAAATACGAATTTGTTGCTTACTGTCGTTCTCTGTTTGACTGTCATAAAATGGGTTATACTCATCTGCCTCACTTTACGGCTGCGCGAAATAATGTAGTGCAATTACTATGCAGAATACTGAAAATGATCTCGCGTCAAACATTATGAATATTGTCTTAAGTCATCATACTGGCGCCCGAAAACCAGGCCTGTATTAACACTTTTTATTTAGTATGAAGTAACAACGTGTGAAACAGTAACTGGTGAATACGACACTGGATTAAGACGGAGCGCATCACTTTGGACTAGCTGCGTACTCAATGCATGCGCGCGACGTCATTCCATTAAATTAACTGGGTTATTTAGGTACTTGCACTTACTCATTCCATTTCTTTTTATGTAAAGATCTAAAATGAGAGAACTAATCTCTGCACGTCCAAATTCATACAGTGAGAAAACAACACATGTGATAACGAAGTCGTTAGCTTTAACAAAATTTTCCACATCTTTTGATTGTAAATAGAGAATACCGATAATGTTTCAATAACTAACTGTTGTTTTTTAAGGAGTTAAAATGTTAACTAAATATTTTGAAACGCCCTTATCAAAATTAAAGTGCTGTAAGAAATAACGTAGAATTTCTTGAAACGGTGCATTGTGAGAGCAAAATAATATTACTTGTCTTGGTGATTTCTTTTACGCTTGAATTTTCTAACGTAGATACACATGTTTTGCGGAAGAGCCAGGTGATGCAGCTTTATTGGAAACGGAGTGACATCTTGTTATGATTTTTATATTGTTGAATTATTGCATGCATGTTTGCTTTCGGCCTCACCAAGATTTCAATTTCACAAATATTTTCATCGGAAAAGGATGCGCAATAAATTGTGAGTGCTAAGCTTGGGCAATAATTAAAAATTCTGAGAGTTTAACATTTTATAATGGTCCTAATACACCAATTACGACATTGAATAACATTTCTCCATAACCGCGAAAAGCAATGTGATAATGCGGGGTCCAGAACCAAAATAATTATTTGCGGAATTAATAATAACTATTACGTGAATATGGCGTTTCAGAGCACCGCAAGCGTTTGCCAGGAACATTGATACTGATGTAATAAACTGTTGGAATTGAAAGTACGGTAGGAAGGGCTCCGAGGACGATCGAGCCGCTGATTTTGAATGCTGTTTATGCACATTTCCGTTTCAAACACGGAATATAAACTTTGTTTCGGTGTGCATTCAACTGAGCTTGACTAACAGAAATCAGGAATTAAGCGCAAAACGAAATCATTGAACTATGAAAGCTAAATGTATTGAAGCGACGCAAATACTTCACTGTGTTGCTGGATTATTAAAACTTGCAACAATTTCCAACGGAATATTCATCGAGCAATTTTATCATTTTTTTTGGCCAACCGTGTGTAAAGAGTTCAAGATTTGAGCTCCAACTTTCGATAGTAGACGTCATTTGCAAAACCGGGAAAATAGAAATTTAGTTGACTTAAGCCTCAAAATTGTTTAGATTAGTAATTAACGGAGTTATCGTTTTAAACTAAAATTCGAATTTACAAACAACAAAAACATATCTACCTACGTTTTGCTCCAGATTCGTTTTGTTTCCGTGTACCTACATTTTCCATACCGGTGAGTTTGGTAACTGTCCAAAAGCTAATTCAATTGGAGATGGACCATAAAGTTTGTCAACTGGTTCGGCTCAATTGTTCTGCTCCAATGCTTGCCGGGACTGTCCACAAATAAAATACAAGTTTGAAAAACTATGTACCTACAACAGAACAAAATCTTTGCCACAAGTATTGAGAACACTGTCTTTAAAGAAATATGCGAGTGTTGCGGTGTTAGTAACAACTGATAAATAGTTTAATCCCAACATCAAAGTTGGTAATTATTGTCGCAAATAGTTTTCAACTCCAGGCATGTTATTGATAATGTTAAAAGCCGAACGTCGAATTTTATTGGTTAAACTCTTATAATTAATACGGAATGAAAATCCCTTTCATAACAGCGTCGCTCTAACCATTTACTGAATGGAGTTAGAAAAGTTTGACAGATTGCACGAACTTTATCAACATTTATGCTCAGAAAGTCTCTTCGGAGTTTTCGGGGGATTAGAAGTGAATTTCTTACACAGACAGAGCGGACAAAATGTATCAAGAACTTTTCTAAGGCTCCTCAGCCATCCATCCAATTAATTACAATCAACTTTTCTCGTTAAACAGGTGTAAAGGGATCTGGAATCCAGAGATATTTACCTTTCTCCGTCACAATTTTTTGCTGTATTTTATTTACTGTGGGGACGGCAACCAACTGAAACTACATGTGGCTTTATCACATGCAGATCTTCACATAAAAACGAAACGTTACGTTAAACATTTGCCGTAACTTCCAAATTTGTAAATTCTGCATATAACAAATCGTTATAAAACCGAAGTTTCCACATAATCAATCATTAAAAATATTGTTCTCGTGGCATTTATTACATTTTACATATGTTTATGAGGCCAAGAAGACATTACTTAAAAACCTAGGTAGGTACTATAGATTGTATGGTTCTCACTCAATAGTTTCGTGAGCTCGTCCAAGTGACATAATATCGAGATTACTGGTGACGAGAGGTGGCAGAAAGCTACTTCTTTGCTAATCGAAGTTGGCAAAGATCCAGGAACGGGCTCCATTGGGCATGAAAACTAAAATTGTTGTTATCCTCGTCCGTCCCTTGGATGCCCTCGTCAAACCAAAAATCCTTTAAAAGCTTTTTCCGGCGACCGCCTGTCTTCAATTTCATCGCGGTAGGCATGTAACCGACTGTCGGTAAATGTTATCAACAAAGGTGGGTAATAATGTTTGAATAATATTGAATCTCTCGGAAGAGCAAGTTTAGGAATGTTTGTGCAGGATGCGGCCAAGCGGGAAGTATGCGAAACTCGGACACGGGTCAGCGGGATTATGCGGACAAGGGTCGGAGCTTTTTACTAACTTACACTTATTACATTGTCTTGCATATAAAATTATACCTCAACAATGTGGTGCGGTTATTTTCTATGTAAACAGCTTCAAAAATGTATTTACCTCGGCTTTGCTGGAATTTCTAACTAAAGACTAATTCGGGTCATAGAGACTTGTTACATATAAATGTCTAATTAGAGCAGCAGTTATTTTCACCGTATCCCGTATTACTTGTTGTTACAAGAAATTTCTTCTATTGCTTGTTAAATTAAAAACCAAATGCACAAGCTGGCGAATAAACAGGAGCATAAACAGAAATCCGCTAACTCGCATTTACTTACAATTAGTAAAGTTCTCGATAGTGGCAGCAGGTCGAAAGACAACAAGCGGGTGGCAGCATCAAATTGCGAGCCAAAACTCGGCTACTTACAGCCTTGTCGTGGTCATAGAACACAGAATTCCTTTTAGCTGGAAAGGGCGGTTTCAGTCGTTTTCCATACTTAACTAAACCCTAAATGAGGCTATAAGTATCGAGCAAACAACGGCAATATTTAATATTGTTGTTCCAACTCCTGATGACTTGGACCATTCTTCGGTTGGTGCGTGAAATTGACTGCACCGTCCGGCAATGGTGGCGCCAATTAAGTCGTTGGTCGCTTCCACAATTTGAGGCAATCTCGCCTGGAAAGTGCATTGCAAAATTTCATTTCGGTAGGACGAGCATCGATTTGCTGCAACTTATCCGGCCGTGTAATTGCAGAGTAATTCCATATCGAATATTCCAATTATCAGTGGTACTTGCGGTAGGCGAAACAAAAGGACGGACAAAGAATCGCAAACCCTATAAAAGGATATCTCGTCCGAAATACAATATGCGTGGAGTGGATTTAGTTAAGTGGTCCGATATGAATAATGTAACAGGTCGTTAGCGTTTCGAAATCATTGTTCGTTGTTTTTGTAGCGGGTTGTGCAGCCGACAGCGTCGGGTAGCCTCTTAATTGCATTTAAATGCGAAAAAAACCATTGTCGCTGCACACCAACGCAATACGAAACGTGTTTTTGGTCCAATGAAAAAGGGTGATGCTGTCAGACCGTAGGTGATGCCACTAATGTCGTTAAAAAATGACGTCTCTGTCGGCAATTTCATTTTATGAGCGAGTTTGATGGTTCAATTAAGTTTTTAAAATTACTCGCGTTTTCCCGCCGTTTGCAAATTCGATTTAAACTACTAAAGATACAATAGTCCTATCTAACGCCACAGTTGTGTGCATACTCCTTAGTTGTTAGAAAGATGCACTCTATACTGGCTCGAGCTACTTGCAAACTTTTATTGACATCTGACAAATGGTTTTAATTACCAGCAGAAGTCAGAAGTAATTACAAACGCCTGTCTGTGAACTGTCGACTTGCGAGTTCGTTTAACTAATGACGATTTATTTTGTTTAACATAATTACGGCGGAATGTATATTTATTTATTTAATTTTTTTACCTCAGAGAAGTTATGGTAGAAAAAGAAAGATTTAAAAATACATATTTTTATACAAACACAAAATAGTTACTAGCAGATTGCAAATAGACATAGCTTATAGTTCATTAAAAATTTTTGTTGTAATTTTGTTACTTGAATTTTATAAATGTTTATATTATTTAATTACGTGACTACTACTGTCCAAAATTTTTTAAGAAAACTGCTTAAGGAAAATACGTAAAGGGTGCCATTCTTACTAATAATTAAATCATTCATTTACTAAATATTTTTAACGTTTTTATGAACTTTTTCGAAGCTTGTCTGAATAAGCAGCTTTACTAAAAAATTATAAAGTTTGAACTAAGAGTGCCACTAAACTATAACAAAGAAATAGCTTTAAGTCATCTGGAAAGAGTTAGTTATATTCTTTTAGGGAAATAATTGCTATTTTTGTAAATTTATTAGTTAATTTTTTATGAATTTTTATATTATGATATTCACCCGGAACCTCCACCATTTGTTGACTTTTTACAATTTGCATAAATGGTTTCAAATTTTTTAGCTAATTCTATAGCAATGCAAAATAACGAATTAGATTTTTATCTAGAAAAGATTTGTGTAATTTTGATGGACTTTCTCAAAGTTATATGGATAAGAAGGTACTAAAGAAATCTTCAATTTGGAAATAAGTGTCGCCCTGAAAGAATTTCTAACTGCTTGGAAACAGCTATCATCTTTGTAACTTATTTACTTGTTAATTTTTTTATCAAGTTTTATAATATACTTTTTGCCCGGTTTACTACATGCCGACTATCTACAGTTTGCAGGACTATATAAAGTGTGTTTTGATAAACAGTAACTTGTTTGAATATTTACTGTGGTGCTGTTAGATTGCAGTTTTTATTTACAGAAGGTTGTAGTTTTAACAAATAAAGGTAATTTAGACACTGCATTAACACATTGATGAAGCAAAGAAATAATGTGGACAAATTATGGCAAAATAATGACAAAGTATAAGTGAGTGACAAACAACTAAGAATATGTGAATAAGTTGTGAGCAAAAGAAGCAAAGTATCGAGTGAGTGGGTGACTACGTCTGGTTTCAGGAGGGCCTCCCCCTGCAACAAGGTAGGTAGCGGGGTTACATGGTCTTTCCACCTACATGGACAATCATTGCAAAAAGACTCGAAAATAAAACTTTTAGGAAGATACACCGGCAAATTAATACAGAAAACTTGAAAACATTTAATCTATTATTATCTATTATAAGCATTGTTTTACAAATTGTCATGGCTATGTTTCAGTACATTGATGCACCTAACATATTTTTATTTTCAAATTTAACTTAATTAGCATTTTCAGTAATGCTCTAAAACAAGTTGTGGACTAAAACAGCAAATTCGAATGAATATTAACTGCACTAACACTTACAGTGAACTGAATTGAAGCGAATGAGAAAATGAAGCGTTGATAATTCAATAATAACTCAATTACCCTCTTACGCTGAGTGGAAGTAAGTGAGGTCATTTAATTTTTTGCCTATGCTTTAATGGTCATGCTTTAATACCATTATTCCTGTACTATATTCATTGAGCTTAATATTATCTATTCATTACGCCGTGAAGGCTAATTTATTGTTTATTTGTTTAATGGTCCCGTAATTCGGTAATTTACAAAACAAAAGCGCCATAATATTGGTAGCTATCACGCATAAACTGTAAATACTCGAATGGGGTTCGTATTTAACAGCATAAAAAATTTAATTAGGTACGTTATACCAAAACAAACAATTGCGTAGCAATGGCAAAACCGAAGCAGTTCAGCCAAACTAGAGTTTGCTAATAGGGAATGATTTAATTGCTTAAACTTAATTAAAAGTTCGCCGTTGCTTGATTATTATGAATTCAGCACAGACAAAGAATTTTTAATGATTTGTTTGCTAAAGTTTCCTTGAACTCTACCACCAGCAATTTTTAATTAATCATTAATTAAAAGAAAAATACTTAACGATAATAATAATACATCCATGCAGGGTCTCAATATGTTCATTACCTATACACCTAATTGATACTTATGCTCTTAGATAATTGTTATTGTTATTGTTCGGTAGCTTGGATTAGATATTATCCATGTGTACCATAAGCGGATGAGGGATTACAGTAATAGATCAAGTTGTTGTATTAAAGTTGAGGAGTTTAAGTTTCAAGCGCCAGAATTCAGTTTGCGTGTTTGCAATATTAAAATGTTTGAGGATCCGAGTATTTAGTAATCACGAACATTTGTATGTAAAATAGAGTTCATGAAATTACGAAGTTCTAGTTACAACACTTGGATTAGAGAACCTCCTTGAAGCGCAAGTTTGAATAGGGCATTTCTCGGAATTTATACCTTCAAAAGAACAGTTTCGAGCTTCGCGGCGCAACTAAACTACATCATGCCCTCGCTCAACCTAATTTTCACTGTTCTCGCTTAAAAGCGGCTTAGGTTTTTTTGTAATCAATTACCACAAATCGATCCTGGACCTTTTCCGAACTGCGAACAAAATTTGTTGCATCCGATATTGAACGCATTGCCGTAGGCAGTCGAAAGAGAACTAAAGAATCGTTCATTGACCGGAAACAGCAAGCAGTGTTGACTTTCGTTGCTCCGAAAATAACGTTAATCCTCCAGAACGTTCAGGAAGATTTGCTCAATCGGAACACAGATTATTATTTTGGTGATAACGTTTGTTTGTTCGCAACGAAAGCAAACAAATCGTTTTGTTATTTATTCATTTAATTTTTATGGGTGCGCAAGCACGGTCAACAATAAAAATTCACTCTAAAAAATTTACTTCCAAATTTTTTTATTGCCCTCAGAAACGTGAATACTGGGCAGGACCCGTAAAAACACGGAAAGCGCGTTACGAAATTGGTTTCAATTCCTGAAGAAATTTATTCGGCGTCGCAGCAATAGAGAACGGGGGTGTTTTTGGGGCGTTTAGTATATGGTTGGTGCTGGCTCCTGATGCGATGGTTATGAAGGCGCGAGGCGCTGGGTGTTATCCTTGCCTTTGAACACTGGAAGGAGCAGACGATAATGCGTGTGCTGCCAACCCAGCAACCGTATTGATTGTCGCCAACTGCGCTAAGAATTTCCCAGAAGGCTGCCGACATCCTTACGCCTCCCCATATTGTAGCGCTCAGTTATTGCACCGGTTACATGTTTTCTATTGCTACAACTGCCACTCATCCGCTCCGATCAGAACACACGTGTTATAGCACTAACTTGGGACTTTTTACAGCGCCCCGCATAAAAATCCCTTTTGTCAAGGAAATATACTTACCCAGCGCCTTTCCCCGATGAACTGGAGGATCGAGACGAAGAAAAATATCTAATATCAAGGAAAATTTTCTAAAGGGTCAACACTCGATTTATCCGCATTTGTGGTGCAGTTCGTAAAACTTAAGGCACTTCTTTAATCAGGAACACACAACTTACGAAGTTGCAAGAAGAAGCCTTCCACGTAGTTTACGGTTTCATCATGTAAAAGTTCTGCGCCGTTTAAAGTAAAAGTTGACTTTTACCAGTTAACTCAAGAACTACATCTAAACGCCGTGTAAAATTATCAACCTTCTTTTGTTATTTATAACTTGTTTCAAGCTTCTAAAGACTTTCTTGAAGAACTGGAATGGAATGGTTGAGAAAACAAACCAAAAGAAATCATGGAGCTATGATATCAAGTGTGGGGAGTTTGGGGAGAATGCCAGTTGATGACAAAACTGGAAGAAAACATGCATAGAACACTTAAAGTAAGCTACAGAGAGAAAGAAGGAGAGAGGAAAAGAGGGAGTGAGAGAGAGAGAGAGGTTTATTCATATGATAGACTTTAAAAATTCTGAACTAAGATATGGAAAACATTAAAATACCGAAGAAAACTAAAGATAAAAGGAAAATGTGTAGAGAAAAGTACATATTAGGAGCTAACGTAAACTCCAACATGAAAGGGGTGAATTAATTGGTAAAACTCCAAATAGTAACTGACAATTACCTCTTCTTGGAAGAAACTGCAAAAAATGCTATATGAATAATATAATTACGAAGAAATATTTTCACAACCGATGCAGGGTCATTGACTGCAACTTTGGTTCTTTTGATTCTGCAAATCCATGTTGAAATATTTTAGTTAACTCTTCCCGGGTTTGCTAGTCGTCATTTATGATCGAGCCCTTGCTAAAGTATTTCTAACGGAATTAAGTTAACACTTATTCGAAAGGTTTCAGTTTTAAAATTCAGTTTCATAAGTATGTTGAATAAACATTTCTATTGTATCAAACCATCTGAGGAATGATCAGTAGATGCATTGAGTATGTATTCAGTACATTATGTTAAAAGATTGTACCTACTGAATTTTTAACTCTCAACTCTTGCAGCTAATTTAATAATAATATTATATACCTATACAGATATTTAAAAAAATATTTTTCACCTTTTTCCAAACATAGCCAGAGACACGCCGCGCCGCTAACGTTCAACCCTTTATAAATTTATTAACCAAGCAAATGAGTTTATTTCCAGACGAGTAAGTACATTTCATAAGTAAGTTGAAATCTTTACAAATTGGAGCTGAATGATGCAACAATTTTCTAACTCATTTAAGGGCACTGTTAATTTTTCTTCAAGAATTTCAATAACAATACCATTAGCAACCACTTACAAAGTTAATATTTAACGTGTTCAGGAAGTCTTGCGTCTTTCCCTTCCAAATGCTGTGGGGAGTGAAGGAAGTTGAATTCATATAGGGATTAGAGAATCGCACTACTTGCACCTCCATTATAATATTGCTCGGTTATTCTGAGAACAATGAACGTGTGATTCCTTGAGGAATTTATGGTTGTCTGCGTCGGTTTCTCTATCAGGTTTCCTCGCGGGTCTGCCATCTGCCTACAAGTTCCTTCAACTTATAACGTATTGTTTCTCAAACTAAATAATTTAGTAAATTGCATACCTCGACAACTAATTAACTACCTGAAACTATAATTCAACAATTTACGTGACATGTCGAGATTGCAGTGTCGCCCCATGACACGTGAAATGCCCCGATAATGATTCAAACCATAAACAGCGATAACAATATTTCGGTACGTATAAATTATAGACGCCATCCGAAGTTGGTGTTTCCCCGGAGACGACGTCCTAACCCCTCAATATCGCATGTCTTGGTCCGGCATCCTCCACCTTGAGCCACCGCCACCAGGAGCGGGGGCTTAGTTCTCTCGTTCCGGCCCGTTAAAATGTCACCGCCTAAGACCGCTCGTGTGTTTTATTGCAAAAATAAATTTCCTCCTAACGTGTTTGCAGCCACTGTGCTTTCAGGCGGAGGCACAGAAAACTGTTTTTGTTGGAAGTAAAAATATATAAGTAGAAGAAAGGACAGGAACAAAGGGTCTAGCTTGCTTTTTTCTCTCGTTGCCTGTCTTGAGACGCGACTTTCCGAGACACTAAATTTTAGCACGATTTCTATTACGTGGCGGGACTGGGACAAACCGGAGCGTTTCCAAACACATCTCATGCGTGTAAACTGAACGTTTAAATGGAGACGCCGCGCACATGACAAAGGGGCGCACTACGCGTTTCTTGGTCACCGAAAATGTCAACAAGCGCATCAAAGATGGAGAAGATGGAGGGTTTCGAAAATCTTATCTGGTATTAATAATCTCAGCATTAATATGTCGAAAAGACAAACAAAGATTTTAAGACAATTTTTTAGCCTCTTGATAACTCTCTAGATATGGTTGGGTGAGAGGCAAAATTTTGAAGATAATTTTAAGCAGCTTTTAATCCGACTTGCACTCATTTTTCGTTACCCATAGTATTAACCTCATTCCTCCTTATGAATGCCAGTTCTCTCTTTACCTAGATTTGTTTAACTACCAAGCTGTCTTTGCAGCGTTAACCATGATCATATTTATCTTAAGAACATTAATGTAAGGAGCTCTGACAACTGCCAAAATAGGAAACGTAGGTTTTATGTAACCGTCTAGACAACATGATTTGGAACAATTCTTATCTTTCATCAGCTCATATAAAAGATCGAAGAAATAACAGAATTAAAGAAAGTGAACACAATTAGTGGGATAAAGAATGAGAGCTAAATAAAATAAAAATATATAAAGGATTTGTTTGGAGACTGAGACAGAAGAGAGAATCCAACAACAATATAACAATATTGAGAAATAATCAAGCCAGAAAGACTGTAAAGAAAGTAGAGTACACCAAAGCTCTATTTCCATATATGCCTCATATGCCTCAACAATCACTTGGATAATGGTGAAATGCTTAGAGAATGACTTGTATTCATTTTCACAGATTGCTCAAGAAAAAGAAAGTCACACTGAAACGTTTTTAGTATTTAACACTATCTTATAAAAATTAAAGACAATTTTAAGTAATACACAAAAGTAGTTCGAAAAGGTTTTTAAAATTAGGAATTTCTTGCTTGGAATGGTTCTACTATTGCACAGATAGCTGGGCATGGATGGTGCACTGATTTCGATCAACATCTGTAGGTGTGCTGAAAGTTTCTCTAAGATTAACTTGGAGCAAAAACTTTTTGAGGCAGGCCGCGACATAACGTTCAAAACATTAATTGACAACGAAAATTTATGCATTGGTCATAAAACCTTCAAACCGATATTGATCCGCCTATGTTGGCAGTTTCAATTACCAAGATACTCCAAATAGGTAATTTAACTTTATTTCATTGATCGCTCTCATGGTCGGTGGCATGAACGCTTATCAAAGGTAGGCATAATGGCTAGCCAAATTTGATTCGTGCCGTTAACGAACGATAGAGTTTGTTAGTACTTGGCAACATGTTGATTGTCTCTTAACAAGGCATTAACCCAGATTGATAAATAGCAAACCACTGAGAGGACCACATAGCAACTGCATTTTGTAATAATTTCTAGATGATAGTGAAAAGCTCAAAACACAATAAATTTAGGTAGTCTTTTACAAAAGTCATTTAATTACTATAAAATTGTACGATAAATTAATTTTAGCGCCTTGCAACTATTTTTTCTAATATTATTGACACTGTTGTCTGGTACTTACTTAAAAATTTACAACATCGGATATAACTGTGACTAGAAGTTTTGTATTAAAGATGGGGCAAAAATGGTGGATGCGCCGGGTGAATAATCGCTGCATAATAATTAATACTGTTAAACTAGTAGAAATTGCAGAAACAATGATTTAAATGTGTCATCCAATTTTGATTTTCTGACCAATGGTTACATTAATAGTTTCAAAGTATTTGCCTTGACATGGATATGATTGATGCTGCAAGTGGCCATCGTGTTGACATATAGTTTACCGATGCCAGGTGTAGGAAAATTGATGACAACCGCGTCGTTGATTATGCTGCGTCACGCAATCATGCGCCAATTTGTTATGCAGAAAATACCTCCGAAGAAGCAAAGTTCACGATAAAGTGGACAAACAATATTATTAAAAGAAAAAAATACGTCGGGCTGCCTCCTCTCAAATGCCCCCATTTTTCGCTATTCTCAGCAGCGTTCAGTTCGAGAGTGCCGCGACAAATTGTCAGTGCGAAAAAATGTCACGTTTGCCCTCGGTATACGTATAAAAGAAGAAGTCTCTTATCTGAATCCGAAGGATAGCGGATATATCATTTCACGGAGGATGCGCAATTTTCATTCAATCAAAACGGGCACAGACTTCCCGCCTTGCGGTTTCTCCACTGTCTATTTTGCAGGCCTCTAAGTTTGTCATTTTCTAAGCATCATTCATCTTGCCACTCCGTCTTTTTATTGTACCAGCTATATTAGAGGCTGTATCACCGCGTCTGTTATTAAAAAAATCTTGAAGGCCGACATTTTGCTGACGTCTATGGTTCGTGCAGAAGCGATGTAATTGTTTTAGTTCGTTTTTTCTCGCAAATACTCCCTGAAATTCAGGCTGTCAGATCATCAGCAACCGGGCGAGTTCTTTACGGCTTTACTTTTTCACACCCCGGCGTGAATTCCCCATCGTGTCGTACGTTACCACTTGAAGAACACGTGGAAAGATTACCTGCGGACCCCATACATTGTGCTTTACCGTCCGGAAACGATCTGCGCATTGCTTTTCAGCTTTTCCTCCTACCAATCTACCATAAATGGAACCGCAACAACGCACACATGCTCAATAAATTATTTCCAATAAATTCTCAACCCGAGCGCGAATTATTAAATAAATATTGTTTTAATCATAACGTTTGGCGAACTGACGGCGTTTTATACATAAATTAGTTTTATCAATGCAATAAATAAAACATTTTTCCAACTTCAGGATAAAGAGGTAAAATTTTACGTTTTGGAAAAATTATAAACTTTGTCAAATCCCACAATTTTTTATTACAGTCGGATAGAAATGCTGAGGCGCACCTGAAAAGCTCCGTTATTTAGCACTGCGAAATTCCGTTCTTATATTATCCTGTCTTAGCTCAGTTGAAAATTCCAATAATTCTTTTTCTAGATATTTCCTTATTTTTCTCGGGTGGTCGACCTGCTCGTTGCTGGATGAAAGTTTTACGGGTTTCATCTAGTAACTATCGGGTCAGCTAGATGTTACATTCTAGATAGCCGCTTTCCTTTATTTTCGTGCTTTTTAAGTTTTCGCACGTGAGCTCCTTTGCCCTATCTGTTCTTATTTACGGCGCACTTCATTACCTCCGAATACCCGCATTAATACACGATAGAAAATTAAGCTGTAAGTGGAAGCTCGAACGGCCCTTTATCGACAAATTATTACATCAAAAACCTATGAAGTAAATCTCTTGACTACAATCTCTGAAGTATTATTATTATTAGCAAACAAATGGAATATTACCGACGATGTGAAGAGCATTTTTACTGAAAATCGCTTTTTCTTTCCTTTAGAGCCGTTCAGCTGTAATGAGGTATTGATAAATTTTTTCAACTGGTTTGGATAGGGAGCTGTAATCTCCGAACTGGCAACTGAAAAAATCTAATCATACAGATATTTAACTATGTTTGTAATATTATTTGTAAATTCTTTATGCAATAATATGTTATACATTTCTATTTTTTTCTGACTTTTTCAACATTGGTTAACTGTCTATAATTTGCAGAATTGATTGAAATCTTTAGAAAAATAATAAAAGAAACTTATAGTTCTTTAGTAAGATTCAAAATTGTTGTCCATCTATAGCTTAGTAAATAAATATTAGAATCTAAAATCTAGATGTTTAAATATTTATTTACTAAGCATTTTTAATAATTTTAACCGTTTTATGAAATTTTGTTTAAGTGAATAAGGAAAGGTTTTAAATTTGGTGTCATTCTGAAATAGTGTCTGGTTGGCTCAAAACAACTGGGAAAATAATGGAAGCCTATGTCTTTGTTAATAATCAGAATTATTGTTTGGATATGTTTACGCAGGGTTCTTTTTTGACTTATTGGTGAATTTTCTCAAAGCTAGGAGCTATAGAAAAATAGATCATTATTTCTGAACTAGTTATCGCTCGAAAAATATTTCTAGATTCATGACAAGAACTAATAATATTTTCTTTAAGAAAAAAGTAACAATTTTTTAATTTGATTTGTTAGTCTTTTACTAAATTTTTCATTGTGATATTCACCCGGCTCCTCCGCCATTTTTGCACATTCCAAAATAAGGAACAATTTATATGATTATGATATTGTCGGACTTAATTTCTGAACGTAATACTTTTAAAACTGGTGGTCATAAATAGAGTCATTGACCCGTGCCCAATCAGCTGCTTTAATAGATTTGAGATTACAGGTACCTGTTCGTGATAGCGAAGTTGATAAATGGGGTATAAACAAACGCTTGCTATAATCAAACGTAAAAGTCATTTTCAAACACAATGTATTCGTGATGATATGGCTCGCTGCCAGAAAAATAACCCGTCTATGAAAAAGTAGACATTACAGTTTTAGCAACCACAACGTATATCATACTCAAGCGGGCTGAAAGTAACATTTGATTTAGTATTCCAGCCAAGTGTAATGCATACCATTTTTGAAACAAATTTCTTTTAAATTACCTGTTTTAATTGGAATCTATAGTCCATAGAAAATTTTCAGCTTTGCGGTGTTATTTCTGGTAGGTCAGACGAAATGATGGTGTGGTAACGTTGATTAAAGCGCAGAAAGAATAGTTTATTTGAGAGTAGAACCGTCGATTTATAAGCTATAGCTACACATGTCATCCGTTAAGTTTAATTGCTCGCTATCGGAGTAGACGATTTCGAACTTGTTCATGTGAACAGTTTATAAAGTTTTCATTCAAGATCTCTGTGAAGGAATTGGGGCGTATTCGATGGAATTGCATTTCTTAACTTTTTGTATCAAATCTGTAGTAGGTAGCCGAGCTACATCCTGCATAGGAAATGTGGATACGATCTAAGTCTCCGGTGAATGTTTAATTCATAGCAGCTTTAAGGGGTAACTGCTCAACTCTGACACATTTCGCACTTGCCATCGAATGGCGTATAACGTCAACACGTTCCAGGAGATTGCGTGTTGCTTCAAACGACAATAAAAATTGAACAAATTGACAACTTCATCAACATTATTCGATGCTGGACGAAATTTCCAGTGATTTAAGGTGCACCAGCGTTTTCGAGGCGGTAATATCGTAAAGAAGAAAAACGGCTTCCACTAAGCATAAAATACGTTATCAGTAAGAACTGGTAGGTGAACGTGAATAAATTATGATATTAAAGGAGCAATAAACCTCTCAACACGTTATTAAAATTTTAAAGGTAAAGTCCTTAATACGGACATTTTAATGTTTTATTCTTTTACACCGCAAACGGACATTCATAAGTCACTACCAAAGCCGCTTATTATAAGGCGCTTTTCCTGCTTTACCTTGCATAGGAGAGATGAATCTAAAATTTCTTATGTTAGCCGTGTTTACTGAAGCGAATGTGATGTTTCCGAGATTCTCGCTTTTATCCCAATGCAAACGTACACAGTTCACAACAAACGCAGCAATAATTAGCCGAGTTTTAGTCATGCAAATGGCCATTTTGCGATCGTTTGGTGAGATAGTATGTTCTGGTTAAAGTAATGCGGAACTGCAGGAAATGAAAATTTATTATTTATAAAACGGTAATTTAGAGACCTAACCGCAAGATAATAGACGACGTCAAAGATCTTGTGCCGAAGCCGCTTGCTCTCCCGGGACTGGAGGGATTTCATTAATCCGGTTACAAAGAAGTATCTAAATTAAGAAATATTTTATCGGCCGCTCGAACAAATGAGCGAAAAGATCCATTAACAATTTTGTGATCTGCAATAAACGATTAATTATATCATCCGCAGAGATGATCCGTTCAAGTAGATTGATTCAGCATTGAACATCGAAGAACAATTATTTATGTTGCTGAATTTAAGTTCAGTATGATTTTATTGAATTTTTTCCAAAGACCATTTTTAGCTGACATTTTCAAAAGTCTGTCAATCAATTTACGCTATCATTACTGTTTTGTTAAATATATTTTTTGATCGACTACCACTTTCTCTAAATCTCTTTAAAATGCTTTTGTTCTTTTGCAAACAGTTTTTGTTACCTCTTACTCAGAACAAACTATTCTTTTAAACAATGCTGAATGAGAAGAAAAACATGAAATAACCAAGATATCAAAACGACGTTTAAACAAACGTGAAAAAAGAACAATGCGAGTGATACGATGGCAAAATAAAATGGGAGCGAAAAGAAAGCCATAGAAGCAGACAAAAATAAATAAAAGAAATGAATTGCTTAGTACAGAATCTGAAGAAAGAAAAGCGCCAGGTGTGACAGAACGCAGGATTGCGTGTGGATAATGCGGTGCAATGGAAATAAGAAACACTAATAAAAATTGTCAATGCGATATAGATGGGGGAGGAAGGGAGATGTTTATATGCTCTATTTACAAGAAAGAGGAGAAAGGCGTAGTGATTATCTACAAAAGAATTATGTTGCTGAATACGGCAGAAAGTAAAAAATATGATGAGAATGCTTTATGAAACGGAAAGGAACAGAAATAAATGGAAGTATTATAAGAAACATATTTTAAATGAATATTGGGACTAGATAGATAGGAAAATTTTAAAATATATAGTTATACAGAAAACAGAAAAAGGCAGAATTATGAAAGAATAAGAAGGAGTCGAGAAAGACTCAAACCACAGTAAACGAACATAATAAAATATTTGATGGTGTAAAATACAGATGGGTTGGTACAAAAAATAATACAAATGAAAGCGACTAGATGCAATTAATTACGTAAAGAAACGCGAGAAAGTGGACAAGAAAATGATAAAAGGTGCCCTTAAGTGACATAAGGCACATTTTATGGCACGAGCTCAAGTTTAGAAAACGAGCAACACAGCCGCGAGTTTTGTAATGTAAGAGTGCCTAAATTCCTTTATGAACAAACTCTTTATAAAATTTTTTTGGGGAACTTTTCGTCGTTGATACTACCGAAGTTACTAGTAAATCGCTTTGTTTGTACGTTTATTTAGTGTTTTAATGACATTTAAACTCACAACTACCAATCTGAAAAAGACAAATTGCACTACCGCTTTTGCAAAACCAAAAAGCCACTACAACACCGTTTTGGGTAACAGCTTTATTATAGAACTAAAGTAGAGAAATGCTAATTATTTGCGTTCCAAAATGAAAATCTACTCAAAGAGTTTGGCAAACAGAAAGTATATATTATTATAAAATGCTACAAAACTGAATGTCTGATCTATCAAAATCTTTATGATTTGAGGGAACAAATGATACTTTGAGGGAGTCAAATTTGATGATCCCTAAATTGAATTCGAAATCATCGAATTGTTTTCATTCATTTGCAACGTAGGATTTGTCCGTGCTAATAATATTGTCTAGTAGTGGTTCCATCTTTATAATAATCAATTTCGCTATGACAATCACACAAAACTGAGAATAGAACTGTTCACCAAATGTCTTAAAAGAAAACTTCTTAAGTTTAGAAAATCTAGAATTGTACCTACATTTTTTTCGTGACAACAACTATGTTTAAAAAATTGACGTTTTCTTCAAAATGTGTTCATATAGAACAGAATACTTCTACTTTTGAAAAGTGAGCAATAGCATAATAATAAATATTCCTGTCAGTTATTATATTCAATTTATATACTTCACGATTTTATTGATTTAAGTTCTCGAATGTATGTATAATAATAATTACTTTCTATTTTCCACAAGAGCCATCGCTTGATTTGAAGATTATTTTATGCACACTAATGATTTTATGAAATCTAGCTTTTATGCAGTAAATCAAAAAAATGAAAGCCAGATATTTTCTAATTTAACATAAACATTTTTCATTTTTATAAAGCATTTGCCAAATGTAGTTTATAAGTTAAATAGTAATTCTAAGATTGATTGTACCTTCTTTACCATTTATGAGGGCAATTTGCCAATCGAACTCGGTGTAGGCTTGAATTGAAACTGCTGTTTCAATTAGGTCTATTCCATAAATTGACTGAATCCATGAATATTCAGTAGCTCGCAACCGTCATGGAGCAGAATCAAGAGATAACGATCATGAACAAGCCGGAATGAGATTTTCGAAAACGACCACGATCGATTAAAATCGGCTCCGGGAGAGTTCTATTTGGTAAAGACAAGTTGCTGGAGCTCTTGGATCTTGCCTGAGCCTTGTAGAGCGAAGGTGTACTATCCGCAGTAATGCAGCCGAAGCGACGTGTAAAGCCAAGAACCTCCTAACAAGATCCCCAGGTCCGTGCCGGGAATATTTAGAGGCCGTAAGGGACATTAATACGCATTTTGAATTAAAAAGGTCGGGATGTGGGTAAACGTTAAGCGTGCTGCGTCAGCAGATTAATTGAATAGTAATTACGAGAGGAACAATGAATTTCTTTCATTCGAGTTGTAGTTTCGGGGAAAATTATTTATTAATGCTGTCGGCAAAGCAATTTTGGGAAAGTTTCAAGTTAAACAAGGTTGGTAAGCGGTGTATATCAATATTTTCAATCTTACACTTTCTGGCCGGCAAACATCTCTGAGCACTTTCAAACTTTTAAATGTTTACTTTTTCTTTAACAAAGCGTAGCAATCCCTCGAGTACAACTGCTTGTCGTCCGATTTTTTTTAACGAAGTCTATGCAGTAAACATAAATTTCTATTTCTAGTATGTGGAGTTTTCAAAAGCGTAAATTTTCTTGCGGTTTTACTTAATTAGATTCCCAACCAGCTTGTTGGTTTATTTACGTTTCTTGCTTTTTGTGTAATATGGGGCTGCGAAACCAAAGGTTCTCCGTCCTCAAACTTGCTCAGCAACATGTTTGAAGCTTAATAAAAAAAATGTAAGCTGCATTGGGGAGCCAGTGTTTTTGTTTCCGTGACAGTTATCTTGAAATCCGACTATCCCATCAGGTATTCAGGCGGAATAGTCTGCAATTACGTAATTATCCTCGAATTTCTCAGTAGCTGCCACTATTGTTCCAAGGCTGATCGAGTGATAAGTGCAAGCTCATCTGTAAAGGACGTAGGTGTCCTGTGACGGTCTCTGGGGGTCGGAAGGGATGGGATCTCTGTCGATCCGACCGGGGCCACTTGCCCTGGGGCTATCACGTCCCAAGTTAGCATACGACGTGATTTTCATACGTTATCAATCGTTACGTTTTTGCAATTTTGTAATCTCGTGCTTTTTTCTCCTTTAATCATAGCTTCGCCCTCGAAGAGCGCCTTCCTGATATCAATCATATTTTCATCCCACCTATCGCAAACCTGAAATATTGTCTTCTCCATCCTACGTAAAGACCGGCTAAAGCTCCCGAATATGTAACTGCTTTTTTTATTCTCTCATCTCTGCGGCTGCTACATCTTGATAGTTTCGCAGAGCGAAAGATTTTACGAGGTTCTAGAAAATTAAAAATAAAGTTTAATGAATGTCTTAAAATTGTAATTACTAACGTTTACTCAAGGGAATTGAAATTTGGATAATTTCTGAGACGACTGGAGTTTCACGAACAAGTTTGCTTTAAAGTTAAAGCTATTTCATTCATAATCCGCCTTAGATCACGACTTCATTGTTTGCAAGGTAACATCGAACTCGTAAAAATAAATGTGCAATCATAAATTAAAGGTACGCATGTAGATCAAGTGACAGATACGCACGAATGCACAGTCTCCGGAGCCAAAGTACGACTCATTGGCATAAAATTAATGACGGCTAAAGAATTTATTGCTGTTTGCGAAGTTATAAGACAAAATATGGCTCCTCTTCGTTTTCGTAACACAGTATATGAAAAATCTATCAATCACGAGCTCGAACAATGTCAAGCCTGAGCTGCTACAAAATAACGCCGGTGTTGTATTAGCTAATATACAAGACGTGACACGGGTTTTTTAGTAAAATGCAAACGTAAAAAATGTCATTCATGGATTTGCACGTTTTATAGAACTGCCTTTATTTTCGCTTTGTTCGCGCCCTGTTTTAATTAACTTCTCACTGCCAGGTTGGGTTTTCTCTTTGAGAATTGGACCGTTCAGGCGAATATAATAAAAGTGGCCTATTTCAAAAATGACCGTCAGCATTGTTTACGATATCTCTGTGTAAACCGATTTGTGTCACATACATCACAGGTCATACGAGTCTGCACACGTTAATATTTGTCACAGTCTATATTTTTTATTGGTTTGTAGGTACTTTGTTAACGCGGTGTACATACTGAAAATCCTGGCAGAAATTTAAATCTAAACTCTAGAAAATTGACAAAGTTTGTATACAACGAGTAGATGTTTAAAATTTATTTATTTTTTCTCTCGTCTAAACTGTTAGTCTCTGAGAAAAAATTACGGTGCCAACCATTTTTGCAGTAGCGCCTTTTTTGAATGGGAACGTAAAATAATTTTTATTAATCCTAACGAAGTGAATTTATCTCCATGCAACAGTGGTGCTATTTTTCTCTACATTAAACTGTTTATCTTCAAATAAATAAATAAAACTTGCAATTTAGCTACTTATTATTATTATTTCGAGCTACCTGAAAAATGCGTGTGTTTTTCAACACAATATACAGTCGACAACACCATTAAAATGTGACCTATAGACCCTACATTTGAAGTGAGATTACCGGTCACAAGAAAGTAATTTTAGACTCTGAAAGATAAAATTCTTTGAAAATTTTTATTCTTGAATTCTACAAATTAGTGGCAGATTTCTGTGACAATTAGTGGCAAGGGGTGCGTTAGCGTCAATACCCTCCAAAGCGGTGTGTGCATTTCTCTATTGTTAACTCCCACTCTTCTGGTGACTTGCTGAGTTGTTCGGAAGTTGGAAACTCAATTAAAGCGTTCTGCATTCTGCGTTCTTTGAGGCCTATAGAAGTGGGTGAATTATGAGCCACATTTCATATGTGCAACTTTACATAGATGAGTTACCTTATTATTTAGGAGACCGCACATATATCTCAAGATACCGGAACTCGTTTAATTCCAGTCCGGCCCAGCGGCTTCGAAAGGACGCCCCAAGGCGGGATAAAGACTTCAGATTTATGTGTGAGGCAGCCAAGCTTACAATCTAGGCCAATGCAAATATAGCCTGCAGATTTCTGTTCGATTTTATTATTAAAAGTCCTTAAGTCCTTTCAGGTCTCTAATCCACTTTTTATGCTGGAATAATTTTGCCGTGGGAAAGAACCGGCTGCATTACCAAGAGCACACTTTCCCCTCAAAGTACCTAATTGCATAATACATCAGCGAATCAAGTATTTTTTAGCTTATTTTGCTCAAAATCATGCTAAATAAGAGTCACAGGGTTTGTTCACCAACAATTTTCGGAAAATTAATCTAACCCCTGGCCACTTGCAACTAGCAGATTCACAGCACAATAACACTTTAATAACCATGCAGTCTACGAAGGAAAGTCTTTTTCGAAGAGATTTGGTTATCATCTACATTATTTTCATCAACTTTTCTAATGCGGGAAACCTGTTAAGGAATAAAAATCAACTTTTGCCGGCACTGGTAGGGCATCTGATACAAACATTGACGTGGCTGAATATCTAATAATGCCTTATTAGTAAGCAGTTGCCGACCCTTAATCGAACAGCGGGAACGGCGGCCGTGTGTCTTTGATTCGCGTGATATATCCGTTCGTCCATTTAGCGGATATCCGCCATTATCTTGGCCCATAAATCAATCTCAATCAATAGACATTACGCCAATCACGGGCGTCGAATTAAAATGGACGATCCCTACACGAATTATTACATTAATCTCTTGGGCATCGAACTGAACATTTTCAGATTTTTCTACGTGGCCATCGGGTGTGATTGATATGCACATCGAAATTATTTTTCAACTGCTCCAACAGCGGGCGCATCCCTTCGATAAGAATTCGGTTATTACTTTGGCGGGTAACGGAATGTGTTGTTATCTGTCTAGCTACATAAATTTTGGCGGAAATTTGGCGCTTCCAAATGAAATTTGTTTCGGGCAACCATAATTATAATGCCTTTGTTCCGAATAGAGGATATGTCGGGCAATTACGAGCCCTGTGAACAAATTTGATGAGATCCGTACTAATTATTTACAAACATAAATTGCCGTCAGTCGTTGGTCGTTAGCCGTTTAACGACACATTTATTTCACATAACGATAAAAATGGGGCTGTAGAACTCGTGCCGTTAAACCAATTTCTTTTGTACCGTTCAGGCTGAAGGATTTTATTTTTCTCTTCTCATACTCCTACATCCAGATCTTCAAATTTTCCGTCCGTACGATGCGTCCGGAGCCCTTTTTACTTGCCCTAATTTGAAATTCTATACCGCTTGCCCGGCGGTCGGTTTTCACAACAGGAGTCTGGAGTAACATCTTCCGCTGCCTAAATGCTTAATTTTCATTTCTTTTAAACTACACTTTTTGCCTTCCATGGTCAGATTACTTAACGGTCTGACAATCGTCTAGTGGAAGAAAGTAGGTACCTGTATAATCTGTCATTTTTGGCTGTGGAAAATGCTCCACGAATTTAATTTCTTTTAAGGATCTTTCCGGGCGAGCCCCCAAATCTGCAAAACTAAATATGGATTACATTAATAAACGGACAATGAGAATATGTTAAATTCGGAATAAATTATTAAAATGTGCTAACACCGCTAAGAATCTTCAATGGAGATCTGGAGCACCACGCACAATTATTCAGCTGTTATAGCTTGACAAAGGCTGATTTGTCTTTTTTAAGGTATGATACATAGCTATCAATGCTTTGTTACAAATTGTGGTAAATGTTGTGACGCTCAGTAAATTTTTGTTCTTTTTCTGCATTGCACAGAATTAAAGAGTCTAGTTGAAATTACCACTTACCCCAAATAAATTGAATTAAAAATTTTAGGTAGAAATATTCTATCTATTAAATCTGCACTTAGCAAATAGTTCATAATACTTTTTTAATCATCTAAGTTAATTTAATTCTTTTACGTAACAATATGGTAAAATATTATTTTTGCAAAACTGGAGAATTCTTTGCTTACATTTATCGGATGTGAAATGGTGATTAACCTTGCCTCACACAAAGCACATAAAATATTCATGCAGTCAATTGAGAATTTCAGCCGATTCATATGCAGGGCGCATATCCAGTGCACTTGCTATTTTCGAAACGACTGATGTTCCAGGCATAGACACACATAAATTGCATGATTTGAATAAAATTTCGTAGTAAAATAGACCATATAACGATAAATATAGCTTCGCCATTCTATCTCGTGGCTTTTGATGAATCAAATCGTATTTTCCAAATGACTTTCCGATATTCCTGTTACCTGCGATATTGTTTGATTTCGAAAAATCAATAAAGTTTGACAAGAAGTTTTGTGACAATACGAAAAAGTTGTTGAGCAAGAAGTGTTAATGGCGAGGTAAAACGTGGAAAGATTCGCTTGCGTTTCTTATTCTTGAGCTTATAAAGACTTGACATTCCGTAAAGCAGTCGCCCAGAAAAATCCATACGGCTCTAACACTATACCGTATTCACGAGCTGTTTGTGCTAATAGGGAGAGGTAAAGAAAGTGTAAGAAAAGCCAGACGTAAAGTGCTAAAGAAAAATTCTCAACGGTTTTCCTGCTGTTGTATTCTGTTCGTGGGGGAAAAGCCTTATCGATCCATTTTTCTCAGTTACTTAAGGTAGCTGAGCGGCCAATTTTTTCTCTAGCCTCAATCATCGCTAATTGGCAAGAATCGGCATTTTTACACGAAAAAATTGAACTAATAACCGTAATCTTGGTCACAAAGAACTTTACCGAATATAGTATCGATTGGTCGTGGAATCACATGAGCGATGCTTGCTGACTACGGCACTCCGGGGAAATTACCCGAGTCCGGACGGTCGCGGCCACCGGATCTCCGACCGATGCCAAGATTTACCGCTGCGCCACCAATAGCGGTTCTACTCACTCAACGCTATTAATAAGAAAGTCATAATCTTCATTAGGGGGACTCCCAGGGCGATCGGGGCTAAAAAGCCATAACGGGGGCTGCCGCTGTTTCCCGGCAAACAAATTGAAAAGCGTAATCTGAGAGTAGCTCTGGAGGTATATAATAGACTTTTGAAGCTCCGGGTGTTCAAATAGCTTTTTTGGGAAAGTATTACCTTAATTACTTAAATAGCGTAAAATTAGAAATTAGACCCTGAAAACCTAGGGCCTTAATAGTGGTTGCTGAAAAATAATAGAATCAATGTGTGATCTAATTTCTCCAAAAACTGTATCAACAAGACTGCTGATTACAATATATTTTGATCTGATGCAGATTCACAGATTCTTCGAATTTGTCTGAAAAGTGAAAACGGTGACTGAATACTTTCCATTGTTAATTGAAAATTGGAAAATGTATTCTGACGTCTGAGCAACTAACCAATTAAATAGCAAACTGACATATTAAATACCTGTGTATTTCAGTGTATGTCAGTGTGTTTTTCCGTCAAAGTGTAGATATATTTAGTAGTAATAGAAATGGACGACTCTTTCTTATATAAAAAAACTAAAAATATTCAGCTTACAGGTAGAAAATATGGTGTGTTTAGCTGTTGTTAGGTGACTTACGGAATATTTAAGATCATAAAAGTAGCATTACAAGATGCTCTTGAACGCCCAGATCTATGCAAAAAAATGTAGTTAAATCGGTCTATGCGTCCTAAAATTATTAAAAATACTAATTTTTTTCGAGAAATTTTGGGACTTTATACTGTCTTAAAAAAGCATTTTTAATAATAGGTAAATTATGCCAAATTATCTTATTTTGATCTAAGGAACCTGCCTAGAGTAACAACTTTGTTCAACTCTTGAGCCTGACCATGCAGTTCTTAATTTGCTTGGGTATTCTTGTCGACACAAACATACGTCCGAACTCTATTCGTTCAGTATGATGGGAGTTTAGAGAAGGCCTAAACGAATGGAATACACTGTATTGAAATGTTGATATTTATGTTAAAAATTATTAAAAATTTTGCTACTAAATTTAAAATTCCTAATTTATGTGTAGCTTATTAGATTTTTTTTTAAATATTTTTAACACTACAACAAATTATATTTGTTTGATTTTTCTGAAGGGCCAACTTTAAACCACATCTTATATAATTAAAGCTGTTCTAACTTTTAGAAAATGAAAGCTTTACGAAATCAATAGAGTTTGCTTCTCAAATTAATAACACCTGAAATAAATTAAATGTTATCGACGTTTGAGCATGCTATAATTGGGTAGATAGTAAACGACACGTTAAAAAGCAGGAGACATTTAAACGTCGGTATAACTATAATAATTAGTGAATGTTTACTAGGGAGTGTAGAAAGCGGTAGAAAGACTTAATATCCTCAAATTTAATAAATGGTAAGTGTGACAAAGTCGACTTTCTGGCTAGCAAATAACTTGGCTTGTTGTTTCGATGGAATTGAGTTGTTTACATCAGTAAATCTCGTAAATAGAGCTAAAATGTAATTTCGAATTTGTGATGGTCGATTTGCGGAATTTGCGTTGTTTACACTTGAAATTGTGTTCTATTTGTATGTAATAAACAACTGTAATTGAATCAACACGTTAACTTTTGAAATATATCTGAAACAGTAAAAATTCGCGTAATCAACGCTCGCCCTTTGTTTCTTTGTCCGATGGTATTTATATTTGATTATTTAAAAATCGAACTAAATAAATGCGAATGCCGCAAAACCCACTGCGACGGACCCGGAAGCATAATATATAAATATCACATCCTCGGGTTTGCATGTTGAATACCATCGGGATTAAATTCCGTCTGCACTTATCTAATATTCAAACAACAAGCGCGAGAAGAATCAATAAGTCGATCTTCAGAGACCGGAGACTCAAAGGTGAGAACCACGGCCAGAATACATCAGTATTCTTTGCCCATAGCCGCATTTGAGGGAATATACGGTTTCAGTGTATTTGCAGTAAGTGCTACTTTCAGCCGGGAATAAAAGATCGCTCCTCCACGTGGTTAGCTTTAGTTACTATTTTTAAAAAAGATGAATGCGTCTCCGAGACCAATTCACCAACGTTCAAAAATGACGGTTTGGAGGTAATTTGCTGTTAAAAGTTTGCAATAATATTACAGGCCTAGTTGAAACCGAAGATTGCCATTCTACAGTTGATTTGATGGATACGCTGAGGCTGCTGCATTTTTCTATTTTCAATAAGAGTCGGAGTGCAGTTAAAAGGCGGCTTTTGGGCGCACGTTTGAGTCAAAATAGCATCTTTATTGCTGGCGTTTGGCAGAGATTGCCCGCTATTTCTTTTTTATGACTTTTACATTTGAGGCAACCGTGTTCTTTCTTGATGGGTAACAGTAAAAGTAACATTGAGATAATTTACAATGCACGCCTCCACTCTTAGCAAACGCAATACTGCCGAATGACCAACATATAAAAGCCTGAAAAGCTCTCGTCAACTTGATGTGTGTCACTTGTGCGAACGGAGTTCAGTGTAACCTTCCAGCTTAAAAAGATACTTTGCATTCAACGTGACCACCCTCGGTGCTGGACTCCTCTCCGCCAGGTTATGCAATCTTAACTTTTTTAAATTACCAACATTCCGCGGCTCGCCCTAATCTTTCCGCGATGAAAATATAACTTGCAAAGCAACGTTACGGTGCCAAATTTCTGTAAGAGATATTGAAATAGTGATCAGCTGGAATGGACGCACAATGAAATTCAGATACCTTTACATAGTCAAAATCTTGGCGACAGAAGCTATCGACATAAATCCACTACAATTCGGAGTCTACTCACAAATTGAAGCCTTTCAACTCTAAAGAATGCGGAAAGCCCTAAAAGCTACTGTATCTCACTGTTAAAAGTCTCATTGTTGATTCAAGTGCTTGCCGAAAGAAAGTGCGGGTCTGCTGATTTTGTGTGCCTCGCGCGCTCTACAAGACGAAGCGGAATTAATTTACTCAATGTGGAAAGTCGCATAATTGGAGGAAAGCGAGATTTATAAGCTTTCAAACAAAAATTAAAAGGTCCTCGCCTACCCTGACTTAAAATTACACAAAAACCTCCCGTAACCTTGTTATACCGCGCTTTTCCGAGTGGCATAAAGTTAAAAAAAAATATTCTTGTTTCAGGTGGGTAATTGTTTGCTGCTTCACGTCGTTCCAAATATTGTTCCCGGTGCTCGAACGTAAGTATTTGTAGAGTGCAATAATTACACATTCGCTTCACCCAGTTTGTAGAAAAAAGGGAATCCAGTATCTGTTTTAATATAACGATGCTGCAAGCTGTGCGGCACATTCAATTTTTATTGCCTTTGTGAGATCCTGCGGGCAGTTGTACGTATAAAATTTTGGATATGGTGGATGCAAAGCACCTTTAAAATAAATGTCTGGTCGTGTACAGTAGGCGTACGATCCTGAACGAAATCGTGCCAATTTTTTGTCGCGGACTTGTCGAACAATCATTTGCATGCCTTTGAAGGAACTCACGGGAAAATTGCCTCAATTGTTTCGGTTTCTTCACGATTGCTTCGGTTGCCACTCACCAATTTCTACATCACATTCGGGACAGCGGCCAAATATTTTAAGCGTTGTTGAGATTGTTGCGTTAAAATTTATTAATAATATTTTTAGACACTAATTGTATTATATTCTACTATTAATAATTGAAAAGTTTGGATACGGAAGCAACACCAGGTGAAGTATTTGAAAAGTTTTAAGGCTTTGTGCAACACCGTCTTGTTTCATTCGTAAATTAAAAATCAGGCCGTACTAATTTGACTCATTAAATTTTCTAGTCGTCACTAAATGAATGGGACTTTAAAACGTGTCCTCATTACTATTATTGTCAATTTTGATGAAGCTGAGCATAGTTTTTAAGGTGCAGTAATAACTCAAGGTAGTAATTAAATCGTTACCTCAACTCTTTTAGTTTGTATCTATTGTTTCTGTACATATAATATATGTACCTACCTGAGGCACGAGAATGTCTGCAAGAACTTACACATATCATGTGTAACTTCTTGCAGAGATTGCCGCACTTCAGGTTATTATACACGGAAATTATTTTATTTGCAATAAGGGTTTTCTGCAGCTTGCTCATAAATTTGTCTATTTTATTGACTTACCTAGGTTCTTTCACCTATACCTAGCATGTAAAGACCTAAAAAATCATGGAGCACTGACCGCAAAATACTTTAAATGTCATAATTCCGCTCATGCATTCTTGAGCTTAACAACTCTTTTACTCGCCCCCTTTTGTACACTCTCCTCTCAAGAATCTCAATATCCGTCAGCAATTAAGTAGTCTAGACAGTGTTCACATACCCAAGGTCTAACATAAGTCTTTTACATGGTGATATAAAACAGCTGATATAAACAAAATATTTGTAACTTTCGTACATACTGAACGCACAGTATCAAGTAGTATTTACAATCAATTTTGATTTGTGTTAAATTTAAAATGGTTAGTAATGCATTTATACTTTTGTGGAATATCCTGAAATCACAATTAGATCTTCAACCATTTCGAAATTTGTCAGATAAGTTAAAAATATTATTAAGTCTTCTAAGGGTTACCGGAGGCAACGTTTATGGACCCTGCGCAAAAAACGTTATAATAACAGTAATAAATTTTAACCATCGCAAAAAATTTAAGTCACCTTCCAAATAACATCCTAGTCTTCTTCAATCTTCAATAGTCATCTACGCAAAGCAAGAGTGGTCAAGTAAATTCTCCAAAACGTCCAACAAGAGCACCATGTGAAATAGTTTACCACAAAGTTTCTTTCTCAGATTGCCAAACATTCGACATGAAAGTTTAGACAAATGGCGGAGATGCCGGGTGAAATCCGTCAAATGAAATTCGTCAAATTTTAAAGCATGAACTTATGTCAACGATATTTTTTTGGAAAATATATCGCAATTGTTAGCTCTTTTGAAAAAGCTTGGAAATTTTTTTTCAAAAAGGTCTTACTTCAAAAATTAAAATATTCCAGTTTTGCCATTTTTATAAAATAAATTTGTTGTTGAACTACTGCTTAAACTATAATAGTTCCACAATGAAATTAAAGAAAAATTTAAATTTAAAGATTCTATTTTTGATTGTTGCAACAATGTGTGCCATAGTTATGTGTAGACTTCAAAGTCTCCTTTAACTTTTTTAACTGGCTCTAAAAACTATGATTACATATTGCTACAATAGACCAAAATAACTTTAAGTTTAAAATTTCCTAAGTAGATTATAGAACTGGCTAATAACATGATCGATTATATATTGTTTGAATTCCACTCAAATTTGCTACAATAGTCAAGACTTGCAACGAGTGTCTCGTTGACGAGGTAACTAAATTATCTGACCGAGACTTCAATTTAGCAAAAGTTAATTCGATGTTGCTAAATCGGGGCGGTCAACCAAAAAAGACATTGCTCAAATATTGCTTGTCTAACATGATCCGAAAGCAGAGAGTACCTGTGGGAGCGATATCTTCAATTGCAGCACTGGCTGCAGAACACGGCTGACCGGACCTATGACCCCCTAGGGGCTCGATAACGCAGTAGCCATCATCGGCCACCACTTGTCTTACCTCTGGGCAGCCGAATTGTAAAGACGTTCTAAATCGCTCGTTTTCCACATTTTCCAATATGAGGGGCGGTGACCCCGCAAACAACCACTGGAGGAGTGAAATTTTCGTCGATAAAACGACACGGTCTAGTTTTTGAAGATCACCCATCTACATATATGGATTGTGCATTAGAGCTCGTAGCAGAGCTGTTTATTTAGTCAAGAGGCATTGCAAGTGCTTACTGCACGTAAATAAATCTTGCTTTTGACGTTTACTGCCCAAAGAATCATTGATTTCGACCCTCCCCTATATTGAACATGCATTTATACATAGAAAAGACCAATAACTGGCTTAGTGCTTACCGGTATTGCCTCCGAAATTAAGCGGCCGACCCCTCGTATTGATTCAGCTGAGTATTTCCATGTCCGAAATTTTAGACGTTAAATACAGAATAACGAAATAAATTTCGAAACCTTTCTCCAGGAAGTGGCGGTCAATATTAGCAAAAGCCCAACGCAAATTCCGGGTTTTAATTATGTTCAAAATTTTACTTGTATGACGTAAATCATCAAACAACTTAGGAACCTGCTGGTTTCCCTGGTCTGCTGATCAACAACTTAAATATTCATCGGACATGTGGATGTATGGTGTTGCGGAAAAAGGCGCAGCTGGGACTTATGTAGATTTTTTGGGTGATTCCAAACATTTGCGCGACAAAACGGCAAAAAGCATTGAAACGGAAAATGAAATGCAAACGTTTACACTTAGTTATTTTAAGTGTCATGGCAAATATAAAATCTCGTTGAATGCCAACAATTGGGGAGAATTTTCCAGTTGACGCCCCAGCGCATTAAACGCCGTATACATTTTGAAGCAATTTCTTTTATCGCGGATTTTATGAGTCCTGTGTACATTGTTAAAAATGTTGCCTTTATCTGTTTCGGCAATGCATTGGATCCAGGCCGCATCTGACGATTGTAATTGTTTCATCCCGTCGTGCCCTATAAGCGGATTGCGCTAATTGACGATAATTATGAGCCGTTTTTAGGACCTCATTAATACAAGACGCGACCTTCCGGGACGCGAATAGCTTGGGGGAGCGAAGCGCTCCCGCATAAATACTCAAATATAATTTCTTGTTCTCTACGAGGTAATCCTCAGATTTTTATTTAATCGGCCTGTGATTGGTTTCTCCAATTAACAATTAGGCTTACGTTATAAATTCGGGGTTTACAACCGGGCCATAAAGCGCGGATGTTATGGGAAAATAACCCTTTGGCGTGTCCATAAAAAATCTGTACGCATTTTGGCTTAGTGTCCGTATTGGAATTTTTAGCAGCCCATAATATATTTTTAAGTGCGCAATAAAAACGTTATAAAAGTAAGACCTCTTTCAGGTGACCCACATCATCGCTCGTGTGAATGTGTTGCAACGCGACAATCTGAGGACGAATCCAGTTTCCACTTTATGTTTTAGGGCGCAAAAGTATGCGACAATTCTTTCTACTTTATTTTATTGAAAATCTGATATCCATGTACGACCACATAAGTCTCAAACTTGCCATCCCTTTTTTATTTATTGCGTAAATCTAACTGGGCCTTTCCATTAACTTTCAATGATTTATTTCGATTTGTAAAGCTGTGTATTAATGTTTACATAAACGCGAAATCTCGTTTAGCCCTAGGTATTAATTTCATTTAACTATTATGCATTTAATTAATATTCATATTTTTGTTGTTATGCCAACAGCCTCTATATTTATCTAGTCAACAGATAAACCTTTTCATTGAAATATTTGCATCAATTTTGTGCACGGCCTAAATAAACTATAAAATTTATTTGCTTTTGATCCAAATGCAAAGCGCGGGTAGGTATTATTAATATAAAATGACTGGAAATATTTATTAGTTTAACTATATTCTGCAGGTTTGCTTCTGGCATAGCGGTGGTATTTGCTTGGTTCAATTTTGAAGCAATTTTATAACCAAATGACTAAAAATTTGAAAACTTCTTATGCAAATTCTGCATAATGTAAAAGGATGATAAATGTTTGAGGTGCCAAAACATGGAAACCTACCCGTAATATTAAAACTTCTAAAAAATTAAGAAATAATATTTTTTAGAGGAAAGATGATTGGCCTATTTCAGAGATCCGGGGTCTAATACTACAATTTGTAAAACTTATATGATGTTTCATGTAACCTCTTCACAAAATTTGGCATTTTTTCAATAGTACGGGAGTATCTAGTTTTCCTAGGAGATTTAGAACCATATTTCTTCTAACTGTAGACAGTCGACTATGATTAGTCCTTTCAAGGCAGTGATAAAAAAATTCAGTTTTCAGCGTTTCAGCAGCTAACAACAAAGCCGATAGTTTTTTAAATATCTAAAAAAAAATCAAAATAATTACTGCAAAAATATCTAGACAAGCAAACATTGGTTCTGATTATTAACAATTTCTAAACAATTTTTGCAAAGTTGTAGAAATTTGAGAAAATGGTAAAGGAGCCAGTTGAAATTATAAAATAAATTATGACAAATGAAATTGCGAAATTGTTAGTTAATTCTCTAAAAGGTTAACAATTTGCCAGCAGCTGACATCTATTTCATTGTAAAATTTATTTCAAGACTCTCTATGATTTTTTTATACTGGGTGTCCCAGCGCATCTGAAAAATAGGGCAATAGCATAGAAAGTTACATTTTCTTAAATTATATTTTTCCAGATAAAATTTGGTAAGAACAAAAACCTCTACGCTGATTCTTAAAAAGAGGGGCGCGGTTTCATGTAAATATGATAGTTAGAAAGGTTAAAAAAATATTATTGTCTTGATTGGGATTTGAACCTCGGATCTCATGTTTGGAAGAAACGTTCTCACCCGATCATTTCTTATTTTTTTGACATTTGATTAAGACCTTTTTAACCAACAATAATTTTACATAAAAAATTGAGAGGTCAATAACTAGCTCAAAATAAGCTTGTTATCAAATTTTAAAATTGGTTCCTTCGACTTATACTAAATAAACCAGCTGCACCTCTAAAATTATTTATTGCGTGTCCCAAGTTACTAAAATAGACCCGTAATATTTATCAGCGACGTGCGTACGTGTTAGCCCCAACCTGCATTCACTAAAAGTACATACAGTTGTACGGTTGCCCCGATAACATGCACTGTGTGTTTAACATAGCAATTAATAATATATTATCGTCATATGCACGAATACATCTAGGCCGACGCGCATTTATCCTGACGAGAGGGATTAAAACCTAAACACAGTTAATCTAACTCCAGCTTGTAATTTGGTGTAACCGCAAGTATTGTTTGGAGTATGCAAATGTTTGATATCGCTGGGCTGTTTTTTTTCTAAATTAATTTAAACTAATGTTGTAATGAATGATAAGGGTTGTGCGCCTAAAAATGATTTATTATTATCGGTGTTGGTGTACCGAACGCTTAATGAATGATAAATGAAACCAGGTAAATGTCCAGTAAAACCCACCAAACATGCAAGGACTTAAAAAATAAAGGATGTTGTCCAAGAGCGTAAGGTTAGTAACAAAAGAATCAGGTCAGATCATAATAATATACACATTGATCGCTTCGACACCAAACAATCTGTAATTGTAAATTAATTTCACTTTTTTCCGGAATATCGAAACTCGCCATCTTTATGAAAATCCGTCAAATGCGATCGCCTGGCATGATTGTGAATAATGATGTTATGACTGGCTGCTTCCACACCGCTAAAAACACATTTTTATAATACCAAATAGCACCGAGATTCGCAGAAAGTGAAAAGGATCTGCCAAAGTGAGCGCGTTGGCAATTTATCATCACAATTCGGCCATGCATCAATACTGTATAATAATGAGATATGGACACAGTTGTTTTCTCAACGTTCTACATAAAACATGTGAAAAGCGAGTAACTAAACATAAAAGCTGCCTTATGAATGAGGAATGGCCTTTAAGAATTCATTCGGTTTTTTCCTCCCATGTCGAACATGCCATCATATCTGTTCAACACGGGGAATTTACATTAACGTTCTATCAATCACTCACTGACAAAGCGTACATACGCCGATCTTACGACTTCATAGATAAAATCACCCGCTTGATCGTTTGCGAGCCGGATTCGATTAAAATTTAATTCAAACAGATATCAGTCAGAAAGATTAGGAACTAAAAAAACGCTCAAGTCTTCGCTGAGCGACTTCTCCAAAAGGCCAGAAATTATGTGTTTGGTTGACGACATAGCCAGTGTATTAAATATCAGAACAATGAGTAACGGTCTGCAGATGCAGTTCAATGCCTACCAATACTGGTAATAATCTGCATACGTGGCCATCGATATATTCACTGCCCATCAATCACAGCCTATGCTTTTGAATCATAACAATAGAATCCCATTTCGCATATGCACACACTTATCCATTGTGCGTACTGACAACACAAATGCTGGTACCTGTTCATTGTGAGGGCCAGTTGCTTTCCCCTATTGGTCGTTGGTCAAATCTACGTCTAAATTATCGTGAATTACAGCCCCATTATGCTAAAACACGGCCCACCAATTGTGCCCAGGTGAATGGCCATTTGATCTCATGTTGTTCCATTGAGACGATTATTACTAAAGTAGGTGTAATAGCATAAGCTGGAGCGGTAACAAGGTCTCGTTTATTGAACATTAAGGCAGATTTATCGACAAAATTTCTACGCAAGATGTCAAAGCTAATACTAAAATAAGTTCAATTTGAAACAACGACTAGGACTTTACGTATTAGCGTATTGATGAAATTATACAAACATTGTATTGAAATAAAATTTTAACAATAACGTTATGTAAAGTAATTGTTATTTTTAGCATGACCCTTTATTAGATACGATATAAAATAACAGATCACCTTTGTCAAGATTGAAAATTTGGTGGCCTGATTATTTTATGTTATAAGGGTGTGCTGAAAGCATTCAACCATGATGGGTCGAAGACGGTCTTCATCGCTCTTATGAGTTAGAAATCAATGTAGGGGAAAAGTTATCTAAAAAAGCTGTAGCAAAGGAACGCTCAATGTAATCTGCAGGGTAACTGTAAATTGTTTTAGCTTCTTTTAAATTATTTATAGAGAGTTAATTAAAATAATCGATATTTTAATAAAAAAGTGCTTGAAAATATGTAATTAGGGGTAAATTACACCTCTTAATATTTTTAATCAGAACAGTTATATGAAAAACCTACAAATAATTGATTTACGGAAGAATTGACCTTCCTCCCTAGATTTTGACTTTAGCGGCGTTCGTCTGGAGTTTCCATTTCCAACAAGGTGTCATGTGGTGAAAAAACACGTTGCCATAGGTGTTAAGGAAGCCTTAGAGCAAGTCCAGCCAGCCGTCTAGTATTTCGCAACACTAATGAACAAATTGCATTAAACAACCCTTGAAATGTCTCTTTCCATTCGGGAGCCGACACATTTTTCATCGTACACGACATACAGGCGGCAGCAGCGAAATTAGTGTAGTATTTATGTTAGGCCGCGGATTTATGAGCAGGAATTCAATTGGTATGTGCAACGCAATATACAATATCGTAGCCGGTGAAACATATTATTACCGATACTGTGGGGATATTATATGAGTCCCTTGATGCCCTCTTTGCAATTGCGCACCGAATTTCGCCCGCCGGCAAATTATTGCTATAACGTACCGCCACGGACGCATTTATATCAATAACCTGTGCGGACTTCTGAAACACCAACAAAGCGATCATTTTGGCAATAAATTCGATTATATTAGATTTTGTTTCATATGCGATACGGTCGGAATCAATTTGGGTTGTTTTGGGGATCGTCCTTGCATAACAATGCGAACCGCTCGTCCGCATGAAATTTAATTTTGCGACCGACAGAATGGTAATTTAAATTTTTCCATCTGAAGAAACGAATATTCACGCGACATTTAAGTAAAATCCGTAGTTAATGGTTCTTTATAAGCAATGAAGCAAGTCACATCGACGATATATAATTGACACACCCTGGCCAAAACTAGATGTACACCTGTATTCTATATTTAAAGCAACACTTGCTGCAATGAGAATTGATATTGCGCACTCTCTAACAGTTATTTGCACATTCAAAGCGTTTTTTCAATTAATTTTAAATTATTCAAAAAGTCCTGTTTGTAGTGCTTATTTGTAAAGCTTCAAATTACACGAACGGTGTATTTCCAGCCGAATGAGCGCAATTTTAATATAGCTATTTTGTTCAATAGTCTTTTTCAAAGAGCGTTTTAAATGCTGCTCTTTCTTTGTAACGTCCTGTTAATATTTCAAGCTACTAAATTTAATTTTCGTCGCTTGAGTTTTATTAAAATGGTCACATGACGTTCTGTTGGGCAATATATTATATTAAAGTTGGCCCGGTGTTTAAGTTTGCCACCAAATTAGTGCCACGGCCGCGATGCCGACAATTAATGTTGAGTTGTACCGTAGATGTAGTTAAATGGTCCAGCGGATCTACCTCAGAAGTTAAATAACATAATAATTCTAAAAGAAATATAGAGCACCTCTACGTTAGATTTCAAAGGATCGTTTGGCTTTTTATTCTTTTCGAACTACGACCAGTTAGATCTCTTGTTCAAGTATCTTTAGATAAAAAATAAGGTAAATCAAATAAAACGCTTTTGGGTACTCAAATTCTGTATTTTAACAAATACAAAAATATGCGAATACGTCAAGCTTTCTTTTCAACTTACCACAGGTTGCGTTCACATTGTTTCTGTTGTTTAAAAATCACAAAGAATTTATTACAAATATTCCAGAATTAAAAGATTTAGCTAAATTTTCAGGACTCCGGACTCCTATAATCGACGGATCGCTGGTTTCCACATGAATTCTAATTTCTAATTTGTGCGTTGTGATTTTCTAATTGAAATTTTTGCTGGTCTATGCATCAAGACGCCTTCATTTTGTCATAACTATATTTGATTTAATTTTTAAACCCATTGCGAGGCGTATTCCCATATATCGGCAAGTTGACGAATGGTGGATGCGCCGGGTGAATATCGATGCATAAAAATTACTTAAAATTTAACCATTACCTTTACCAAAACTTCAAATTTTTGCCTTATTGAATCGAATTAGGGATTCTTAGACCGCCAAGTAGCATCCTGCTATGATTTTTATTTTGCTAGCTTTCTGACATCGTTTTAATTGTTTCTAAAAACTAAGCGTGTTGACAGACAACTGATGAATGCGCCGTACAAAAAAAAAACGGGAACAAATATAATGTACACCAAATTAAACTATACATCCCTTGCACTGTCTACCAGAAAATTTAATGAGCATCAAAAAATCTAAATTAAACCCAAATTATTATACATCAGAAAATGAGAACATCACCACTAAAATAACTATGCTGCGTATTGTTTTACTATTGCTTACATTTTAAATCTATATGTCTATCAATTTTACTAAATGTACCAAAATTTTACCAAATTTAGAACGCTCAAGTTACGCGTCCGTGCTGTACTTAATAAATATTGGCGCTGTCCATTTATATTTAGTGTTTCTCAAAAAAACTATTTGTGCGTCAAGTAATTATTCTATTACACCAAAAATGAAATATCTTCGCGCATCTATCCTTGCCGCTTGCGCTTCCAGATAAGAGGCACGCGAAAAAAGTTCTGTACAAGGTCAGTTCAGAGCCCTGTAATTTTTTCTTTAAAGCCCGATTAGAAATTACCACTAAAAGAAGTTTTACAGTATGCAAGCCAATTACAGGAAAGGATTTATATATTACGGAAATCAATATCTTTTTTTGTGCAAACCACCTCTATTTTTACTCTTATTTTCCTTGCCCTAGCACATCTACATCTATAATTTTGCATAAAATTATTTACCATTTGCACAACATTTTATTGCTTCTGTATTTTTGATCAACAAATAGTATTTTTAACTGCTAAATAATATAAGACACTGTCGAAAATTAAATATCTGGTTATTGTGTTAGAATTAAATTCGGAATTAAATTTGGTGAACATTTAGTATTTATGGTCAACAAAAATTATTTTGGCGAACAAAATATATAAGAAACCAGCATTATGTCAATATTTGGTTGTCGCTTTAAGATTATGTATTTTCTTAATTTTGGTGAGCATTTAGTATTTTTGGGAAAGTATTTTTTGTATGAAAATCGCACGACACTGAAAAGTAGCCAATAGAAAAATAAAATTTGGTGTCATTTCTATGACAATGTAAAAATTTTCTAGAGATTTTTGCACCTTGCATAAAATTAATAAATGGAAATTATTTCAGCCAATCAAAATCATTTATTTATTAATAATGATATCATAATGACACAATGGACCAATGTCTGTGTCGTTGCGATTTTCTTACCGAATATGCCCTTGTGCATTGATTAATATCCGGAAATTTTATTCTCATGCATTTCCAAAACGTAGGAATTAGCCCTCGTGTTCCACTCGGGCTAATTAATACGTTTTGGAAATGCATTTGAAAAAAATTTCGGAAATAATCAATGCATTAGGGATATTATAAGTGAAAATATTGAGTAAATTTGGTAAATTGTTAAATACGACCCCAAAAAAACTATTATGCAAATAATTTCTACAAAAATGCCATAAGATTGATAAATTAACTGAAATTGGAATCCTCTAGAACAATAAATAGCATTCCGAGACGACTTTTAGTTAGGGAGTTATAATTTTTTACGCCTGGCATATGCTTCAAAGTTATAGTATTTATTTTCTTAAAATATTAATAACAAAACAAAGCAACTTTTAATTCTCCATTACTTCATTACATGTGAAATAGCTTTATCAAGCTATCTTCTTAAATATTAGGAAGTGCCCATAAAGTGCTCTTTAAGAAATTGAAATTAAATTACATTCTAATGTTCCTTTATTGCATTTTAGGGAACAGTTTATATAATAACGTAACTAACTCTGATCCTACTTTTCTAAAAATACTTTCAAAGTTGACGGTTCGTAGTAAGATAGTTCACACAAATGTCATAATGCCTGTAATCCGAGTAAACTAACCATAGAGGTAACGTAGCTTTAAAGTTTTACGCTTTGAACTTTATACTATATAAAAGACGACTGGAAGAGCCCCTCGCACGAAAAACGGAGGACCAGCTGGACGGCGTGGCGAGCCGCGAAGCGGCGAGCGGAAAGTGCAGTTCGACGTGGAATTACGTTTTGTAACAAATAGACCTGAGCGATTTTCGAGTTGAGGCCCTGAAACGGGGCCCGTGACGATTTTGTGTGTTCGTGAGAAAGAGATGCCCGACGTGAGTTTCGTCGATTCCATGGCGATTTCGAAAAAAGTCAGAAAAATTCACAAAACGGTCACCGGTCGAGAAAATATTTTCGTTGCTGGTACCGGAAAAGTGCCAAAAAAGGCCCCGAAGGGGCCTGACTTGGATGTCCGAAGGGACTACCGAGTCCGATGGTACCCTCGAGCACCCTGGGGGGGCCCGCAGGGCCTCCCCCGGGTGCGGCATGTGTCAAAATGGCAAAATTTTTTTGTAGGCCCCGAAGGGGCCCCAAAATAGATCCCCGAAGGGGCTACCAACTCCGAGGCGCCCTCAAGCACCCGGGGGGGCCCGCAGGGCCCTCCCGGGTGCGGCATGTGGGGAAGCAGCGAAGCTGCGAACCCCACATGCAACGTGGCACCCTGGGGCCCCAGGACGCTCCAAAACATGGGGGCCCCAGAGGGGCACAAAACATGGGGGCCCCAGGGGGCTCCAAAACATGGGGGCCCCAGGGGGCTACAAAACATGGGGGCCCCAGGGGGGCCCAAAACATGGGGGCTCCAGGGGGCTTTAAAACATGGGAGGCCCGCAGGGCCCCCCCGGGTGCGGCATGTGGGGAAGCAGCGCAGCTGCGAACCCCACTTGCAACGTGGCACCCTCAAGCACCCGGAGAGGCCCGCAGGGCCTCCCCGGGTGCGGCATGTGGGGAAGCAGCGCAGCTGCAAACCTCACTTGCAACGTGGCACCTTCAAGCACCCGGGGAGGCCCGCAGGGCCTCTCCGGGTGCGGCATGTGGGGAAGCAGCGAAGCTGCGAATCCCACTTGCAACGTGGCATATTCAAGCACCCGGGGAGGCCCGCAGGGCCTCCCCGGGTGCGGCATGTGGGGAAGCAGCGAAGCTGCGAACCCCACATGCAACGTGGCACCCTCAAGCACATGGGGGGGCCCGCAGGGCCTCCCCGGGTGCGGCATGTGGGGAAGCAGCGCAGCTGCGAACCCCACTTGCAACGTGGCACCCTCAAGCACCCGGAGAGGCCCGCAGGGCCTCCCCGGGTGCGGCATGTGGGGAAGCAGCGCAGCTGCGAACCCCACTTGCAACGTGGCACTCTCAAGCACCCGGGGAGGCCCGCAGGGCCTTCCCGGGTGCGGCATGTGGGAAAGCAGCGAAGCTGCGAACCCCACTTGCAACGTGGCACCCTCAAGCACCCGGGGAGGCCCGCAGGGCCTCAGGGCCTCCCCGGGTGCGGTATGTGGGGAAGCAGCGAAGCTGCAAACCCCACATGCAACGTGGCACCCTCAAGCACCCGGGGGGGCCCGCAGGGCCTCCCCGGGTGCGGCATGTGGGGAAGCAGCGAAGCTGCGAACCCCACATGCAACGTGGCACCCTCAAGCACCCGGGGAGGCCCGCAGGGCCTCCCCGGGTGCGGCATGTGGGGAAGCAGCGAAGCTGCGAACCCCACATGCAACGTGGCACCCTCATACACCCGGGGGCCCCTGCGGGTAAACGTCTCGGCGGATACTAGGGCGTAGCCCTAGTTGAAATATATTCTAAAGCAGTGCTGCGCTACACAAAGAACTAAGGGGAACCGAGTTGTGATTCAGTGCATTCGACTACGTGCTGCCAACCCTCTCTTTCGTTCATTTTTTTAATCATCCTTTAACCAAGCTCCCGCTCCACATTCATTATCGTTTAAACGACTTCTTTATCCCTGGTGCGGATGACAAGGTGCCGCCTACACATAGGTGTTATAATCACTGTTTGTGTAACAGGGGTTAATTGAACCTTTCAAGTGCACGTATCGGATGAAGGGGAGCAGACTTACGCAAACACATGTCGCGATCTGCGCCACTTTGTGTACCTTGTGTAGCTTGAACGTGTACCGTGTACGACATTACGGCGCTGTAATTGAATCTGCTTCAACGTTTATGTCCCAAACGAGAGCAAAAGATCGCAATTTGCTTAAAACGGATGCGATGTTTTCTAATTCCCGTGATTTTGTAAATGTTTGAGAAAAAGGGTCGGGGCTGAAAAAAATCTTGTATAATCTTATATCTACATGCAATGCGTTTCATAAATTTATTTTCTATTTTATTTTCAGGTGAGAGTCGGCGAGCTGGCTCAAGACTACAATGAGGGATATATTGTCACCTCTCGACGGCCAGTGTTCGTAGAACAAAGGTACTTCTAGAGTTGCACGACACCTTGAGCGCTCTCTTTAGTCTCTCTGCATAATGCGTCTCGACGCCGCAGATGGCTGGCTGTACGCACCTGTTCCTGCATCATTTGCGTCTTTTACCCACATGCACAGCTCGAGGCAATCGCGTGCCTAACGAGCCAATCCCTGCTCAGTTATCGACTCCTTTGACCCAGAAGAATTGATAAACTGAATTTGATGCTTCAATTACTTGAGTGGCTTATGGCTTTTCCTAAAGAACATATAATTTTATGGCATGTGAAAGTGTCATCAATATTTTATGTGGCTTATTTCTGCCAAGGACGCGAGCTGTTTCCAAAGCGCTCTCGCTAATGTAACTGAAACATTTTCGAGGGACCGTTTTTACCATTAAACTACCGGCCAGCATTAAAGCTATTAAAAGCGTCGAACCGCATAGAATCCAAATTATAGGTAACTGTTTAAATGTAGAGTAGAGGCCCGGAGTAATTTACGCTAGGCGTCACTTATAGTTGTGGAGTTGGCCTCTGTTGTTGTCGTAATAAATTTTGAGCTGTGGGAGTGCTTAGTTCCATTGACGGTTATGATGCCATTCCTCTTGCGTACTAATATTGTCGGTCCTTAGAGTTCTAATTTGAATCTAGCTCGGCGAGATCTGCAAAATGTCATATTAACCCAGACCGCACTTGCCGAACACAAAGGGTTCATTATGATGACGTAAGGACTGTTGGTCATTTACCCTGCTAAAAGTTGCAATAATTAGATCCAAGTTCGGCGATGAACGTCACCGAAGCGCGAATCTTTTGTCGTAGACGACGGGTAGGGCGTGTTTGGTCCATTTTGGCCGGAGATAACGATCCACCACTGCTAACTGAGTAGTCCCGATGCCTCTAGAGGAAATGGCTGTGGGAAACATTTCCGGAAATGTCGCTTCACGTGATTTCACAGGCGCCTTTTAAATTAGAACGTAAACGTATGACTCGTTGTGGCGCCGATAATATTGCCAATTCTTTCTTTGGCCATCAGCTTCTGTTACGGAAGAACTACCTCAAAAACTAGTTGACTAGTGCATTAAAAATACAAGTAGATTTCGAAGCGGGCGGTGGTAGATACGGGCCGTAAAGAGATCTCTAAAGGCTTTCAAATATTTTTGCTCTTGTAAAATTAAATTCGTAATTTTCCGAAATATTACTATTCAGAAGCCTTTAACAGGAGGTCGAAAAATTTTATTATACAGGTGGCCCAGAAGGTCCGCACCATCTTGAAGGTGGATTATCTAGGATTTGTGTAGAGTGCTAAAAAAACTCCCGTCTCTCAATGTAGAAACTATAAGCTATTTAAAGTTAGGAAAAAGGCAACACTGTTATGTGAAATTGAACTCACCTATACTCAGAAAAATAGTGTAATATTGTTTTCCTAGTACCTTTATTAGGTGTATAGGTCATGCTGCCATGTTTTCCATATTAAAGATCATCTTTTATGATTTTAATACTTGGACGCATAAATTCTCCGACTTTTTCAACTTCAAACTCTTCAAAGGAATGAAATCTACTCTAAAATATTTCTTCTGTTTTGAAATAACCGTGTGTTGTGTGTCCTTAAATTTAAACTTTAATTGTGCCTTCTTTAAAGAGCCATAATATGAAAACTAAATGACAGAATTTTTTCAACAATTTTTTTTACTACAATTCTAGATACAAGGTGGTGCGGATCTTTTGGGACACCCTGTATAGAGAAATATTTTTATTAAGAGAGACTTAAATTTCGTGATTGACATAACCAAGTTGAGTCACCACAATCTGTTCTCGATGTTTTGAATTAAATTTTTATATCCAATTGCAACAAGCCTAATATAAATATTTTTTTAAAGAAAATTATAATCTATATAAAACAGAAATAATAGTAAATATAATATTGGTGATACAAAAAATTAAAGACATCGGTTTCAAAGAGTAGTAAACACAAATTAAGAAAAAAGATTACATATTGGCAACATCTTGTATATTTTACCAAAAGCAATTAAAATAACCAACTCATTTTCATCAAACAGTACGCTATAGGTAAATATTATGAGTGAATCTAAATAAAATATTTTTTTCCCAACCGGGAATAAAGTGGCACTTTATTAATACTAATTATGTGGTACTTTATCCCTGGGGAATAAAGTAAAAAAAATGCCGATATAACATAAAGAAACTTGTTTCCATAATAACCGTCAGTCAACTTCATTTAGGTATCTGTCAATTATAACAATTATTTCTTCTCTAATTTATTATTATTAAACTTAAGCGGTTGGGAAGAAAATTTTGTATGCATCTCTGGAATAAACATCATTAATCCTTCGAATAAAAATGCCCTCGGCTCCGCCTCGTGCATTACTTACATTTTTGGGATTAAAATCGGTGTTTATTTCCTTGATAGATATATAACTATTATTTTAAATAATACCCACATATTTAAATACACTTACTGTACTTTCCAAATCGATACTATTTCTGAGGACTTTGTATAGTTTTGGAATAAAACTACTTAAACATAGAAAATGTTGTAAATGCTCTCGATAATACCATATACCATATACCATATCCATATACAATGATAATACAAAAGTTTTCCTGAATAGGGTTCAGTTTGTTTATTTGATCTTTGCACTTCATAAATGAAAAGCGAAAATGAAAGTGGTGTCGTAAAAGTGGCGGAATAAATAACTGCAGCGAAGGATCGTTGGACGTGAAGGTTGCAATATCGGCCATCGAAGATCGAATGTTCCGTATTTTTAGAAACTGAAGCAATATATCCGTTTCTTTCTATCACGGAGGCCAGATGATCATCAGTATTCCGACATTGTTGTTATTGACATCCCCGAATTAATATTGCTTCCTGTAGTGAAAGGCCACGTTCTTTCTTTTATCCTCTCAGCTTATTACGTTTTCCGCTGAACCTGCCCGGGCAATAATAAAGAATTTGAATTTTAGCACAAATTCTAATTTTCTTCTCCAATTCCAATTAGCGAACACTTCGGCCCTCTCGGGGCTGAAATTAAATATTAAAATTTCCACGTTTGATTTGGATAAACCGTTTACAAATTTTTTTCATTGGACCGTAATTAGTTGCTTTGAAGTGACACTGGAAACGTCACGACCATTGTTATTGCCGCCAAATTTGTCTCAAACGGAAGATTTTTATTTTGTCGTTTCAGAGCTGCGGGCGTTAAAAAAAATTGTTGGACATTATTTGGAAGAAAAATTTGCTCTTCCGACTTCGCATACAGATTCTATCGGCACATAAAGCTTTAAAATATAACTAATTTGTGGTAATTTAAATTCACTCGGTAAACATGAGTTGGTGTAATTGGCGCGTTATAAAACAAACGTCGAAGATGAGAGTACTAAACAGGGCAAACGAAACCCTACTATAAATTAGAATGAGCCATCGTCTAGGTAATTTGCTCGCTGCTCCGGTAATGGCTCAAATAGAACCGTGGCGTGTAAGGTGAAATTCCCACGCCGTTTTCCTAGCCTAATCTAACCTCACACCCCCCCTAGCAATATACCACCTTCGCTCACCCAGTCTAAGTATAAATTGCGGGGTAGTTCCAAGAATTTAGTGTTTGTAATTTTATTTTAGGATTTAGGAAAGCACTTGTTCCATATTTCCGTGCTCCGATGGTCAAGCCGCCGTAATCTGCTGATGCTGCGCTATTAGAGATGAAACGCCGGTCCGTTCCCTCAAATTGTTGGGAAAAAACGGCGGCTCTCACAATGCACTTAATAAAATTATGATTGGTATCCCCAGGGGTAAGCTGGCGAACAGCAAACAGACATCCAATGGTCGGTAGATAGATATCCATCCCTCAGTCAGAGATCGATATCTCGTAAGAAGTGACCGAGACTTAGCAAGCAGGCCGCAGGGCTAAGAGGAATTACTCGCGGAAACAGGGATATAGGGGGATCAACTTGTAAGCTGGATGTGTTGTGTGAATACCGATCAGCATTTCCGGTATACTTGCCAAACATTCCCGGGCTGAAGCCGCTGTAGGCCTCGGGTATTGAATGTAATTGGGACATTGAATAATAATGTTGTTGAAGAACGGTCACTGTAGAACAATTATTGATGGTGCCTAATGGATTGTAAGCTGCTGGAACAGTGATCAGAATGCCTGCTAAATTCAGCACTTAGGCTGGAAGTTGGTACAATCGTGGCTTTTGAGATTGCCCAGTTTGGTTAAGCCTTTTACGCTTTTTGTACAGCATCAGACATTACTGACCATCTCCAAAATGCACGACCGCACATGAGATCATATTTATTACTATTCCATTTTTGATGACCTAATTTCTAATGGAAGGGTAAGAAAGCTAAAAGTCGGATATACAATTTTTTTTTAAATAGTTTTAGTGAAGTTGGTTTGCTTACTTTAGTGCCACCAATTTTTGGCGCTCTATTTGGAGTGAAAGCACAGTTGTGGTTTTATATTCACCCTGTAATTTGTCTATATTTAAAATATAAGTTACTTGCGTAATTTTTAACTGAACTTTTTGTCGGCCAAATTGGTGTAGAGCAAAGTAAACTAATTATATATAGATCGTATTTAACAGTATACCAAATTTACCCAACATTTTCATACAATAAAATACTTTATTTCCCAAAAATACTAAATGCTCACCAAAATTAAGAAAATACATAAGCTTAAAGCGACAACCAAATATTGACATAATGCTGGCTTCTTATAAATTTTGTGCACTAAAATAACTTTTGTTGACCATAAATACTAAATGTCCACCAAATTTTATTCCGCATTCTAACATAATGCCCAGATATTTAATTTTCGACAGTGTCTTATATTATTTATCAGTTAAAAATACTATTTGTTGATAAAAAATACACAAGCAATAAAATGTTGTGCAAATGGTAAATAATTTTATGCAAAATTATAGAAGTAGATGTACTAGGGCAAGGAAAATAAAAGTAAAAATAGAAGTGGTTTGCACAAAAAAGATATTGATTTCCGTAATAAATAAATGCTTTGCTGCAATTGGCTTGCATTATGTAAAACGTAAAACTTCTTTTAGTGGTAATTTTTAATCGTGTTTTTAAGAAAAAATTACAGGGCTCTGAACTGACCTTGTACAAAACTTTTTTCGCGTGCCTCTTGTCTGGAAGCGTAAGCGGCAAGGAGAGATGCGCGAGCATATTTCATTTTTGGAGTAATAGAATTATTATTTGACGCACAAGTAGTTTTTTTGAGAAACACTAAATATAAATGGATAGCGCGAATATTTATTATGTACAGCACGGACGCGTAACTTGAGCGATCTATTCTAAATTTGGTGAACATTTAGTAAAATTGATGTACATATAGAATTTAAAATGTAAGCAATGGTAAAACAATACGCAGCATATAGTTATTTTAGTGGTGATGTTCTCATTTTCTGATGTACAATAATTTGGGTTTCATTTACATTTTTTAATGTTCATTAAATTTTCTGGTGGACAGTGCAAGGGATGTATGGGTTAATTTGGTGTACATTATATTTGTTCCCGTTATATATCAGCCGTTCAATCGTATCTAAGCAAATGGCTGGTTTGACCACTTGTTACATGGGAAAACTGAAAGAGAAAGCTGATACAATAATTTGAATAGATGAATTGTGTTTGAATCGAGTGTCTCGGCGGTCGAGTCTTTCGGCCTCTGACGCAGAATGGAAACTTTTAGAGGATAAGTAATTGTTATTCTGATTCCGTTTTTGTCGGGCTAATGTTCGGCTCGCACAAATGATAAGTAGTTTTCCGGTAAATTTCGCTTGAAAGCCGTCTCAATGGCGTTCTTTTTTAACGATTATATTTTTGCTCGGCCAGAAAACAACAAAAAAAGCCCGGAAGAAAGGGACCGGAGAATGGTAATGCAATTACTCCCAACAAACTGCAGACTCCCGGAGCAGAGAGCTTCTAGTCAAGGCGAGACACGTTTAGATCAGAAAATGCGCGTCAGGACTTACCAGAGGACTCGTCCTGTGATTAAATTTGTTGCGGTCAGTCCGGCGACTGCGTACCATCTAAACGTATTAAGTATCTGGCCCAACGAGCCAACGACCACCTAACCTGGCTAGAACGTGGACGTCAAACACAATATCGCGGCCGGAAATCAACTGAGAACAAAGCAACTAAATTACCTCCACCGACTTTTTGATCAAAATATAGGAAACGGCGAAGCAAGAAGCCATTCCCGCCACGTAATGAAAAATTCAATTTCACACGTCAAGTTCACAGTGCGGACGGGAGGATGGAGGAAGTCTTGGGAGTTTGAGACTCACCCTCACGATTTCAAATCTTGAATCACTTTAATACTTGACGGAACGCTTAACGATTTTCGTTTTAATTTAATCTCCAGCCACATTTTTCAAGTACATAAACAAGTTGTTAGAGCAAATTTTATTCTATTGTTGGGCAACGTCCGCATTATTCGTGCAACCGCATAAGCGAATTCTTCAGCCGCATTCGAGCGAAATGATAATAGTGAATGAGCATAAGGAAAGATTTAAGTTGGGACATCCAAGAAAGGTGAAATGGATTGAATTAAACGTTGGCAGGAAAAATGCCAACTGGTATCCAATCACCATTCGGACAAGTTCATTATTTTAGGTTATTGGACTTGTGTTCGTATATCTGCCTTAATTATACTTGGATTTGGGTTTATCTAGGGACAGCGGCTAAGTGGGGTCGTTAATGTTAGCAGCCAACTACTCGGCTGTCCCTCAAGATTTCGCTGACCGAAAGCGTGGGCAACTTTAATCTCACGGACTCTGAACTCATATAAACTCACTGACCACAAACCATTGTTTGCAACTAATAACACAATTCTGTTTCGACCAACAGACAGATTTCGGGATAACAGGCGGATATACGGCACACCCTGATTACGCCCTCATCAAATATTTACGGCCGTATCGACTAATTAGGGGCGCGTAATCAAGTTGCCCAGACCAAAAATATTTAATGGCCAAAGATTACCTAAGTAAATACTGATTCACAACAACGTATTTTGACGAGGTCAACTTTAAACCGACCCAGCGGGCTTAACTCGGTCAATTAGACATAAATAATTTAATAAATTTAGGGTAGCTAAGTCAGTCTTTATAACAAGAAAGACAATAACAATAACAAGTGTGTCAATCCAAATTGTTGCAAGTGGCTCGCCCGATTCATTAATTATGGAAACGTATCCAGGTCAAAATTTCAGGATCCAACAGATCACAAACAAAGTGGTTTGTTGGCGGTCGACTAATTGAACTTATAACACCTTTGAAGAACTTTCGAACCTATGCGACGTAGTTATGTTGCGGCGAAGTACGGAACCACCAAACAAGAGAATAATCGGAGGGTGATACCTTTCTGAGCTTAGGCAAGTGTAATGGAACCGATGTTATTATAAATCATATGAAACAATTGTTTTTGTTCTGTGTCGCAGTCATATTGAACTATGGGAAACTGTTCAATGAAGCTTCTTGTGCTGCCCTTCTAGAATGTCTCATCTGAACAGATTAATCATTTTTGCTTCTTTATTTTCTGTAAGCGTAGCGGAACTAACTTTGCTCTTAAAACGAAGCACTCAATTATGGCAAGTATCTCCAATACACAAATGAATCTTTTTCTTTCCACTGCGATCAGAATGAAGAAACTTGTATGTTATTGTATTGGCTTACTGTACTAAGTATATAATTTTAATTCCTGCGTTTTTTTATTTTTTTATTTGGTTTAACTTTTTTCGATAGAAAGAAAGGATTTAGATCCTCAAATCTCGTAAAATGTTGACAGAAACTTTTTAACCGGAACCATTTCAGTAATTTTGCCGCTAAACATATTTTGTAGTGCTTCAAGCTTGTTTTGTGCCTTACTATATTTTGTTCAAATCTTCCAATTTATCTTGCTGATAATATGAATGTGTTGATAAGCTCTTGCCGCTCGTAATATTACTAGACTGTGACGTGATAATTGGTTCTTTATAAATAATAAGTAATAAAGGAGGATTACCCTGCACAGCTATTTCGAGTTGGGGGAAACTCGCAGCAGGTGCTAATTGTATTTGGATGCGCGTAATTGCAATTGGCGCAAAATGTTACCTTGACTTGCTGGTGGTTCCGTGTTTAAAACTTTATAATTAGTTACGAGTAAACTGTGTTCTGTCTTCATTTCTCGCCTTCTTAATATAATAAGCCCTCTAATCTAACTACCTTTTAATCCTAAGCTTTGAGTGGTTTACTAGTTACGTTTTGAAATTCCGAGCTTATTCAGCACGTCCCATAAATGGAGTTTCACGGATGAATATGTTCGAGGATCACTTAGGACGTGTTTGGAAAATCGCCGTATTTAGTGCTATTTCTCCCATTAAACGGGATTTGGATCCATTAGTGTCAAATTACTTGAAACCCTTGCAGAAAGGTTAGGATGCAAGATGCATCGTCGATGAGAAACTAAAAGTTAAATTAGAAACTTTTCAACGCCCAATTGAATGAAAACAGAGGAGTTGTCCGCTTGAACTGCTTCCAATAACCGCTCCGAGTGGATTTGATTAAAACCAGATACGTCAATTTAGACTCTGATTTAACGATAAGTAATGCTCTGGGTCCTGCCCACTCGATAACGTATTCGGGTGACGTTACCTCGCAGATTTCCATTTAAAGAGGCTTTTGAGGTTTCTTTCACACACACACGCACACGCCTACACACCTACACGCGAATTTTCCGTGTGCATGTTGGGCAAGAGAAATATGTAAAAGGAGGCTTATTGAAACTTATCAGGGATTTTCACACATGGAGGATCCAGAAATATAGTCGTGCATGAAAATATGCCCTCGCATTCCCGAGGAAGAGCCACCGCCGTTGTATTTTCCCCAAAAATATCACACTATTTGTCCTAACAACGAAATTCCGCCACTACCCTTGAATATTAACTTCAACTTTAGTCTCTGACCTGACTTAATCCTACTGCAGT